>CM051349.1:38944979-40144979 GCA_028015215.1 Gynostemma pentaphyllum | reverse complement strand
AATTTAAATTTTTTTATGTGGTTTTAAGTTTTTTATTTTTGATTTTTTTAAACCAAAAACAATAAATAAAACAATTATCAAACGGGGTCTACATAATGTTGATTGATTCGTTTAATTGTGGAGTGGTAAATAGACAAATTTTCTAATTGCAAAATTTACTAATCACATAAATAGTCGAGACATAAGCAGTCAAGACTCAAGTCAAGGTTTGATCCCCTTTTATTGTATTATTTAACGAACTTTTCAAGAATAATTTCATGAAGTTCTCTTTTAAATTCAATTTCATTTATCAGAAATATATATACTATATATTCGGGGGTTGAACCTCTATTAATCTCACAATATAACCATACGACACTACAATAATTAATATCAGAAAACTCGTATATAATAATATCTCAGTTAAATAAATGAAGTGTTGAAAGACAAAATATCTTAACTGATTAAAAAAAAAAACTCATCCTGAGTTTGAATTCACCCATTAAAAAACAAAACTGACAAATGAAAAACTGTCAGCTTAACCTTAAGAAATCATCCCATTAATAAATGAAAATTTGCTATTACATAGCTTCATTGACGACATTAAAGAGGTAAATAATCAAAACTGTTATTCACATTTCACACAACAAAGTAAATGTAGGTGACATTTCCCACAAAATACAATAGAGGGACAGTTTTACAAAGTTTTTGGATGGTAAAAATTTAAATGTAACTATATAAGAAAAAAAAAAGTATGGTATGAGAAATAGGTGGTGTAATGAAATACACACTAATTGAGTAGGAAAATAAATCCAAGAATAATAATACTAAAACTCAAGACAAAGAACTTTAAATTGAGTTTGAAAAAGAAAAGAAGCAAGATGTGTTTGATCTTACTTCAATTCCTATACTGCAGGATGTGGATCAGCTGAGTTTGCTGAATGAAATTGTGTGGAACTGCCAATATTCATATCACTAGAAGCAATTTCAAATGTCTCCGTCTGTCTACGTGATGTGGAGTGACAGATTTCTTCGATTCGTCGGGTAACCTCGGCAATTGGTGGTCGGTTATCGGGATATGGAGTGGTACACTGCAGACCAAGTTCTAAAAGTTGAACCATTTCCTCCTCAACATTCTGGTATCTGAGAAGTTCTTCATCAAACACTTCAGCTGTCCATTCCTCTTGAACCACTGACTGGACCCATCTGGGAAGGTCTACGCCTTCTTCGTTCAAAATTGAGTTAGTTGGAGCTTTCCCGGTTAGAAGCTCCAATAGCAACACTCCAAAGCTGTAGATATCTCCTTTCTGTGATACTTTTCGAGAATCAGTGACCTCTGGGGCACGATATCCAGCGACTCGGCTTGGAGGTGAGGAAGAGGTTGCAAGGTGAGCAAGGCCAAAATCGGATACACAGGCTTCATAGGACCTGTTGAGGAGAATGTTCGAAGACTTGATGTTTCCATGAGAGATTGTAGGGCCTTGAGAATGTAGGTAATGAATCCCTCGAGCAGCTCCGAGGGCAATGCCGGACCTTGCCTCCCAATTCAGTGGAGTCCTACCTACCTCTCTACTGCCTGTTGTCAAAGGAAACAGAAAGCTCAATGTCATGCTTTAGATCTCATCTCAACTCATTAACAAACACAAATTCTTACGTCTTATATTCCCCGTAACTCGAATTAGACGCCCTATAGATTTCCCTACTACTTAGCTTCAATGAGCTGCATATGCTTATAAAAAACAAATTTCAACTCCCCTAATCACATCCATTTTCAGCAAGTAGCCAATTGAATTTCAATTCAATCACAAAAGCAAGAGAAAATGTAAGCAATGGGAAAACAAAAAAAGAAAAAGAATAATGTCAAGGAAGTCATTGCAGTGATTCAATAAAGCAAAGCAATCAAATGAACCAAAGTCGAAATAGGCTCACCGTGTAAAAGTGCAGATAAGCTACCCATTGGCATATAATCATAAACCAAAAGCTTTTCTTCTCTGCTATAATAGTAAGCCCTGAGAGAGACTAAATTTTCATGTTTCATCCGTCCCACCTCGTCCATCTTTCCCCGAAACTCCTTCTCCGACACCGTCATATCCTTCAGTCTCTTCACTGCAACAACCAATCCCAACTCTAAAGTTGCCTTGTATGCAGTCCCAAAAGTCCCCTTCCCTAATACCTCCGCCGACGCCCTCAACAAATCTTCCAAATCAAACACATTAGCTACATTCCCGAAAAACACTAAACTCTTATCCTTCCCACCACTCTTACCTTTCTCTTTAGGAACACTCAAATGATCCACACTAACATCATCACTACTCCCCACTGTTTTTTCACGAGGAATTTCAACCTCTCGCGTCCTCGCCCCCGGAGCCAACTCCAACTTATCGCTACGTTTTCTTCGACACAAAAGGAATAAGATAACCAAAATCAACACAAACACAAAGAAACTAGCAATCACAAGTCCAGCAATCAATCCCTTTGACAATCTCTTCTTCCCACTACTAGAAGGTCCAATCTCAGTGGTATTGCAAGATAGTAAAGGACTCCCACAAAGAGAATTTCCTTCAAAAGCACTAGCAGGCATACTAGAAAGCTTTAAAGGAATAGACCCATTTAATTGATTAAAAGAAACATTAAATTGAGCAAGAGGAATCTCCAAATCAGGAATCCCACCACTAAGCTGATTGTTTTCCAAAAACAAGGTAGCTAAACGAGTAAGATTATTAAACCCAGATGGGATTTCCCCTGAAAAATTATTCTCAGCCAAATTTAACCGAACAAGATTCTGCAAATTGAAAAGAAACCCAGGAATTTCGCCAGAAAATGAGTTTCCTTGCAAATATAGATTCCGAAGAGAACGTAAATTAGCAAAATCAGAAGGAATAGGACCAGACAAAGCATTGAAACGAAGAGAAAGAGTTTGAATTTGTGTCAGATTCCCGAGACCGACCGGAAGCTGACCGGAAAGTCCCATTGCCGGAAAACGAAGCTCAAAGACACCATTTTTATCGCAACCGACACCGACCCATGAACAAGGAGAGGGGTCGGAGAGGTTCCATTCGAGACGGGGACGACCACCCATTGCAGCTCGGAAAGCGACCAGCGCCGCCCTGTCGGAGACAAGATCCGACTGAAAACAAGGAAAGAAAAGGAACGTTAAGAGAATTGATGACACGAATTCGGGTCTGAAGTGATCTCGGAGCTTCATTTTTTTTTTTTGTGTGTTCCTCCACTGAATTGTGAAGAAATCAGGAAGAAACCCACATGGGTATGAAGAATTTAAACTGAAAAGTTGAGATTTTTGTGGAGTTTTGGGTAGGAAGAAAGAGAAGGGTTGGTGACAAATGTTTGTCCTCGTATTGTTAAAACGAAACCACGAAAAGTTTTTAATGTTTGAAAATTAAAACTTTGGGATAGATGGATCAATTTTTATGAACATTTTTTTGGAGATTTGTATTTTTATTATTGTACACACAATTTCAATAGTGTTGGATTGCACTCTGGCTTCAACTTTTTGTGACAACTAACTAGATGAAGAAGTTTCATCGCCAAGGTTTTTCTTCAAATTGATGCCTGCCGGCTGTCAGTAAGTTTCATGCCACTTAGAAATTTAAAATAAATAATTTCCATATGGATCCGAGGTGTTTAATTTCAATTATCGTAGGTCCGTGTTGTTGTTTCATGAGATGAATTAAGATATACGTGAACTGACTTGAATACTCTCATATATATACATCATTAGGGATTGAATTAAGGATCTGAGTCTAGTTTTGATATTGTTTTCAAAAGTAACTTTTCTTTGACAGTAAAAGTTTAATAAAATGATATTTAGATCAAATAGGCCATGAGTGTTATTTGGGTTTTTTTAGGAGTCATGAGTTTTATTCAAGTTTTCTTGTACCATCGAAATAATGGGAGGAGTGATTAGGGAGGTTTCTAACCAATAATGGGTGTTATTCAATTTGGTCTAATTTTTATTTAATATAAGTTTGGTGAGCCATAAACCAATTCTATTTTCTATCGATTGTATTTTAATAATAGAATGTAATTTATTTTTTAAATCCAACTTGGTTAGGCATTTTCTAGAAAGAAAATATTATGAGTCAATTTTTTAATCAATAGTTATTAAGTTACAAAATTTGAACGGTTTCATGTTCGACTTAATTCATGGTTTAAATTGTACAATTTATAAAAATTATTAAGAATTCAATTGACTAAATTAATAGTATATAATTGAAATTGAGATACTCAATTAAATTCGGCTATAAATAAATTCATTCCCAATTATTTAATATAATTTTGAATATTAGAAAGTCCCAAAATGGACGAGTCCGACGGCGAGAAAGTGTCAAAACCGACGTTTTGACATAATTAAAAGTCAATACTATTAACGTCTCTGATTTGCCCACACAGCGGCCAACCGTGAGCAGTTCATGTATAGGATTAGGTGAGTTTTGATTGGCTAATAGGTTTGTGATGTTGATATCTGGTTGGCTAAATGTCTATCGTAGAACGGTTTAATTGATTGGTTCAGCTACCGTGGACCCCACACTTCTTAATTTCGATACTCCCCATTTGAAAAGAGCATTAATTTCGTGGGCTTTTCCTTATTAGAGTTATTGTGTGTTCTCAGCCTATCACATTTTAATAATGCTACAATTAATCAAATTTATTTATTTTTTAATAAATTTTGAGGAGTTGCAATTCTATAAATTTTGTCTTTAATGTTTATAGAAATATCTAACTCTTAAAAATATTTGTAAATATAAATTTTTTTGATTAGATGAATAAATTATTAGCATTGAATTACATATTTTTATAATAAGTTTATTACCGATTGACGAAGTAATCAATGTTAATTACTAATCAACACAATAAAAATTGTTATATTTATAAATAATTATTTATGATTTAATGACATAAAATATTATATTCTCAATTCTACTAAATTTTGAATAATCTTTTATGGTTAGTGAGAGAGTTTCAATTTTTCATGAATGGATGATAAAATATATATATATTAAAATCGAAAAGAAAAAAGAATTTAAGAAAAATAATAATAATTTTTATTTAGGGTGACAAAAAGAATTGGGTGTTTTTTTTTTTATATATATATATACACAAACAGGGGTTAAGATGGAACACTGATGTTTCATTAGTTGAATTATACTCAAATTTAAAAAATTCTCCATCATTTCCTCCTCTCTTATAAATATTTCATGTGATTGGGACTTGTGAAAATCTCCAAATCCACACATGAGAGGGGAGTTTGAGATATAAGATTAAATTTGACCTAAACCATCTTATACTTTCAAGTCTATTGGTGATTAAGAAAAAAATAAACTTCTCCACAAATGATTAAGAATGTAGCTGAAATGTGAAGGAGATGAAGTATCATTGATTGCAAACAAAACTCCATCCCCAAACTCAATAAAGAGAAAAAGAAGGATTTTAAAGGAAAAAAGAGAAACAAAATCAATGTGGGAAGTGATGAAATGAGTATGTGGAGGATAATTGGTGGCTTTTGGAAATTGAAATTGGATTTGCAAAGAGAGATGCATTATTTGGATGCAAGTTAGTGTGATGATATGTTTGGACTTCAAAATTCACCTTATCCACTTTCTCCTCTTTTCAGATTTTGATATTTCTGTCATTACTCTCTTAGTCTCTTCTCTATCAATACAGCCTATGAATTTTCTTATTGTTTTAAAAAATATATAGATGTGAAATTATTAATTGGGGAGGTGTTAAAGAATTAGCTCTTACTATGGAAGATTAAAATATATATATATATATATATATATATATATATATATATAATTAGTGTAGGGGTTGAGATTGAACTATTCTCGCGGTAAGTATACATGTCTTTTACTTGACGGTTAAGATTAAGTTCAAACTTTAATATATTCTAACATGAGCACACCTTAATTGATAGACACTTGTTCGAAGGTTTGAATCTCTCATTATCAAATTAATATAATATCTAAAAAATATATATATATTAATTAAAATAATCAGTCATTGGCATAGATATATTTCTTTGGATTATTGTTTATTTTCATATGATTTATCTCAATTTTTTCATAACTCCCGATCATCCCAAATTTCTACAATTTTTACTTGAGGAGGCTCAAAGAAATCTCTCACAAGTCGCCCAATATTGTATGCTTGCAAATATGAACAAAAGAAGAAATTAAAGTAAATGAAGACATGAGGATTGGACCAGCCAATCCTATTGAGTAGAGAGACTTCAATGTGAATTTATTATT
This sequence comes from Gynostemma pentaphyllum, assembly GCA_028015215.1. Lineage (NCBI taxonomy): Eukaryota > Viridiplantae > Streptophyta > Magnoliopsida > Cucurbitales > Cucurbitaceae > Gynostemma > Gynostemma pentaphyllum. The sequence goes on along the minus strand of CM051349.1, from coordinate 40,138,731 downwards.
GGACAATTAATATCCATTTTTTCCTTTTTTCAGTCAATTAACTAATGCAACAATTAACAAGTTTCCTTATTTTATTTATTATTATTATTATTATCTTTAACTTTGAGTGTTAATAATGTAAAACTATCACCTACTCATTTATATCAAACTTTCTCGACAACTCAATCTGCCCTCCCTCTAATCCTCATTTTAGTGGTTCAATTCTTTGGAATATTTCAACAGTACTTACCCAATTGATAATTAAAAAAAAAAAAAAAAAAAACTCAACATCAACAAGTTAGTTAGTTCCTACTAATTTTTGCGTGATTTATTCTTATTAATATAATAAACACTTATCGATGTAACAGATTTAGAAACTAGTCAAAGCTGATGATTAAACGTAAAAAAACAATTCCAAACTAAAAGAGAACTTTGTAATAATTTATTTCATTGAATGGTTCAAAAGCTCCAATACCTTTACATTGTTAACGGTTTATATTCTTACAAGAAAATATAAATAATAAATTATAAATATTAATTGAAAAAAAAGCTATATTTCTCCTAATTTTGTCCCATATCACATCACATTCTTACAAAAGTTAATAATGTAAGAGAGTAAATAAAAGTTTTGATTATTAGTATGAAAACCATTTTTTTATGGTTTCGCCATTGAAGATAGGATATTTTTCATATCTATCGTAAATAAGTAGACCGTTACATTTTATACGCTCAATTCGTGTCGAAATTTAAAAAAAAAAAAAAAAAAAAAATCCTTTCATTAAAATATATGTATCATCTAAGTCATGTTTGTTTTATCAAAATATCTTTAAAATCTCAAATAATCACCGATAGCTTACCCATACAATCTCAACTCATCCCATAGCCCCCCTCTTAATTTTTTAGATTTTGATTTTTTTAATGTAAAAAAAATTGTAAATATAAATATTTAATGTAGTTTATCCATTTTCTCTCCCTATTTATAGAAAATATATTTATATGGTGAGCTCTACTAAAAAAAGATAATTATTTTATATCAGAAATTTTTAAAAATTACTCAAATAACATAATTATAGTTCAATATTTTATTGAATTAAAAAAAGTTAAAAAACCAATAAATTTATTGAAAATAATAATAAAAAATAATCAAATAGTTCAATAAACTATTGAACTGGAACTTAAAAGAGCAAAAAATAAATAAATTCATTAAAAATACACAAGAAAAATAATAAAGTATTGTTCAATTGAACTATAATTATGCTATTTAAGTCATTTTTAAAAAGTTATGATATTTTTTGTAGTTAGTACGCAAATTTATGTTATTTGAGACCAATTCTAAAAATAAAAAATTATTGGATCCGTCCGTGCCATCATCATAAAATTGTGAGTTAATTAATTAGATAGCTACATTTCACTACTCTCTATTATTAAATAGCCACATATCTCAATTTTTAAATGTATAGCCACATCTAGGATTCTCTTATTTTTAAATTACATATCTATCTTTTCCCTTATTAATTGCATTAGTTGTCATTTATGGCTCTTTCAAGATTTTTGTTAACTCCAAGACAGACTTCCCATATTCTTTCTCTTTCTATTTTTGAATTTAATCTTCCTTCTTTATATTTTAACTTCTCACATTCTTCATAATTATTAATTTAATTTTCAATTTTTTTTTTTCATTTTTTAAGAACACCATCCATCACTTTTTTAATTTTTTTAATACATATCCAGATTTTATAGTTTATATGGTATATTTTGTACATTATTTATAGTTTTATCTTTGTAATATATCAAACATATATTTTTTCTTTCTTTTTTAAAAAACAAATGTCACTTTTTTTCTCCGTTTTTAGTATATCATTTTCTAGATTTTATAATACATATAGTACATTTTGTACATTTTTTTATAGTTTTTAAAATTTGTAATGTAATGCATATTTTTTTCCATGATTTCATTTTTAAATGGTATCTCATGATTTATAGAACTTTTGGTTTAATTTTCTATGATTATCTCTTTTAGTCTTCCGATTTTCAATTCAATTTATAATGCATTTTCATTCAATAGATACATTTTGTACATTTATTTTTTACATAATATAATTGTCTCCCGCTTCGTTTACATTATGTACATAATGTACGATAGTATAACTGCTTTTAATCTGCATTGAAAAAAAAAATTAACAAACTTTATAAGGTGGCTATTTCTCTTGCATACATAATGTACAAAATATACTTGTTATAGACACATCACATTATAATAAATGCCAGAAAATTTTATAGGAATAAATCAATTTATAATTTATACAGTATGTATAATGTGTAACATAAAAATTAAAACTTTTATAACGTGACTATTTTGTATTACATACATAATATACAAAATATATTTAATCAGGATATATCAAATTACAATATATTAAAAAAAAAGAAAAATTTATGAGAGAAAAAAACTAGGAAATATCAAACACAAAACCATCTAAATAAATAAAATAAAATAAAAACCAATTTTTTTAGCAAGCTTTGAAAAAAAGTATATACCTTTCATAGATTTTAAGTTTTTTATGCTTCATATCTTCAAGATTCTTGAGATTTTACTTAAAAAAAATTCCTAAAAATCATTCATATGTGGAAAGAAAATGGAGATGAAGATGGAGCTTGGAAGAGAAGAGAGAATAAAAGAGAGAGAGAGAGAGAGAGAGAGAGAGAGAAATGCAATATGGTGGAATGGTAAAATGAGGAGATGGAAGAGAAAAGAGATTGTGGGAGAAATAAATGCATCTAACTTGTAAATTGTGCCTACAATCTAGCATTAAAGTCTAAAAAAAAGAATAAGGTTTTTTAAGTAATTTCATTATATTTTCTCTCTCCATATTTTAAAATTGTGGCTATTTGCTCTAAATTGAGAGTATGGGGCTAGCTAGTCTTATTTAACCCCTATTAGGGGGTGTTTGTTTGTAGTGTTTGGGGATGAGGATCTAAACCCCATGGTGATCTTATCCCCATCCCCATGTTTGTTTTGCCAATAGGGAAGGGGATTGAAACCCCATGGGGTTCCCATAGCCCCCCTCCATGGGGTTTAGAACACCTCCAAAACACATGGGGATCTCATCACCCCATGGGAAAGATGAGAGAGATAGGAAGAGAAGAGAGGGGTGAGAGAAAATTTTTATTTTATATTATAATTTTATTATTCACAATCCCATCCAAAACCAAACACAGTGATCTCGTCCCCGGTCATCTCTTCCCCATACATCTCATCCCCAGGCATCTCAATCCCATGCAAACCCGGAAACAAACGCCCCCTTAGTGGCTATTCTAATACATATCCCTAAAATTATTAGAGTAAATTTGTTGTTAGTTGATTTAATTGTTGTAATATTGTGTTCTTTGTCAAGAACAAGTCATGAAATTAATTAATTCTCTGTGTATAATAACAGGGGGAAAAACATGAAAAATTATCGCATTTACCTTTAAATAAAGTATGATTTTTAAAACTACCCTAATTAAAATTTTAGTTTCTCTTTTCACTCTTAATTGAGAGTTTTCTCATGTATTATAATAAAATTACTAGTTTTAGGGTCCAATAGGTAGTTATGAGAACAGTACATATGCAAGCTGGGTCGGATCATTTGGGTTGGATCCATAACAAGAAACAAAAGCCCAAAACCCAAAGCCCATTTACTTAACCTCTCTTCCTACAAAAACAGTTTCAATTCCAGTTTTCCTTTCAACCTCTTATTCATTCAAGAATTTTAACAGAAACGAAGCAAGAAAATCAGCCAAGAAAGCAAAAAGTCTGTTTTTTTTTTTGGCGGGAAATCTTCATTTTGAGACTGAGAGAAATGGTTAATGTGGAAAGTGCCCAAGAAATCAATGTAATTCCTAACCCCGTTCGTTATCCTTTCCCTGATCCCATCAATGGAGGAAACACTGACCCTGAAACTTCTGCAGTTATGAACTTTAACGATGAAGACGACACCGTTCCGTGGTGCGAAATTCATCGGTGGGAACGAGCAAAATCTCGAAAAACAGATGCTAGAAGAAAGAAATATGCCGCTTTGTTGAAGAAAGCGTTCACGTAGCTCTTAGAAACGACTTCTTGACAGTGAAGGAAGAAGAAGAAGTAGAAATGATAGAAATTCTTTTCTTTTCCATTCTTTTTTTTTTTTTTTTGGGTTTTTGATATGAAGAATGTTATATGTACAGAGGAAGAATCAAATTTTCCTCTATTTTTTTTTTAAAGATTTCTTCATTAAGGAAATAAAATCATTCTGAGTTTCAGAGATTCTTGATCACTTTTTTCCATTGTGAATTATTGCAATTTACTTATTTTGATTTTATTTAATTGAATGAAAACCATATAAAAAACTTCTTAATTATTAGTTAGTATAGTTTACATTTACTCATAACTAATTAGCAAACTGTCTTTGTTATAAGATTTTTAATTAACTGCTAAGTTTTTTTTATTCTATTTGATAAACTCTAATATTCAATAGTATCAAACAATTAAAAAAAAAAAAAAAAAAACTAAACTGAAGAAAAATAAATATTTGCAAAGTTCTAAAAATTTGATATGAGCTATACCATATTTATGATTGTGTTGTTATTGTGTAAAGGAAATGGATCACAATTTTAAAGTTCATGAGATTTATTTTCATGAAAACTTGCTGCAACAATTAATTAAATATAAAATGTAAAGTGAACCTTTTTTTAATCTATGGTTATTTTTAATCTTGTGAGAAAAAGAAGAGAAGAAACAGTTTTAGAACTTAGACAACATTAAACATAGAATAAGCAGAATAGCTTATATATAAATAGTATAGATACAATACCCAATTTATAACACTTTTAATTCTTTTGGTTGAACATAAATACTTGGTTTACTAATGATAAACACGTTATAAAACTTACTATTGAGTATTAAGAATGAAATTAATACTCAATACTATTTGTTTTTTTTTTTAATTATCAATTACACAGTTTATAAAAAAATTAACGTAAATTATGTGTTTTTTTTATACATTTTACTATTTATTACTTTATTATTATTTTTGTTTTATTTATCATTTATAAACGGTTTAAACCTTAGGGTGATTCTTTTAACAAAATTCTAGAGTTTGAAGAAGTAATTAACGGCGGTTGGTATGATTGAAAATTTGGAATTCATGGTCATAGTCATGGCATAGTTTGCCAATCAGATCTTAATCAAAAAGACGAAATCTTGTTAGGTAATCCGGTCATCAAAGAGTTTAAAAAAATTTCGTGATTTATTTATTTATTTTTATTTTTTTAAAACTTAATTAATTGTTGGTTGGAAATAGGGGTGTTCATTTTCCCCGCGGGGCCCCGCCCCGAAAGTAGCGGGGAATCCCCGTTCCCAACAGAGATGTGGACGGGGATGAAAAATTCCCAGTTCAAGTTTCGAGGACGTCCCCGACCCCGACCCCGTTCCCCGATTAAATCCCCGAAAATAATATATATAATATATTTTAAAATATTTTTATATTAAAATTTTTTTAAAACTTTTTGTAAATATTGTTTTCATTTTTTATCAATAAAAACTGTTTTTAAAAAACTTTTTTTTTTATACTGTTTTATATAAAAAAAAATTAAAACTATTTTTAAAGATTTTTTTTAAATCTGTTTTAAAAAAAAATTATAAACTGTTTTTTTACTATTTTTCATATAATTATTTTTACTGATTTTTTGTTTTTTTTTTAATTATAATTTGTTGCTTTTGTTTTGTTTTAGGTGAAAACGGGGAAAATTCACCGCTAGATCCCCATTCCCCATAATTTCCCTGCGGGGAATCCCTGTTCCCGTCCCCAACCTCTTTGAACAAGAAATTTATCGGGGATGGGGAATGGGAGCGGGGACGGGGACAGAGAATGCATTCCCCGTCCCCAGCTCGGCCCGTGAACACTCCTAGTTGGAAATGAGTTTACGGTTTCAAATAAGTTGGTGAATTTGAAAATCTTCAAATTATTATACAATGCCATTATCTATTACCTTTTAAAAATCTCCAAATTATTAAACATACCATTGTTATTTATACTACACTTTTTATGAAATGACTATTTACAAAAAAAAATAGTTAGGATAAAAAAACTACTCTAGCAAAATATAATTTATTGAATTAGAGTAAGGGTTTATTATCTTACAATATTTAAATAACTTAATTTTTTTTAGTAAGGAAGTATTTTTAAAAATTTTAAAATTTAAAATCTACCAATATAATTTCTTACATTATAATTAAAATTAGAAATATAATCTAGAAATTAATTAATTAACTATATATATAGATTTAGCCTTATAAAATAATATATAATGATATATGAGAGGGCCCGGCCGTTTCCTTGGTAGCTCTGCCCTTGGTAGCATATTTTTTTAGAATCTTTTATTCGAGCTTTTTCACGTTCCCACCGATAAATTTATTGAATATTACTTTTTATAAAATAAATCAAGTAAATTTTAATAAATTTTGTTTTATTTAATATTATATAATGTTGAAAACCATTTGATTCATAATTGTTTCTAAAAATTATATATTTCCGAAGATAATAAATTTACGAAAAGTGATTAAACATTTTATTTGAAAAAATTTATTAAAAGATTAAATATAAATTATTTTAAATGTTATAATTTAAAAAACAAGAAAGACATGACCTTTAAATAAAAATATATATATATATATATATATATATATATATATATATATATATATATATATATATATATATATTAATTTTGAGTAAGTAAAAATTCTGTTTATTTAAAAACTGTATTTTTTCCTTTATAAGTTCTTTTAGTTAATGAGATACATCGAATTATATTTTTTTAGTTCCATTAGGTTTTACTTGTTTATAATTTAATTAATTGAAAGACTTTAATATAAAATTGTTGAAGTAAAAAATCCTAAAATTTGAAAGAATTCTTAGATGGAGATCAAACTTGGAAGGTACTCACTAATCACCTTTTTCCGGGATTGATAATAGTTAACGCTTTTAATATTTGGTCTTATTTTTATAAATTATTTGTTGACTGCTAATTTAAAATAGTTAACACTTTATTTGAAAAATGTCAACTTACACAAATAAGCTGATATCAACTCAGGCAAAAAATTTGTAGTAGTGGTTAAATGATAATTGACATCAATCATATTATTTTTGAAAATTTCATTTTGATTTTAGTTGTTGGTTGAGGGAGGAAACATGCTATTCTTTAAAATTTTCTAAACTTTTGTTCTTTTTTAAAATATCAATTCATAAAACGCAACTTTTCACTCTTAAGCATCTCAATTTCTCTCATGGGTCAAGAAATAATTTTATTGATAAGAATGGTTTCTCAATTCTTCAAAATGTCATAAGAAATGGCAAAATGAGAAGATCAAGAAACAAAGTTATCAATACTATTAAGAATGAAATTAATACTCAATACTATTTGTTTCTTTTTCGAATTATCAATTACACACAGTTTATAAAAAAATTAACGTAAATTATGTGTTTTTTTTTTTGTTTAGACATTTTACTATTTATTACTATATTATTATTTTTGTTTTATTTATCATTTATAAACGGTTTAAACCTTAGGGTGATTTTTTTAACAAAATTCTAGAGTTTGAAGAAGTATTAATGGCGGTTGGTATGATTGAAAATTTGGAATTCATGGTCATAGTCATGGCATAATTTGCCTATCAGATCTTAATCAAAAAGACGAAATCTTGTTAAGTAAAAATTCGGTTTATTTAAAAACTGTATTTTTTTTCTTTATAAGTTCTTTTAGTTAATGAGATACATCGAATTATATTTTTTTAGTTCCATTAGGTTTTACTTGTTTATAATTTAATTAATTGAAAGAATTTAATATAAAATTGTAGAAGTAAAAAATCCTAAAATTTGAAAGAATTCTTAGATGGTGATCAAACTTGGAAGGTGGTTAAATGATAATTGGGTTTCAGCCAAACAGTTCTAAAACAATTAATGCTTATAAAATAGGGAAATTTCATTGGTCAGCAGATTATGATACAATGTTTGTAAAAATGTCAACTCTAAAATGTAGGGGTGAAATCAGTTCGGTTCGGATCGGTTTTTCAATTAATTTAAAAAAATGGACCGGTTCGGTTTTGAACGTTTTTGCCGGTTTCGATTTTCGGTTTTAAACAATTTTCTAGTAAAAGACATTTGCATTTAGTTTAATGATAAAATCCTCCTATATTGAACAATGAAACAAAATAAAATCAAACATAAAAAAAAAACTTAGTTGAAAAAAATTAGATTAATAAACATACAAAATTTAAATTAAAATAAAATGATAAATAAATAAATATATAAAATAAAATAAAATAAAAACTAGAGGGAAATAGGGAAGTGATATGAGATTTTTACTTGTTTTTTAAAAGCAAGTTCGATCCAGGTTTTAGTTAGTTTTAACGGTTCGGTTCCGTTTTTCAAGAATGGAATCGGAATAGTTCAGTGTAATGTGTATATCATGGTGCCTTGGTGGCTCCGCCCCTGATAGCATATTTTTTCTTTCTAGCATCTCTTCTTCGAGCATTTTAACGTTCCCACCGATAAATTCGCTACACTGCACGATTTTGTCGTCGTCATTGTTAAATTTCATTACTGCAACAGTTTCATCGGCTCGAAAAAGAGATGCTAGAAGGAAGAAATATGCTTGAAAGAAAGCGTTCACGTAGCTCTTAGAAACGACTTCTTGACAGTGAATAAATTATTGAAATTCTTTTATTTTCCACATTTTTTTTTGGATTTTTTGATATGAAGAATATTATACGTAGAGAGGAAGATTAAAAATTTCCTTGATTTTTTTTTTAGATTTCTTCATTAAGGAAATAAAATCATTCAGTTTCAGATATTTTTTTTGGATTTTTTATTTTAAATATTTTGAAATTTAGTGAAAGAAGTAAAAAAAAAGGGGTAAAATACAAGATCGACCTCAAATAACTTATGGTTAAAAAAAAGATAATAATATTTAAAAAATGTGGGTCCCATAATAACTTATAGTTAGTTAATTGAGTTAAATAAAGTTAAAATTAGATGGTAAATCTAACATATGATGTCTTCTTGATAGTGTAAGAGTGTTTTTTGAAGGGTCATTCTTGAAATTGGGTAAAAATGCAGGGTCAATTTTACATTTTACAGACACCGAAGTTGTCGAAACCACCCATTTGCCACGTTTTAACTATTCTTTGAAACTTTGGATTTCATGGTCTTAGTCATGTGGCATAGTAAAATCATCCTCATATAAGGAAATAAAATCATCCTCATATATATTTTTTGGATTTTTTTATTTTAGTTATTTTGAAATTTAGTGAAAGAAGTTAAAAAAAAGTGTAAAATACATGATCGACCCCAAATAACTTATTGTTAAAAAAAAGAGAATAATATTTAAAAAAAAACAAGCGGGGTCATTCTTGAAATTGGGTGAAAGTGCAGGGTCAATTTTACATTTTACCCTAAAAAACTACTAAAATGAAAGTATATATCAATTAACATTTAGTAAATTCTCATTATGGTCATATATTAAAAAGGGGCTCTTGTGAAAATAGCAAAAATATGTCCAATATTTGTAAAAATAGCAGTAAAAAAATATATTTGTAAAAAGAGCAGAAAAATTAAATTCACAATTAAAATATTACAAAATTGCCACTAAGTAATCAGTGATTACTGATATTTTATGCAGGAATCACTGATTACCTGATAGTAACCATTTATTATTTTATAAGTTATCACTGATATCTCTGATCACATGAAGGAGGGTATTTAAAAATCTGCTATATTTGCAAATACTTTTTTAAAATGCTATATTTATAAATATTGCTAAAAATTCTGCTACCCAATGAAATTTCCCTATTAAAAACACCGCCTTGAGTATTTATTAGTGATTTTTTATGAATTGACATTTTTAAAAATACCTTCCCGAAAGACCGCAATTTCATCACCGCCATCTAAACCCTAAACCCTAGTCCCTAAACCCTACGCATCTCTCATTCTACATCCCTTCTTTAATGTCAAAGATTCCAATCTCTCGTCTTTTGTTTTTAGAAGAAGAAGAAAATGGTTTGTCCCTTTAACATTACCCGTTGCTCCAAATTCATGCACAAACATTAGGTCAAATTCTTCACTACCTCTACATTTAGCAACTGCATTCTTTTTAAACATTCTACTGCAAATGAAAATTTTAGATGGAGAGAAAACATATTATTATTACTCACATATCCGAACACCGACACCAACTCCGAAGTTGTCGAAAACACCGCAATTTGCCATGTTTTAAACTATTCTTTGAAATTTTGGATTTCATGGTCATAGTCATGACATAGTTTGCCTATCAGATCTTAATCAAAAAGACGAAATCTTGTTAGGTAATCCGGTCATCAAAGAGTTTCCAAACTTCCGTGATCGGTTTATTTATATATTTATAAAACTTCGTTAATTGTTGGTTGGAAATGAGTTTATGGTTTCAAATTTGTTGGTGAATTTGAAAATCTCCAAATTATTATACAATGCAATTACATATACCTTTTAAAATCTATAAATTATTAAATAAATCATTGTTCTTTATACTCCACTTTTTATTAAATGACTATTTACAAAAGAAATAGTTAAGATAAAAAAAACTACTATAACAAAATATAATATATTGAATTAGAGTAAGGGTGTATTATCTTAAAAATTTTAGTAAGGAAGTTTTTTAAAAAAATATATGATTTAAAATCTAAGATGAAAAACCAATATAATTCCTTACATTATGATTAAAATTATAAATAATATAATCTAGAAATGAATTCATTGAATATATATATATAATTTAAAAGAAACGGTTTATTCCTTATAAAATAATATATATTGAAATATGAGAGGGGGCACGGTGCCCCCCCGGTACCTTGGTGGCTCTGTCCCTGGTAGCATATTTTTTCTTTCTAGCATCTTTTTTTTGAGCTTTTTCGTTTTTCCAACAATGAATTTCGCACAAAGGCACGGTTTCGGCGTTGTCTTAATTGTTAAAATTCATAAACGGCAGCAGTTTGTGGGGCATTGTTTCAAGGGAAATTCTTGAATAGATGAAAGGTTGAAATGAAAAACTGGAATTGAAACTGTTTTTGTAGAATGAAAATGAGCTTAGGTTAACGTTCAATCCAACTTCTTATTCAACAAATATTTGGGTTAACAATTTAAAATATGAAAAATACCCTAATGTTAAAGAAATTTCAAAATAATAAATATAGAACTATTTAATCAAATTTTAACGCGATGTAAATTTCTGTAGCCCTAATTCACACTACATAACGTTAGAATTTGATTAAACAATGCCCCTGAAACTGTTGCTGTTATAAATTTCTGTAGCCCTAAGTCATGTTTGTTTTATCAAAATATCTTTCAAATCTCAATTATCACCCATAATTTACACACGATCTCAACCCATCTCATCCGTATAAAACAATTTTAGAGTAGATAGTTAGTTAGGTCGTTTGTAACTAATTAATTAACTTTATTTTTATTATTGTTCAAGTTGTTAGTTGATTTGAGTGTTGTAATATTGTATAGTTTGTCAATAACAAGTCATTAAATTAATTAATTCTCTATGTATATATAGTATTGGAAACAGGGGGAAAAATCCATATGTTAGCTAGGTCGCCCAAAATTATGAAGATATTTGAAAAATTATCAGATATAATTAAGTATGGTTTTCAAAAGTACAACACTTCAAAATTTAGGGCCCGTTTGGTAACCTTCTTCGTTTCAATTTCTTGTTTTTTTATTTCAATTTCTTGTTTTTTGTTCCTGTTTTTTTAAAAAGAGAAAAAGAAGCATGTTTGATAACTTTTTCTTATTTCTTGTTTCTGAAAGAAAAAAGAAACAGAAATGTGTTTGGTAACTATTTCTTGTTTCTGTTTCTTATTTAAAAAAAATAAAAATATTTTGAAAATTTTACAATTTTAAATGATATATTTAAAAATATTAGATTAATATAATTTTTGTATATTTATAATATATTTTATAAGTCAAAATGGGTCAACGTAATAATTCATTAATGTGTTGAAAACTTTGGAAACAAGAAAAGAGAAATAAGAAACAAGAATTTGTTGTTTCTAAATTTTCTACACAATTTTGAGAAGTGTTTCTAAAAAATGAGAAACAAGAAACAAGAAGAGTTACCAAACAACTCCATTTCTTAAAAAATGAGAAATAGAAATAAGAAACAGAAATTGGGAAGGTTACCAAACGGGCCCTTAGTTTTTTTTTTTTACACTCAATTGACACGAGTTGTACTAAAATCTCACCAATAAATTTACATCCAGACAGTTGTTAGGGTTTTTTTTTTTTTTTTGGTAGCCTAATTTTTTAAATTATTTAAATATAAGTTTAACTTAGAAGAGTTAAGGAGAATTGTTCGTTTTTACAAGAAGTTGGGTTTTGATGTCCCGTTTTTAGCATTTTTTTTAAGAACTCGGGTTTTAGAAATATGTCTTTGACTGAGTCTTTACCATGTCGTCAAAGTCAGGTTTTAAAAATCGTACTTCTAACCAGGTGGACAAAAACGGGTTTGTGATTCTCCGAGTTATTGTTTTTCCAAAATCCATTTTTTTCAAATTTTATTTTGTAACTACTATTAACAGTAGGGTATTTTTTTATAATGTAAATTGATAAAAATGAACCAAAATATTTAGTTGGATAAGAAGTGGGAGTGATCCTAGAAACGGACGTTATTTAAGATTTTTGGGTTGCATCCATAACAAGAAACCAAAGCCCATTTTCATTCTATAAAAACAGTTTCAATTCCAGTTTTTCATTTCTTCAACCTTTTATTAGAAATTTCCCACAGAAAGCAATCTTCGTTTTTGAGACTGAGAGAGAAATGGATCGTGCTAATGGAGGAAACAATGCCCGGCCTGAAGCTGCTGCATTCGATATGAATACTAACTATGAAGATCATGACGAGTACGAAACGTGAACGGGAAAAAGCGCGTGAAAGAAACGCCAGAAGGAAGAAATACGCATACATGTTGAAGATGAAGTTGAAGAAAGGGAGTTCTTGGCAGTGAAGAAGTCGAAATGATACAAATTCTTTTCCCTTTCTTTTCTTTTTCTTTGTTTTTGGGTTTTTGATATGAAGAATATAATATGTACAGAGGAAGAATCAATTTGTCCTTGAATTTTTTTTTAGATTTCTTCATTAAAGAAATAAAATCATTCTCAGTTCTTTTCCATTCTTTTCTTTTTCTTTGTTTTTGGGTTTTTGATATGAAGAATATTATATGTACAGAGGAAGAATCAATTTTTCCTTGAATTTTTTTTAGATTTCTTCATTAAAGAAATAAAATCATTCTCAGTTTCAGAGTTTCTTGATCTCACTTTTTTCCATTGTGAATTATTTTATTTTCATTAAGATTGAAAACCATCTTAGACTTCTTAATTAGTAGAGTAGTTAGTAGTTACGTTACTTAATAACTAATTAGTAAACTGTATTTGTTATAAGATATTTAATTAACTGTAAAGTTTTTTTCTTCAATCTGTGATATAACTCTAATATTCTTTAGTATCAACAATGAAGAAGGAAAAATAATATTTGTTAAAACTTAAAAAGTTAGGGTATGAGAAGCTATGCAATAATTATAATTGTTGTTATTAAGATTGTAATTGTGTTCAGGAATTAATCACAATTTTTAAGTTCATAATTAAGTGTCCTAATTTAAACATGACATAATTTTTTTAATGGTGATTTAGCTGGATTAAAAAGAGGAGGTTGACATTTTTTTAAGAAACAGAAAGTGTTGACATTGCAACAATTAATTAAATATAAAATGTAAAGTAAACCTCTTTTTTTAATCTGTGGTTGATTTTATGAACGTCAATTCGATGTCAATCAATAAACTGATTTACATTGATCAATATTTTATTTTATTTTTTTACTTATTTTACAATTTAGTGAAAGATGTTAAAAAAAGGGTAAAATACCCCGAATAACTTATGGTTAAAAAAGAGTATAATATTTAAAAAAATGTGGGTCCCATAATACCTTATAGTCAGTTAATTGAGTTAAATAATGTTAAAATTAGATGGTAATTCTAACATATGATGTCTTCTTGATTGTGTAGAAGTGTTTTTTTTTTCAAAAAAACAAAAATAAAAAAACGTGTGGGTCATTCTTGATATTGGGTGAAATTACATGGTCAATTTTGCATTTTATCCTAAAAAACTACTAAAAATAATGAAATTATATATCAATTAACGTTTAGTAAAATCTCATTATGGTTATATTAATAACATCATCTTGATTATTTATTAGGTGACTCTTTATGAATGATATTTTCAAAAATATGAAACTTTTTGAATTTTTTCAAAAATGACATTTCTTGAACACATTTGGGTCCTTGCTTTGGGTAAGTAAGATGGATGAGAAAAATATTATTTTTAAAAATTTCATATCATAAAATGCCTATTTGACTACATTGTATCTAGGGTAAATTACAAATAATACTCATGTGGTTTCGGTCAATTTCATGAACATACCTTATAATTTAAAAATGGCAAATACTATCCCTATAGGCTATAGTACCAAATTATGCCAATAAGGTCCGACCTTTTCAACCTTGTAAATTTTGTTTTAGACATAACACTTCATTTGAATTTCCATCTACATTGTGGTGAACTAAAAACTTTAAAATCTTCAAATATGTTATTTCTTAAAATGCACCAGTGACCCACACTTTCTATTTTTTTTTTTTTCAATTTACACCCTTATATTATAAATTTAGCTTGTTTTCGCCACTACATTTTCTAATTTTTAATTTATGTATTAAACAATGCTTATTTTTTGAAAAAAATATCTTTTATATTCAGGGCTATGGGAAGAGAAATTTTTTATTCCCTTTCACGCATGTTTATCAGAATGAGAATTAAATTTGAGAAAATAAAAAGCAAATCATTATATATTCAAAATGATTAAGGAAAACTATATGATATAGGTAAAATTAGGCTAATATATAATAGCAGTGTTGAACAATTTTTAATAAAAACTACAAAGCAATCGATATATAAGACAAAAATACTTGCACCCAAATATGTTTACTAATGAACAAGAAAACACCACAAAGGTAAAAAAGAAATTAAGTATTGTTCGATAAATATTGTGATTTTGAAAACAAAGTACAAAGCAGGGCTAACAACTATATAACATAACTCTTTAGATCAAATATTTTTGCACAAACACATATATATAATCGTCCATTTTTTAAAAGAAAAAGAAGAAATAGTTTTTCAACCTTAGACAACAGTGAAGCATAGAATAAACAGAAAGCTTATATATAAATAGTATAGAGAAACAATACTCAATTTATAACACTTTTAATTCTTTTGGTTGAATCTGATATTTTTAATTCTTTTTTGTTGAATATAAATACTGGATTTACTAATGATTAAAAAGAATTGAAAATTAATACTCAATACAATTTATGGGTTTATTTTTATTGCATTTATCAATTACACACAATTTATAAAAGAATAAACATGTCAAATTATTTGAGGGTTTTTTTTCTGTTTAGACATTTTACTATTTATTAGTTTTTTTTTAATCATTTATAAACGGTTTATCATTGTTAAACATACAGAGATTTTTTAACAAAATTTTAAATTTTATAATATTTTTTAAATCTTTCACAAATTAAAGAAAATTAAACGAGGTCCCTGGCTCTGCCTCTACTAGTATATTTTTTCTTTCTCGCAACTCATTTTCGATTTTTTTCGCGTTCCCACTGATGATTTCGCACTACTGAACGGTTTTGTTGTCATCGTTAAAATTCATAACTACTGTTGTTGTTTTAACTATGAAGAGGACGACGAAGAAAGCGTTCAACCAGTAACTATTCTAGAAACGAGTTATTTTATTGGCAGTGGAGAAATTATTGAAATTCTTTTCTTTTCCTTTTTTTTTTGGGATTTTTTTTATATGATGAATATTATATATAGAGGAAGAATCGAATCTTGCTAGATTTTTTTAGATTTTTTCATTAAGGAAATAAAATCTTCCTTGATTTTGGTAATTTATCTAAGTTATAAATATTTTTTTAATCTTTTGTTATTTTTGTTTAATTATAAATATTTTTTTTAATCTTTTGTTATATCTAAATCTCAATTGATAATGATTTGGTTTTTACTTTTAAATAATTTTTTTTAATATTTTTCTTTCTTTTCTTTTTTTTAATCTTTTGTTATAATTTTTTTTTTTGAATCTTAGGCCCACATCTTTTATAAACAATTGTTTTTTTTTTCACCAGCGTCTCTCCCTGCTTTATTAAGAGATTGGAGGCTATTATTTTATAAACAATTGTTACTTTGTTTGTTTTTTCTGTATTATTAAAAAAAAAATCGGGGTTGAACTTCAGTTTTTTCTCAGGTTAATGTATAATTTTATTCCTTGTAAAATGTAAAGTTGATGTATATTTTATCCTTTTATATATATATAATGTTGAGTTTCATAAATACGGTACTAACCTCTTATAGACATGTAGCGGAAACCATATAATTTGAGTTTTCAAATTTAATATTGAATTATATAAATTTTCATTTAAAATCAATTGAAGTTTTTCTAAATCTAATGTTTTCATTTGAAGCAGTACATTAAATATAAAATAAAAACTTATATGATTTAATATAAAATTTCAAAATTAAATATTAAAATCTTTCAATATTTAAAAACATTTATTAACAAGGTAGTTTTTTTTTTTCTTTTGGTGTAGTGATTCTCGTGTATATAATTCATATCAGTACCAAATTTAATTCATAATATAAATTTCTATATCCTATATATTATGTTAAATTAGATAAGATTTATTAACTATCTCTTAAAAGTTATCTTAAACTTTATATTTAATCATATAATTTGTATGGTTTAAAATATAACTGTTAAATTTATTAAAATATAATTTTTAAATTGTAAAATAGAACAAAACTGGAGTCCAACCCAGGCCAGAATTGTATATCAATATTTTAATAGCAAAAATTATATGAGCCCCCTACCCATATAATGGAGTAGGAGAGAAATTAAAGGCGGTAAGAGAAAGTTTAAAAAGTAAATGCAAATCACATAATTTAAGAATAAAATCCAAATTCCAAATAAAATCAAGAATTTAAAATCAATTCTAACCTTTCAAATCACATAATTTAAGGGTATAAGTTTATTAATACATAGTAAACAAATCTAGAGGATAAATGAGTGGTGAGGTTTGTGTTCATTAGGGCTTTTCTTTCATTCCATCTTTTTTTTTTCATTCATTATATAACCAGAAACCCTAACCTTAATTTACGTCTGCCTGACCAAGAAATGGCAAAGATTATTTCTCGTTTCTTTAACATTAACCATTACTCCAAATTCATATCTAAAGGTTTGATCATTTCTCATATAAATGGCCCCAATTTCTCCACTACTAGTAATACCAATTGCCTTCTTTTTGAACGTTTATCAAATAATCATGTTGATAACATATTATCATTACTCACATATCCCAACACCGACACCGAGGTTGTCGAAAACATCGATTTGTCATGTTTTATGAAGCATTCTAAGTTGAAAATCCACGGTCATAGTCACGGTATAGTTTGCCTTTTTGATCATTTTAATGATGATAATATATTGTTATGTAATCCGGTCACTAAGGAGTTTCGCAAACTTCCACCTGTTATTGAACCACTCAAGGATATTAAACGTGATATTGCAACAGGCATTGGATTCGGCTACGATCACAAATGTAATGATTTTAAGGTCGTTCGGATTTTGAATGGTCTCGTCATCGAAGTCTATAATTTGAGTACAGATCGGTGGAGAGAAATCAAAACACCGGTGTTTGACTTTGATTTGTATGATTCATTTGAGATGTATCACAATGGGGTGTGTTATTGGTGGGCTAATAACTGTGGCACCGAGTTTCTCCTCTCGTTCGACATAAGTGACGAAGTGTTCGATCGGATTTTGTTGCCAGAGAGATTCATGTTTGGTTCTGAAGAATGCAAAAGTTTGGGGGTTTGGAACGGATCGATTGTTTTGTTTCATTACCCACCACACATTGATGAAAAACATATCGAAGTTTGGACATTGGAGAAGAATGAATTTGGTGAGATTTTATTGTCAAAGCTACCGACAATCGGTCCCGTTTCAGGAATTCAAAATCCAGTAATGTTTGTGAATTCTGATGAACTTGTTATGGTAGCTAAGGATGGACAAGTGATTTCCTACAATATAAATACTAAAAAGGTAAAAAATCTTCCATGGAAAGGGCAACCGGCAGTCGCGGGGTTTTTTGATCCGTACAACATTGTCCGAGGTTTCGATTTCGAAAAGAGTTTGATGTCTGTAAAAGGAGGAAGTAGGTTTGATCTTCAAGCTTCCTCTGAAATCATATAAGTTTAATTTTTTAGGTTCTTTTTTATCTCTTTCACCAGATATTTTCTGTTAATTTAGTTTCATATTCAGCATAATGGGCTCTTTTATTGTTTTACATGCTGATCCCCATTCCCCAATACATATAAAGAGTTATGTAATTCAATTGTTAGGTGATCAAATGGATGAACCCTGCGTTCTTTTGATATCGAAATCACAATATTTATCGAACAATACTTGCTTACATCATACACAGATTCTAGTACAACTTTATATATGAGTTATTATTATAATATTAATTTACCTTTGATGTACTTAATTAGTATAATTAATTATTATTAGTTCCTATTATTATTAGTTTCTAGTTATTTTAGTTAAATTAAGGGTTTCTCTTGTAAGGTTATAAATAGCCACTTACGTGCTTACATCATACATAGATTATAATATAAGTTTATATATGAGTTATTATCATAATATTAGTTTACCTTTGATGTACTTAAGTAGTATAATAATTAGTATTAGTTTCTAGTTATTTTAGTTAAATTAGCGGTTTCTCTTGTAAGGTTATAAATAGCTATTTAGGGTTTTATTTGTAGACATTTTAAATCTTATCTTTTATCCAATTTATCAAATATTATTCTAGAGAGTTTTCTCCTTTTAAGGTGGTTTGCCCCTAGTTCTTGAGATGAATATCCCTTCAAGTATAGATTTTTTGAAGCTTTAAACTCAGCCTCGTGCTACATTAACATGGGGCCGTAAACTCACCTCGTGCTACATCAACATGGGTAAAAGAGAAGATGAGAAACAGTGGATTTTTTTTACCCAATTGTTGTTTACTTATTCGCTTGTATTCATATTTGGGTGCAAGTATTGTTTTTCATATTTATCGATTGCTTGTAATTTTTATTAAAAATTGTTCAAACACTTGCTATTATAGGAAAATACCTCCTATATTCAGTTTCTATTGGTTGAAAGTAAAATGGTGGGCCCCATATAATTAATAAATATATATTAATTATCTTTTAATAATTTTTAACCAATAGGAATAGAGATGAGAAGAAGATCCTCCTGATTTATCAGGAGGCAAGTATTCTCCGCTATTATATTAGCCTAATTTTACCTAGTCTCCTTCATAATTTTGAATATGAATATTATAATGATAAAGCTTAACTCAGGTTAAATTTCTCTAACCCCTCCCTCTTTCTCTCCTATCTGAACTTCCATCAAGTCTACATTCAAACCTTTTAGACCATCAGCTTCCTCCGTTTATATTAGAGAAATTATATAATTATTGGGGGCTCTTATAAAAAATAGTAAAATTAGGTCCAATATTTTTAAAAATAGTAGTAAAAAGACTTATTTACAAAAAATAGCAAAAAAACTTAAATTCGCGCTTAAAATATTACAAAATTGTCACTAGTTTTGCATGAGTAATCAGTGATTTCCTCACAAGTAATCACTAATTTCCATATAAGTAATCACCGATTTTACTGATTTACTGATATTTTGTGTATGAATCATTGATTACCTAATAGTTATCACTGATTATCTTACAAATTATCACCGATTTCTCTGATTCACATGAATGAGAGTGTTTAAAATGGTCAAATTTTATGATATAAATTTTAGAATCCCAAAATTTACTATATTTCTTGTTTGGCAAGAAAGGTAATTTAAAAATTTTATTTTATTTTAGAGATATTACCCTTCCATACGATTCATTTCAAATCAAACTGATTAAAAATAAAATCCGGAATTTAAAATCAATTCCAACCTTTTAGTTTCAAATCACATAAAATCATAATAGAATTTAGATTCACACATAGTACACAAATTTAATTGGTGCGATTGCGAAAATAGCAAAAATATGTCTAATATTTGTAAAAATAAGCGATAAAAAAACATATTTGCAAAAATAGCAGAAAAATTAAATTCACAACTAAAATATTACAAAATTGCCACTAGTAATCAATGGTTAATAATCACTGATTTACTGATATCCTGATATTTTGTGCAGAAATCACTGATTATTTTATAAATTATCACTGATATATCTGATCACATAAATGAGGATTTTTAAAAATCTACTATATTTGCAAATACTTTTTAAAAATGCTATATTTATAAATATTGCTAAAAATTATGTTACCCCATTAAATTTCCCAATTTAATCAGGGTTTTTCTTTCATTCCATCTCTCTCTCTCTATCTTTTTTTTAATTCATTATAAACCACTAACCCTAATTTGTGTCTGCCTGAAGAAGAAATGGCAAAGATTGTTTCTCGTCTTTTTAACATTAACCATTACTCCAAATTCATATCTAAACGTTTGATCATTACTCGTATGAATGGCCCTAATTTCTCCACTACTAGTAATATCAATTCCCTTCTTTTTGAACCTTTATCAAATTGTCATCTTAGTAACATATTTCCATTACTCACATATCCCAACACCGACACCGACACCGAGGTTGTCGAAAACATTGATTTGTCATGTTTTACGGAGTATAATTCTCAGAGGTTGAAGATCCGTGGTCATAGTCATGGTATAGTTTGCGTTGTCAATCGTTTTATAGATAACTATATATTGTTGTGTAATCTGGTCACTCGGGAGTTTTACAAACTTCCACCACCTATTGTAGGTGATCGAAGAGCCAAAGACCTTGGCTTCGGTTACGATCACAAATCTAATGATTTAAAGGTTGTTACAATTTCGAAAGCTGTCATTGAAGTCTATAATTTGAGTACAGATCGGTGGAGAGAAATCAAAAGACCGGCGTTCGACTTTGATTTATGTGATTCATTTGAGATATATCACAATGGGGTGTGTTATTGGTGGGCTTATCACCGTGGCACCCGGTTTCTCCTCTCATTCGACATAAGCGAAGAAGTGTTTTATCGGATTTTGCTGCCAGAGAGATTCATGTTACATCGTAGAGAACATCAAATTTTGGGGGTTTGGAACGGATCGATTGTTTTGTTTCACTACCCAACACACATTGATGAAAAACATATCGACGTTTGGACATTGGAGAAGAATGAATATGGTGAGATTTTATTGTCGAAGCTATTGACAATTGGTCCCATTTCAGGAATACAAAATACAGTAATGTTTGTGAATTCTGATGAACTTGTTATGGTAGATAAGGATGGACAAGTGATTTCCTACAATATAAATACTAAAGAGGTCAAAAATCTTCCATTGAAAGGGGAACCGGTGGGGGCGGAGGGGTTCTTTGCACCGAACCAGACGTTGCGAGGTTTCATTTACGAAAAGAGTTTGATGTCTGTCAAAGGAGGAAGTAGGGTTTGATCTTGAAGCTGCCTCTGAAATCATATAAGCTTTAGTTTTTTAGGTTCTTTTTATTTTCTTTCACCAGATATTTTCAGCTCTTTTATCGTTTTACATGCTTATCCCTTATATAGATAAAGAGTTATATAATTCAATTGTAAGGTGATCAAATGGATTAGCCCTGCATTCTATTTTGATTTCTAAATCACAAAATATTTAGCTTTTCAAATTCTCCGTCAGCCAATGCAAACATTCCCGGTCACACAATGAATGGTTTCTTCAACTTTCACACTGATATTGTTTGTCTCAGACTGATGGACCTTGCAATTAGCAACTGCTCGGTTGATTTTTTATTTGTTTTTTTTATTGAATTTGTTTTTCTTAAATAGGAAAACTGTGCCTTAGTCTCGGATTCAGAGATTAATTTTTTTTCCACGTAATTGTCCATTTTTGGGAAAAAAAATTTAAAAGAAGAAGCAATTTTAGAATCAATACTCAATTAAATAACACTTAATCAACAAAAATCCCAGAAATTGTATTTATTCAAATCATAAAACCCAGAAAATGCAGAAATTATAACTCCAAAATCACCAACATTTTTTATTAAACCATGAACTCAAATTCCAACCCACGATCAGCAATGAATTGAAGGTCAAAAATACCAAAAGACTAGGAACATAATTAGCATTTAATATGAAATTTCACAAAAAAAAAAAAAAAAAAGAGACAAAAATCTAATCTATATAATACCTATAACTTAAATTGTATGAATTCAAAGGGATTTCAGAGACAGCTTCTTCAAGATCAAGCCTAGTTCCTCCCTTGACAGACAATAAACTCTTTTCGAAAATGGAACCTTCAATCATCCAGTGATACTCTCCTTTCATAGGGAGATTTTTTACCTCCTTGGTGTTTACATTGTAAGAAATCACCTCCGCTTCGTCGTTTTCGATAACAAGTTCATCAGAATTCACAAACAATAACGGCTTCACCAATCCTGTGATAGGACCTATTGTTAATTGTTTTGAGAATGAAATCCCACAAGAACCTTCATCCTTCTCCACTGCCCAAATGTCGATTTTTGTTTCCTTTTCATCTGTGGTCCGTGAGTAATGAAATAGAACAACCGATCCGTTCCGGACCCCATACTTTTGTGATCTCCACAAAGTCTTGAACTATTAGGCAACGGAATCGGATGGAATACCTCTTCGCTCATGTCAAATGATAAGATAAAACGAGTGTCATCCTTATCATTATAGGCCAACCAATAATAGACCCCATTATGATATATCTCACATGAAGAATTTGAGAAAACATAGCCTAACACCGGGGTTTGGATTTCTCTCCATCGGTCCGTGCTCAAATTGTAGACTTCAACTCTTTGATGGTAGAGATTCACAATCCTAACGACTTTAAAGTCTTTAGATTTGTGATCGTAGCCGAACCCTACCGCTCTCGTATCACAAGGATCCTCTGACGGTTCAGTTAGCAAAATAACCGATCGCGGAAGTTGGCGAAATTCTTTGGTGACCGGATTACCCAACAAGATTTCGCCTTTTAGATTAAGATCTGATAGGGAACTCACAATCTTTATAATATACATGAGCTACTCCTCTCATTATTACCAATTGGTTTTGAGATGGAACCCTATGATATTAATATGGTATCATAGCCCAAAAAGCCCAAACGAGCATTCAGTTCAAAAATGAGATTCGACCCAAGAATGGAGCCTAAAAGAGGCACCATCTTGAGGGGGCATGTTGAGAATCTCACATCGGAAAGATGAAAGGAACTCAGAATGTTTATAAATACATGGGATACTCCTCTCATTGTCAATTGGTTATGAGATGAAACCCCCCCCCCAATGATATCAAGATGGTATGCCTCTTTTGGGCTCACCATTGTTGGGTCGAATCCCATTTTTGGACCGAATGCCCGTTTGAGTTTGTTGGGCTCTGATACCTGTTATGAATGATGTCCTAGAACTTGTAATTATTTAATAAGTTATTTCGAATAAATTAAATAAATAAACATAAGTTCTTTATATTATCTATATTGATTCAATTGACGATATTACAAATATATGGAAATATATTAATATCAAACATTCAAATAGTAAAACCCTAAGTTACTCTTATGAAATCACGGCTTAGTATGTGAGTCAGATGAGAGGATTAAAATCGAGATGAGTAACTTAAAAGTGTCTACAGTAAATGGATAACGTTTAGGAAGCTTATCCTGGTAACATTGTTGATAGCTTCACATTTTCTTTATAGACAAATGATCTAATCCTGATCATTCATGTGAGTGACATGAAATGGAAGTATCATATGCAATGATGATTGTATAAGACAGGACCATGATGTTTGATCAAATTTCTCATTAGTACCGTTTACAAGAAATGATCGAATATCAAACTAAGTTTATCAACCGTGATAAATCTCAAACTTGAGTGAAATGTGAACTCCTACTCATGGAGTTATGTTCTTTGATTCACATAGTTGAGAGCGATTTAATATGAACGCTCAATACACTTATGTTTTGGGAACATAACGAAATAGTAGCTGGGAACACATCTTCACGAGATGGAATTCATAATTTTTCTATAAATTAACGGTATTAGTGTGATACCTAAACATTTTAGGAACTTTAGGAAACTCTATTGATGTACTGATTCGAGACATGAACAAGTGGCACCACGACTTCTATTGATCACAGAAGTATGTTATCTCTAGTTCGACTAAAGATAATGTTGATTGGAGAATCAGTGGGAACACAAGGATAAAGCGGTAATTACAGGGGCAAAACGGTAAATTTAATCTGCCTACAATTATGAGGATTCTACGTGAAGGATATATCACAGATATAAATAAAAGATAAACTAAATGGACATAAGTTATCTATAGTGAGGGGAGTTCAGCTATGAATTTATAGTGGAATTATTCATAGTTAGATAATAAGTAATTAATTGATTATGAGTTAATCACTTAATTGACTAATTATTAAGCTCATGATCTATAGGTCCATCGGGTCCCTATGTAGCCCAAATATCGTAGTCACGAAATCAAGTAGAAGAAATGAAAATTTTAAGTAAAGTGAATTACTTAAATAGGCAATATTAATTGTTTAAATATTGAGTATATTTAAATGGTAATTAATATAAACATTATTAATTGTTTAAATAACGAGTTTATTTAAACAGGAAATCAATAATGACATATTGTTAATTAAATATTATTAATTGTTTAAATATTGAGTATATTTAAATGGTAACTAATAATTTGAAATTAATTGATAATTATTAACTGTTTAAATAATTAATTTTATTTAAATGGAAATTAATATTATTAATTAATAATAAAATGTTATAAATTAAAATATTATTAATTATTTAAATAATGAAAATTATTTAAATGTAAATTAATAATTAAATATCATTTTGATAATATTTAGTCGGGAGAAAATATTAATATTATTAATTTTTTAAATAAAGTATTTTATTTAAATGGTAATTAATAAATGAATTAATTACGTTGGACTTATTAATTTAAGAGAGAGTTTCTAGCCCAATTGGATTAATGAACCCAATTGAAATTGGCCTAAAATATTTAATTAAATAAATTAGATTTATTAATTCATTATTATTAATAAATTTGGCCATATATATATATTATTTAAAGGAAAATAATTATTTGAATTATATCCTAAAATAATTATATAGATTTATTTGCCCAAGATAAATCAAATAAAAGAAAATAAAATATTCTCTTATTTATCTAACCCAAGATAAATAAAATAAAATAAAATATTCTCTTATTTATCTAAGGGTATTTTTGAAAATACCAAGATAAAGGAAAAAGGAAAATATTTTTTCTTTTGTATTTATCTCCATGGAATATTCCTAATGTGATTAAATTTTCCATTAGCTTATAAATAGAAGGCTTGGGTTATTCATAAATCACACACAACTCAATTCCTTAGAAATTGGGGATAGTCCAGTATATAGCCCAATTTGGCTATACCCTATGTTTTTATAGCATTTAAAATTTCTTATGTTTTTTTGCCTTTTTAGAGTATCAGATTTTTTAATATACCGGATTTACCCTCCTTTCATTAAATGTCTCTCTCTCCTTTTTAAAATTTATATCTGATTTGGCTATATTTTTATCTCTTTTTATTATTTTCCTTATTTTGTTGGGATTTGGTTGTGGGTTTGTATTTTTATTATTTATTATTTTGTTTTTTCTATAGTTGCAGCATTGTAGGTTTTAGGGTTTATCTTCTCCTTCTCCTTCACCTTCTCATTCTCCTTCTTCGTCTTCTTCTTTTAATGGCTTTTTTTTTTTTTTTAATTTTTGGTTTTTGGGATGTTCTTCATTTTTTGAGTTAGGGTTTGTGGTGATTTTTTTGTACATGAATATGGTTATTCGTTATAATTATTTACTATTGTTTTGTTATTTTATATTTATAGCGTATAGTATAGCATTTATTATTACTAAGTATAGTGTTTATACAATATAGTGTTTACTATTATTAATTACCTTTTAAGAGAAATTTTACTATATTGTACTGTTTTATTTTTGTTTTTGTATTGTTACTTACTTTACTCGCTCTTTTTTATGTTATTATATTTTGTTTTTTACTTAAATAATTGATTTTTTTTTTTGAGATTACATCAAAGTGGGGGAGGGGGGACTCGAACCTTCGACATCAAGGAAAGAGAGTATACGTCTAACCAGTTGAACTATGCTCATGTTGGCAATTGATTTCTTTATTTCACGAATAGAACTAAACATAATAGTTGTATAAAACGAAATTTGTTATTTATCATTAGGAATTCATATATATCAAATGGAAGTCATAAAATAGATGGAAAAAAATTGGTATATAATTTCTTTATACTTTTTTTTTTATCTTTTTGAGATTAGGGGTGAACAAATCCAAACCAAACTAATTGTTCAAACAAAACCAAAATGGTTTGGTTCGGTTTTTAAACTTTCATTTACCCAAACCAATTAATAACGGTTTGGTTCGGTTTGATAGATTTTTGAAGCGATCCAAACCAAACCAAACCAATACATGATATATGATATATTTTAAATTTTAAATATCAATAAAACGTAATAAAATGAAAAAATAGAAAGAATATTTAATATTATATGTGTTATGGTTGTATAATTATAACAAGATTTTATAAACTTGTCATGTTTGTATTTGTAATTTGTGTTTTATTGAAATTTTAGATGAATTAAAATTAGTCCTACAATTTTTTTAAAGTAATTTTTTGTGATTTTGTTACATTTATCATGATGTAAATTATGTATTTATGAATAATTGCGGAAAAACAAAAAATGTAAGAACCAAACCATTTTAGTTTGGTTTGGTTCAGTTTTTTTATGTTAAACGGTTTGGTTCGGTTCGTATAATCCAAAAAGAAAATCCAATCAAATCTGAAATTTTAGCAAAATTCAAACCAAACCAATCTAATGTTAAAAAAAAAAAAAACACCGCTTATCAATTGGCTGGTACTTCGATTTGGTATTATTATTACTTTTTTTTATATAAAAAAAATCACGGCTTCGTAAAGTCTAAGTCCCCAATTCCGCTTCGTAAATCACCGCTTCTTTATTTTTACTTAAAAGTACACTATTTTAAATTAGGGTTTTTCTTTGTAAAAAAAAAAGAGGGCATTTCCCGTTCCAAAACCTTAATTTGTGTGTTCCGGAAGAAGAAATGGCAAAGATTGTTTCTCGTCTCTTTAACATTAACCATTACTCCAAATTTATATCCAAACGTTTGATCACTACTCATATAAATGGCCCCGATTTCTCCACTACTAGTAATACCAATTGCCTTCTTTTTGAACGTTCATCAAATAATCATGTTGATAACATATTATCATTACTCACATATCCCAACACCGACACCGACACCGACACTGAGATTGTTGAAAACATTGATTTGTCATGTTTTACGGAGGATTCTAAGTGGTTGAAGATCCATGGACATAGTCACGGTATAGTTTGCCTTGTCAATCCTTTTATAGATGACAATATCTTTTTGTGTAATCCGGTCACTAGGGAGTTTCGCAAACTTCCCCTTACTGTAGGTGATACAAGAGCCAGAGGCGTTGCCTTCGGTTATGATAAAAAATCTAATGATTTTAAGGTCGTTACGATTTCGAAAGGTCTCGTCTATAATTTGAGTACAGATCAGTGGAGAGAAATCAAAAGACCGGAGTTCGCCTTTGATTTATGGGATTCATTTGAGATGTATCACAATGGGGTGTGTTATTGGTGGGCTAGTAACCGGGGCACCAAGTTTCTCCTCTCGTTCGACATAAGCAAAGAAGTGTTCGATCGGATTTTGTTGCCAGAGAGATTTATGTTTGGTTCTGGAGGACATGAAAGTTTGGTGGTTTGGAATGGATCGATTGTTTTGTTTCATTACCCAACACACATTGATGAAAAACATATCGACGTTTGGACATTTGAGAAGAATGGATACGGTGAGATTTTATTGTCAAAGCTATCGACAATTGGTCCCGTTTCAGGAATTCAAAATACAGTAATGTTTGTGAATTCTGATGAACTTGTTATGGTAGATAAGGATGGACAAGTGATTTCCTACAATATAAATACTAAAGAGGTAAAAAATCTTCCATTGAAAGGGGAACCGGTGGGGGCGGAGGGGTTCTTTGCGCCGAACCAGACATTGCGAGGTTTCATTTATGAAAAGAGTTTGATGTCTGTCAAAGGAGGAAGTAGGGTTTGATCTTGAAAGCTGCCTCTGAAATCATATAAGCTTTAGTTTTTCAGGTTCTTTTTATTTTATTTCACCAGATATTTTCTGTTAATTAATTTCATATATATAATGAGCTCTTTTATCGTTTTACATGTTTATCCCCGATATAGATAAAGAGTTATATAATTCAATTGTAAGGTGATCAAATGGATTAGCCCTGCATTCTATTTTGATTTCTAAATCACAAAATATTTAGCTTTTCAAATTCTCCGTAGCCAATGCAAAATTTTGTAAGAAAGATCGTCCTATTTGTACGCATTGCAACATTCCCGGTCACACAATGAATGTTTTCTTCAACTCTCACACTGATATTGTTTGTCTCAGACTGATGTACCTTGCAATTTTAATCCTATATTAGCAATTGCTCGGTTGATTTTTTATTTGTTTTTTTCATTGTATTGTTTTTCTTAAATAGGAAAACTGTGCCTTAGTCTCGGATTCAGAGATCAATTTTTTTTTCCACATATAATTGTCCATTTTTGTGAAAAAAATTTAAAAGAAGAAGCAATTTTTAGAACCAATACTCAATTAAATAACACTTGATCAACAAAAATCCCAGAAATTGTATTTATTCAAATCATAAAACCCAGAAAATGCAGAAATTATAACTTCAAAATCACCAACATTTTTTATTAAACCATGAACTCAAATTCCAACCCACGATCAGCAATGAATTGAAGGTCAAAAATACCAAGAGACTAGGAACATAATTAGCATTTAATACGGAAAAAAAAAAGACAAAAATCTAATCTATATAATACCTATAACTTAAATTGTATGAATTCAAAGGGATTTCAGAGACAGCTTCTTCAAGATCAAGCCTAGTTCCTCCCTTGACCGACAACAAACTCTTTTCGAAAACGAAACCTTCAATCATCCAGTGATACTCTCCTTTCATAGGAAGATTTTTTACCTCCTTGGTGTTTACATTGTAAGAAATCACCTCCGCTTCTTCGTTTTCGATAACAAGTTCATCAGAATTCACAAACAATAACGGCTTCAGCAATCCTGTGATAGGACCTATTGTTAATTGTTTTGAGAATGAAATCGCACAAGAATCTTCATCCTTCTCCAATGCCCAAATGTCGATTTTTGTTTCCTTTTCATCTGTGGTCCATGAGTAATGAAATAGAACAACCGATCCGTTCCGGACCCCCATACTTTTGTGATCTCCACAAAGTCCTGAACTATTAGGCAACGGAATCGGATGGAATACCTCTTCGCTCATGTCGAATGATAAGATAAAACGAGTGTCATCCTTATCATTATAAGCCAACCAATAATAGACCCCGTTGTGATATATCTCACATGAAGAATTTGAGAAGACACTGCCTAACACCGGTGTTTGGATTTCTCTCCATCGGTCTGTGCTCAAATTGTAGACTTCAACTCTTTGATGGTAGAGATTCACAATCCTAACGACTTTAAAGTCTTTAGATTTGTGATCGTAGCCGAACCCTACCGCTCTCATATCACAAGGATCCTCCGACGGTTCAGTTAGCAAAATAACCGATCGCGGAAGTTGGCGAAACTCTTTGGTGACCGGATTACCCAACAAGATTTCGCCTTTTTGATTAAGATCTGATAGGCAAACTATACCGTGACTATGACCATGAATTCCAAAATTCATAGAGAAGTTAAAACGTGGCAAATCAGTGTTTTCGACAACTTCGGTGTCGGTGTTGGTGTTGGGATATGTGAGTAATGATAATATGTTTTCTCTCCATCTAAAATTGTGATTTGCAGTAGTACGTTTAAAAAGAATGCAGTTTCTATGTGTAGTGGTAGTGGAGAATTTGACCAAATGTTTGTATATGAATTTGGAGCAACCGGTAATGTTAAAGAGACGTGCCATGTTCTTCTTCTGCCCGAAACAGAAGAAGAGAGATTCAAACCTTCGACTTTTAAACAAATAAATACTAATGTTTAATCAGTTTGAAGGAAGTAGAATAAGAGATACCTGGGTTGAGAGATGGCGGTGATGAATTGCTAGGGATTGAAGGCTGATTTTTAGGTTTGTTTTTATTGATTGGGAATATCTATATTTTTTTTTTATCTTCTTTTGAATTTTATATATTAATATTATGAAAATCGACTATTTTTTTTGTTTAAATCTAATATGGTCAATTTATGATATAAATTTTAGAATCCCAAATTTACTATATTTCTTGTTTCGCAAGAAAGGTAATTAAAAAAAAATTATTTTATTTTTGAGATACTACCTTCCATAAGATTCATTTCTAATCAAATTAAACTGATTAAAAATAAAATCAGGAATTTAAAATCAATTCCAACTTTTCAGTTTCAAATCAAATAAAATCAGAATAGCGCAGGATCGGAAAAAAAAAACCTAATTTGCCTTTCAACTCCTTATAAACCCTAATTTGTGTTTAGGGTTTTTCTTTCATTTCATCTTTTTCTTTTCTTTTTTTATCTGCCTTTCATTCATTATATAACCAGAAACCCTAAACCTTAATTTATGTCTGCCTGAAGAAGAAATGGCAAAGATTATTTCTCGTCTCTTTAACATTAACCATTACTCCAAATTCATATCTAAACGTTTGATCATTACTCATATAAATGGCCCCAATTTCTCCACTACCAGTAATACCAATTGCCTTCTTTTTGAACGTTTATCAAACAGTCATCTTAATAACAAATTAACATTACTCACATATCCCGACACCGACACCGACACCGAGGTTGTTGAAAACATTGATTTGGCATGCTTTACGAAGGATTTTAAGTCGTTGAAGATCCATGGTCATAGTCACGGTATTGTTTGTCTTTACTATCATTTTAATGAAGACAATATCTTGTTATGTAATCCAGTCACTCGGGAGTTTCACAAACTTCCACCAGTTATTGAACCACACAAGGATAATATTAGAAGTGATATAATAGGCGTTGGATTCGGCTACGATCACAAATCTAATGATTTTAAGGTCGTTAGGATTTCGAAAGCTCTCGTCATTGAAGTCTATAATTTGAGTACAGATCGGTGGAGAGAAATTAAAACCCGGCCGGTGTTCAACTTTACTTTATATGATTCATTTGCGATGTATCACAATGGGGTGTGTTATTGGTGGGCTAATAACTGTGGCACCGAGTTTCTCCTCTCGTTCGACATAAGTGACGAAGTGTTCGATCGGATTTTGTTGCCAGAGAGATTCATGTTTGGTTCTGAAGAATGCAAAAGTTTGGGGGTTTGGAACGGATCGATTGTTTTGTTTCATTACCCAACACACATTGATGAAAAACATATCGAAGTTTGGACATTGGAGAAGAATGAATTTGGTGAGATTTTATTGTCAAAGCTACTGACAATCGGTCCCGTTTCAGGAATTCAAAATCCAGTAATGTTTGTGAATTCTGATGAACTTGTTATGGTAGCTAAGGATGGACAAGTGATTTCCTACAATATAAATACTAAAAAGGTAAAAAATCTTCCATTGAAAGGGGAACCGGCAGTCGCGGGGTTTTTTTATCCGTACAACATTGTCCGAGGTTTCGTTTTCGAAAAGAGTTTGATGTCTGTCAAAGGAGGAAGTAGGTTTGATCTTCAAGCTTCCTCTGAAATCATATAAGTTTAATTTTTTAGGTTCTTTTTTCTCTCTTTCACCAGATATTTTCTGTTAATTTAATTTCATATTCAGCATAATGGGCTCTTTTATTGTTTTACATGCTGATCCCCATTCCCCAATACATATAAAGAGTTATGTAATTCAATTGTTAGGTGATCAAATGGATGAACCCTGCGTTCTTTTGATAACGAAATCACAATATTTATCGAACAATACTTACGTGCTTACATCATACACAGATTCTAGTACAAGTTTATATATGAGTTATTATTATAATATTAATTTACCTTTGATGTACTTAATTAGTATAATTAATTATTATTAGTTTCTATTATTATTAGTTTCTAGTTATTTTAGTTAAATTAAGGGTTTCTCTTGTAAGGTTATAAATAGCCACTTACGTGCTTACATCATACATAGATTCTAATATAAGTTTATATTTCAGTTATTATTATCTAAATTTGCTTACAAGACAATAAGAAAACGGTACATAAATAAAAGAGGAATTATAATTTTTCTTTTTTACCTATGTGGTGTTTTCTTATTCGCTTGTAAACATATTTGGGTGCAAGTATTTTTCATATTTATCGATTGCTTTTAATATTTATTAAAAATTGTTCCATATTCAAACCTTTTTACCAGACCATCAGCTCCTCCATTTATGTTAGAGAAAATTGCATAACTGTTGGAATTGCTCACCTGATAAAAGCAACCATGATTTGCTTTCATTTTCTCAAAATTTAATTCTCATTCTGATATATAGGGAGACTCTTCCAAACTTCAAATCTGAAGAAACGCAAATGATAGAGAAGCAGTGAAGAAGGAGAAGGTAATCAAGCGTGAAAGGAAGAAAAACAATTAGGGGAAGAAGATTAATTGATTATAAATGTCTTTTCCCATAACCCTAAATATAAAAGATATTTTAAAAAATCAAGGACGGTTAGTTTTAAACTGTTTTTGTTTTCAGTTAGTTAAAATGGAAAATAGAAAATGTCAGAGGAGAAAAAAAAACTAAGTTTGGATTTTATACATATTTAAGTATAAAATTTAAGAGTGAAAGTAAGTGAAAGTGTAAAGGTAAAAGTAGAAGTCGTGATTTGTGGGAAAGTGAAATATCACTTGTCCCACATTGGAAAGATCACAAAACATATACCTACTTATATACCCTACACTTGGATAAGCGGTTGGGCCCTTTGGGATTCTACAGATTTTGGCACCCAACCGCTTCAGTTCACACGCGCGCCACCGTCCCCCGCCTGTACTATGGATGGTGACTGTAATAGGAAATATTTCTTTCCTGGTTAGTACGAGTAACTTTATTTTCTTCTTATTTTCTTTCTCCGATTAGTTCTCTCTTTCTTCGTGAATATCAACCGAATGATCTTCATGATCATCTTCTTCCTCCTCCAATATTGCGGGTTCTTAATTGAAGATCATCCTTTAAGATTTCTTCATTTTCTGGGTTAAATCCAACTTAACCTTTCTGCATGGATCTCTCCTAACGCAAAAAGAATACAACAAATTAAATTTGGGTTTGAAAATTAAGGAATTATCAAAGCTTATTTGGCTGAGAATTGGGTTTGGGGAAAGGGATGAGAATTTGGGTTTGATAAAGGAAAACTATGAAAGTATGGAAAAAAGAAATAGTGATGAACAAAATGAATTCTTAAAGGATTAAAAATGAACGAAATAATTGGGTTTGGGGAAATGGATGAGTATGAAAGCCTATTTTCATCCTGATAGCCCGGTTCAGGGCCAATTTTAGGTCAATTCTAGCCCGGTTATGTCTTGTTAGCCCGATTCTCCTTAAATTAACTTTAAATTAATAATATTACAGGTCTCGGGCATCGTTAGGAGTATTTTGAGGTCGTTTGCTAGCTTGATTTGAAGTTAAGGTAGGTTAAATCCCTACATAAAGACTTAAATTCGATGTTATGTGTTTGGTTTATTGATATTGAATTATTGTATTAATATTATTGGGTTGTTTTGATAATTAGTTTGATGTTATTAATAAAATTAGACATATATTAAACATCAGAAATTATAAATCAATGCTTGAATGTTTGTTAATAAAATTTGATGTTTGAATTATTTATCATTAATAATTAATAACCGTTTAATAAATAGTTTTAATAGTTAACCAATTATTTGTATTTTATTTTATTTAAAATATATATGGAATATCTTAATTTAAATTAATATGATTAATTTAAATGAGTAAGATATGGAACAATTATTTTAAATTAATAAAGATTAATTTAAATAAAGATATGGGATTATCTTATTATGGAATAAGATATTATATCTTAATTATTCAAAATATATTTTAGAATATCTTTATTAATTATTTGATAATTAAAGAGATATTCAAAGATTTTCTGAGGCCTTAGTTTTCCTATAAATAAGAACTTTGGGGTCACCACAAAACACATAACTAAGAGAGTAAAAGAAAAGGCTCAGGAAAATTTCTCTCCTCTCTCTGTCGTCGCCGCCCATAGGGTAAGGGAAGAATTTTCTTCCCTATTCATTTTTCCAAATAGGATAGTGCCCACGTACCGATTCTCTTTTGTATTTAGTGAGGAAGAACTTTTTGGTGGTCCTAGGATCATAACCAATAAGAACAAGGAAAAGCCAGACACTTCTCTAAAAGGGTTAGTATTCTTTTATGCATTTAGTTTTTGAATATATTATACTGTATGGAAAGATTCTTGGAAATTCTGCACGAGAACTCTTTTATAGAGGCCTTAATCCCAACAACAACAACTTTGTTTTATTGAATGTGAATAATTTTTTTTCTTTCTTTCTAAATTATTATTGTGTAAACTATATTCCTATTGTGTAAACTATATTCCTATAGTTTATAAATTTGCTTAGCTATATAGATGATTTCTATAGTCTCAAAACCTAACTAACACTTCTTTCATTTGATGAATAAAATGTTATTGTGAGGTGTTTTCTTAAATAATAATAATAATAATAAAAACTAGATTTAAATTCAAATAAAGATAAAGATAAAATTAAAATATAGTAAGAGACGATTACAATGATATCTTCTCATGGCATTGTTGCCCTTGATAGGATACACACTTTTGATTTTTCCAAGGATCTTCGCTTGCTCTCAGATTTAGTGGTGTTACTTATGTAGCTAGGCATCAGAAGACTACGACCGTACCCTTTGGCCATGTACTTTATCTACTAAGGTGTAGTATAGTAGTATAGATTCCCAGGTCTTTTGGTATCTATGGGATCCTTAATTGGGATAATCCAGGATATAGCCTATTTTGGCTATTTATTATGTTTTTTTAGCCCCCCCCCCCCCCCAATTATTTATAAAGCTTTTTGGCCCATTTTTGATTTGATATGTTTTAATATACCCGATTTGTCCCTCACAGTCTCTCTCCTCTCACTCAAATTCTTCTCTCTCTATATTGTCATTCCGTTTCAAACTTTTGCAGATTTCTAGCCTAGAATTTTTTTTTTTTGTTATCTCTTTATTTTGATTTCATTTTGACTTTTTTTTTTAGATTTGAAGAATACGTTTTTAGTAGGATATTAAAACAAAAAAATTCAAAACCCTAACTTGCATCTATCTTCTTCTTCTTCCTCTTCTAACTAGCAGCCGCCGCCGCTTCAACCCATCAGACCACCGCTCACCGCCTTCTTCCTATAAGATCGTCACCTACCACCGCCCTTAGCCCTTCAAACTGTCGTTCTCACCCCATCATCGATTCAAGAATAATGTGACAAATGATTTCAACCTTTTTTCGTTCTTTTTCAGATGTACTTCGAAGATGTTGCCTGATGTGATGAGGCAAAAGCAAGAAATTATGGAGTTTGTGAATTTCCTGAAGAACCCTTTTACGAAAACCCTTTTATCTAAAGTAGTGGAAAATTATGGGGTTGAATTTTGTGGTTGTGAAAATGGAGATGCTTGGTGAATCAGATGTGCTTTTCCTGTCTATATCTGGTTTAGATTTCATGGAGATGATTGTTTGTGTATTAGTACAATTTAATAATTTGTACAGTATAGAGTTTAAGCGATTTGAATAGTGGATTTGGGAAGGATTTAGTTGGTACAGTACATTACGTTGTACAATACAATCATTTAGGTACGAGTAGTTTTGTCGGTTTGGTAGAGTACAGTATCGCAACTTATACGGTATATTTCTATCTTTTTTATTCATCCAATTATGCCTTACCTCTTTTTGATGTACAATATATATTATATTACTTTATTACATCTTCCTATTGTACATAAATGTATTATATTACGTATGGTATATTGTCTTCTATTGCCGTACATTTATAATAGGATGTGCGTACAATATTTTAATATATAATTCGAAAGAATTTTTAGAAGATTCACCGGAAAAAAAGTTATTGGTTTTGAAAAGTTAGATTTTTTTTGTTTAGTTTTGATTTTTTAAAATTTCTGATTTTATCTCTTATTTTCTTTTTGATTTTTCAATATTTAATGTTTCCTTGATTTAAGCATTTTTTTAAATCTTAATTCTTTTTCTTCTTTCCTTCTTAATTAAGGTTTAATAAGGGTGGTTTGGATATTTTACATATTAAATAGGCTATTTTGTTTTATTTTTTTAGAATGGGCCCTAAACCTTTTATTTCTTTAATTGGTGGGCTATCTACCAATATATCCCTCCTTAAATTTTGGTTGCTGGTTGATGATGGTTATTGGGTATCCACTGCAACCCTATTTCGAGACGTGAGAAGGATTCTTTGGGATACTCATTTATCAATATTTTGTGAAGGGTTAAATCATCACGGATATAAAAATATTACCGTTAGATTTTTATTCTCTATCCAGTCCTCCATTGATCCCAATATTCAACTTGATACCCATCATACGTTCATAGAAATGAACCGAATGGACTAAGTTTAATAAGATCCACTCCTCATTTTGATAGTTGTTCCTTAAACGATGCTAGTATTGCCTAACCTTGAGAAGAGTACAACTCAGCTAAACTTGGTATTTACTCTGTGGGTGTTTAGGAGCTCTGTTGGTCTAGATAAGAATGCTTTTAAATGATCAAAACAGTTCCTAGATACAATATTTATGTTTTGCAACATTTTATAAGTATTTTTTTAGGTGTTTTTTTGAAGTGCTTTTGATTTTTTAAACCTTCTCTCTAAGTTCTCTTTACGCATTTTATCTCTAACACACTTTCTCTCTCTAACCTCTCTCTACACACTTTTTCTCCCTTTAACTTCCTTTTCCTTACTTTCTCTAACTTCTCCTCAACTCATACACTTTCTCTCTATGTTATATCTACATATTTTCTTTCTCTACACATTTTTTCTAAAAATAACTCTATATAAGATTAAGTGCCCGTTTGGGATAGTCTTTGAAATAATTTAAAAGTGTTTTTTAATGGTTATCAAAAACACTTTTAAAAGCGATCCCAAACGGACACTAAAAGCACTTCCCAAATATTAGAACCAAACAATAAAATACTATAACACTAAGCACTTTTTATCATAGTACTTATAATAAAAGTACTTTAACAAAAAAAAATACTTATTTCACAAACACACTCGATATTTCAT
The DNA here is from genome assembly GCA_028015215.1 of Gynostemma pentaphyllum. NCBI lineage: Eukaryota > Viridiplantae > Streptophyta > Magnoliopsida > Cucurbitales > Cucurbitaceae > Gynostemma > Gynostemma pentaphyllum. Next base: position 40,101,115 of record CM051349.1, on the reverse strand, counting down.
TTGATAATCTCGAAAATTTATTTGTAATATAATATATAATACGGTAAAATAGACTCATGTAGTTTAATTTGGGTCAAATGCATGAACACCTTTATGGTTTAAAAATGGAAAATCATACTCATATAGTTCCAAATAATGTCAATGAGATCCTTCCCTTCAAACGTCATTAACCATCTTTTAGTCATAACTTTTTCATTTGAACTCCGATTTGGATTATCCAACATGTTTTAAACTTCTTATTTCTAGCTCTACGTTACGGCCACTTCAACACTTTGAAAGCTTCAATAAATAAAAGATTTTATTATCATCAAAATATTTAGTGTGATTGAAGTCATTAACCCTTTTGTTTACAGTTGATTTAGAAGTTTTAAATTGACGATAATGTAGAGGCTAAAATGAGGATATCAAAACGCATCTCGAATCATCAAAATCAGAGTTCAAGCGAAGAAATTATGACTAATAAAAAGTTAACAGCCTTGAAAGGGGATCTAATTGGCATAATTTAGAACTGCAATGGTGTGACTTGCCATTTTTAAACTACGTAGGGTGTTTATGCATTTGACCAAAATCACAAGGGTTTTATTTACAGTTTACCTCAATTACTCTTTACACGATTAAATTTTCTATCATTGTTTTTTATATTCATGAGTATTTAGATCAGTTGTGTGCACCTCGACTAATTTTACGGATAGCACTATGATCTTACAACACATAACATTAGGAATTTCATAGGATAACATCCTAGATATATACATGATTTGAACTCAATACCCCCAAAGCTTTAAGGAAAGTCCAACTACCACTATAAACCAAATTCATGATTAGTTACAATTTACAATAATTAAAAATATAAAAACTTTAAACTTCAAGATGTTTCGTCCCAACCAACCAACCAGGAATGTGATGCTAGGATTAGACGTAGAAAATTGAAGTTTTTTTTTTTTAATGAGTTGACAATTATAAAAATAATGCTAATTGGCTGATGTATTTGGATCAAAATTTAAATAGTAGGGGACCACAAAAATATGAATAAACGTCTAAATATATGGGATGACCCTTATGGATCCAAAGGATCACCAGACAAAATTAAATTGAACAAATTGTTGCATATAATAAAGAAGCAAAATAACTACCAAAAATAATTAAGCAAAATAGATATTTTAGGGATTAACAAATTAGAAGTTTTTGTTTGCAATTACGATAATTTTTTATAGATGGCTCAAAATACTATTTTTATCCAATCCAAAAGTTCATGATGAGTTTTTATCAAACGATAAAAATTGAGGTCGATATTAGGTGTGGAATGATGAACCGCAACTTTCAAGATTTTATACATTTTTGTATAGTAGTTGCGACATTTATGATTGTTATTGAAAGTTATTATATTCTATGTGATGCTAGGATTAGACGTGGGGAATTGAAAGTTATTATATTTTATGTGATGCTAGGACTAGACGTAGGAAATTGAAAATATGGATTTTAAGTAATGTAGAGGACAGAGGTGATGTAATTGGCTCAATATTAAATAGTCGGGGACCATACAAATATTCATGAGTAAAAAAGTATTAAAAGAAAAATTAAAAACATTGACTTGTCCTTTCACAATAAATTAACTCTGAATTTGGGTGACCCTTGGATTCAATCTAAACATAATTGATTAATTTAAGAGTTAAATGTGAAATATACCCTATTATTTTTAGATTATTGTTAAATTATATGCCTCTATATTTTAATTTTTTTTATAGCATCTCTGTACTTTAGTAAAAATATAAATCACACTCTTTTATTAATTAATTTTAACGAAATTGAGAATCGTTCATATTCCATACATGCCACCATGTTTTAATAGTATTAAAAATAATGAAAATTTTGAACATATAAGTGTTGATTTATAGATTTTACATTCTTACTAACATAATGGTTTATTCTAAAAATTATACACGTGTCAAAAAAAAATTATTATTTTTCATAAAATTAGAATACATGACATGCGTAGAATATGTATGTATCTCAATTTCATTAAAATTAACGGATAGAAGGGCGTGCTTATAATTTTACTAAAGTGTATGTGTTTAAATTTTTTAAAACTATAAAAGTATGATTTTTTTTTTTTTTAAGATCACATCAAAGTGGGGGAGGGGGGACTCGAACCTTCGACCTCAAGAGGAAGAGAGTATATGTCAAACCAATTGAACTATAAAAGTATGATTTGATAATAATCTAATGTACAAAGTGTATTTTACATTAAACTCTTAATTTAAACATAATGTTGCATAATATATCTCAAGTTTGGAAAACAAGAAGGGAAATTTACATGAATGTTATAATTGGGTGAAATATTTACAAATTTGTTAAGAAAATTTTTTTTTTACAAAAATGTTAGAATTTCAAAAGTCGAGTATATCAATCAATTTATCGGTATATCAATCAATAACTAATAGTATATATCAGTGATATATAATAGTATATCAGTGATAGACTATTAATGATCGACTGATAAACTATCATTGATATACTAATACTTCACTGATATACTAAAATGATTGACTGATATACTTATAATTTTTAAAATTCTAACATTTTTATAAATATTTTTTTTCCCTAACAAATTTATAAATATTATAAAAATTTCTAACATATTTTAAAATGCCCCAACCAAGAAAGTCTCCTTTGCAGTCATAATCAAATATCAGAACAATCAAGTAAAAATAAGGATATATAGTATTTTTATCATTAAGGCCCCACTAATATTGATTATACTCAGTTGTCAAACAATTAATTAAATGGGATCTTGAAAATTTATCACATCGACGGTTTCATCATCAAAGGAGTGGTCTTTTTTTTTTTGGAGTTCTCAATAAATTATTAATGAATTAAGTTATGGTCATTAGTTAGTTTCCAATGAGGGATTCAATAATTTTGTGGAGGGGTCTCCTAAATATGGAAAAAATAATTTTTTCTTTAACATTCTCTTTCATGTTTTTTTTCTTGAGATATTATATCAATAGGATGGTTGTAAATCTAACAAATTATTTTAATAATATTTATAAAAATAGAAACTCTAAAAAATATTTGTAAATATAGCAAATTTTGATTTACACATTTTTATATTGAGTTTATCACTAATACACATATTAGTTAGTATTCATCACTGATTAAAATGATAAAAATTACTATATTTATCATAAACCTTAAACCCTAAAATGATCAAAATTACTATATTTTACAAATAGTTTTTGAAGTAGCTATTTTTACAAATATTACATCAAAATCGGTCATCAAATTTTCCTTAATTCTTAAATACATCCCTAATAAAATGGTTTTTTTTTTTTTTAATTTATCCGAAGCAATCTTAGACATATTAATAACTTGAGCGAGAAAAAATAAAACGGTTAGAATGAGAATAGTTTTATCAAAGTTATTTTTTAATCAATATATCACATAATTTAATAAAGATAATATAAATATTTTATCGTTAAAATAATCTCCAACAAATATAGTATATCAAGTTAGGTTCCACGTATTTTCCCAAGAATCTCAGCACATGGTTTTGCTTTTGCTTATTATGCTAAAATTTTGCCAAATATTTTCATGGTTGATCCATGAAATTTGATAACTGAATAATTTCCAACAAATTTTCAAAGTAATGCTATCATATTATTATTGTTGATTTCAATTAATAATCAAAATCTAAACAATTCTCTTCGAAAATCAGTTGCTCCCATCAATGATTTTCTTCTTCTTCTTCTAATTTGATGGTCGTTTTATAAAAAATTATCTTATCTAGATTTTAGATACATATTTTTAGAGAAATCTAAATCTATATGAAAAATGATAAAGAAAATAACAAATAAATAATAAATTTAAGGTATAAAGCTTCTACCATTCAAAAAAAAGTGAGAGAGAGAAATAATCGAAAAAACGGTTATCATTAACTATATCATTCGGTATTGGTGTCTCTGATTCAATTGTTTGGAGGGGAAACCCGAATGGTATCTTTACGGTGAAAAGCGCGTACCAATTTAGGCTTTACGAAGAACATGTATATGAGGCTTCATCTTCGAATTCAAATCTCTCAATTCTCTAGTGGAAAGCATTATGGCAGTTCAAGGTCCCCTCAAAAATCAAAATTCTGGGCTGGAAAACCATTCTCGATATTATTCCGTCTATGTCTAATCTAAGGAAGAAAGGTATGGATTCTGAACCATGGTGCCCGGTGTGTAACTCTAATGTTGAAACTTCTAGTCATGCTATTTGGGGCTGTCATCCAGCTAGGAAATTAAGGGTCTTCTTTATTTCCTGATGTTCATTTTGATTTCCAAGATAATTGGAGTACTGCAGATTGTTTCTTTTTGTTTTTTGAAGCAAACAAAAACTCCTTTGAGAGGATCCTTGCTACTGCCTTGACATGTTTGGAACAATATAAACTCTTTGATTTTTAATAACTCACGAGCCATTTTCAAGGTGTCTATTAATAAAATAGTACGCTGGGAAGAAGAATTTACGTCTATCTCGCGATCTTCAACTTTAGCTTATGCTATGAATAGGCTTCCTTCCCCTCCTTCCAGTTGGTCTCCTCCCCCTGTGCATTAGAACAAGCTTAACGTAGATACTACTATTAATGTAAGATTGATTACGGGAGGTCATGGCTGGATTTTGTGTAATTCTGAGGGGATTTGCATCATGTCAGGTTGTAAGGTTACGAGAATTTCTAGTTCCATTAAATTCATGGAAGCTCAAGCCTTGGTTCAAGGGCTTCTCGCTCTTGAAGACTTTGGCCAGTGCACAATCGTCGAATCGGATAGCTTGGAGGTAATCAAAATGGTAACCGGGGAAGTCTACTTATTTAACTGAAACAACAAATCTTATTGATAAGATCAAATTCTTGGCCGATTCCAAGCGTATTATGGCTTTCAACCATGTGAAAAGAGCCTGCAATCATTCGGCTCACTATCTTGCTAAGCTGGAGGCAAACAATGGTGTGACGGGGTGTTGGAAGGAAGTTATCCCTTTTGGGAATTTTCATTTGTCTTCTTAGTCTGTTTGTTGTTTCACATTCAAAATAATAATAATAATAATTTTTTTTTCTTTTCACGAAGTATTATTATTATTGAAAAAACTATGATTTAACAAGGGAGTTATTAACTTATTTAAAATTAAAAGATTTGAAAATTAAGAAAGAAATATAATACTTCACATTTTCATATATTTTACTATATTATTTATTAAAATTATTATTTTAGCGTGAGTTTCGTTTTGAATCAATTTTTTTTAATTAACATAGAATTGAGTGTCTGAAAAAAAAAAACTTAGAATTGAGAATTTCAAAGGACAAAAATGAAAAAGAAAAAGAAAAAATTGGGAGCTTCATGACAAGCGTCGATCGGCCACCGCATAACAAACAACCCAACAAACGACAAGATTTATTATCGGCCGTACAACAACCTGACACTTTGCTGCCAAAATATAGCATTGCTCTAACGGGTTTCTTTTTTCTCGAAGTGTAAAGTTCGAGTCTCACATTATTTTAATTTGATATAATATCTTAAAAATTTATCACAATAACATACGATCTCTAATATAATAAATTTTTAAATATTGATATTTAATATTTTATTATTTTAACTTTTATTTTTAGATGAATAATTGTCTTTAATTGAGTTCTTATGAACTAAAACTTTTCATTTTATTATAAAATAAATTATTAATTAAATTTTAGAAATATATGTAAAATCTATCAGTTGAGTCAATTTTTGTTATGCAAAATAAAATTATAGATGATTAAAAGTTGAAGATGGCTGAAACAATTGCTTTTAATTTTTAGAAAATATAAATATAAAAACAAAACATATAAACATTTCTAAAAATATTTTTTTAAACAATAGATCCAAATCAATCTCAACATAATAAAATGTTAAAAAATACAAAGAAATCTTTATATTATTAAATAATAATAAATCACACCTTTATGATTTGTTTGATTTACAAAAATCACACTTATGTGCTTTAAAAATGATTTTAAATATCACTCTTGTTTAAAAATTATAAATCACATCATATATTATTTAGATATGCATTTATTCTACTTATCACACGTGTTTCAATTCTATTAAATTAATAAACCTACCTAATAAATATGAGTTAGGCTAATGAAATTCGCCCAATATCCCAAAACGATTAGGAAATGGTATCCTCATGAAATTGAAGCCAACAAGATAAACATTTCGAAATGAATAAATGGCATTTGACCATCCAAAAATTACGAGCCCATGATATGCAAAAATTTATAATGTAAGAGAAGGGCAATAATAAGTTATAACGAACATTGTCTATAAGAAATAATATTGTTAGAGACTTTTACCAATCGAGGAAAAAAAAAGTGAAAATGAACAAACTTTAATTTTATGTTACTTATACGTAAAGTTGTGAAGGAAACTGTTCACCCAACATTGCGTTATTTCTGTTTGGTAAATTGAGCATTCGACATTCTTATATTATCGAATGAATAAATTCCAAACGTGGCCAATTATTCAATTTTATTGCATTTTGTTGTAGAAAATTGAAGGTAATAACTAATTTTAATAATATCATCACTCCTCCCATGTTTTCATCTTCTTTTTATTTATATTTTTGGTAAATATGTTATGAGCGCCTTGGTCGCTACGGTGACAAAAGAGCTCGTCTGGGGCATGTGCAGATACACACTTGTCATCGCGTGTATTGAATATCTTTGATTACATTCGATTGATTATTGATGACTACTAAGTACGAATAAACATACCAATCACCAAGTTATGTAAATCGGTAATTATAGTGGAATTATCATATATTATAGACGATCAATAATTAACTTGTTTTACAAAAAAAGATATTTATAAATAGATTTAAAAAATATTATATTTATAAAATAAAAAATGAGACTATATTTATAAATTATAAAAAATTGTTACCCAATCAAATTCCCCTAGCATTTTTTAAATCATTATTAAAATGGGAAAAATATCCACATCCCCATTTAAACTTGAGATTCCCGGCTCTATTTGAGGTGAATCGGTGGACGTGTATATCAAAAATAAAAAAATGAAAGTCTCTTGAATATCCAACATATAAATAATATATTTTATAATTATCGATTACTTTATTTTGTTTAAAAAAATCATATAAATTACCAGTAAGTCATTAAATAAGTTCAGTTGATTCTTTCATTAAATAAATTCAATTTGCTCTACCATTCAATGAATCTAGTTTCATAACCGAAAATTATAATAAAATAATATTTCAAATAATCAAAATTTTAATATTTACAACTTATTTAAGAGCCACCTTCGAGAAGTGTAACGAATACACGTCATCTCACCTCATAAATGAAAAAATATATATCATATATAGTAATTTATTTATTAAAAACAAATTTTTTTTTTCAGATTCACCAATCACCAAATTTAATAAAACAGTATGTGGGAGGAAAAAAACGTGAGAATACCAGTTTGTAATAACTTTTGAAAATGTTTAAAATTATTTTTTTAATAAAAAAAAGTGTCTTTATAACCATTAAAAAAAACACATTTAAACAATTCCAAAAACTATCTCAAACTAAGTCTTAATATGGATGTCTTGAATATTTATTTAATACTCGTTATTAATTTATCATTTTTATAATAATTTTCATCTCAATATTTATCAGTCCCCAATCTTATTTTTCACAAATAAATACATTAAAAAAAATGACCTTTGTATTTCTGTAAAATACAGTTTTTTTTTTTTTTTTTAACTATTTTTAAAATGACACCTCAAAATAAAATTTAAATCCCCGAATGGAATCTAAAAAGAAAAAAAAGAAGATACTTTCCATGAAATGATAGTGAGGGAGTCGTATCTATGTAGACAACCACACCGCTATAAAACCTCCTTTGGCTCTTATCATATCTCTTCATATCACCAGACAGACAGACATTCATTCATTCATCAAAAAAAAAAAAAAAACACATTGATTTCTGTGTTTCTCTCTTAAAAAAAAAACATGTCTCTCCTTTCAGATCTTGTCAACCTTAACCTCTCCGACACTGCCCAGAATGAGAAGATCATTGCTGAATATATTTGGTTAGTCACTCACTCTCAGATTTCTCTCCCATTTTTTGCTTTTCATGTTTTCAATTTTTTCTCATAAAGTTTTATGAAACAAATAGATTCAAAAAGAAAAAGAAAATATGAGCAAATTTCGATTTCTTTTTATTTTTTTAATTTTCCTCAAGAAATGATTTTTTTTTTTTTTAAATCCTGTTATTTGAATTAACAGGATTGGTGGGTCTGGCATGGATATGAGAAGCAAAGCAAGGGTAAATTTTCCTATCGCTTTTTCTCTCTCACTCTTAATGTTTCACGTGATAAAATCTTGGGCAAATATCTGAGTTCATATATATTGAGAATATATAAAATATTAATTTATCTTAGTTTAATAGTTTAAATTTTTTGGGTCTATCGATGATTTAATAATAATAAATTTTTATTATGTTAAATTTTTGTTTTTGCCTATGAAGACCCTCCCTGGCCCTGTAAGTGATCCCTCAGAGCTTCCAAAGTGGAACTATGATGGTTCCAGCACAGGTCAAGCCCCTGGACAAGACAGTGAAGTGATCCTTTAGTAAGCTTATTATTTATTTATTCCTTTTTTAAAAAAAAAATTATGTGACATAATATTTAAGATTTTAATAACATTTTAAACATTATTTTTACAGTCCTCAAGCAATTTTCAAGGATCCATTTAGGAGAGGCAACAATATTCTTGTGAGTTGTTATAAAGTTTCCAAGGAAATTCAGTTTAACCACAACTTTCTTTTAGTGGTATATGACTTGATATGATGATGCTAAACTAAATCAAATTTTCTTAGGTCATATGTGATGCTTACACTCCGGCAGGAGAGCCGATTCCAACTAACAAGAGGCACGCTGCTGCGAAGATCTTTAGCCATCCCGATGTTGTTGCCGAAGTACCATGGTAATTATCTTGATTCAGAAGGCATTGTTGATGTTATATAACTGCAATATTGATCGTCTACTTTGTCATTTGCCTTGGTTTGTTTCTTTTAAATTACAGGTATGGTCTTGAGCAGGAGTACACCTTGTTGCAGAAGGATGTCAAATGGCCTATTGGATGGCCGATTGGCGGTTTTCCCGGGTCTCAGGTAATGAGAATCACTCTTTTTTCTTTTCTTCGCAAAGTCAGTATGTTCCACAATTTTTCAAACATGTTTCTCCTTATATCACTTTTGTATAGTTGCATTATATGATTAGAAGTTTCCGTTGTTTGTCGATAGGGACCATACTATTGTGGTGTTGGTGCAGACAAAGCCTTTGGCCGTGACATTGTCGATTCCCATTACAAGGCCTGCTTATATGCCGGTGTTAACATCAGCGGTATCAACGGAGAAGTTATGCCGGGGCAGGTAAAGTGATATCCTTACTAATTTTTTAGTTCTAATACCATGTTTTATATGTTCATGTTCTTATTTAACCTGCCTTTTCTTTCAACAATATTTTCATTAAATTATAGTGGGAATTTCAAGTTGGTCCTACAGTAGGTATATCTTCCGGAGATGAATTGTGGGTTGCTCGTTACATCTTGGAGGTAACTTAAATTGCACAAATTAACTTCAAAAATACTCATTTTTCTATGAATTTGGTAGTTTTTACAACTCTGTATTTGTATAAACAGAGGATAACAGAGATTGCAGGGGTAGTTCTCTCTTTTGATCCGAAACCGATCCCGGTAAACCTTATTTCCTTTCAATCTAATTCCAATTGCAAACTTCAATCTTTATCAGTTTGCTTATTTTGGTTTTTTTTTTTTTAATAAATGATATCAGGGTGATTGGAATGGTGCTGGTGCTCACACAAACTACAGGTACTGAAAGAGTTGTTTGTTATTACAACAATGATAATGGATTGAACTCGGCCTTCTGTAACAATTTGACAGTACGAAGTCGATGCGAAACAATGGAGGTTACGAGGTGATTAAGAAAGCAATCGAGAAGTTGCAGCTTAGGCACAAAGACCATATTGCTGCATATGGAGAAGGTAATGAGCGTCGTCTCACCGGACGACATGAAACGGCCGACATCAACACCTTCTCATGGGTAAAGCAAATTGATTTTTTTTTTCACCACATGATTGACAAAAGACTTGTGTTTGAAAAAATCCCATTGTAAATAATGTTTGTTTGCTTTGGATTAAAAAAATTGACAGGGTGTTGCAAATCGCGGTGCATCTGTTCGAGTAGGGCGGGACACTGAGAAAGAAGGAAAGGGTTATTTTGAGGACAGGAGGCCAGCTTCGAACATGGATCCGTATGTCGTTACTTCCATGATTGCCGAAACCACCATCTTGTGGAAGCCATAAGAAGAATCCTTCCATGTTCTAGCTAAAAAATTGGCTTATCTGCAGCTGATTCTTATACTTTTGTATTGTTATTTACTCTTCCATTTGAGGTAGCATGGGCAAAGTTTCCATGATTTCTGTGTTAAAACTGATAATAAAAGTTTAATCATGTTTTTCTTTGGGTTTCTTTGTATGCTTTTTCCATTGGATTTTGCTTTTATAATTTTTATTTATTAATTTACTCTGTTTATGGTACATGGAGATGGTAAAAGGTAAATTTATGACAACTGAGTATTTTCAAATTATAAATTTAAAGCATGTACATATTATTAATAGATCACTAATTGTAATATATTCTCTCCCATTTATGTTTGATCCTAAATTAATTATGCTTATTTCTCTAAATTTCTTATGTTTAATGGGAGAGAAAACAATTACATATATCCAATAATTATAAATGAATAGTCCATTCTATAATTTATTGTGGGATATTGAAAAAACAAGGCGCATTTATAATATTTTTTTCAAAAACAAATAAAGTTTAAAGAATTTTAAAAATAATATTGTTTCTAATATACGTTAAATAATTAAATAAAATTATCATATAATGAATTTATCAAAATAGTAATTTTGAAAAAAAAATTAAAACTATCCCAATAATAATCGTAATAAAATAACGAAATTTGTCATTATGTAGTATGATAGTTTTTTGTTTTTTTTTAAGAAAACAGATTTATTAATTAAATTGTTTTTTTTAATAAACGATTTTTGTTTTAAGGGAATTTCACTATGTAAATAATTTGATGTAATATATATATATATATATATATATATAAATATTTGTAAATATATTAATTTTCACTATATTAATCCATAAAAAACAACAATTATTGTGTATTTTATAAAAAAAATTATTTATTGTATGATTCAACTATTCATTTAACACTATTTTTGGGTTACCCTAATCAGCGTTTGTTTCCCAGTTTTGAAAATCAATCCATAATTTTAACACATTTTACATTTAACAAACACAATACCGGTAACAACCCTGCTTCACACACTACTCAACAACTCAAAGCTGACAACCAAACGCCGCATTTAAAATTTGTTTTTGTTATTTTTTTTTAATATTTAAATTTAAGGTGGAAAAAATGTTTCTAAAAAAATGAAAAAAAAAATCGATTAATCGAACAATGGGTTTAACAAAAGAGAAATACGAAAAACTAAAACCTCTGCCTGTGGTGTTCATCTATCTACAGTCTAGCTGCCATTAAACTCTCCTCGAGAAACCGAAACCGATCAAAGCAGGATATGTATATGAAACAATCAGCTTCTAAATGGTTGAACCGATTTCGATTTCTCTTCAGAACTTCTTCAACTTCCGAAGCTCCCTCCTTAATCAAATCACCGATCTTCTCTTCTTCCAGGTAAGCAATTTAAGATTTTCTCGCTAGCTCTTGAATCGGTCTTGTTTTTACCTTTCTCGATTTTGGCAACCGTGTTATGATCCTATACAATATAATTTAAGCTATCGTTTAGGTATTATGATGAATTTATAGATTCGTGGTTAGTCAATTACATTGTTTTTAGCTATATTGTGATCGACATATGAAAACTTTACATAAAAGAGAGAAGATAAAGGAAGAGAGAGAGACACAAAGAAAGGAATAAAGATGCTCTCAGCTAGAAATGACTGAGGCCACTGTGATGTATTAATAGTAAGAGAATAAGACAGCTGTCAAGATTACATTGGATACTTTATAACAGAAAATAAAGTAAAACTTGATAGACGAAGAAAAGGAAGAAAAGCAAGCTTTAGCCTTAATTAATCTATTCTTTCTTTCTTGATTTTTGTCTTAACATCCCCCCGCAAGCGAATAGGAAGGGATTGGACTGTGAGTGTGACGACCCGTCACTTTTAAATAATTTAAAATCAGAGAAAATAGCGGAAGTCTTTTAATTTACGAAAAATTGGAGTGGTTTTGTTTGAAAATTGGCATGCCGAAAACCTGTTTACATCCTAATTTTCACAACTAATAAAATCTCATGGACTTTAAGTCCAAATCAGGAGTTCAAATATATAGTATCATAAAAACATCATCCAGAAGCTCTTATGAGCCAAAATATGATACAAAATAATCAAAGTCTTAAAAAAATTCACAAAATAAAACATAGACTTTACAAATCCATTAATCCATCTCGAGGTCGGCATCCCTCGATCACGCAACCACCACCTCCTCCTCCTCGACCTCTAGCCAAGGCATTACCTGAAATTGGTTGTAATATCATGAGCTAACAAACTAAGCCCAGGTGAGAATAATAAGCATAAAAAGTAAAGATAGACCTCAAACTCGCATTTCGATTTATGTCCAATTAAACTGACATACTCTTTCCTAGAATTCTCCAAGTCTAGGTAATTTATTCCATATTCTTCCAAGTATGACATTACTACACTTGTAGTCAATTCTCAATTATTAACTTGTTATGACAAATAAAGTAAAGTGGATAAACTTTGTTTAACATATAACATCTCGATTCCTATATCACCAATCATAATCATGATTGTATAAAGACATCCCGTAGGATTCCACAATATCTTTTATGCATGAGGAAGTAATATGTACGTCCGCAACTTACAATTCAACTCCACGTAAGGAAGTAATATGTGCGTCGCAACTTACAATTCAACTCCCTATATATGAGAAGTAATATGTACGTCCGCAACTTACAATTCAACTCCACATAAGGAAGTAATATGTACGTTCGCAACTTACAATTCAACTTCTATGCATGAGAAGTAATATGTACGTCCACAACTTACAATTCAACTCCACATAAGGAAGTAATAGGTGCGTCGCAACTTACAATTCAACTTCTTTTCAATGATGCGAGATGTTATGCATATGTTTACATATGCTTGCATAAGTAAATAAAATAAAAGTAAATGATAAAGCATCCGAAATAAGCATAAAGTAAAGGGACATAAAGTAAAGAACGTAAGGTAAAAGGGCATAAAGTAAAATAGATAGAATTCAGGACTAACGATATATCGATCGAACTCCGTTAACAATAATAAAAGTAAAGGTCAAACTATAACGATTAACCTAAACTTTCAAAGATTCTAAACTTCCAATAATCCGAGGTTCTAACAACCAATCATTATCAAAGTCTTGTATCCTTAAACTTCCAAATGATCCATTTTAAACTCCGAAACTAATCTAACTTAGAATCTTCTAAGATTCGAGGTTTTCATCGAGAAATCCTAAGTTTCTCGCCTAAAGGATTAACTCAAAATCCTAAGACACTAACTCACTCCCTCTAATCTTAGGTTGGATTCTAATCTTAGTTCAGAATCTGCAAATCAACGTACTTATTTGCTTTCTATAGTTACTTTAAATTCTAATCATTCTCACCTTAATTAAAAGTGAAGACTTCGCTCCCAAGCACCAGAAGAGCGATCAAACAAACGGTTCAAAAACACCTACAAAAGGATTAATATCCCGAAAATTAATAAATTACCAACTAATGATTAAACAACGATGAAACAAGCAAAAAGACGGAAAATCCACCAAACCCCTTCAAAGAGGCTCTCGGCCCTCCCTAAAAACAAAGGTCTCGGGTTTGGTTTTTTCGGCTTTTTGGCAATTTAAATACATTTTGAGTTGGTTTTAAGCAAATTCGATAATCCTGATTTCAATGGGTATCGATGAATAGGGTTTTTGAACATTACTCCCTTTCCCGAATTGAATTTAAATAAACATTCATTCATTAATTTCTAACCCAAAATCAAACCCAAAAGGGTAAAATTCAAACGGAAAGGGTTTCGATCGAAACTCGGTTTTAGGGTTATGGAATAGTTTCCAAAAACACTTAAAACTACTCCCGAATTGACAAACACCGGAGTTTCACGGCAAGAAATCGAAAGAAAACAAGTAAAACTCCATTAAAACACTATTTGGAGCTTAGGGTTTCAAGAGATTCTTACCGAGAACTCCTCGGATCTCGAGAGAAACGGACGAAGGCTAGGTGGGAAAGACTCGTGACGACCGATACCTTTCCAATGGACCCGAATCAAGTCGATCGGGCAAGAAACGAACGAAATCAAAATTTCTTCCTTTGGCCTTTGAAGCTCACGGCTTGGAGGAGAAGAAAATGAGAGGATTTTGGTCAATTTGTGGTCAATGGTGAGTTTTAAAGACAATTGAATAGTGTTTTTAGATATTTTTGCAAATTGGGTAATTACAACTTTGCCCTTTTATGACTTTTGGCTTAAAATGAATCCCGAACATCTCAAACTATCCCAATGGTAATTAATAATTATTAATTGGCCCGTTAATAATTATTAATACCATTAAAACGTATTTAAATAAATAAAGCCCTTAAAAGGAATTAAAATGAAATAAATTACTAAATTCTAATTTAATAATAAATAAATGAATTTTAATTACTCAAATAAAAATAAAATAAATAAAAGTTTTTTTTTTTTATCACAAAACAACGGGACGTTACAGTGAGCTTGGAGCTGAGTGTTGCAAAACGATGAGAGGTCAATGGCTTTGTTATAATATCTGCTAATTGATCTTCAGAAGGAACATATTGGACTTGTAGTTGTCGATTGGAAACTTTTTCTCGAAAAAAATGTAGATCAATTTCGATATGTTTACTTCTATTATGCATAACGGGGTTTGCTGCAAGATGTAATGCACTGATGTTGTCGCATAGAAGCAATGGAGGGTATTGGACAGACATACCAATTTCAGTGAGTAAAGATTGAAGCCATAGAAGTTCGGTTGCTGCATTGGAGAGGCCGCGATACTCAGACTCTGCACTAGATCTTGATACTAACTTTTGTTTTGTAGAAGACCAAGATATGAGATTATTTCCAAGGAATGTGTAAAAACCACTTGGCTTCTTCTATCATCTGGACATCTTTGCCGATACCGCATCGTGTAGTAAGTAAGGGATTGATTGTGGGAAGGTGTGAGAAGAAGGCCATGAGAGCTGGTATGTTTTAAGAACCTAAGAATTCTCTTTATAGCAAGCCAGTGTGTGGTTGTTGGTTTATGTAAGAATTGGCAAGCTTTGTTGACAGCATAGCTTAAGTCAGGTCTTGTAATGGTGCAATATTGGAGAGCACCAACAATACTCCTATACATCGTAGGATCTTGAAGAGGTTCTCCATCATTAATAGATAAGGGGATGTTGATAGCCATTGGAGTGGAAGTTGGCTTACAATCAGCCATGGCTGCTCGATGGAGAAGTTCACTGATATACTTAGCTTGAAAAAGATGTAAATTTCCATCAAAAGAATGCACTTGAATGTCGAGAAAAAAAGGATAAGGGTCCCAGATCTTTGAGTTTGAAGAGGTGATTTAAGGAAGATATAAAGTGATTCATGAGAGTTGGAGAAGTGCCAGTGATGATAATATCATCCACATAAATCAGCATTGCAATGAAGACAGTAGGTTGCTGATAGAAAAATAAAGATGTATCAGATTTGGAGGATTTGAATCCCCAAGATAGAAGACAGGCACTTAATTTGGTAAACCAAGCTCTTGGACTTTGTTTGAGGCCATATAATGCCTTTTTGAGTTTACAAACAAGATGAGGGCTGCTAGGATTAACAAATCCTTGTGGTTGAGCCATATAAACAGCTTCTTCTAAATCCCCATTTAAAAAAGCATTATGGACAGGAAGTTGCTTAATTTCCCATATGTTGGAGATAGCTAAGCTGAGAAGAATGCGAATAGTGGTGGGTTTGACCACTGGACTGAAAGTCTCAAAGAAATCAACACCATAGGATTGGTTATACCCTTGGGCAACAAGTCTTGCCTTGTATCTCTCAATCTCACCAAATGGCTTTAGTTTTATCCTATAAACCCATTTGCAGCCTATGAGTTTACAGTTTGAGGGTAGCTGAACCAATTCACATGTATTATTGTTCAATAATGTTGCATATTCCTGTTCCATTGCCTGTTTCCACTGTGGAATATGAATAGCAGTCTTATAAGATGTGGGTTCTTTGAGAGGAGAATGGAGATTTGGGCTAGAATGACAGACCCATGCTTTTGGTTTAAAAATGCCCGCCCATGCTCTTGTGATCATTGGATGCTGGATAGGAACAATAGAGGCTTCAGGTGAGTGGTCAGGAGATGAATCTCTGGTATGACTGGATGTGGCAGTAGTGGAGGGTGTTGAAGGGGTTAAGGGAATAGAAGGTGGATGGAATGATTGATGAGAGATATGGGTTGGTGTGGCTTGAGCTGGTAGAGAAGCTGTTGACAAGGGAGAAGAAGAAGGAGGGAAAAGAGGTGAGGGAGATATATTTGGTAGAGGCTGTGGTAGAATATATGAATGAGGAAAGGAGGATATGTCATAATGAAATTGTTGGACTTGTGACAAAGGAGAGGAAATAGTGGAGTATGGAAAAGAATGCTCATTAAAAATGACATGTCTAGAGATGTATATTCTGCCAGAACTGGGATTGAGAGATAAGTAACCTTTATGGTTTGAGCTATATCCCATGAAGATACATTGTGTGGAGTGAAATTGAAACTTGTTGTGATTATGATACGAAAACCCTTTCGAAAATGCTTTAAGAACCCTTAAACTTAACTAAGGACCCAAAAAGATCACAACCAAAGAACCC
Source organism: Gynostemma pentaphyllum (assembly GCA_028015215.1). Taxonomy (NCBI): domain Eukaryota; kingdom Viridiplantae; phylum Streptophyta; class Magnoliopsida; order Cucurbitales; family Cucurbitaceae; genus Gynostemma; species Gynostemma pentaphyllum. The sequence continues at coordinate 40,084,092 of CM051349.1, read as the reverse complement.
ACATATGCCATTTGAAACAACCCAAGGAAAAAGGCTAGAAAATGATTATCCTTATGATCAATGATCTAAAGACAAGAATTGGATTTCTTGTTTTAGATTCGAATCAATCCACCAAATTAGAATGATCAATCCTAATGGCTCGATTCTACAGCCACCCTAAACACAAGGAATGACAAGATGAAAAGTTGAACAACTCACAACAATTCAAAGAAAATGCTCTCAATGAGACTTTGGATTTTTAACTCATTCATAATCCTCTTGTTTACAATCTGAAACATGGCTATATAAGCCTTACAAAACAAAAGGAAAAACGAAATTGTCATGAAGGAAAGGAATAAAAACGGCTAGAAACATAAAGACTTACAATTGTAACCGAAAATGGTCATAAACAACATAATTAAGACATTAACTAATTAAAAACTTGTAACTGAAATTAAAGGAGTTACAAATCTGATTTTAAAGACTTTGTAACTTAAACTCATTGATCACAAGTCTTGATGAGAGTCTTTAATGAAGCCTTGAGTTGAAATGAGCTAGTCTTGAGTTGCATTTAATGTAATGGAGTTGTCATTAATGCAACCGAACTTGCAATAAATGCATCTTCATTTTGGACTTTAATCTTGAAAACATTGTATGCTTCTTCAATACAAACTCCTTTCCTTGTAAGACAGCCCTTGGAAGAATCCATATTTGCAAAATAGTCCATGGCCGAATTCACTAGTGCTTGAACATGTAGATTGAGGTTGGCTTGAAGCTTCCTTGCCCTTGATCTTGTTATTGGACCTTGAGGTAAGATGATAGAGCTTCCTTGATTGTCATCAGATTATATGGCCTTAGGTAAGGAAAACAAGCACAGCCAAAGGTTTTCAAGAGTTTGTAATCTGGGACTGTCTGAAATAAAAGCTGATAGGGAGATGAATTAGATAAAACAGGAGTAGGAAGTCTATTAATAAGGTGGACTGATGTTTGAAATGCATATGACCAAAAAGACTGAGGCAGTTTAGAGTGAGCAAGCAAGGAGAGTCCCATTTCAACCACATGTCTATTTTTTCTTTCTACCCTTCCATTTTGCTGAGGTGTATAAGGGCAAGAGATTTGATGATGGATTCCATATTGGACTAACAGAGGAGACAGAGCACGAAATTCTCCACCCCAGTCACTTTGTAGTGACTTAATTTTACTGTCAAATTGAGTTTCCACCAGTTTCATGAAATGAGTGAAATAATGAAGAGTTTCATCCTTTGATTTAAGTAAATATAGCCATGTATAACCAGAATAATCATCAATGAACAGTAAAAAATATCTTGCTCCATTAATAGATGGAATGGGAGATGGACCCCATAAATCAGTGTGTACAAGAGCAAAAGGATGAGAGCTATGACTAGAAGACTTTGCAAAAGGTAATCTATGACTCTTAGCAATTTGACAGCAAGAACAGAAATCAAAATGAGACTCAGGAATTGGAGATTGATTACAATAAGCTAAAACTTGATTAACTATGGAAGGTGCAGGATGACCAAGTCTATAATGCCAGACAGTAGGAGATTTGAGAACAGCTTGAAAAGATGATGCAGAATGAATTGAAAGAGTGGAGGATGTGGATGTAGTCTTGTAGAGACCTTTATCAAGATGGCCCTGAAGGAGTGTGGCCTTGGTCTGGATGTCCTTCACAAGAAAGTAAGATGAGTGAAATTCTACAAAAGCTTTGTTATCATAGCATAATTTGGCTATACTAATGAGTTTATTAGACAGAGAAGGAACAAGGAGAACAGTATTAAGTTTGAGAGGATGAGAATTGGAATGTAGAGAAACAGTACCAATATGAGAAATAGGAGCACACGTACCATTTCCAAGCATGACTTGTTCATGACCCAAATAGGGAGTTGTATTAGTCATGGAGTTTAATGAAGGTGTCATATGATGTGTGGCACCTGAGTCAAGCAGCCAATCTTGGTCAGGATGAGAGGTGGAGGATGTGTTTGAGCTGGATGGGAGAAATGGATTAAATGGTTGTGGGATTGAGTAAGATGGATTGGAGTAAGGTGGGGGTGATGGTGTAGTATAAAATTGAAAGGGATTAGCAGTAGGAGAACCCTGGTTGTGGATTGAAGGATTGGTAGGGGCAGTGGCCAAATGAGCTTGAGGACGTTGAAGAATTGGGGGATATCTCTCTTTGTTGTCCCTATTGTAACAAACAAGAGCTGTGTGGCCCATTTTGGAACAAATTTGGCACTGAGGTCTGTTAGAGGATCTGGGAGGCCATCTCTGAGTTGGGTTAGTGTTTGGGCGTGGATTAGAATCAGGCCTGAATTGGGTGGAATTGGCAGGGTTGTAATAAGGAAAGTAAGAGGAAGATGGCTGGGAAATCATAGGTGTATTTGGTTGTGGGTTTGATGTATTTGATGATGCGGCTTGCCATTGCGGTCTGCGAGAGGTATTTTGAGAGAGGGAGAGATTAGCAAGATTGGCTTGAGCCATGTTTAGTTGATCTACAGAGTTTTGTCTGTCTAATCTAACTTCATAACTCAAGAGAATGCTTCTTATATATTCAAGAGATGGTTTATCAGTTCTATTCTGGATTGAAGTCACAAAGGGATTATATTCTGCACCCAAACCATCAAGGATATAAGCAACATGGTCTCTATAGGAAAGAGGTTCCTCAATGGCAGCAAGCTTATCTGATATTTGTCTGATTTGAGCTAAGAATTGAGTGACTGTCACCCCATCTTTCTTTGATTTCTGGAGTTGGGATCTTAGGCTCATTATGCTAGTTAATGAAACTGATTCATACACTCTACGAAGGGTCTCCCAGACTTCAAATTCAGAGGAACAGCAAACTATTTCACTCATTTTGTCCTCGGAAAGAGAAGAATACAACCATCCCATTACCAATCGATTGGATTTCTGCCAGAAATAATGCTCCAGATTTACTTGAGTTTGATTCAGATCTAGAAATTTTGGGGGTTCAGGTAGTGAGCCATCAATGAATTGTTCAAGTCCATTGGATATAATGACATTAAGAAGCTGATTTTTCCATAAAAGGTAGTTTGTATCTGTTAATTTTACTGTCAATGAGGAAGAGCCAAGATTTGTGGGTTGAGCTTGAAAGCTGTTTGGATTGAACATTTGAGGAGCATTTTGTGGAGGATAAAGATATTGTGGGTAAAATGTAGGTTGATAGAAAGAAGAAGTAATGCCAGGATGAAAACTTTGGTGATGAACAGGAGTTGCATTTTGATTTTGTTGATTCTGATGATGAACACCAGGATGGAAGATGGGCTGTCTTTGAGCAATCGGAGTATTGAGCTGGGGAAAAACATATGGTACTCTATTTGTAGGATTTGGAATTGGGGAAGTGGTTACAGTAGTTGTCACAGTTGATGTTGTGATGGGAGGAACTTCATTGACAAAATTGTTCTGATTTCCAGCCGTAGCAGAAGATGAGGCCCCAGGTGTAAGAGCCATTGCAGCTTTTATCAAAGCTCTGATACCATGAAAACTTTACATAAAAGAGAGAAGATAAAGGAAGAGAGAGAGACACAAAGAAAGGAATAAAGATGCTCTCAGATAAAAATGACTGAGGCCACTGTGATGTATTAATAGCAAGAGAATAAGACAGCTGTCAAGATTACATTGGATACTTTATAACAGAAAATAAAGTAAAACTTGATAGACAAGAAAAGGAAGAAAAGCAAGCTTTAGCCTTAATTAATCTATTCTTTCTTTCTTGATTTTTGTCTTAACAACATACTAATAATTATGCTTATTATGGACTAATGTTTGAACGATTTTTTGCTTGATTCATAATTACCTTTCTTCTTGCAGGCATTGTGAAATCTTCTTCTCGAAGTAGTCGTAAAGATTATTGGAATGGGTATCCGTGGATTCTTGTAACTGGACCTGCAGGTCTGCATTCTTCACATTTATATCTTCTTAGGTGTTTTCTTTTTAATTACTAATCCACGTTTTGTCCACCCGCCCGAAAAAAAAGAAAGAAGAACTAAGCTTATGTATATGTTTGATTTTAGCGTATAATTTGAAGTTATCTTCTAATAAGAACTCATAATTAAAGTCAGAAACATCTAACGTATGTTTCTAAACATTGATTTAACACCTTCGTTTGCCTATATGTTTGTGGGTGAATCACAATACTGCAATGTTAAAGTGTTCCTCATTGATGAAAAGTTTAGACTAGAAATTATTGATGAAAATTCTGTCGCGGTCGGATATTGTGGAGTGTGGCACCCATGAAGGCGAAGTATTTCTTTGTCAAACACAACAGCCACAATCTTGGTTGTAAAAGACGGTGAAGGAGGAGAGAATGTGTGTATTTACTCAATCGATCTAGGGGGTGTTCGTGGGTTGGGTTGGGTTTAATAACAGGACTAAAAGTCTCATCAAAATCTACCCCAGGAATTTGTGTAAAACCTCGAGCAACAAGACGAGCTTTAAACCTATCGAGAGATCCATCCTCATTAGTTTTATTCGAAAAACCCACTTTGAACCAACAATATTAGCATGAGAAGGCCGTGGTACTAATTCCCATGTTTTATTGTCTTTAAGAGCTTAAAGTTCCTCCTGCATTGCAATAATCCATCTAGAATCCTTCAATGCTGATTTTAAAGACTTGGGTTCCATAGGAAAGTGACATGAAGTAGTAGCAATAGTTGCATAATCCTTCAAATAAGTGGGTGGTTTGTGAGCTCGTGATGGCCTTGACAAAGCAATTGGTTGATCTTGAGAAGATTGGTCAACTATTACATTATTTGGAGGAGAATCAATGATTAATGAATGTGACTCTACTGGATCAACATTTGCAAGAATTTCCTGCTTGTCATTTGTAGTTGGAGTCTCAAGAGAAAAATCATTAGATGATAAAGTAGGCAATTCTCTAGACTCAATTGATTGTAGAATGATTGATGGCTCTTCAACATCAATATTCTGTGGTGAACCAATAGGTCCATTTTCACTTACATCTGTTCCTGAGAATTTGGACTCAAGAGGATCACAACATGCTGAATGTGAGGAAGGATCATCATTTTCTTCCAAAGAAATAGGAACTTTACTGGATGAGGTAGAAGAAAACCATTCATCTACAAAAGGATACTCTGTGAGATCAAAAACAAGTTTAGAAGTTGTCAACTTTACAGGTTTTTAAGGAAAAATCTCTTCATTAAAAACAACATGTCGAGATATATAGACCCGTTTCGTACATGGTTCCAAACAACGATAACCTTTATGCAAAGGACTATATCCAAGAAAAATGCAAGGAATAAGTTCTTTTTGAAAACTTTGATCCACCTTGATGTCGAAGAGAAGGAAAGCACTGACATCCAAACACTCGCAAGCCACTGTAATCTGGATGTCTAGAAAGTAGCTTATAATAAGGTGTTTCATTATTCAAAACTGAAGAATGAAGTCTATTTATAAGATAAATAGATGTAGAAAAAGCTTCCACCCATAAAGATATTGGTAGATTAGCATGAAAAAGCATTGTCAAACCTGTTTCAACCACATGTCGATGTTTCCGCTCAGCCACTCCATTCTGTTCTGGAGTATTTGGGCAAGAAATTTGAAGAGCAATTCCACTAGTTGATAAATGGTCACGAAAAACCTGTAATTTGAACTCATCACCACCATCACATTGAAAAATTTTAATTTTTCGATCAAACTGATTCTCAACCAACCTTTGGAACTTAACGAAACAACAATAAAACTCTGATTTTCGGCGTAGAGGATATAACCATGTGAAACAAGAGAAATCATCCACAAAAACAACATAATACCGAAAAGATTGATTTGACATTACTGGCGCTGGACCCCATAAATCACAATGTACTTTATCCAAAGGAGAAATAGAAATTTTATTTGCTTTATCAAAAGGTAATTTACAACTTTTTCCCATTTGACAGCTCACACAAACACTCGGTTTAGAAATCCAGTGACTAACATCAATAAACTTTTTATTCTTCAATAAAGAAAGTAGTTTTGAGTGAGGATGACCGAGCCGTTGATGCCATATAGAATGAGTTGTACCACCTTTTCTTATTGCACTTAAAGCTTCATGAAAGACTCCATCCAAAGCATAGAGCTTGCCTTGCTTATGTCCTTTGGCAATGATCTGCTATTTTTTATCCTTTATCACAAAACCAGAACCAGTAAACTCAAAAATACAATGATTATCATATGCAAATTTCCCAACAGAGAGCAAATTTTTTGTTAACTCAGGGACAACAAGAACATCATTAAGTTTAAAATTTCCATGTTTTGTTGAAACACATGTGTCACCAACATGAGATATAGATAATCCAAATCCATCTCCTACAAATTTTTTATCATGACCTGTATATTGCGTCTTTGAGATAAGCTTACCCTCATCATTAATCATGTGAGTTGTTACACCAGTATCAGCATAAATAGATGAATCAGCAAGATTAAGAGCAGCAAGAGCTTGGGGAAACTCGTCTGATTGATATGAATAGTCAAACCTATACCAACAATCAATAGCAAGATGATTAGCCTTTCCACAAATCTGACATATGGATTTATTACCAGATTTTTCAGCATAATTGTTGGTGTTTAGCTTTGGTTGATCATCTTCTTTTTGAGTTCCTCCATTGTTTGGATATGTAGAACTCCTACCACCACCATATTGTACATTTTTATCATTTTGATTGCCAAAACGCCCAACTGGAGTAAAACCGCGTCCTCGTGAATTGAAATTCCCACGGCCTCCACGACGACCTCTTCCACGGCCCCTTTGAGAAAAGAAAACTTGAGCTTGATCAAAAGAACTTTTTTCTTCATTTCGTTGAGCCATGATAGTTTGTTCAAATCCCTGCAATGCCATAATAAATTGACTAAAAGAAGGATATGGTGGTTTGGTAAGCATGGCTGTATGAAAATTCATATAATCTCCACCAAGACCATGAGCAAACTGGAAGACTTTGTCTAAGTCTGAAATTGGCTTTTTAATGGTTGCTAAGTTGTCGCATATGGACTTGAATTCTCTAAGATATTCTTCAATGGAGCGAGATCCTTTTTTAATTCCCATTAGCAAATTTTTGAGATTTCCTCCTTTTCTACCAGGTGTGAGGAAGAAGTTGTTGATCAAGTGAAGACCAAACTTGATAGGCAGTACAATTTTCTTCATGAATCATGCTGATGACTTCTTCTTTCATTGTTCCCAGCAACCAAGATGTGAGAAGACCATCATTGACAAACCAAGTTTGGTAGTCAGAATTAGCAACTTCATTTCCTTCAGCATCATTTACTTTCTCTGCAGGTTTGTCACTTGATGAGACATGGTGATATATCCCAAGGCTCCGAATCAATGGAATAACCTGTGAGCGCCATAAGAGAAAATTGGTGAGATTCAATTTTATAGACACCAAGCTAGAGCATTGATGAAACTGTTGAATTGTAAGCCCAGATTCTTTTGCCATTGTGACAGAGGAAGATGAGCGTTAGAAATGATAAAATAATTTGATCGTGGCTCACGAGTTTAAAGCTCTGATACCATGAGAATTTTATCAGATATGTGATAAAATATTTCTCTCTATAGTTTATTGATTGATAAGATTGTTGTAATTTATACACAAGAAATAACAATAAAATCTACAACTAAATCTTAGAAAATTGAATTTGAAAATACAACAGAAAATCTCATTTGATTGGATTTGATTTATTCTGAATATCTTCATCAGAAATAAATAATTGTATAAAATAGCAAAAGATTCTCTTCAGTAACCTTTAATTTGAAAAATGAACACCTTATGAAAGCTGAGGAATAAAAAGAACTGTACAACAAGAGTCGTAAATTCATAAACAGAGCAAAGATAAGACAATTAGAGCAAAGATAGGAAGGAATTAAATTCAAAGATACCACAATTATCCACAATATAGAGCATACTTACAAGAGTCGTAAATTCATAGCTGCTAAAAGGAAAAGTTCACAGCTTAATTTCAACAAGAGTATTTCATAGTCGTAAATTCATAGCTGCTACAAAATTAAGTCTCATTATAGCAACTGGTATGGGAAAAAATTTAATCAGATGTCTCACTTTTTCTTAGCAACTATTCCTTCTTTCTTCTCATCTTTTTCTTTTTGTTTTTTGAAGGAGGTTTAGAGACTGTTCCTAGACATTCTAGTTCAACTTCGGATGATGAGCTTCCGCAACAGAATAAAACAGAAGGCCAAATAAATGTGTTTGACTTCTCTGCCTTTACATCCATTTTCACTTCCTCATAGTACTCCTCGTCAATGATTCCGCCATATATGCTAACATAAATAATGAATTCACAAAGAATCACCTGATCACCAACTACTGCATACATAATCTGCGGTGAAAACCCCAGTTTTTGCCTCAATCCATCGACAATTGCCTTTTTGGAGTACGATCGGCCATCCGGTTTTATTCCCAATTCCTCCAAAGCATTCATAATAATATCTGTCATGAACTGAAAAACGCTGATGATATATCGAAAGTATTGCATCTCTGTATTATGATCAGGGTTGAAATGTTTTTTAAATTGATAAAAGATATGGCTATAATGATCATATCCCTTCATATTCACCCAAACAGAACGCCAAACAAGTGTTTTGTTTAACTGTAACAAAAAAAAGAAGAAGAATTAAAACTTAAATTATATAATTAATTAAATAAATAAATAAATTATAAGATACCTCTGATTTGATGAGTTGAAATCTATTATGAGCATCTCCTTCAGACAAAACTCCTTCTTTTTTTTTTTCTTTTTTTGTCTTCTTCACCCGTTTTGTTTCGATAACCGTGCAAGCTTAGACGATTTTTTAGAAATCTTTCCGGTCGACCTTCCTAGTAGCTTGGCTGCCAAAAAAGTACATACATACTGTAGTACTTCTACAAAAGAAAATAGACCCAATATTTCAATAGGAATCTAAGATTTCTAGGTACAATATAAATAATAATATGTTGTTTTCAAAAAAATAAAATAATAATATGTTTTATGTAACTCAAAAAAAAAGAAAAAAAGAAAAAGTTTTATGTATTTAAATATAATTAAATAAAAAGTTAAAGTGACGCAGTAAAAACCAAATAATGAAGCAATCATATAGTAAATAACCCAAACTACCAACACATGACGGGGGAAAAATCAAACTAGCCACTTTTGAGAGGCTATTTCTTTTGAGAGGCTATTTAACAAAATAGCCATAATTTTTAAAAGTTATTAAATTAGCCAATTTTTACTATTCAAATTTTAAATATACCCAAAATGCCCTTTTTTCGTATACCAAGTATATTCTGACACGTCTGACACTTCTGACACTTCCGTACATGACGTATATCTGACATTTCTGACATTTTTTCTTTCCCAATGCATTTTTCCTTCTCTAATTTTCGTATATTTAGTATATCGTGTATAGTTTTTATTGCATTTGATATTTTTTGTACATTTTCAATATTTTTAAGTAAATGCTTTATTTTGATTTTGAATTATTGTATTTTGTATATTTTGTACATATTTTCATTTTAATTCGTTTATGTATATTGTTTTTAGTATATTGAGTATATCATTCTATCAGGTAAAATGTCTTTGTCTTCTAATATATTGAATATATCGTCCTCCGATTTTGTAAGTGCATTTGAAAAATAACACGAGTATATAAATATACGTATATACATGTCATTTAACCTGCAAATGAAAACAAAAAAAGTGTTAATACATAATACTTAATGTGCAAAATAAACACCAATGTATATTACGTATATTACACAGTGTACGGATAGTAAAAAAATATAAAAGAAGAAGAAAAAGCAGAACAAATGATGAGAATGCGTTGACCATTTCCTCAGTTATATATCACGTATATTACAAATCTTATGTATATTACGTATATTGTAGAATATATATTTACAAAACAAACAGTCGTATATTACATATATTGCAGATAATGCATTACGAATATGTGTAAAATAAACAATCAATGTTCATTACGTATATTACATAGTGTACGAATAATAGAGACAGGGACAGATGCATTGAGAGACTAGGAGGGGCCAATGCCCCCCCCCCCAATTTTTTTGACAAAATTCTTATATGGTATATTATATGCATAGTGGCCCCTCCAATTTAGATTTCTTTTTTTCTTTTCCAATTATTTTTGCTACTGTATGATGTGTACCTCCAATTTAGTTTTTTTTTTTTTTTTATAATTATTTCTGCTACTGATGTCTCAAGGCAAGTAAAAAACTAAGGGTTTTTTTTTCTTTTCTTCTCATGGGCTTCTTTTAAATTATTTTGGGCCAATTTAATGTTTTAGTATTTTAACCTAATAATAACACAAATATCATAAGAAGTTTGATTAGCCTCCATTCAAATTTTAATGACACTCTTTTCTTTTTTTCTTTCATAATATATTGGCAAGCTTCATTAAAAAATTATATGAAATTCAAATGTTACTTTTTTCGTCTAAAGTTTCTAACTTTTTTTTTATAATTTTTTTTATGTTTTGTGAATGTAATACAAGCGTCGGAATTCAGGTTAATTCTATCACTTACATATTTTTTTAATATGTATACTATTCATCTTTCAAATACTAAATTATTAATAAATATTTACTTTTAGGTCAATTTATTTATTGTTATTCAAGACAATTTATTCATATAATGGGGAAACCTCAAAAAACACTTTATGATTTTTTCAACAGAAAGGATATTGATATGTTAGAAACAATAACAACATCCAGTATGGAAAAATTGACTTCTCAGCAGCAACAATCTTCTAAAACAACACATGATAGATTTTAACATAATTACATATATTTTTTCATTGGACCATTATTAAATATTTGTTGGCCCCTTCAAAGTATGAAGTCTGGATCCGTCCCTGAATAGAGAAATATAAAAGAATAAGGAAAAACAGAACAAATGATGGGAATGTGTTGACCATTGCCTCAGTTTGTATATCACGTATATTACAACAATTATGTACATTACGTATATTATAGAAATATATATTTAGAAAATAAACAGTCGTATATTACATATATCGCAGATAATACACTACGAATATTATATTACGTATATTACAGCTGATTAAGCAAAACAGAAACAAATGATAGACAAGATATGTATATTACGTATATTGTAAAAACAACGTATATCACATATATTACATATATAGCATAAAACAGTATTAAGAACTTATGTATATTACATAAAACAACAAAAGACATTAATCAAACTAAAACACTTAAAAAAATAATACCTTTCGTCAATTTCATGCTATTTTTGGTTTAGATCTTCGAGATTTGGAACAAAAAAAATGAAAAATATTTATGAAAAAACGTGAATGGGAAGAAATTAAGAAGATAAAAATGGTAGATTTTTTAAAAGGAAAAAGAAAGAATAAGAGAATGAGTGGAGGTTTGAGACAAAATGATAGTAAATGGATAAAGAAATGAGGGAGAGAAGGAAGAAGAAATGAGAGAAAAATAAAAAATGGAAGGAAAAAAAATGAGAGAGGGATGAGGAAAATATAATATATAGAAGAAAATGGGGGGGGGGGGAAATGGGAGGGAATTTTTTTTTGAAATATTTATGAAAAAGTAGATAATTATTTAATTTGTAAAAAAAAAAAAAAAAAGAGATATGTTGAACGGAGGGAAAAGGAAGGGAAAAGGGAGAGGAGGAAGGAGAGAGAGAGAGAGATAAAGGAAAAAAAAAAAAAAAAGGAAGTGACACGCCTGACAAGAAAAAAGAAGGAGAAGAGAGGAGAGAGGAGAGAGGAGAGAGGAGAGAGGAAAGAGAAGAGAGGGGGTATAAATGTAATTTCATTTTTTTAGTGGTTATTTTGATGATGTTTTAAAAAAGTGGTTATTTAAGAAATTGGGAGGTAAAAAGTGGCTAGTTTAATAATTGTTCCTAAATATATTACCCGAATGAGTTAAAAAAATACAAGTCCTATTATGGGAAAGTTAAATAAAAGCTTATTTACGGAAAAATTGCGCGTATTAGAAAAAAAAAAAAAAAAAAAAAAAAAACTGCAGAATACCCTACTAGATATCTTCGTCTCCCAACACAAATTTTTTTTGTCGAGATCCCCGCCTGCTTTTGATATATCTCCATATACAATTTTGGGAGTGTAAACTCTTTTTTTTAAAAGAAAAATAAATAAATAAGAAGATAAGTTCAAAAAAAAAGTGTGGATGTGGGCTTGACATGTGGCAAGAGAGGTTTTTAAAAGAAAAAAAAATAAAACCAAGTCCATTTGCTTCAGCCACCCGTGAGCAATGAAAGAAGAGAAAGAGAAAAGGAAAAAGGGAAGGAAAAGGGAAGAAAAGGGGAAAAAGGGAAGGAAAAATTGGGATTTGCCTTGGAATTGTGGAGTTTTTAGCTTCAATTTATGGTGAAATGGCTTAATGGTAAGTAGTTTTCCCAACTCAATTCTTCTATTTTATGGATTTTGGTAGTTTTTGCTATGCTTCAAGGATTGGTTTATGGATTTTATGAGTCTTATTATTTATGGATTTTAAGAGAATTGATAAAAGAATTGAACCTAATGGAGAGGTTGGTGTTTAAGGAATGAGTTTTCCATATTTTTGATGGAGTTGCTATGAAAATTGTATGGATTAGGAAGATGATTTGTATGTGGTTTTTCTTCAATTTGAGTTGGGATTTATGTGTGGGAAGAGAAAGTGCAATAAGATTGATATTATTGGCTTTGAAAAATATATTGAAAAAGTAGTCATGAAGGAAAATTGGAGCTTTAGCCATGTGATATTAACCACAATTTTTATATTATTTTCAATATGGTTTTCTAACATTTCAAATTACTAAGTAGATGATTAATATGTATTTTCTTAAATCACCATTTTCAGGTGATGTCGAGACTTTAAATATTTACGGCTTGGAGTATTCAAAGAAAAAGTTTGTGAGTGAATTCTATTTTCACATTTAAAATTATTAGTAGTATTGAGCTTTTAGTAGTTTACAAAACATAAAAGTTTTAGAGTTTATATTATCGTATATGATTATTTAGTGATATAAATATATATAAATGAATTTTTTTTTAGATATTCATTATTCAGTATATATGATTTATGCCAGTTACGAAAGTTTCAATTGCGATTTTACAATGGTTTGGAAATTATGATATTATTTTTAGTAGTTTATTTTCAAACAGCTAGAAACAGTACCCTCAGTTATCAGTTTTTAGCAAGTCTTTGGGACCCACTTTAGCATACACATAGGCTTTGGGTCGTATGTTAGGGGTGCATAGCCCTTTGGGGGCATTATGCGCGTATATGCCCGTTCCAGATTTGATTGCTCTTTGCATGCATGATTTCGCTCTACATGCAGTATGACCAGTAGGGTACATTTTTAGTGGGTTTTTATCACTACGATATAGTATATGAACAGTTTCTATTGTGTATATATATATATATATATATATATATATATATTATATATATATATATATATATATATATATATATATATATATATATATATATATATATATACGTATAAGTATTGATATGGTTTCGACAGCTAAATATTATGTTTATTAAATTATGACTCTATCCAGTTTTACGAGTTTTAGTTTTGAATTTTATGATTATTAAGTTTTACGAATATTAGTTTTGAACAGTTTTATGAATTTTGAAACTATTATATATTATGTAGTTTTGAAGAAAATATTAGTTTAATAAAAATTCCACTCATTGGGCCTTTAGCTCATTCTTTTCAAATGTTTTTCCTCCACAGGTAGCTTTCGAGTTTCAGAAGATGATCGAGCCTACGGCGAGCTTATCCACCACGTATTTTGCATAAGTTTAGCTTCTACAGGAGTCAATTTAGTTTGAAATAATTTTAGCATAGTTATATTTAGTTTGCCTTGATGATAGGTGTTGGCTTTCGGGCTATCACTTGTCATCAGCACACGACTAGTCACGGGTGTATAGGGAGATCCCGGGTCCGGTCGTGACAGGGAGAGATTGATTTCTCTTCATATAAAGTTTGTTTTCTCTGCGAAAAGGAGCCGTGGTCGGTGAGTTTTTGTGGTAAAGATCTGTAATTACAAAGAGTTTCTGGCTTTCGTGCAGATCCTCTGCCTTTGAAAAGGAGCGCCGCTCAGTGACTAAGGCATATTTTTGCTAGGAAACGCTCCTTGCCAACGTAAGGCATCGCTGAATTCTCTGGCTAATAAAATTTCTGGCTCTCTACCGTGTTTGATTGTTCTTTGAATGGGAGCGTCGCTCAATGAGTTTTTGTGGTATAGATCTATTATTTACAAAGAATTTCTGGCTTTTTTTGGAGATTCTCTACTGTATTTGAGTGTTCGGAAGCGTCGCTCAATGAGTTTTTGTGGTATAGATCTATTATTTACTAAGAATTTCTGGCTTTTTTTGGAGATCCTCTACTGTGTTTGATTGTTCGGGAGCGTCGCTCAATGAGTTTTCGTGGTATAGATCTATTATTTACAAAGAATTTCTGGCTTTTTTTTTGGAGATCCTCTACTGTGTTTGATTGTTCGGGAGCGTCGCTTAATGAGTTTTCGTGGTATAGATCTATTATTTACTAAGAATTTCTGGCTTTTTTTGGAGATCCTCTACTGCGTTTGATTGTTCGGGAGGTCGCTCAATGGGTTTTCGTGGTATAGATCTATTATTTACATATGAAATGACGGGTGATTCAATAAGGCTGAGGCTAAGTATGTTTTTACGAGGAAATACTCCTTGCGAAGGTAAGCTAAATTCGCTGGATAATCAAATTTACGGCTTTTGTGGAAATTCCTATTGCTTTTGATTTCTCTTCATATATCTATGTGTAGGAATTGATTTTCTCTTAAAAAAAATCTAGCTTTTGTGGAGATACTCCGCTGTGTTTGATTTCTCTCTGAAAATGAGCGCCCCTCAGCGACTAAGGCTTCACGTATGTTTTTTTGAGGAAAAGGTAAGTGAATGCTGAATTCCCTGACTAATAAAATTTACGGCTTTTGTGGTGTTAGAATAAATACTGTTATGGCATCAGGCTCCTATCCTGGAAATATTTTGATAGGAACCAAATTATATTAATACGAAAAAGATGAACAACCAAACTACTAAGCATTCAAGAGGCTTAGAACTCTCCTTTTTAATAGTCTAATGACTACTTAACTAATATCTTGGATGATTTAACACCATTCCTACATACTCTGTTTATAACCATATTCCCTAACAAACTCTCACACTATTTACTAATACGCCCTTTATTGCCATCCTAACATATTCCTTGGACCCTCATCCCTCCACCATCAATTTATAAAATCATTGGGTGTAAATGGGTTTATAAGTTTAAATTTCAGCCCAATAGAAATAGAGATAAGCCTAAGGCAATAAACAGCTCGTAAAAATATGTAATTTATCTTGCTAGTGAAAAGACTATCATTATAATTTAACTTGTAAGATTGGAACAACTAAAGCAGCTCCAAGGATTCTTGTAATAACCACTAGGGGTGTTCTCGGGCCGGTTTGGGAGCATTTTCAGTCCCAAACCGAAATTTCGGGTTGCATATTTTGCCAACCTGAACAACCCGAAAGTATTGGGGGCACCCGACCAGACCCTACTTAGATTGGGTTGGGTTGGACCTTCGGGTCGGCTGATCTTGAGAGAAGAGATAATTGAGAGTATTTAAGACAAATGGATAAACGGGTCTGTATCATCACAGCTTGTTTACTTTGATAAATTTTAATTACCTAGAATCAGAAAATTTAGAACTTCAAAACCAAAATTTTGAAATTAATTGAAAATGAAATTGATGCCAAGAAAATGTTCAAGCAATAAAAGAAATTCACATGGTGTGTGAATGAAGGGCAAAGAATCAGATTTACTGATTTTATCCATCAAAGTGAATGAACAACAACAAATTAAGCTATGATTAAAGAAGAAATAGTGAGAATTAAAGAAAGATTCAAACACAAAATCGTTGTAGGAGAGACTCAAAATGGGACAATGGGCGATTGACGAACGATGGAGAAGAGATCGACAATGGGGGCGATTGACGAACAACGGAGCATGGATTGGCGAAGGTCACTGATGAATGATGGAGGATACAACCACCAACTGCTCTGCGTGAATGAAAGATAAATAATGGAGATGAGATTGTGAGAGAGGGTGGGAAAGATGAAAAGCCCTAACTTTTTCCCTGTCGCTGTCTTGTGCGCGAGAAAAGGAACAGAAGTGGGTTAAGATGAGATGAGAAGAATTTAAAAATATTTTATATAAAAGAAGTGTGGGTTGGTTTGACTCAAACTGACAAAAAAATATAGAGACCCGAGAACCTAAACGAAAATCCGGTTCTTGCAAAAATAGACCCAAGGAGACCCAAAATAAAAACAGACCCAACCCAACCCACTTGGTTTTGGTTGGGTACGCTGGGTTCGTCGGTTCATCGAGTTTTTTGAACACCCCTAATAACTACAACATCAACGGTCTGATTTCTTTGTTGATTCATTCCACCATTAACAATAACAACCGTAAGAAATTTCGTCCTCTCATTCACTGCTCCATCTGTTGATTTTCAATATTCTTGCTGAAATCTAAACATGGTTTATATCCCAATCCATCAAGTTTCTTCCAAAACTCCATCCTTTCATTCCCTTTTCTAAAACCCCATCTCTGGTTTTGCAAAACCATTCATAAAAATCTTATTTTTTCACAAGATGATCAGAAGCATGAATCAACCCAGATTTCAAAAACCCATGGGAGATTAAGCCTTGTGAGTGAGAAATAGAACACGGGTAAGAAACAAAGGGATCAAAGGGAAAAAAACCCGTAGAATTATTGGACCATGCCTAAAAAAACTGTCTTCCAACACTGCGATGAGCTGATGAGCTCCAGCTCGTCGCCGTTGAAGACCCTACGCCGCCGCCGTAGCCACTAACTCACCGTAAATGAATGGGTTTTCTCTGCAATGCCCTCTTTTGCTTCCCGATCCCTTAAAAATCCCACCTTTTTCCGCATCAAAGCCAAAGAACGCCCCTATTCCAATCGTCCTTGTATTGTCCAATCTTTTCTCAAACATTCTTCTCAAGGGAAACTTTCAGAAGCTCTCTCTTACTTAGACTCATTGGCAGATAGAGGATTATGTTTACCCTCTCGTACTCTTGCCCATCTCTTGCGACTTTGTGGACAAGCTAAATCTTTCAAATGAGGTAAATGTATTCACCTTCATTTGAAACATACTGGGTTCAAACACCCATCAACTTTTGTAGCCAATCATTTGATAAATATGTATTTGCAACCATGAAGATGACAGGTTTTGCCCCAACTTGGAGGAAATGGATCTACAACAGCATTACTAACACCACTTTCTCTATTTTTGTCCATGGTCGTCCAAGAGGAAAAATTAGGCCACCCCGTGGCCTGAGCCAAGTGGACCCTATCTCCCATTTTCTCTTTGTTTTAGTTATGGATGTTCTTAGTGGTCTCCTTGATGAAGGCCTAAGAAATGACTCTCTCAAAGGTGTAAAGGTGGGAAACAGTGAGCAACGCATAAATCACCTCCTCTTTGCAGACGACATTCTCATTTTTGGTGATTATGAAGAAAACGAAATAGGGAAAATCTTCAGTATCCTCAAATCTTTTGAAGACATCTCTGCAATGAAGATTAATCTCACCAAAACAACCCTCAATGGTCTAAACATTGGTCCTCAAGAAGTTTCCCCCCAAGCCTCCATCATTGGCTGCACCATAGGCCTATGGCCCCTAACTTATCTTGGAATGCCCCTTGGAGGAAACCCCAACTCGATCACTTTCTGGAATCTCGTTTCTGAAAAGATCTCCATGAAGGGATGATTTACTAAATTAGCGGAATTTATTTAGTAACACAAATTAACACTTAATTTAGGATCTATTAATATCATGCAATTTGTGATAAAAACACGAAGAACTTGCTTATATTTTCGAAAATTAAAACCGGAACTTACATTGACTGATTAATAGAGAATTGGTTGGAGGTTTCTTTACAGCATCAAATCCTCAGCAACACCGGATCTTCTACGCTATATCCCGATCGATCAAACGAAATCCGATTGTGGGATCGAACTTAAGAAGAAATTGGGAAGAAGAAAAATATTTTTCTTCCCAATGGCCTATGAAAATCGGCAATAGGGGAGGAGAGGAGGAAGAGGGAATTCCGAATTTCTAAGGAATTGAATTGTGTGATTTATGAATGACCCAACCCTCCTATTTATATGAAAATAGGAATCATAATCCCATTAGGATTAATCTATAGAGATAAATACAAAAAGAAAAAAGATTATCTCTTTCCTTTATCTTGCAATTTCGAAAATGCCATAGATAAATAGGAGATTATTTTATTTTCTTTATTTTTATTTATCTTGGCTAAATAAATCTATGTAATTATTTTAGGATATAATTCAAACAATTATCTCTTCCTAAAATACATGTCATGGCCGAAAATTGGCTTAATAATTAATAAATAATTCTAATTTATTTAATTAATTATTTTGGGCCAATTTCAATTGGGTTCATTAATCCAATTGGGCTTGAAATTCTCTCTTAAATTAATAAGTCCAACTTAATTAATTTATTTATTAATTACCATTTAAATAAAATATTTTATTTAAACAATTAATAATATTAATATTTTCTCCCGACTAAATATTATCAAATTATATTTAATTATTAATTTCCATTTAAATAATTTTCATTATTTAAATAATTAATAATAAATATTTTAATTATTAATTTCCATTAAATAAACTCATTATTTAATTAATAATTTTATTGATAACATTTTATTATTAATTAATTAATTTTTAATTATTAATTCCATTCAAATAAAATTTATTATTTAAACAATTAATAATTGTTAATTAATTTCAAATTATTAATTACCATTTAAATATACTCGATATTTAAATAATTAATAATATCTAATTAATAATATTTCATTATTAATTTCATGTTTAAATAAACTCATTATTTAAACAATTAATAATGTTTATATTAATTACCGTTTAAATATACTCAATATTTAAACAATTAATATTGCCTATTTTAAGTAATTCACTTTACTTAAAATTTCCATTTCTTCTACTTGATTTGGCGACTACGATATTTGGGCTAGCATAGGGACCCGATGGACCTATAGATCATGGGCTTAATAATTAGTCAATTAAGTGATTAACACATAATCAGTTAATTACTTATTATCTAACTATGAATAATTCCATTATAGATTCATAGCTGAACTCCTCTCACTATAGATGAGTTATGTCCATTTAGTTTATCTTTTATTTATATCTGTGATATATCCTTCACGTGGAACCCTCATAATTACAGGCGGATAAATTTACCGTTTTGCCCCTGTAATTACCGTTTTATCCTTGTGTTCCCGCTAATTCTCCAATGAACTTTATCTTTAGTCGAACTAGAGATAAGATACTTCTGTGATCAATAGAAGTCGTGACGTCACTTGTTCATGTCTCGAATCAGTACATCAAGGGAGTTTCCTAAAGTTCCTAAAATGTTTAGGTATCGCGACCGATACCGTTAATTTATAGGAAAGTTATGAATTCCATCTCGTGAAAATGAGTTCCCCGGCTACTTATCTAGTCATGTTCCCAAAACAGGAGTGTATTGAGCGTTCTTACAAATCGCTCTCAACTATGTGAATCAAAGAACATAACTCCACAAATAGGAGTTCACATTTCACTCAGGATTGAGATTTATCACGGTTGATAAACTTAGTTTGATATTCGATTATTTCTCGTAACGGTACTAATGAGAAATTTGATCGAACATCGTGGTCCTGTCTTATACAATCAACATTGCATATGATACTTCCATTTCATGTCTCCCACATGAATGATCAGGATTCGATCATTTGTCTATAAACAAAATGCGAAGCTATCAACAGTGTTACCAGGGATAAGGTTCCCAAACGTTATCCGTTTACTGTAGACACGTTTAAGTTACTCATCTCGACTTTAATCCTCTCGTATGACTCACATACTAAGTCGTGATTTCATAAGAGCGACTTAGGGTTTTACTATTTGAATGTTTGATATTTATATATTTCCATATATTCCTAATATCATTAATTGAATCAATCTAGATAATATAAAGAACTTATGTTTATTTATTTAATTCATTCTTAATAAATTATTATTATTAAATAATTACAAGTTCTAGGACACCATTCCTAACACTCCAAACGCCTCGACAAATGGAAAAATGCTATTTTTTTCTAAAAGATGAAGACTTAACTTAATTCAATCCATCTTTATGAAGATCCCCACTTACTACATGTCCATCTTCAAGATGCCAACTAAGGTGATTTCAGGGATTGAAAGGAAAATTAGAGATTTCCTCTGGGCCAAGGAGGGTACTGAGCATGGTAGTCATCTCATTAATTGGAAAAAAGTCTCTAACCACAAGAATGGAGGGGGCCTCGACTTAGGCAATCTCAAGGAAAAAAAACATTGCTCTTGCTTCTAAGTGGATTTGGAGGTTTTCAAGGGACAGAAACTCTTTGTGGCAGAATATCGTCATTACGAAATATGGGATGCGGGATGACGGAAGATTCACCCTAAATACCCCATTCGAAGCCACCTGTAATTTTGTTTCTTTTTGCACGAAAAAGTGTGATGATCTCTACAACATCAAGATTGGCAAGGGCGATTCTACATTTTTCTAGAATGATCATTGGGCTAACGGCACTTCTCTCAAAAGACAGTTTCCAAGACTTTTCCAAATCTCCACCAACACCTTCTCATGGGTAAAGCTAATTGATATTTTTTCACCACATGGTTTGACAAAAAACTTGTGCTTGAAAAAAATCTTATTGTAAATAATGTTTGTTTGTTTTGGATTAAAAAAATTGACAGGGTGTTGCAAATCGCGGCGCATCTGTTCGAGTAGGGCGGGACACTGAGAAAGAAGGAAAGGGTTATTTTGAGGACAGGAGGCCGGCTTCGAACATGAATCCGTATGTCGTTACTTCCATGATTGCCGAAACCACCATCTTGTGGAAGCCATAAGAAGAATCCTTTCATGCTCTAGCTCAAAAAATGGCTTATCTGCAGCTGATTCTTATACTTTTGTATTGTTATTTACTCTTGCATTTGAGGTAGCATGGGCAAAGTTTCCATGATTTCTGTGTTAAAACTGTTAATAAAAGTTTAATCATATTTT
Organism: Gynostemma pentaphyllum; assembly: GCA_028015215.1. Lineage (NCBI taxonomy): Eukaryota > Viridiplantae > Streptophyta > Magnoliopsida > Cucurbitales > Cucurbitaceae > Gynostemma > Gynostemma pentaphyllum. The sequence goes on along the minus strand of CM051349.1, from coordinate 40,062,904 downwards.
TCTTTGGGTTTCTTTGTATGCTTTTTCCATTGGATTTTTCTTTTATAATTTTTATTTATTAATTTACTCTGTTTACGGTACATGAAGAAAGATGGTAAAAGGTAAATTTATGACAATTGAGTATTTTCAAATTATAAATTTAAAGCATGTACATATTATTAATAGATCACTAATTGTAATATATTCTCTCTCATTTATGTTTGATCCTAAATTAATTATGCTTATTTCTCTAAATTTCTTATGTTTAATGGAAGAGAAAACAATTACATATATCCAATAATTATAAACAAATAGTCCATTCTATAATGGATAATACTTGCCTCCATACTTGTTTGGAGGAGCTCCTACATCCTCTAATTTCTATTGCTCAATTTCAATTAAACATTATCACATTGAATAAAAATGTGGGCCCCACTAACTTTTATAAACCAATAGAAATAAAACAAATATGAAAGTATGAAGGAGCTCCTTCAAACTAGTATGGAGGGAAGTATTTTCCTTCTATAATTTCTAAGTATGGAGGGAAGTATTTTCCTTCTATAATTTCTTGTGAGGATATTGAAAAAACGAGGCACTTCTACGAATGATTCTTTTAGAAAATTGAATAAAATTTTCAAAAATAATAATGTTTAAAGAATTTTAAAAAATAATATTGTTTCTAATATACGTTAAATAGTTAAATAAAATTATCATATAATGAAATTATCAAAATAGTAATAATTAATAATATATGAAAAAAAAATATAAATTCGCATTAAAACCATCCCAATAATAATCGTAATAAAATAATGAAATTTGTCATTATGTAGTGTGATAGAGTTTTTTCTTTTGCGAAAACAGATTTATTAATTAAATTGTTTTTATTTTATTTTAAATAAACGATTTTTGTTTTAAGTGAAATTTCACTAGATAGATAATTTGATGTAATATTTATAAATATATTACTATATAAAACTATTTGTAAATATATTAATTTTTACTATATTAATCATTAATTAGCAATGATTATTATCTTAAAAAAAAAACAATGATTATTGGATATCTTATTAAAAAAAATTTAGTTATGGTATGATTTAATGATTCACTTAACACTGTTTCAGGTTGAGGGTTACCCAACACTAATCAGCATGTGTTTCTCAGTTTTAAAACTCAATCTATAATTTAAATACATTTTACACTTAACAAACAAAACGGGCACGGTTTAAAATATGACAACCTTGCTCAAACAACTCAAATATGACAACCAAACGGGCACGGTTTAAAATTTGTTATTTGTTATTTATTTTAAACATTTAAATTTAAGTTAGGAAAAAGTGTTCTGAAAAAAAAAAGTAAACTAATTTTCGGTTAATCGAACAAAGGGTTTAACAAAAGAGAAATACGAAAAACTAAAACCTCTCTAGCTGCCATTAAACTCTCCTGGAGAAACCGAAACCGAAACCGATCAAAGCAGGATATGTATATGAAACAATCAGCTTCTAAATGGTTGAACCGATTCCGATTTCTCTCCAGAACTTCTTCAACTTCCGAAGCTCCCTCCTTAATCAAATCACCGATCTTCTCTTCTTCCAGTAAGCAATTTAAGATTTTCAGCTAGCTACTGAATCAGTGCTGTTTTTATCTTTCTCTGATTTATGAAACCGTGTTATGATCCTATACAATAGAATTTAAGCTAATTATGTTATATACTTAGATCGTTTAGGTATTATAATGAATTTATGGATTCGTGGTTTCTTTGTTTAGCTGAATTACATTGTTTTTAGCTATATTGTGATCGACATAATAATAATTATGCTCGTTATGGACTAATGTTTGAACGATTTTTTGCTTGATTCATAATTACCTTTCTTCTAGCAGGCATTGTGAATTCTTCTTCTCGAAGTAGTCGTAAAGATTATTGGAATGGATATCCGTGGATTCTTGTATCTGGACCTGCAGGTCTGCATTCTTCACATTTATATCTTCTTAGGTGTTTTCTTTTTAATCACTAATCCACGTTTTAGCCACCCGCCCGAAAAAAGAAAGAAGAACTGAGCTTATTTATATGTTTGATTTTAGCGTATAATTTGAAGTTATCTTCTAATAAGAACTCATAATTAAAGTCAGAAACATCTAACGTATGTTTCTAAACAGTGATTTAACTCCTTCGTTTGCCCATATGTTTGTGGGTGAATCACAATACTGCAATGTTAAAGTGTTCCTCATTGATGAAAAGTTTAGACGAGAAATTATTGATGAAAATTCTGTCGCGGTCGGATATTGTGGAGTGTGGCACCCATGAAGGCGAAGTATTTCTTTGTCAAACACAACAGCCACAATCTTGGTTGTAAAAGACGGTGAAGGAGGAGAGAATGTGTGTATTTACTCAATCGATCTAGGGGGTGTTCGTGGGTTGGGTTCGGTTCGGTTGAGTTGAGTAAAAATTTGAACCCAAAACAAATGCTCGGGTTATAAATTTGCTAAACCCAAATGACACTCGTTAGATTATGAATTTTACATTGATAATTGCCTCCTATTAACTTTCGTGTTTCCCAGCCTACGCAACCAGGGCATCCCCAACCCTGAATTTTCAAACATTCTGCTTTTCTTGAATGTACATAGTCAAGAGGGGCTTACTCAGTTTTTTTTTTTTTTTTTGGGGGGGGGGGTGGGTTTTTTTTAGACACTCGATGTGGCTCTCTGTTCTTCGACACTTCATGCAGTTTTATGTTTCTTAATTTAAGTTGTGACAACAAATAATTCGTGATGCCTTTAGAATGGCTTTTAGTTGCATTGACATCCAATAACTCTTGTTTTGCAGCTATAATTATTGGAATAAATTCAAATCCTGTCTTAGCCAAGGACGCATCAGTTAAGAGTTCTGATAATGGTACTGACGAGGGTGACACTATTGGATTACGTAGAGTGGAAGAGGGTTCTGTGATATCAAATTTACATACTTCAAAGTGGAGGGTTTTTACCGATAATGCTCGAGACTTGTTTCTACAGGCAAGATTGTTTTACCTTCACTTCTGTCAACAACAAAAAAATTGTTTTTACCTTCACAAAAGTTGTTTTTTTTCAAATTGCACTAAAAGTTATTATGATATTTTTCTTTAACTAGGGAAGACTTGAAGAAGCTGAAAGATATTTCATTTCTGCTCTTCATGAAGCTAAAGTTGGTTTTGGGGAGAGGGATCCTCATGTTGCATCTGCTTGCAACAATCTGGTATGTTGACTGCCCAATTTTCTAATCTTTTACATTTAGAATTGTAGATTAGGATTTCCCTTTAGTAACTGCATAAGTATCCTGATGGAATAACATTTCTTCAAATAAAGAAACGTCTGATTAGGGTTTTCCCCCACTTGATTGATCTGTTGAATGACATTGAAGTGGAAGAGTGGATTGGTATGCTGTCTCTTTTGAAGTTTTTTCACCTTTTAGATAGGCCTGATATTAGACAATGGAAGCTAGAGCCCAAAAAGGCTTTTCTGTCAAATCTGGTTTTAATGTCCTTTGGAATATCTATTAAAAATGTCCTTTGGAATAGAAATAATGGTGATGTTTTAAGTCTTTCCAAAGCGATTTGGAAAGAAAGTTACCCAAAAAAGAATAAAGTCTTCATTTGGATTGTTACTAAAATTTAGAAAGTGGTATGAAACTTTTACTTTAAATCAGTTCTTTACTTCCATCAGAGAAATCTCTAACTAAGTATATAATCTCTTTTCAGGCAGAACTGTACAGAGTTATGAAAACATTTGACAAAGCAGAACCTATGTATTTGGAAGCTGTCAATATATTGGAGGAGTCCTATGGCCTTGACGATATAAGGTTGTGGTGTGGGAGAAATATCTATTTCATTGGGTTTCCTTGGTTGTTTTGTGTTATTTGTACATGCAAATCTCTTGCTTATTTCTCATTGGGCAGATCTCAGTTCTTTCTTACTCTAGGATTTCTTATGTACATAGGTAATCATTTGTAAACACACACATGTATATTTTGTAATCGAGGTCTCGCCCCCACTAATCCTCGGGAAAGACCAGTGTGTCCCAAAGCCAGATTTTGTAGACACCAATTTTTTTTCCTCCCCCTTTTCAAGCATTCCACTTGGAGGTTTGAACTCAAGACTTAGGGCCCATTATCCTCTGAGGCCTTGAGCCCTATTCACCGGGCCTCCCTTGGGGGCAAAGTTGTAAATATCTTTCAACATCTTTGTTTTATTGAATGTGAATAACTTTTTTTCTCCTCTAAATTCCTACCATCTATAAATGTGCTTAGATAGATGATTCCTATAGTCCCAAAACCTAACTAACACTAAATTTAAATTCGAATAAAGATAAAATTAGAATATAATAAGAGGCGATTGCAATGATACCTTTGAATTTTTCCAAAGATCTTTGCTTGGTTTCAGATTTAGTGGTGTTACTTATGTAGCTAGACATCGGAAGACTACGACCGTACTCTTTGCTTTGTACTTTACCTGCCAAGGTGTGGTATAGTAGTTTATATTCCCAAGTCTTTTGTCTCTCTTGGGTCCTTAATTGTGGTTGCTGGTTGATGATGGTTATTGGGCACCCACCGCATCCCTTTTCAAGATGTAGGAAGGATTCTTTGGCATACTCATTTATCGACTTCTTGTGAAGTGTTAAATCACCACTATACCTATAGCAAAGGTAAATTTGACCTTTTCAAATTATTCTCAACACTCTCCTCACATGTGAGCTTGGATATGAACAAAGGCCCAATATGTAGACTACCAATATGGGAACAAATAACATAATTAAGGTTTGAACTGATGTCTTTTTGTTTTAATACCATGTAGTTGATGCAAAAATTTAAGCGCCATATTTAACTTTTTAAAAGTATTCTCATTATGAAGCATTTAGCTTGAGAGAAATATATTGGTTTTCTAGGGCATTGTAGTGCCTTGGAAGGTTGCTTATGATGCTAATGCCTCCAATTAGGTTATGTTGTCTTAGTGTTTTTGTGATAACCGACTTTTCTTTATCACAAATAATTGGTTTTTTTTCCTTGTAAATACTTTTTATATGCCCTTTTCTTGTCTTGCCTTTTGTTCTTTCATGTATTTTAATGAAATTTGCTTGTTATATACATATATATATAAATTGTCATGATTTTTATAACCAATTAATTGTTTTCTTGGAGTAGTTTGATTTTGTGTTAAATTAGGAAAATCTAAAGGGTCTTTGACGCAACTTAAATTGTTATTATGCAGAGTTGGTTCTGCACTTCACAACCTTGGGCAGTTTTATCTGGTCCAAATGAAGCTAGAAGAAGCCTGCAATTGCTATGATGTAATATTTGAAATTAACTTCTATACTTTCATTAGAATTTTTGTTTCATGTGGATATACAAATTTTCCTTCTTTTTTTATCTACTTTTAAATAAGAGATGAGTGATAAAAAAAGATGTGCCAAGAGTGTGATGGAGGTAGTCTTTTCAAATAACATGGTTCACTCCTAGGAGACAATCCTCTAGATCGTCTCAAGGTGAGAAATAATCAAGGGGTATCGCTTGAGTGAAATAACACACACCCAAAGAAAATTATATATAGCTCAAATTTGTTAAGTAAACATAGCCATAATTTTTATTTATTTTTTTATTTTTTTATAGAAAGATGAACTTTCATTGAGAAAAATTAAAAGGCAATTCAAGTACAAAGAGGATGAGAAATCCAAAAAAAAAAAAAAAAAAGAGCTAAGACTAAATAAAAAAAAATTCATTCATAGAACATGGAATCTAGAGGAAAATTGAAGTCCAAAGAATTAACGGTTTTAGGCCAAATAAAAATGTGAAAAATAAATGAATCCCAAGTATGCAACCAAGGCAATGTCGTTAAAGATCTGAGAATTTTGTTTAATCCAAATGCTCCAAAGCAAAACAGAAACAACACAATTCTAGAAAGTCTTCCTAAATTTAGAAGCTTTTGCTCAAAAAAATCCCAAACTAATAACTCACTAGCCTCTTTTGGTGGAACCCAACTCAACAAACATTGCCATAAATATCAAAGCATCAAACTTTAATATTTGAAGACATGAAAATGTCAATATAAAGTAAAAGAAAATAATATTCATAGCTTTATACAAACATTAAGTTGTTAGCATACAATAAAAAGAAAATAAACTAACATTATCTCATTACATTTTGTTATAAATCAGATTTAATATATTGAAAAAATCGAAATCGAAATGTTAATTTGTTTGGGAAAAAAATCAACAACAAATAAAAAAAAAGTGGCTATGAAGTTGAAGGCAGAGGAAGTGGAACTTAGTGCTGGACGAGAAATTATGAAAGTAAAAACTATTTCTAAGGCCTGGCTATTTATGATATTTTTCATTTTTCTTTTCTTGATCCTTAAATATGCTATTTCATGCTAATATTTTTCCCTTTGCTTCTGTTTCATGATGCCTTGGACAGCGTGCAATGAAGGTATGTGGTTTACATTTTTTTGAATAGATGGTTGCTGTTTCGTCATCTCACTTGTGAATTTTTATTCCTTCAGATCAAAGGTAGTGTTCTGGGACATGGCCATGTAGATTATGCAGATACTATGTACCATCTTGGAACAGTACGATCCCAGTTTAATCTTTACTAGTTTCAGAATTGTGCCTTTTTCAAATTTTCAAATAATTTTTTGCACCGTGATAAGTCTTCCTATATTGTCTGTGTGTAGTTTTATGCTCTTGCTGTGTTGACATGGACCTAGACATACACAATCAAATGAATAAGTATATTTGATCAGTCAAAGCCTTGATTCATGTATCAGTATACAAAGATAAAAAATGAACTTCCTACATCTTTAATTAGCTTGCATATGAGATTTTCTCAGTGAAGCACTAAATGCATCAAGGTCGTGTGGTTGTCCCGTGAGACTAGTCGAGATGTGCGTAAGCTGATCCGGACACTACAAGTATCAAAAAAGAAAAAAGAAATCTGTAGTAGTTGTCATTCGGTTTATTGCTGGTATGATGCACAGAAAGATATCAGTGGAGTGATTCTTTTTATAATTGACCTTAGAAAAATCTTAGGATAATGCTAGTTTCTGGTTGGCTCTCTCTCTCTGATTTATTTTTATTTTTTTGGATTTTAGATAAAGCGGGATAAAATGGATTTTGTTCTTTCAAAGTTTTTAAAGTTCAAGATTTTAACCAACCATGGTTTGGTCCATTGGTCAAGGGGCTTTCCTTTAAGCCTTGAGGTTATGGGTTAAACCATGTGTGGCCATCTACGTATGATATTGTCCTATGAGGTTCCCGAAGCCAAGTGTTGTAAGGTTGTCCGGTTGTCCAGGAGATTAGTTGAGGTGCAAGTGAGGTGGCCCTGACACTTACGGATATATGAAAAAAAATTGTTAATAATATTGTTGTGAATTCTTCTAAAAATAGATGAGAAAAAATAGTCCAATGCTTGCAGGTTTAATTGAACCTATCAATCAAATGAAATATTTATTCTTATGCAATCCCTTCACTTATTACACAACAAGACAAATTTTGGAAAATTTATATTATATTTCAGAATAAAATTATAGGAGGTTTTTAGTCTTGAGACAACTAGGAAATCTGGAAAAGGAACAAACTTATACAGAAAAATTTATCACTGGTAAGTGGTAAGTAACATATCTACAAGATTCCTTACATGCACCTTTCTTGCATATCTACAAGATTCCTAAATAACAGAAATTATATTATTCGTAACGACCAAGATATGTTGCTCCAATGTCAACTTGCACCTTTCTTGATAGTTGGATGCATATATATGTCTGTAGGTGCTACACCTTTTAGGGAAGGAAAAAGATTCTGAGGCCTTGATCCAGGATTCTATAAGGATATTGGAGGTATTTCAACATACTATGCCATCGAGGTGCCTCATGTATTTCAACAAGCCATACTCGTCTCACAACCTTGTATTGTTGTTACACAGGAAGGTGGACTAGGCGAGTCAATTCTGTGTGTCAGAAGATTAAGATATCTTGCTAAGGTAATTCATCCTGTAGTCATCTGTTAGGAATGGGCTAAGGGTATATTAGTAAATAGATGAGAGAGGTTGTTAGGGGAATAGAGTATAAATAGAGTAAGTGAGAGGAGGTGATGGTATCCTATTTTGAGTATTGTAGTCTTGAGACTATTGAAAGGGAGAGTTCTAAGCCTCTCGAATGCTTAGTAGTTGTGTAATTGTTCTATTTTCGTATTAATATAGTTTGGATTCTATCAATTGATACCATCACCTCCTCTCACTTACTCTATTTATACTCTATTCCCCTAACAACCTCTCTCATCTATTTACTAATATACCCTTAACCCATTCCTAACATCATCCTTGAATTTCCATATTTTCTTCATTTTTTTCATATTTATAAAATTTGGTCAATTTTTTACTTTAAAAACTCTTTCCTAATCTAGGATGGATAATATACATATATGTATATTAATATAATATACATGAAACAAGACTGGACATAGAGGTTAGCCCATTTTTTTAAGCTACAAAAAATTTCAAGTATGAGTGGAAAGAACAAAAAATTAAGCCGAATAGTTCCCACCTCATCATCTGCTGGATCAAACATCCCTAATGGTTAAAACTGTGACTTTCCACTGTTTGAGTGTTAGCCACTATTCGAAGGGTGCTTTGATACCAATTATGAGTACAGAGAGGGGGGTGAGTAGTTTGGGAATTGTATAATATTGTTAATTTTTAGTATACATATTTCTTATTAATCAATTTATTATACAAGTTCCATCAATTTTTATGTTTATTTTTTTCTAATGCTCCAGATACATCTCAAGTCTAATCGTCTTTCGGAGGCTGAAAATGTGCAAAGAAAAATCTTGCACATTATGGAATTATCAAAGGTTCATCTTAATTTTTTTCTTCTTTTCTTCTTTAATATAATTTTATAAGACAAAGTGCTCTTGTAACTATTATTTTTTCAATGGGTTTTTAGGCTTTTTGTTGTCTTTTTTTTAATGGGATTCTCTATCAACAAATAATATCTATCTAAAGCAGGGATGGCTTTCTTTGGATACTATAAATTCGGCCGACGGCTTGGCCTTAACTCTGTATGCCATTGGAAGCTTGAAGGAAGCACAAGAGCTTCTTGAGAGGTAACTAGTTGGGTTAATTAATCTAAGGTAGGATAGATTCTCTAATTCATTCATATTACTTTCAGGTGCCTTGATGCACGGAAAACTTTACTACCTGAGGACCACATTCAGGTTTTTAATTTTTAACAGTCAAATCACCTCCCTGGATGGAATCAATACATTTTTTCTATGCATTTATGTTTATGTATGCGACCACGATGCTTGAAAATTTACTCATTAGATTGAATAACAACAATGCATATAATCAAAGGATATGTTGTATATCTTATTTATAAAAGCTGGTTTTTATATTAAAAAGTCATTGCTTATGGGGTGCATTTGTATATCTTAATTCTTATTGATGCCCACTCTAATGTTAAAACTTTATCACAGACATTCTGCCTTCGTGTTAAAAATTAAAAATTTTGAACTAAAATCCTCTCTATTACCCATATTAAAACTTAACATTCCCTTGAGTCTTTTAACACCTATACACCATTCCTTACCATACCTCTCTCATTCATGCAGTCCCTCCCTGACCCCCTCACACATCCACCAAAAGGGAGGGAGGGGATGATGATGTAGCACTATTATGGAAGGACTTCACAATGACAGGTTATTCCAACATCGATGTTTTAATTTTGAACTTAAACAATGAGTGTCTTATTTCAGGCTTTGTGTTAAGAGAGATATGAATTTGGGTTCTATGTATAGGTTTGAGAGGGAGATGATATAGTGGCTTATCTACATATCATCTTTTGGTAGGACTTCATGATGCAAGCTAAAGCTGACTTGCATTTTTGTCGTTAGCCATTAGTTAGCAGATTGGATGTTAGCCAAGCTGATAATTAGGCATAGGTCAACCAGTTCTTTGTATTTATAATTGATTCTGAAAAATGCCATGTATGCACTTCACCACTTCTCAAGCATATCCTCAAGAAGCTTAAAAGTTCAATTCCAATTTTTCTTATAACAACTGGAGATTATTACCATAAAGATTGTACAAGATATGTATGAAAAGAAGTGCTTATATGAAGGACCCGAGTTTTAGTCTGGAATAAGACTTTCAATCTTGTAAAGCAGAAATAGAGTAACTTTAGTGACACTCTAAGCAATCTTTTCTGTGAACATAAGACCATGAAACCTTCCTTCAAATAATTACCTATCTATCCACTTTCTAGTGTTTACCCACATTAAGAGTTGAACTTTTATTGAGTTAGCTCTTCATTGAGTGTACCACCTATAGACACCACAAATCTCACTTTTATGTGACCGGCTCTGTAGCTTCATTCAATATCTTAAGATTTAATTCACATGACTAAGTTCATGTTGTTTGTAGTTGGTACTCTCTTGAGTTTGGAGTTCCTCTTCCAAGATTTTTGTAACTATACACCTTCCTCGATTGCTTCCAATAGGATTTTTTTTTTGTAATCCTTGGTAACCTTTGTACATTTCATTACAGTCAATGAAATTATGTTCTTATTAAACGACAGAAATCAGGCAAGTATACGTTTGTCAACAATGACATTCACAACTCTGAACATGTAAAATTCATTCGACGCTTTCATGATATAAAAAGTCATAAGATTCGTAAATTCCATAAACAGTTTGATGTACTGTAGAGAATGAATGTCTCTATTCTTCTTCTTATCTATCATAGAACAAATTTCCTCTCTGTATGATTTTTATGTTTTGGAGTTTGGTCAACTAATTGTTTGTCCGCAATATATCAAAATCTTTTAGTTGTGGTATTCATATTTTCGATTTCCCTATGATGTGTCTTCTTTTTTCTTTTTATAAACTATTTATGGCATTTATACTTCCCTGACTTCATATCCTATTTATGGGTTGCAGATTGGCGCTAACATGCTTCACATTGCTCGAGTCGTATTGCTTAGTTCCAATGAACTAAGGAAGATCAATATTCCCAAGACAGTTGTTGAGCTTGATAAAGCTAAAGAATTTTTAAATAAATCCATAAGGTATGTTGTAGAAAAATGTTTTTGCTCCATATGATAGGAACCGGAAAATGGAATGGAAATTCTAACAAGAAAATTACATAATCCCAAGTAATTTAAGGAGTTTGAATGCTTTCCCTCTCGAGCATAGCTCAAGCTCAAATCCAAACAACTAGACAATTGCTTTCCTTCCTCTACACCCCATAATCACCCCTCTAACAAACTTATTACATAATTTCTAATATTCTTCTGATAATTAACTTATAATAATCCTATCATCACCCGGCCCTCGATACACTCCTTATCCTTAAAGTGTAGGTTAAGTAATAACACTCGAAGAACTTCAACCCTACCAATTCATTGCCACCCAATAAAAGGTACTAAAAATACTTGTAGAAGCCATCACATTTCAAGCAGAAAAGCAAGTCACTTTCTAAGAACCATCGAAGTAGGTGGCCATCTTTGAATGTGTAGCCATTTCCACCATGTCAGGCTTGAAATTTGGAGGTCCAAATTCACCCAAACTGTAGCCATCCTTGAGCATACTAATCCCAATATTATTTGCACTGCCTATCCAATACCAGGAAAAACCCACATCATAGATGTTTTAGTAGAGGCACAGGACCCATTAGTGCTAGTTTGAGACCACAGGAAAACCGAGGCACCCTCATTCCACATCCTTGCTATGCTTGACGTGAAAAAGTTGGACGACAATTTAACTATTGCAAAGGAACCACCTATATAATCTTGACTTGACTTTCATGTAAATAATTCTTTTTTGGGTGTTCTCCAAATTGTTTTGTAGCATTACTAATAATTGGGCTACATACTTGTAAATGTAATTACGTGGTAGTTTTTTCCCCTCTTCTACATCTTCTATTTACTCAATGAAATGGGCTTTTGAGCCGTCTTTCCTTAAATACTCAGGTGATTATCTTTCCATGATAGGATATCACGAAAAGTCTTAGATAAAGTAAGTAGGAATACTGAGAAGAAACAAATTCACAAAGATGGAGAAACTAGAAAGGATGGGCGTACGGCACTAATCGTACTGGTTAGTTATCCTTTCTCAACCCTAAAACAATGAAATTCTATTTTAAATTTTTTTTTTCAAATTTATTTATCTATTTAAATTTTTTTTAAGAGTACTATGGAGTTTAAGAGAAAATTCTACACCACAATAATCATTAAATTTACAACATGTAGGGCTTGAGTAATTGAATGATTATTCTGGTGTAGAATTTTCTCATGTCAAATAAACCAATTTAATCGTGTTCAACTTTTTGCAGTTACAATCACTTGACGCCCTTGGGCTTTTGGAGATCACAATGCAAGAGCTGCAAGAATCAAAGGTTAGTAGTGGAGGCTTAATAAGTGATGATGTCTGAGGATCATACAATTGCTTCTTAATTGTGGTATTGCAGATGAAATATAGAGATATAAATACACATATACTCTTAGCTATGATTCTATGAATTTGCCAATACCAAGTCCACTAGCTGAGTTGTACTCTTCCCAAGGATGGGCAATACTAGCATAGTACAAGGAACAGCCATCCAAATGGGAGTGAATCTTCTTAAACTTAGTCCATCGGTTCATTTCTATAAATGTATGATGGGCATCAAGTTGAATCTTGGGATCAATAGAGGACTGGATAGAGAATAAAAATCCAACGGTATTTTTCTGTGAGTGCCCGGGTCAGCTTACGCTCCCCTCGACAAATCTCACATGACAACCACGCGACCCTACAATACTTGGCGTGTGAAAACTTGTAGGATAATATCGTAAGTAGGTGACTACACCTGATTTGAACTCATGAGCTCAAGGTTTCTAGGCAAGCCCTTTAACCACTAGGCCAACCCATGGTTGGTTATTCATCACTATTTTGGAAAGGCAAAAATCTAGAACCTTCTAGTTTAGAGGAACCTGCAACTTTGCTATTACTTTTTCAGCAACTATTGACTGCTGATTGTATATATGCACTTCATCTCATGTATCTCCTTAGTGAGGGAAAGAATTATTGAACTTCTTGACTTGAATGAATTTATTTTGATCACCAGACATTTTCTCTGGAAGTTATTTGGTATGAGTCCCTCGTATTTGTTTTATTTCAATTCATCAATATCATTGAATCTTCTGCTACCACTTGGAATAACCAGAATTTTCTTACAGGATACTTCCTTGCTAGTTCAGGCTGAGAATGCCTTCTCTGAATGCATTTCTACTTATCAAGAGGTAAGTAACACAGCCTTATGTTGATCTTTTTTGCACATGTCGACGTTAATGACTACACGAACTATGTACTACGCATTTTAGACAATTTATATATGGATAATTCCCTAGCACAAGGCTGCACCATGTTGACATCAATGACTGCACGGTCTTTATAACATGCATTTAGACATTTTTATATGGATAATTCCCTGCCCCAAGGCTGCACATGTGAAGCTAAAAATGAGAATTTTACACAACTTGCCTCAATAGAAAAAACCTTTGATGTCTTTTAGCTGACCTTAGAGCCCGTAGATTTCCCAAGGATCGGTGCCCACCGATTCTTTAGTTACGGTTATATTTGAGGAGTATGGCGGTATTACTTCATAGTTCATAGTAGGTATCTTGAACTAAAATATGAACGATAATCATCATGCAGTTCAATGGTTCAATTTTTCAAACTCCTGAAGCCAAGGCCGAGTACTGTGCATGTTTAAAGCATCTTTCAAACCTTATTAGTGATGACAGTATGAGTAGCCAGACGAGAAGAATTAATTTGCAAGATCTGAAAGATGAAATCAATCGGCTTGAGGTTGAATTATCTCCATACAGGAAACGAAAAAATTAATCTTGCTGCTTCAGACTCTAGACCATCATTATGGCTTTGGTAATCTGAAGCAATTAGATGGGATGGTAGGTGAAGGTTCCTTAATAAATTACTCGTGTTCATTCATGCATGTGAAATCTGAAGGACAATATTTATTTATTTATTATATGTATATTTATCGGCTTATTTTTCTTCTCTTCATTCTCTAATGATTTGTGTTGGTCGTTTTGCAAGAGTCACTGGCTCAAGCATGGAACCGATATTGTAAAATTGAAATAAATAAGAGCAGCAGTCCTCAAATTGCTTTTTCTTCATTTTGTAATATCATTAATTTGTTCTGAATAAATCAACCATTTGATTTTAATAGTAACTTCAGCTGGATGTTTGGGCTGTCACCACTTTTCCGTCAATTATTTTAGAAAATTAAAAGATATCAATTTCTTAAGATTTGTGAAGAAAAAAATCAAAATTTTCAAATTTCTAATATGATTTTCTGATTTATTATTTCATGAGCAATGAACATAGTAAAATATCAAAATGTTTATTATTAATAGTCTTGTGATGATAAAATTTTGTTAATAATGTATAATTTAATGATATGCAATAAAAAAATTCTACAGGAAAATAAATCATTTACCATTGTTAATAATTATTACTTAATCTAATTATTCTATGGATTATCTTAGTAATAACTTAATTTAAATTATTTTGTTAAATAATTATTGTATTAAAAAAAGTAATAATTATTTATTTACCTTCACTGAGGTTAGATTGAGCAATTACACAATCCATGACCAATGTTAGAGGGAAATGACGGTGAGGGACCTCTTTTGTAAAATGCGTAGAAATAGCAATGTTAATTAGTGATTTTTTTTTTTTAAATTTTAATGTCAAATAGCTTGGTAAGTGACATAATTCTGAGTCATCTATATCACATTTTGATTAATTAATTGACTAACAAATTTTAATTATTATTAGTAGATTAATGAAAATAATCAAATACATTTTATTGAGGTAAGAATATCAATGATTTATCATTATTGATAATCAGTTTACTAAATAAAATTTAGTGTGGACTATTTTCATTATTACTTGATTTTTTATTATTTTCATAAAACAGATTTCTTGAACTGCTAAAACTGTAAATATTATTAATTTTAGTTAGACTTGTAAAAAAGTGAATCATGAAGTATTAACAGCTGATAATTTGTCCATCGACTTTAGAATACTAAAATACTGATCAATATTATTTTCTAGAGTACTGTTATAAAAACATTATTTTCTTCATTAACATTCTTAATTTCTTTTTTTAAATCTCTTATACATATAATTATTTTAAAAAAAACATTTTTTAATATACAATATAAAAATAGCTACCGATCACAAATTCCTCATTTCATTTTCTATCAGCCACATTTAAAAAAAAAAAAAAAAAAAACACTAAACTATATAGTAGGCATAGCCAAAAATCAGTCAGCAGCATTCAGAAACCAGTAACAATCCTTGATCATTTCATTTTCATGGCCATCCTGAAATTCAAGCTCCCAAAATCCCCAATCTTTCTGTCTCCTAAAAGTTTCTTCCTTTACTCCACATGGTACTCTCCCCCACTTCACCATGAAGAAGCTGATCCAATTCTCACATCAATCTCCATAGCCATCAATAACTCTCAATCAAAACCTCTCTCCATTTCTCTTAAAAAGCTTCTCCCTTCTCTCACAACCCACCATTTCATCAACCTCATTAACCTTAACCCTTTCTCTCTCTCTCCCTCTCTCTCTCTTCTCGTTCTTCAATTGGCTTTCTCATCAACCCACGTTTCGCCATACCCTTCAATCCTATATCACAATGACTCATTTCCTTTACACCCATCAAATGTTTCAAGAAGCTCAATCTATTCTCCAATTTCTTGTTTCCAGGAAAGGAAAGGATTCAGCTTCTTCAATCTTTGCTTCCATTCTTGAAACTAGAGGTACCCTTGATTGCATTTTCATTTTTGATGCTTTGATGATTGCATATGTTGATTTCGGGTTTGTTTCGGATGCGATTCAATGCTTTAGGTTGGTTAGGAAGAATAATATCGAAATCCCGTTTCGGGGTTGTGGTTATTTGCTTGATAAGATGATGCTGAATTCTAACTTGAGTGTGTTGACTTGGAGATTTTATTTGGAAATTTTGGATTATGGGTTTCCGCCAAACGTGCGAAATTTCAATGTTTTGATCAATAAGTTTTGTAAAGAGGGTAATGTTAAAGATGCCAAGTTGATTTTCAGTGAAATTGTGAAGAGGGGTTCATATCCTACTACTGTTAGTTTCAACACTTTGATTAATGGAATCTCGAAATTGGGAAATTTAGATGAGGCTTTTAGGTGGAAGAAGATTATGGAAAGGAATAGAATATGTCCTGATGTTTTCACCTACAGTGTTCTGATTCATGGGTTATGCAAAGCATGTAGATTAGATGATGCAAAACAGC
Source organism: Gynostemma pentaphyllum (assembly GCA_028015215.1). Taxonomy (NCBI): domain Eukaryota; kingdom Viridiplantae; phylum Streptophyta; class Magnoliopsida; order Cucurbitales; family Cucurbitaceae; genus Gynostemma; species Gynostemma pentaphyllum. The sequence continues at coordinate 40,046,571 of CM051349.1, read as the reverse complement.
TGTTTGAGGAAATGCAGCATAGAGGATTGAAGCCGAATGATGTTACTTTCACAACTATGATCGACGGTCAATGTAGGAGTGGACAAATTGATTCAGCAATGCATACTTATCAGCAAATGTTAAGCAGTGGAGTGAAACCGGATTTAATAATGTACAATACACTCTTAAATGGGCTTTGCAAGGTTGGAGATGTTGATAAAGCTAGGATGCTAATTGGTGAGATGAAAACGATGGGGATGAAACCGGATAAAATCACTTACACTACTCTCATTGATGGTTACTGCAAGGAAGGGGATTTAGAATCGGCCTTAGAGATTAGGAAAGGGATGTATGAAGAAGGGGTTGAGCTTGATGATGTAGCTTTCACAGCTCTTATTTCAGGTTTGTGTAGAGATGGAAGGGTTATTGATGCAGAAAGGACATTGAGGGAGATGTTGAATGCTGGCATGAAACCTGATGATGCCACTTATACGATGGTGATAGATGGGTATTGTAAGAAAGGTGATGTTAAAATGGGCTTTAAACTGCTGAAAGAGATGCAGACCAATGGCCATATTCCAGGGGTCATAACTTACAATGTGCTTCTTAATGGACTATGTAAGCAAGGGCAGATGAAAAATGCAAACATGCTTTTGGATGCAATGCTTAATTTAGGGGTAACTCCAGATGACATTACATATAACATTCTTTTAGAAGGGCACTGCAAAAATGGAAAGGCAGAAGATTTCCTCGAACTACGAAATGAGAAAGGACTTGTGGTAGATTATGCATATTATACTTCTTTAGTAAGCGAATACAGGAAAAACTTGAAGGATCGTCAAAAGAGGTGATGATATATTGTTAGATACAAGCATCTTTCAGCTTATGACAATGGGATAATTTTAAGGGAATGACTGGTTTGCAAATTTGAGAAACTAGGGCTTGTGTGGCATGAGTTTGATATACGAGTTTATCCAGTGTGCAAACCCATATTATATGAAGAAAAAAATGAATACATGGTTTTGAGGAGGTAATATGATGCATTGTACAAACTCATGGCTCAAATGCTCAAAATAAACACCTTCTTAAAGATCTTGGCAGTGGAATCAGGTCACAAAAATCAAACAGGATTGAGACTAATGTCAATGGATTAATGATTGTCCCAAAAACGATGAACTCCGAGCTGAAAGGAACTCATCTTTTATGATGTTTGCAGCATCTTTCCATGGCACTAGCTTTGAAGCTAATCATCTTTGGGATGAATCAACCTTGTAGACATGGTCAGCTTCAAATTTCAAATTTGAGTTTGAAGAAGTTTGTTGCTACTTTCTGCAGCATGTGTGTGTAAAAAAATTTAGAAGAACGGTAAGGGGTAAAATATGGCTAAAAGGGGCTATGTTTGATATGATGCGTGACCAGTGATTAGTCACTCTGAATCAATCATACTATAATTTCTAACTGATGCAGAATGTTTTATGATTTGAGCTTCCAATAATAGGGGAGATTAAATTTGCAGTACTTCACTCGGCTGATTGTGGACTGCTAACACTAGACCGACATCTCGAATTGAAAACAGAGTGTCTTCTGTCTTCAAATGTATGGGGCAAGAGCTATGGAAATAAATCTCATTGTTTATGAGTCTATGACCCGCACACTTCAAGCCAAATATTTGTTTTTGTAAGTTGAGTTTATGATTTGAGCTTGTAAATCATCGGGCAGATTATATTTGCAGTTCTTTCCAAGCTGTAGTGCTTGACTCGAGTGGTTGGACGAACGCCTACACGAGACTGATATCTCGAATTGAAAACATACGGCCTTCTGTCTTCAAACTTATGAGGCAAGAATCATGACAATAAATCTCATTGTTTGTGAGTTGAGGACCAGCACACTTGAAGCAAGATATTTGTTTTGTAAGTTATAAGTTTGAATTTTAACTTTTAATGATTTAACTTTTAATGATTCTTTCTTATGAATATTTTAGTTAGTCATCTATATCAGTTGTATAGATTATTAGGTACTAATCTAACTTAGCCAATTATTTGTTTTTGTTGTAATCTAATCTACCTCTTTATCCCTATGACATGTTTGGCTATGTGAACTAGGCTATGAGTCAAATTTCCCATGGATCTTAATCTAAAAGATATATAATTTTGTTTTTATTTAATTGAAGAACGGGAAAATCGTTTTTTATCCTTGTACATGTGAGTCCATTGTAAGATTTTATCAAATTCAATTTTTTTTTTTTGAAGAATTATTGGAATCAATCTCAGTCCTAGATAAGACCAATTTCAATATGAGAAATGTCATTTTTTAAAACACCTCTTAATATTTTCTAAAAAAAAAATATTAAGATATTATTGATAATGACATCATTTTCTCAGGTTTAATATGGGTGATGTCTGGTGATGATATCTCAGTCCCACATACTAACATTACTCTTATATAATTTACACATACATCACATTCTCAATCAACTCATTTCTAGACATCATAGTTTCATACAATATATTCACATTCCCGCGCATCAAACACCCACTGAAGATATTCCGAACAACGTAGATAATCAGACAAGTAACAAACAAGATTTTCTCAAGGATTGTTGTGAACATTGGAAAGTGCTAAATATGTATATATTATTAGAAGACACAAAACCGAAAGGAAGAGGGAACAGACTGGCATAAGACTGGCACTTGCTTTGTGCCAGAATTGGGGCCAAAAAGAGAAGAATGCAAATGGAACATTCCATAGCCCCAAATTATTTCAAACAAGTCGGCAGGTGATAGCATTTTCAGACTCATTTGCTTTCCAATAATTCTAAAAGGTCAAAAAAAATAAAAAATTAATCTTTATTTAAAGCTATCTTTTCTATCTTTGTAGTTTGAAAAAATATATATATTTCTTTTTTTTTAATTAAAATATGACTATTTAACTTGAAGGGTAAAAAAATTGGAGCAAGAAGCAGAATGAAACCATATATAAATAATTAATTAAAAGTCAGCTTGGATATAATAAAAATAAGGAAGATGGTTACCTCGACTCCTGATTTTCAATGTATTCTATTTCTATTAGTTAAAAAATAGGGATAATAAATAAATAAATTTTATTAACTACATGAGACTTATTAATTTGTTTTAATCAATGGAAATAAAATATAAAAGAGACTAGTGACGAGGTATATAATTTTTTTTTTAACAAAAATAATAATTAAAGTAAATGGATGAGTTTTGGTTTGTTTAAGTCGGAAGGTTGTTCTCAAAAAAAAAAAAAAATCGGAAGGTTAATACTAAGCTGTCTTCTTCTTTCCAAGCATTCATCTTGCATGATGTCCTCGTAATAAAGATGTTAAAATATAATTTTTAAATTTTCTTAGATTTATAATTGTTTAAAATTTTATTATGATTTATTTTATTCTTCACTTAAAAACTAGCAAAACCTAAAAAGGGTCATACTTATAAAATTTTGGGGCATTTGCAAATCTAGCAGTTTTTTTTTAGTAATATTTGTAAAAGTAAAAGTTTAAAAAAATATTTGCAAATATAGCAAATTTTTAAGAGATTTATTAATGATAAACATTTAATTACATATTTTCACACTATTTTTATCATTGATAAACACATAAATCAGTGTTTATCATTGATAAACAAGATAAAAATTGCTATATTTACAAATACTTTTTTGAGTTGATATTTTTACAAATATTTCATAAAAATTTGTCACCCAATGAAATTTCCCTATAATTTTATGGAAATCAATTGAGTTGTAAATATGATCCAAAAATAATCCACCGCATACAATTAATTTCTCATGGAAATAAGTATTGAGATACTCTATCAGTTATTAAAAACATTATTTACCCATTAATGATTGATATTGATTTCCTCAATTACTGATTCATGTTGATTTATTTATTGATGATTAAAATTGATGTATTCAATCACTAATTGATATCGATTAATTTACCAAATATGTTATTTAAATTATAGTGATTAATTTTAATCAATTCAATCAATAATTAACATTGATTTAGCCAATGCAGTGCTATTGATTAAATGATTAATTATAAATCAATATAGTTCTAGAAATTTGAATCTCCTCCACATCCCAGTCAAATATAAAGTGAAAATTTCTTTTCTAAAAAAGAAAAATTTAGAATTACTTTCATAATTCAAATCTAAACTGATAAGTGATAATACATAATATAAAAAGTTCAATCATTAAAAAGAAAATTTAATAAAATTTCATTATTGAAAATAAATACTTGAGTTGCATGATAAAAACAATTCCTTTTTTTTATCATACAAAATAAATCATTTTCTAGAACCTTCAAAAAATATGATAACAAATAAGATAAAAAAAAAATATATGCACGTTCGACGTGTTAACCAATCTCTTCTCGTGAGAAATTATTAAATGAACATTTAAACAATAAGATTCGCTTCTACTAAACTATTAAATTTATGTAACTGTCACGTTTGTTATATACCGTTACTTTGATCCTGTACAATCAGCTCTACCGAAACCTATTCTCTTATTAGTGAGATCAAATTCCACCCACATATTTTGTTGATGAAAGTTTCCGATTATATTACTCGATATTCCTAATAAATTGGACCGTCCGATTCCGACGCACTTGATACCTCGCTCCACTTCCGATAATACCCTCTCCTTAGGAATCAAAATCTCCACACCTTTATCAAACAACAATGCCATATCGCCTATCAACCGTCCGATCTTAATCGCATCACCGTCGAAACACATGTCAGCCACTCCTGCGTACACGTAACCCTTCTTTATCATCGGGCCCACCAGTCTCACTATTTCTGCCCGCACTATATTATACGCCGCGTCTACGAAATAACTCAAGTCGGATCCTGAATCTACAATGGTTTGACCCGACCCGCCCGTGCCCGGTTGGAAAACCGCCGCCGGGATATTCAGTATTTTCCCGCCTATTCTGATTCCTCGCATCGGTACGGTGTAAGCCAGAGGGTCCAAGTTAGGCAAGCGTTGACTTTCTGAAAAAGTCAACAGATTGACGTATTGAAATCCAACCGAATTCGGGTTGGCTCCTATGAAAAACGAACCGGTTGGATCCGACCCGACTGCCGCCCTCCGTGTCGGAACACAGTAAGAGAATTTGGAGATTCTTGTCTGGGAAACAAACGACAGCCGTCCATTATTCATTCCCAAAATACCCTTATCATCATCAGAACTCTGAGCACAACCAAGAATCAAGGGAGGGGTAGATAAGGAAGAGGAAAATGTAAATTTCTCTCGGACGAGATTACCCTCAGCGAGAGTGCCATCAGCGAAAAAGTAAGAATAATGGCAGAAGCGGTGTTGATCGCAAGAAGTAGGGAGGGTAAAATCGGGAATTCGGGGTCTACAGAGACGATTAAGACAAGGCAAGAGAGAGAAAGAGGAGGAGAGAGAAGGGTCAAACACAGGGGGAGTTTTCTTATTATTGCAACGAACCCACGACAGCTGGCTGCCGGTGTCCAAAATCATGTCTTGCAATTGCGGCGGCGTTCCAATCGGGAGGGAAACGACGAGAACCGTCGAGTATTTGAACGGAACCTTGTAATTAAACGATGTCGGCTTTTTTAAGGTTCTTTTCGTGGGGTTTGAGGAAAGAGACGATGAATATAATAAATCTGAAGATGGGTTTCTAGAGAGAGAAACGGTGGTTAAAGGGAAGGAGAGAGAAGGAAGAGAATTGGGTTTGGAAAAGGAGAGAGAAAATATGGAGAAGAAGAAGAAGAAAAGAGGGAGAAGGAATGTTTTTTTGGGGAACGCCATGGTTTTGGATTTTTGAAATGGGTTTCGAAGAGAATTTATATATTTAAAAGAAAAAAAAACAGAGAAATTTGTTAAGGTAAGAAAACTGAAGACGCGTTTTGTTTTTGATTTTGTTGATGATGGGGTGGGGAGTGGATTAGGTCACTTTCTATATAGAAATATTGCATGGTTTTTCATTTTTACTATATTTACGTCATTTTTTAAAAAACAAATAATTAAATAACTTAATTAAATGCACGTGTAGTCAAACTTATTTCTGTCGAGGGACCAAAAATCAAGCCTCTTACTTTTTTTTTTCCTTCTATAATTATAGATCTTCTACCAATATGAATTAAATAATTTTAAACATTCATATCGTTTATGAAATTTGATACTCGTATTAATTGATAAATATAATTTTATTTATTTATTTATATAAATTTCATTTAAAATTTTTTTTGCCTTGAATTTAATTTAAAACTTAATTGACAGAGTGTGTTATTAATAAATTCATAAAATTTAAAGGTGTTTAAAACTATATTTTTAAAACATATGTTTACAATTTTCCCTTCCCTTTATTTTGAAAAATTATGGGCACTGAAAAATTGATTGAGCTAAATGATCAGTAAGTGAAGAGATGAATTGAAGAAGCTATATTAGGAAGAAGAAGAGAAAGCTGATGAGGGATTCCCACGTGCAGTAACAGACTTTGATGTGATGGCTTTTTAGTTGTAATTAGTTAACTAAGTTTGTTAAGTCTTGTCATTAGAAAAGCATTGATATAAAAGCTGAAAATCAGGAGGAATCTCTCATTCAAGCAATTCATTGCAATCTTCTATCCAAGAAATAAAACTTCTTCTTTGTTCTATGAGTCTTCATCTTTCTTCTCCCTCAAATCTTTACATCTCACTGTTCCATAATCTGGTATTCTTGATTTATCTACTCATCAAAATCGCAACAGGCACAAGCTATAAAATGTCTGTTTTTTTCTTTCATGCATTTGGAATATTTTCAAAACTATATCTATTCCATGTAAAATGGAGTAATACCCATTACAATAAATGTTTTTTTTTTGTTTTTATTAGTAATATTTACATGCGTTTTTCTTTTTCATTCTTTAAAGTTGACTTCTTATAATTAAGATCTTTTTTGGGTTAATTTCAGTATTGGACAAATTAATGTTGTTTATTTAAAAAAAAACACAATCTTTATATATATATCAAACTACCCAAAACCACCACCAGGAAAATTAAATTACATTGTGAAAAGACGAAACATACCCCGATAAATTTTCCTTAATTAAATGATATGTAATTAATGAGATATAGCTGTTAGGAGAGATAAAAGGGTAATACGGTAAACACTGAAATCGGAATCCACCAGAATCGCCACCATAAATGGTGTTTCATGGGTAAATCTGATATTGATATGAAACAACCATTAAAACTGAAATTAGGTGAATTAAAGTGGTTATTAGTGTAATTAATTCATCTTTTTTTAACATAATTAAGATCTTTCTCAAATTTTGTTATTTTTGTAATTTTAGGTTTTTTATTTTTTATTTTTAAATTTCTCAAATATCCATCCTTTACAAAGTAATTTATTTCTTTATTTATTTTATCGTAATTGACAGGGGAGAGGTTTTGAGGCAGGGGCGGATCTACATAGGGACAGTGCAGCACTTGCCCCCCTCAATTTTTAGATTAATTATAAATATATAAAATTTAAATTAAAATTAATTTTGGTTCCTTAATTTGTAAATAAATTATATAATTTATAATTCATAACAATACAACCCTGTAGTGCGATGGCAAAATGTTTTCGAACTAACCTCAAGGGCCCTAGTTCGAATCCTTTTACGCTTCATTTGTCTCTATGAACCGTTTATGTGTCAAAATTGAAATTTACATTTGAATTAGCTTTGACACATAAGCAATTTAAGTTATTAAATTTCAATAGGTAGTCGACTTCGAGATGAATTTCTATCGATTTGAGAATTTTAAGTTGCAGCTTAACTGCGTGCCCACTCTCAAGTTAAATTCTGGCTCCACCACTGTTTTGAGGGGTAAGGTTCAGACTCCGACCTTTATCTAAGAACACACAATTAAAAGAAAAATGTGTAATTTTTTATTTACAATTAAATAATTTGTAGTTAAATATTTATTGAACACTTTTTATATTTACATATTTTTTAAAAGAAAATGTTAGAATAAAAACAATATTGAAGGGTGATGTGGTGCGTCACCATTAGTCTATAAAGCGACCATTTTCCTTTGATTTTTTTTCTTTTTTTTTTTCTCATCTTTTTTATTATTATTGATATTTTTTATACTTTCTCTTTTGGTAGCAATTCGCTTTCCTTATGAGTGATATACGCAAACTTTGTTCTTAAATATTTAAGATTCTATTCCTATTATCTTTGCTTGTAGAAAATTATGTATGGGACCGATTTGACCTCCACGGTTGGGTCCCACTAAAATTAATTACTCAAAATTCAAGTCATTTACTCATTTTACATAATGTTATTTTTGAAAATCCTTCGTTCTAATTAGGCCTCATCATATGGATAAAGCCCGTGGGCCGGCCAAAGCCCAGCCCGAGCCCCGCCCGTAAGTCAACGGTTGACGGGCCAAACCCGGCCCGGCCTATAAATCAATGAGCTGGATATGGATCATGCATTTGAGCCCAAGCCTGGCCTGCGGGCTTTATCTATAGGGCCCCCATCAGGCCCGGCCCAAAGCCCGTTCAAAAATTATTTAAAATATATATAAATATATTTTATATTTGAGAAAAATGCACATGATTTATGCATATAAGTAGGTGCCAACTAGTTGGGATGTATTTACATTGTAATGATGTAAATTATTTCTCGAAAAAACAATTATGTAAATCTTATTTCTTGGTGAAATCATTATACTTCATTATTATTATTTATCCATTTTAGTTTGTCTCTTTTTAAGTTAAATTAAAAAAATATATATATAGTTAAATTAAGTTAAAAGAATGATAAATAAATTTAATTTAAAAAGTTTAATTCCATATAAAATAAAGTATAAATAAAAAAAATATATAATAACAAAATAATAAATTAACTTCATCACTTTATAGTTAAATTTAAGTTTAATTAAATATAGGAACAAATATAAATAAATAATTTAATAGTAAAAATTTAAATTAACTTTTTTTTCATCATTTTAGAGTTAAGTTTAAGTTTAAAAAGTTAAAAATAATTTTTTAAAAATACAACTAATAATTTATTGGAAATTTAATTAAATGCATAAAAATTTGAACGGGCTGGGCCAAGCCAGCAAAAACGGGTCAGGCCCGGCCTGACCCGACCCGTATTTTATCTCATGGGTCCAAGCCCGTGGGCTGGGCTTGGGCTTATCCTTTTAAGTCAGGCCCGGCCCATTTATAGAGCAGGCCTGTCAGGCCCGGCCCGGCCCGGCCCATTGATGAGGCTTAGTTCTAATGATAAATTAAAGAAAAATCATATAAAAGGCAAACAAAAAGGGATAAAAACTTCAAAAAAAAAAAAAACAAACAAACAAAAAGGGACAAAAATGTGTTATTAATGTAGTAGAAAATGGAAAGAATTCACAATAAATGCACAATTTGTCTTTCAAATAATATGGAAGAAATGAACTATTAAATATTAATAAAAATAGCAAGTGATATATATATATATATTAATTAGTAAATATTTTCTACAAAGCATCTATTAATGATAATTTCCTCTCTCTTTTTTTTAACCTTTTAGATAGACCATTTAAGATGATGTATTCATAATGCTTACTATTGGGGTATAGCTTAGCAACTAATAAAAAAATGAATTGTGGGGAAAGTAAAAGGTAACGACTCTTCGAAGGTTAAATTAGGAAGAAGACTTTTTTAATGATTTTCAAAGTAGGTCAAAGGTGGGAGACGTTTCAAGCCCATTCTACACTCTAAAACAGCTGGCTGCCCCCTCCCAATTAAACACATTGTAATTGGCTCACCTCTTTTTAGATAGTATATTAAAAAAAATACTTTTTCTATAAGTATTTAAGTAAATGAACTTTTTAAAAATAACCAAAATAACATAATTATAATTCGATAAATTTATTGAAAAAAAAGTTAAAAAAACTAATAAATTCATTGAAAATAATAATGAAAAATAATCAAATAGTCGATAAATTATTGAACTTGAACTTAAAAAAATAAAAAATATAAATAAACAAATTCATTAAAAATACCCATGAAAATAGTTCAATATATTTATTGAACTATAATTATGTTATTTGAGCAATTTTTAAAAAGTTATGATATTTTTATAAATAGTATGTAGATTTATGCTATTTGAGATAATTTTTTTTTTTATAGCTGGATGACTTTAAAAATATCACTAAAAAGACTTCTTAGAAATTCAGTAATTTTTACAATTTTAATCGTTGGGAGTAACCTTGTTTTGAATTGCATAATTATATCTTATGCAACTTTTTTCTAAAATCATGATAAACCTTTATCCTTTGAAAATCTACAAATTTCTACCTTAAATAATTTTTTTTTGCTGATACTTATGAAAAAAAACTGACTTAACACAAACAAAAAAAAATTCCGGATTTGACATACATTTAAAATATTATTCACTTCATGATAATACAAAAAAAATTATTCACTTCAAAGATAACAATATATAAATTTCTTAAATATGATTATAAGAACTACTGCTAAATGGGTTTCATCAAGTAAATTAGAGGTTCGAATTCCCACCTCATATATTGTATAAAATATTAAAAAGTTATTTATACCCAAACTCAAATCTTTTAGTATATATGGGAAAAAATAACAATTAAAAGGGTAAAATACTATTTTGGTCCTGAACTTTCACCCAAGTTTCATTTTCGTCCCTAAACTTTTAAAAGTTACGTTTTTTGTCCTTGAACTTTACGATTCGTTTCGTTTTGGTCCTCCTGTCTTTGTTTTTTCATCTGTAATACTAATGGAGAGTTTATGTGGCATGTAATTGATGATGTGACATTATAGAAATATTATGTGAGGTTAAATACTATGGAAAAAGGAATATACAGTGAGGTTAATCTCATCTTTTTCTCCATAATTCCAGTCTTAAACCTCACTATATATTCGTTTTTCCATATCATATAACTCTATTGTATATTTATATAATATCACATTATCAATTACATGCTACATAAGCACTCTGGTAGTGTCCTAATAGACAAAATGACTAAAACGAAATGAATCGTAAACTTCGGGGAAGAAAAATGTAACTTTTGAAAGTTTAAGGATGAAAATGAAACAAGAGTAAAAGTTCAGGGACTAAATTGATATTTTACTCCAATAAAAATATATTAATAAGCAAAAGTGAAAGGCAAGTATTGTAGGGTAGATTGATGAATGTTATCTTTACGAAAACGCCAACACACATATGCATGGGATCGACAATTGACAAACGATCCTTCCAATGGCTAACACTTTTACCCTTTTTCCTTTTCTTTTTGCATGCTTCCTTTTTTTACTTCTTTTCCATGCAATAAAGTTTTATACGAAAATGATATCAAAGTAAATAAAAGAGTCCATTTTTTAAAGCCTCGAGCTGTGAACTTTTTTTTTTTAATAAATAATTTTGTAATAAAGAAAGATACTTTTTAAGATAATGTTGAAAATATCTTTATGGCCTTGTAGGAATTAATTTGTTCATCATCAATTCTTTAGTTATTTTCTTTTGGATTTTTTAACCCCAAATTTTTATTCATTAATATTTGAACGGTAATTTGGTCAATGTGATTGTTATATTATACATATTGTTATTAGTTATTTAATCGGAGTTTAAATTTTATTTTACTCATGAAACTTTCACATTTTAAAGTTTTGGCGCTTATATTCTTTTAAAAAAATTATTTTGATTTATGAAATTTATGTAAAATTTTGTTGTAGTCTTTGTCATTGCATTTTTGCATACCATTTTAAAAAATTTATGGGGCATCACGTTAATTTAATTTTATTATTAAGGCATATATTGATTCTGATAGTAAGTTTAGAAATATGAAAATTAAAATTTATATTATATATGAAATACAAACATTCAATAGCATGATGAAAACATATATTTAAACTAAAAAAATTTATGGACCAAAATAAAACATAAGGGCTAGAATAAAAGTTCAAAGCTAAGAATCAACCCTCAAATTTAAAAACTACATAACCTAGTTTAATAAAGAAATATTTTGGTTTAATAATACTTAGTGCCCCGTTTGGAATGACTTTTGAAAATGTTTAAAGTGTTTTTAAAAAAGAAAATGTTTTTGATAAATAGCTTTCCCAAACGGGCTCTTAATAGTATTATTTATTTCAGTTTTCTATTTTAAAATAGCTTTTTTTAACAAAGATATTGAATAATATTTATGAAAGAGTTGTTTTTGAAAATCTCATTTCCAATCTAAGCTGTAAAAGATCAACCAATTAATGAGACAATTGTAAGAAAGTAGGACGAAAGGAAAATTGATTTAGGAGGGAAATTAAATTAAAAAAAAAAAAATAGAAAGAAAAGAAACAATCACGAGAAGAAAAAAAATCACGGGATGGAAAATTAAAATAAAACAATCCAATCAAAATTAATGAGATAAAAATAGAACAAACCTTCACATAACTCTTATGACATGTTTGGAAGATACCGAACCCTAGTTCAAGGTTTGTGAAAAAGCAATCTGTCTTTTCCCTTTAATTTTTTTCTTTTTCTTTTTTCTTTTTCTGTTTAATTATAATTTGTTAAGCTGCAAAAATATCATCCCGATACTGTGAGCAAACGATAACACTTTTTTTTTTCTTTTAGTTTTATCAAAATCATCTCCTCACCTTACACGTGTCTTCATATATATTCATTTAATTTAACTTAGGGCCAAGAATAAAACTTGTCTCATCGGGACGTAACCAATGAGGTGAAGGAGGTTTTTACTTACTTTCATATATGTCATAATTTTATTGGTTCATTTATATTGTAGTTTATACATACAGCAATTTTACTACTGTTTTTTTATCTAATAGAGTTATGACACGTGTAACAGTAGTGTGAAAAGACAAGTTTTAAACCCGATTAGATTGTCTACAAAATTAGGTTTATGTTCTTCATCTATGCACATACAACTAATTATGGTTAGGACATTAATAATATTTGACTGACATTGTTATTCATAATTGTTAGAAAAATTAAGAGAGATAATATAATGACTTAAATTTGTAAATTAAAAAAAAAAAAGTGTTTGAAATGACTTTATAAATATTTAAATTAACAATAAAAACAATATGCTACTTAGTACCATATCAAAACTATTATTCTTTTTAATTTAAATTCATAAAATGATACTTGTTACAATTTTTTAAAGCTAAGATTAATATATATATATATATGTCAAAGTAGGCAGAGATTTGTCGGGGAAAACTGACGTGGCAAGTGGTAATTGGGTCAAATTGCTACCAAATCAAAGTTATTTCGTGCCCATATTAGTTAGGTTGATAACCAAAATAAGGTGAAGTAGCTTGGGGGATTGACAATGGTTAAATCCATGTTTTACAAGTAAATCATTTGTAGAAGAAATAAAAAGCATTATTGGTTTACTATGTGTATTCAACAAGTTACCCTACTTTTGGGTATCTATTTTTTTCCAGATGGTTTTTTTGTTGAGAATTTAGACACCCAACATCTTTATTTGAAATTTGTTTATAACAATCTTTTGATTTTGAAAAAGAAAACTCTAATATATCACCCTCAAGTTAAAAACATTTGAAAAAAAAATATTATTTTTTACCTTTTGAGCTTTAGAGTTATGATCAATTTTAACCATGAACTTTAGATGTTATCAATTTTAACTTTAATTTATATAAAATAGTTGCAAGTTTAACTTTCTGTTAACCGTTCTGTGATTTATTTACACTAAATTTTATTAGTTTTCTAAAATTTAAGAAAGATTTAGACCATAAAAATACAAAAAACAACTATCTAATACAAGAAAATAAATCAGATGAGATACAAAATCACATCTTTTGTTTTAGTAATTGCAAGTTCTTCTCCTATCTAACACCGTGTCACCATGTGCTTCAATTTTATCTAAATGGTTCAAATTTTTTGCTACGTCCCTTTATATAAAAAGCCTTGTTTACATTTTACACATGAAATCGTCTAACAAGTAGTTAATGGAAGGTTAAACTTCTAACTATTAGAAATGTAAGGGTGTAAATTAAAAAAAAAAACCTAAAATGTTGGGGTCATCCCATGCATTTAATCATTTATAAAAATATTGTGGAATGTTTATCTTTTCATGACGTTTCAATTGATATTACATTAGCAATGGGTTATTCAAGGATTAAGATATTTTCTGATGCAAAAACAGTGCTCGATATATTCTCTCTTTTTGCTACCTTCCCTAAAGACTTCATTTTTTATTAGAGGATTATAATTCCTTAAGTACTCAATTTGAATGTATTGTTCTTTCCTTTATTAGTAGGGAGCTTAATTCTAAAACTCATGCTCTTGCCCATAGAGCAATTAACTCTTGTAATCTTCTTTAATCTTTAATTTAAGTCTATCTTTGGGAAGAAAAAAAAAATTGATATTACGTTATTAAACAATTAGTTTTTTAATCACGTCATCAATTCTTGATATACATATTTTAACAACATTTATTTGATAAAACGTCATTAAAAAGGTAACTTATGAATTATGTGTTAGGAGATTTCTTAATTAGCCCATGACTGATTCAAGAGAAACGAATACCGAATGATTATCGAAACCGGAAGCGTACCTTATTTCATGATCGAAACGATTACTAAACAGGTTTAGATCTTCCAATTCCTCTGTAGTTTTACTGTGTGAAGTCTTCTCTGAAGGGGAGATGAACATACGTGAAAACTGACAGGGAATAGAGACTATAACCCACCCTGTAACTGCTTAAGCAGCTTACAAATTTATATATTTATAATTTAGCCTCTCAATAAATTATAAATATCAAATGATATCTATGCATATATGTAAGTCCATGGAAATATCTAATTACTCTATTATGTCAATACCTAAACTTTATTAGATCACTTTAATTGGCTAATTAAAAATAGCTTACACATTTAATTAACACTATATATATATTCTGATTAGCCAACAATTTTTAAGACTTCTATCGAAATACAAATTATTGTTCCTAAGAACATTGAATAATTGCAATAAGACAAGTTTAATTAGTTTCAACATCCCAAATATGTACCCTTTTAACATACGTATATATGTTCACTGCTATAAATTATATATATATATATAAACTCCTATTTATATACTTTATATGATAAATTATATTATGTGGTTTGCAATATAATAAATTAAATTACTTATTAAAGCATGCAGTGATGCAGGCTACGAAATATCGTTGCTTTGAATAAAAACAAATTCATGTATAAGTAAATTTATTATCAGATTTATGGAATCTTTGTGGTGTGCATATTTCAATTATTGAATATAACATTGGGAAAGAAAGTCTATTTATATGTTTTATTTTATAAAGCTTAAAAGCAAGGCTAGATTAATTAGAATATCATACCAAAAACACAAATTAAAAAAAAAAAAGTTTAAATATAATTATACAAAAGCATGTACTTTGGAGAAGTGCTAATTACTTAATTTAGCAAAATAATGATTAGCATTAGTCTTTTTGTTTTAATTCCTTTGGTGTTAAAAATGACAAAATGTCTTATTTCATATGGATGAATTGCTTTATGATTAAGACAGCCGAATTAATTAACTAGATAAGTTTTGAAGACGAACCTTATTGGACTTCAAAGGGCATCTTTCAACAATTTAAGACATTTTTTTATACTAAAGATTTATGGAATCTTTTGTTTTATCAATTGAGTATTAAATTGTGAATATTTTAGGTTTTGAATAATTTTATCACTTTTCAGATACTGATTGGCATGATGGGGATTATATATATATATGAAACCGTTATATAGTATTAATTCCTTGAAATTATTAAACAAGTGAATTTTTAGAATTTTATTCAATTACTTTTTATAGGATGAAGAATTAAGTTGGTACCTCTTTCTTCTTCTCCCATTCTTCCCCTACTTTACATTTTATGTATCAAACTAAAATTTTAAAACACTTAATACATAATAGAAGAAAAGACCAACACTAAGATGGATAAAAATAAAAATCTTGAACGAAATATCTCTTGGGATGCGAACAAATCTCAAATCGATTAAATTAAAGGATCATTATTGTGTTTTTAAGAAGAGAGTAACATTTTTATTAGTATGGCATTTTTAGATAGACTCAAAAACAAAGTCATGCTAACTTAAATCCATAAAATGAACAATATCATATTAATGTAGAGATTGTGGAAGACCCCTTATCCCCGACCTGTCTTTTTCACTTCCCCAAAAAGTTAATATAAGTTTGCAAGTTGTTGAAATAACAATGAAATTTGGTTCCCAAAATGAATAATGTAGGGAGCTGCTACCTCCACTAGTGTGGCCAATCCCCAAGTATCAAACCATTTCTTTGTACCTTTGACTTAATTCACTTTTGTCTTTTGTGTTTCTTAAGCCCTCCTATTCATAGGAGATGGCCTTGTCCATACTTCTTTTGGACCACTTTTTTTCCTATTCAAAGTTTCTATTTTTCCCTTATATTTAGTTTCCATGCCTTTTCTTTTGAGCTGTTGTTTGTTTGTTTGTTTGGGTGGAAAGTTAATATGAATCTTTGTATTATATCAATATGTCCTCTCAAACATTATGTTGGAGATGTTCATCATGTCTTTAAAGGGTATGGTCTAGAAGATATGGAATCAATGTGAGTGTATGCTTTGCCTTTGGGGTTCTCACTAATGTTATATATTAAATTTAATATAAAGAAACTCAAAATAAATAAATTGTGTTTTTTTAATCTTTTTATTCATTCAAATAGTTAATTTTACATAACTAGATATGATTTGTTTTTTAATAAAATGATATTGAACCATTATATATACAAATTGAGGTCGTGGGTGGAGGTGTCATTCTGGCCCGACATTAAAAATAAATAAATAAATAAGAAAAAAAAGAGAGAGAGACTTTCATCCCTCTCTGGCACGAAAAATGACTCATCGAGTATTTTTTTTTTTTTACAAATAATTTCGAAAAGAATTTGGAATGATAGAAGAGGAGAAAGGAAAGGAAAAAAACTTGAAAATCCTAGGAGAGAACATTAATGAGACGGGTTAATTGAATGAAGGAAAAAATATAACTTATATAAGATTTCCATGGCGCACTTTATATGAATGTCACATATATAATTAAAAAAAAAAACTGATATCATGTGTATGTAGTGAAAATGTCATATTTAAATTATATCAATTATTTATACGTAGATATAAATATACATTGGTAAACATTCTATTAGATCCAAAAAGATATAGGTTTAATTTTCACCCTCACATGTAAAAAAATAAAAAAGAGAAATTCCAATAGAAATGCTTCAACAGTTTTAAAACTAATATATATATTATTAGTACTTCAATTAAGTGTTTTGCCTAAAAAGAGTTATGTATTTTTAAAATTTTCAAAAACCATCATAATTAAAAATTCATCAAAAACTCACCATAACTTGTTCCAATTGTGTTGTCTACTTGTCTTTAGGTAAAACAATCCAGCTACTTCAAATGCAAGTAGAAAAGTGCCATAAAATTCCATAACTATCCTATGAATTCTCATTTTGCCTATGTAAAACAAACAGGATAGAATCCTACAAAATGCCCCAATACAATTCTCTTTACTTCACATTTCAGATTTTCACACCCCAAGTTTTTCATAGTATTTTGTCTTCTAACAGGAGTTGTCCATGATGAAAATAATCGAAAAGAAGGGGAAAAAAACAAGGTTAAGAACCAAATCTGAAATGCAATCGTTTCAGAGATATACTTTTACATTGAAAAACATGTTACAGTGAAACAAATAAAGCTTGGTCATTTTTATTGGAAGCACTATCATGGCGTTCCAGCCTTTAATGAACATCAAAAACCCGAGAAGGGAAGAAGAGAAAATCTGCAACTTTATTAAATAATGGTAGTAAGACTCACTTTTTAGTCAGCAACGCACTGCATTGTGCCATTATCTTTGATGCCCTTGTAATGGAATCGGTCATGTAGAAATTTTCAATGGCGTTGCCAAAATCAGTCGTGCTCATCTTCTGAGTGCACTCTGGCTTAATTGAAGCTGAAAATGTAGCTGGCTCTCTCTCGTCCACATTCAAGAGGTTTGGTGCCACATTCCTTATCCGAGACCTTATTGCCCCAAGAGTGTCGTATGGCAACCGCAGGCCAGCAACTTCAGAAAGAGCTCGGATAATCTTCCAATCTTCTCGCGCATCGCCAACTGTTGGTACTGCAGGCAATGTTTGTTGGGAGCAACCCTCTGTATTTTCATAGGTTCCTTCCTTTTCGCTAAATGCTGCTGCAGGGAAAATGACATTGGCTCGATACACAGCCTTGTCCCCGTGGTGTCCCTGATAAACCACAAAAGCATCCTTTGGAACTTTCTCAAGGTCCACATCATCTGCTCCCATCAAATACAAAAACTTTGCCGACTCAATACTATTTTCAGATTCTGGCACAAGTCCGAGGTCAAGGGCTGCTGCCTGGGAAGCATTCAGAAGCAAAACATTGTAACCATTCCAGTCAGGTCTGACCACGTTATTTTGTTCAGCAATCTTCTCAGCAATTGAAAATATAGCATCTTTATCATTTCTTTCAAAAAGTCCAGCACCCACAATGATGGCTGGATTTTTGGCATTTTTGAGGATTGAGCAGAAGGGATGACGACCCTCAGCTATGTCAACAAGCGTCTGAGGACCCGTTCCAAGGTGCTGATGATTATAGTTGAAATCAGTTGGTGGACCAACATAACCAACTTTAGCTTGATTTGCTCGTACGGTCTTCCGGATTCTTGCATTTACCATTGCAGCTTCCACCCTCGGCTGGCAATTTAGTATAAAATAGTGAGGGACAGAGGATTACACAAACAAACCAGAACCAACAACATCGCACTATATTCCACCAACCATACATAATATATGCATGCACATCAGTCATACTTCATAGAAAGACAACATAGAGAAACGGCCCAATGTAATGGATCTAAAAGACTAAATACATTTTTTAATAGTAGCACTAATTCAGAACAAGTGCAACAAACAAGCTATAGAAGTTGTCACCAGAAGAAAATGAGAAAAGAAATGATGATACCTGAGTACCAATCAGAAGGAAGACATCAGCCTTCTCAAGATCAGCAATACCAGTATTCATGATGTATCCAGATCGCAGGTCTGCATTAGGATGTGGTCCATTTCCTTCACACCATACGTTATTGGAACCCATCCTATTCAAGAGATCTTTCAAAGCAATCATACACTCAGCATCAGACAGTTTACCAGCTATTCCAACAATTTCCTCAGGTTTAACCTGATCAGCAACTTCAGCAACCACAGCAAGGGCATCACGCCAGCTCACAGGCTTAAAGCGTCCATCTGCACCACGGATCATTGGATCATTTAACCTCTGCCTCTTAAGTCCATCATAGCAAAAGCGAGTCTTATCTGATATCCATTCCTCATTAATATCCTGCAAACAGTAATAGGTGAACTGAATCAATTTGTTACTTAAATATTGCACGTCTAACTACAAGACCCAAAGAGGGTCAAAGACACTATTAATCAAAAAGTGATAATTGAACAGTCCTTTCGTTTCTTTATTATGAATTTACCCCAGTTCCTTTGGTATAAAAGCTTTTAATGAAGTCTTCAATGAAAAGTGATTTTCAAAATATTTTGATTTGGCATTTTAGAGAGATTTTCTCAAAGGCCCAACTTCCAAGAGGCATAGAATCTACTGAAGTGTATCATCAACTTTACAGAAGCAATTTGGCTCAAGCAAAATTAGAAGGAAAAAAAACCACGAAAAGTTTTAAGAACTTGATTATAAGTTTGTCATATTCTTGTATTTTTGTTAATCATCATAATATTATGACATTTATAAAAAAAAGGTTGTAAGAAATACCAGAATTTTAATTTCCCATTAAAAGATGATATTGTAGTATGTATCTACATCTAGATATATACCCTAACAAAATCTAAGCAAAGTAAGCATCTCCCAAACAAATTCAACATCATAAAAGAAATGATATCCATACAATTATGTATTCCAACATAAACAAAACACTCTATCTAAATTTCTTACTTCTCTCATTGTTTCAGTCTGACATTTCTGTACATGTCAACACCCTGTCAAAAATTAAAAATATCTAAATCTCTAGCTTAAGTGCCTAATAAGATGTGTTTAGTACCATTTAGATTCTATCCATATGGGGTACATTTTGTAAGCTCCTTGGCTGTTAAAGAGATTTCGTCTACCTCCTTTGTTTGTATCTTGGTGGATAATGGAATGATTTCTTTTATAAAAAAAAATACATTTGGTATGTGTTTGAACTTTGAAGTCAACACATTATGCACATTTGACTTTTTATGCTATATTTGTTCTCAACGGGGCAGGTCAGGTCAGGGATATGAAAGAATATTATATAATTGAAGTGAAAAAATAGAAAAAAGACAGAAGATAACTTGAAGGTCTACTAAGATTGGGAAATTTCTTCAATTGACATTGATATAAAAAGAAGAACTACAGAGATTTTAGCTAGGGAATTCCAAGAAGAGGCAGCGAAGCCTGTTCGTCAGAGAACAGAAGTGTGTTCTGATGTACTCCATAAAACAAACTTTCTGATTTTAGGTTATTATTACTGTTGTTGTTAATTATAGGAAATGTTATTACGTTTCTGCGAGGAAACAAGACAACGTGTCAGAATAATATTGAGTCTTCAATTTAATATGTTACATTCAAATACCTTCTTTAACATTCAAGATTGAAAAGTTCTCATCCTAAGCCTCACACTTTCTTCTCATTCAAATGAAATGAGAAAAAAAAATTCTAGAGACAAAAAAAAATTTACATTATTTTTTATTACACTAAATTGAAGTATCACATTAGAAGTAGAATGCTAAAGAAAATTGGTTATACAAAATTAATTCGTTTAGAAAGAAATAGTATTCTCATTAAAGGATGGGAAGTTTACATACAGAAACTTTTACATTCTCAGAATATATCTGTAGGGATAAGAACAAGAAACTTCACTGTTGATGCAACAAGCAGCAAATTGAGTTTTGAAATGACTGTGATCCATGAGTTGGGGCATCAAATTAATCAATTGCAAGAAGGAACCCTCAGCCAGAATAGGAAATGGAGGGATTGATTAACTTGCACTGATCCGTATAATTGTGCCAGCAAACCAAAAAGATACAAGGTGGAGTCTAGAAGGGCATACTTTCATGTCCTCATCACAACAAAGAGAGAGTCCTCAGTAGCTAATTGACCAAGGTAATTTGAAGTCAAACAGCATCTAAGAAAAAAGTTGTTTTCCTTTTCTTTGGTAGATGGTATCGGGTTGAGTTAATAGATAGATAGAAATCTAAGTAATGTTTGGTAAAAGGGGCAGGGTGGGGTGGGCCTCATTAGCCTAACCCATGTTTGTTATGTTGGTTTAGTTACCTCAGGTTCGACTTTCTTAAACCATGGATTTTAACAATAAAAAGTGAAAGCTTGTTAAACGCCCCCTAAAAAATTAAACATAAAACCCAAGTTGAAACCAATCTACCAAACACAAGCTACATAAACCCGGGCTTCACTAGCCCAAACTACATAAACCTATGCTTAAAACTCCTCCTACCAAAAATTTGCTAAGAAGGAATCCATTGGAGGCATTAAACCCAAACTACCGCTAGTCTACTATGTAAGTAACGAGACGTTGTTGTCATCGATGAAATGTTTTGTTTCTTATAAAAAAAACAAACAAACAAGTGAAAGGGAGCATACTATACATGATGAATATGAAAACCTACCTCATTTAACCGTGGAGTAATACGCATAACCTCAGGACCTCGGCTATCAATTCGAATATTGGATCCAACTGCATCAGTAACATCAATGCTCTCTGTTCCCTTCAATTCCCAATTTCTGGCTTTAAATGCAAAAGGCTTGGAGGTCAATGCTCCCACAGGACAAATATCGATCACATTCCCTGATAGCTCACTAGTCATTAGCTTATCAACATAAGTCCCAATTTCTTCACTACTGCCCCGACCTAACACGCCAAGATCCTGAACCCCAGCAACCTCTGTTGCAAATCTTACACACCTGTGGGAATATGGAAGCACATCAAGCAAATCACGCCTAAAATTTTATCATCGTGTAGAATAAGTGAAAGAAGAAGAATACCCCCAAAAATCTTCGTGGTAATTTAAAAAAAGTTTGAAGCTTTTCAAATACAGCACAAATTAGGATGAAAAATACAAACAGAAGAATATATAATAATATCTTCACACAGGCGGCGATGGAAGCATAATTCATGCACTTTTAAAGACTGTACAACGAAATAGAGCTAAAAAACCCATACTAGAGAGTAACCGATCCACAGTCCCCATTCTCATTATCATGTTTTCAATCCCAATGTTAATTTTAAAATATTATCTTTTCAAATGTTTGTACAATCTGTATGATCACTTGAAAAAAGAACAACAAAGAGACAAACATTCCTAATCTAAGCCTCTTGTAATTTCTTCCCTTACTTAAATTACAACATCCTCAGGTTTTAAATAAAAACACTTTTTGGCTATAAATCAAGCACTTTTCCTTCATAGATTTTGCAAACTATGAAATCAGACCTGGTGCACTGAATACATCGTGTCATTACAGTTTTCACCAGAGGACCTAGATTTTTATCAACAACTGATCTCTTCACTTCGGTGAACCGGCCACGATCAGACCCAAATGCCATAGACTGATCCTGAAGATCACACTCTCCACCCTGATCACAAATTGGACAATCCAGTGGATGATTCATTAACAAAAATTCCATTACTCCTTCTCGAGCCTTTTTTGCTAGCGGAGTATCAGTTTTAATCTTCATTCCTAGAAACCACATATTCAGATAAATTACTATATCATCCATGTAAAAACCAACCAGGCAGCATTTCAAATGAACAAGGCATTGAACTCTTTCAAAAAAGATATCACTCCATAAAATATGTAACCATTCGAAAACATAATTATTCCAGAATCTCAATATCCTATCGACATAAAAAAAACGAAGCATCATGTTCCACACGTAAGTTAAATCATCTACAACATTAAGCTTTTAAAAAAATAAACACTAGCCAAAAAAATTCAAAATATAAAATATGCAATATCAAAAACCAAATCACGGTTATTATTCTAATTACAACACAGACACAAACAGAAAATTATACATCTCAAAAAAAAAATCATCAACATACATACTGTAAATCTAAATTAACAAACCCGGTATCCAAACCAAAATCCTAGCTTAATAAACAAAAAAAAAAGATTAAAAAAAACAAAAATTTACCAGGAAGAGCAGGCATAGCACAAGAAGCAACAGGCTTAGGCGATTTCTCGACTTCAACAAGGCACATACGGCAATTCCCAGCGATCGAAAGGCGACTATGATAACAAAACCTAGGAATATCAACCCCAGCAACTTCACAAGCTTGAAGAACAGTCATACCCTTGGGAATTTTCACAGGATAACCATCGACAAAAACCTCAATCGCATCATCAGGATTAGTGAAATGAACACGGGCACCAGCTAACGGAGTTCGAGGAGGAGGAGGAATCGGAGCAGGATCGGGAGGAGATTGAGCGGCGGAGGATTCGGCATTTCGAAGCTCGGTGGTGGAAACAATGGGTCGGAAATGGAGGAGAATTCTAGGGTTTGGGGAATTGAAGAGTTTAGAGGTGGGTTTGATTACTCTAGAAGCTAATGAACTCAATCCCATTATTGGAGAAGAGATTGATCCGGAGATCTCTGATCGGTTTTCAGCTGAGACTGAGTGATTGCGGGAAAGAGAGATGTGGAAGGAGGAGGAGGAGATATGTCAAACTGATAAAACGGGTGAGTGACTATTCGGGTTGGCCCGTGGCCAATTGAATTTGTGAATGAATGAAAGACGTATGGTTTAAAAGAAATAATAGTAAAAATGATAAAATAAAGTGATTGTATGTCAATTAAATATAATTCAACTTTAGGTATTATTATACCTTTTCTATAAGATTGAATATTCAACTTATTCTCTCTCAATTTGATATAATCTCTAAAAGAAATTGATAAATTATTAAATGTAACTTATTCACTTATAACCTGTTGATCACTCTTATATTAAAAAAATATATCCAATCTCTAAAAAAAATACATATCCAACTATGATGAGAAGAGAATCACATTGTGATAATCTCATTATATAATTTCATGAAGAATAATTTTTCATCTAAAAATACCGTCTAATGACTATCAATAAATAACATGAGTTAAGACCCACCTCTTAAAGGTCGGTTCAAATATTTTTAATCTCAACCTTCCAACATTAAAAAAGTGTATGTCAAACATATTAAAAGTGCTTTCTTTTTTAGATATTATATCAAATCGGGGAGGGAAGACTCAACGTTCAATGAGAAAGAATGGAGTAAGTGTCTAACCACTTGAAGTATGCTCGTGTTAGCTTAAAAAATCTGATATTTAGAAGTATATAAAATGAAATTTTATTTTTTGTCAAAATTTGACAATTGTATTTTAAACCTAAACTTAAATTATTATTTTATAAAGTAGTCGCATGAGAATTTGAGTGGAGTATTCTTACTCTATCAAGTAGGTAACTACCATCTAAAATTAGTATTTTTATGGTCTCATTTTATGATATCACCTCTGAATTTGGGGTGTAGGTCATAAAAAAAAAAGTAACTACCATAAAAATAAGACCAACACAACTTGGGCAGTCGGGCATTTTCACCCAAACATGATGTCAAGTTTCATGAACTCAATCAATCGGTCATCGTTAGTTCAAATTATAAAGGTCGATAAAATTATACGGAAGCTTGATTTCACTACCTTAAATGACCATGTGAAACCCTCACGGAATGAGAAAGAAACCATATTATATTCATATCACCTTTTGCATTCTTCCTGATATGCAAAGTGAGAAGAAACAACTTAAGAGTCCTATGGAGAAAGAACAAATCCTTAATAATAGATTGATTTGTAAACAGGATCTGATGGAAAACGAAATTCCAAAAAAGAAGCAATATGACAGTGGGCATAAAGTGAGAAAACTAGAGCTCAAAATAAGTTAACTACAGACTTATCCTCCCTGTAGTTTCTGTCGATCTCGATATCCATTCAAATACCAAAAGAAGAGTTATGCAGGTTCTTTTCGTATCGATAGGCAACACTACCACAATGCACATAATATCACTCTTGAATGTTCCAGCTTTGAACCTTTCTCCATATGCAAGATGAGTAGAGGGAGACTTCACTACTAATTCCAAGTTACATTTTGTGGTTTCACATCTTCAAAATTGTATCTACCTCCCTCATTCCATTTTTTCCTTTTTTCGAGGAATGTCTCAATAATGCACAGGATATCACTCTTGAATGTTCCAGCTTTTAGTATGTGGCTTGTTACAAGTGTTGAGCTCTCCAATCTACTGCATAATTACTGTCACTGTCATCATCACTGGAAGACTCGTCAAGGTTGGACTCCTTTGCAGGAGCTTCAGGCGAAGCTCTACTATGTTTTGCAGATTTTGTGGTCTTCAATTCCATTTTCTTCATCCTCAACATTTCCACTCTCTCCCTGTAAGCCCTGTCGATAGAAGCCCAGGCAGTTTGAAACAATCAGAAAATAATATTAGACGGACACACAAGAATTATAGTGCTGCACTTACTTCTGCTCTAAGGTTTCAGCTTCCTCTATCATTTCAGCAGCATCAATCTGAATAACATTAGAAACAAAACATTTCAACTCTAAGAGTCAATAACATGAATAAACTTACTGACAGAAAGTGAAAGTTGTAAATCAGGTATAACCTCCTCCTCCTCAAAACGGTCATCCACCTCTTGCAAATCTTCTTGGATCAACTTCTCAAATTCCTTATATTCGTCTCTGATAATGATATACAACAGTCAAGGTCATTCAGCATGACATGCCATAAATGATTTTTTGATAGAAAGATGAACAACATGCCATAAATGATAAACTATAAAGAGTAGAAGGAAATAGCTAAACTATAAAGAGTAGAATGAAATAGCTAAACAACAATAATAAATTTTTTAATAACACAAAAGTTGGTTCTTTTTCCATGGATTTGATAAGATCATCAATTACACACTATCAACAGAAAAACCCTATTTTTAGTATCAGCCACTTTTCTTGACATTGCAAACAAACATTTTTTGTATGACTTTAATCAATTAATTAATGATACAATGTTGTTAGTTCTTGATATGCATAGAGAGTGAGGTCTATACATAGGTTTTTGAACAAATGTGGAATATAAATTGGGTGCCATGCCACTGCCATATAAAATGTTCTACCACCATGCAATTGTGGAACTGGCATACCATACTAATTATGTGGCACAACAAATGGTCGAGAATCATAGATTTTTTTAATGAAAAATATGTTCATTTATCACTACTTCCTTCCATTTAGAAGCTCAGAATCCGTCTTTTAAAAGTATGGATGCATAAATAGCTTTGTTATATATAACAAGAGCATTACAAGCACTTTTTTTTTATATCCTTGCGTATCCAGGCTAGCTTGCACACACCTCTACTAATCTCACGGACAACCATACGACTCTACGACACTTGGCGTCGGGAAACTCGAAGGATGATATCCTAGGTAGGTGGCCATGATTGGTTAAAAGGATTACAAGCACTATGCTTTCATAACAAGGAGCAGGAACCTTACTTGACATCTGGCTTAACAAGTTTTACGCCACGTGCACGCAGATCAGCCTCCTTGTCATCAAAGAAGCCTTCAGGAAGAGCTCCCTTTCCTTGCTTGGGACCAGCATCCACAATTGATTTCTGACTAAGGTCATTGGCTTTGTCAATCCCCTTTGACTGTGCAGTACTACCACTAGATATTCCATCTACTTCATTATCCATATTTGATGACTTCATTTGAATACCATAAGTAGTCATTCCACTTCGTGAATCAGGCTCAACAAACTTGACAGAATCCTTTTCTAGAAGGACATGTGTCAAACAGCACACATTGAATAGCAATATCAGTATACCATAAGTGCACACTGAGTCTAAATGAAAAAATAAAACAGCCTACAAAGCACGAAAATAAGGTCTCAAGCACATCAAAGCTGCACTAATTTCAATAAAAAAAAATGTCACGAGTTACTGATTAGGCACAGTTAGACAAACAAATAGAGCACAAAATTAGCTAGATCCTAGTGTAAAATTTTAATAACAGCATAAATATGTATGCTCATACATGTATCCTTACCAGTTTTTAGCCTTTTGGCATTTTTATCAAAAAAATCTGGAGGAAGCCCAGATGATGACTGAGGTTTTGGTACTTCTTCTAATGTTTCAGTTGTCGTTTTCGGGGCTTTCAAATCCTCTGGTCTGCTTTTGGACAACTCAGCAGGAGACGCAGCTTTTGTATTGTTAATCCCAGACCTTCCTGCTGCATTTGCTTTGAGGTTATTTATTGCCTGTTATTCACAATATTGTCCCGTTTTGTAATCAGTCAACCAGCAACCAACTCAAAGTGTAGATTTCCATCCCAAAAATAAATAAATAAAAACTGTCAGCAAGAAAGGTAGGTTAAAAGTAAACTTGTAAAATTGTAGATGCTTTTAAGATCGCATAAGCATTTCATGAAAGAAAAAATTGTGAACAAATATTAAATATATTTATTGAGTAACCAGGTTCCATCCAAAGAGAACATTTTAAAGGCTTGAAATGAAAAGGAAGTGTAGGATTTTGTATTCCACCATAATCCCACTTTATCTTCGTTTCCCATTCATCTTAAAAATCTGAAGCCACAACAACCACCTTTGGCAATACGGAGCCCTCCATTACATGATGTTTCGTTTAGAAAGAAGAAAAAAAGCTTGTAATTTTTTCCTTTTTTCGGGGACAAGAGAAGATTTCATTAATCTAAGAAAAGAGACAACAAAAGAGGGGAGGAAGTTATCAACTATAGTCAGCATATTTAAACCCGTTTCGACCTATAGGCTGTAGAATTAGATTAGAAGCATAATATAACTTTAGTAAAAGGTTTCTGTAGTTACAGACTGTGCAAAAAGTTACAGAAAAACATCAATGCCCCAAATATGTAAAATAAGGAGATATGTGTCCACGAACTTGGTTGAATTCAAGGATCTAAATGCCCAACCCTTGGGTTACCCGGTCTTCGCTGCTAAAAACTTCTAGCCCAAATTAATATGTAGGTTCTCACATAATGATTAGTGACAGGAAAAAAATACATTTTGAGGCTGGGGTTCATCTCACAATTAGAGGACTAAATAATTGGATGTTGACACGCTCCCTGACAGAATCTAGCTTAGGATGTTGGGGAGAAGAAAGCAATTAGATTTTTAATAATTAATGCTTTAACCGATACTAATAGAATTCTACTGCTAACACACAGTAGGTAAAGCAATACTTAATCAACCTTAAGTCAACTAGATAACTGAACTGAGCACATCATCATTAAAATCCTAAATACATTACTATCCCTTCAATGTTGCAAGCTAGATAAACGTTTGTTTTTTTCAAGGTAGAAAAACTAATGTGCAGCTGGATGATACTTTTAAATATAATATGAAATGGTAAAATATCACCTCATGATGTCTACGTGAAGATTGATGTGCATCCCAGTAAGCCTCTGATTTCAAGACCATATCACAAACCCTACAGACAGGCTGATCCAGTTCATTATACCTGTGCATGTCAAAACAGTTGAAATGATTAATCTTCCATTCATAGATGAGTCTTTTTGGAAGTAATTGTACAAGTAGAAATTCTCATAAGACTATTTCATTGTTGTTGCCTACTTTTATTAATCGTGTCAGAGTAGTCAGTGAATGACGAGTCTCATATTCCATTCTAAGAGGATACTTAGATTGACAACATCTCCCTTCACAAGACACTTTCCCAAACTATTTTTTCTATCTACTGCTAAAAATGCCCCTATTGCTTCGTTTTTCGGGTTGGGAGACAGTCTCATCTTCTTTCCGTTTAGTTATGTTCTTCTCCTAGTTTTTTAGCACACCCATGTAGAGGGATCTTTCCGACGCTAAGCGCGCTGCATCTTCTGCCCAGGTGAATAATATCTTGTCCAAGTCCTTCCAGCTTGTATCCTGCTTCTGCCATTGGGAATTGAGCATCTCTCAAGTGTTAAGTTCAAGGGAAGAGGGGACAGACTTGAGATCCCTTCTCTATGGTGGGAGGTTTATTTCATCTCAAGAGTGTGTTGGGGGGGGGTCAGAGAAGACGGATTGGATCGAGAGGGCCCCTCTTCTTTATCGATAGGATTCCCATTACTTGCAATCTCCGGCGAAGGAGACAAGGGCGAACATGTTCTATCCTCAACCTCCATATTTTTTCGAATAAATTTCATCGATATATAGAAATTGAAGACTTTTCTTCTCTTGTTTTCAATTCAATAAGTAATTCTCATATTGCTCAAATATGACAAAAACAACGATTAAAACATACGAATACGAAGAAGAAGACTATGCTATGACAACTTCTAAACGATTTACAAAGTTCAATATGAAAAATTGTATCTTCCATTAAAGAGAATTTCTAATTAAAAGACTTTCCAGAGAAAAACAACCAAAAATTCTACTACAGTAATACGAGTACAATGAAACAGACATGGAATTGAAAAGAGGAAAAAATCGAATAGGTGTAGGAATTTGCAGCTCGATAATGAAACGAAATATACCTAACAAGAGGAGAATCGATACGCTTATCCTTCTTCTGCGCGTTCAATTTAGAACGAAACAAAGCTTTTCTCTTAGCTTGAGCATCCATTTCTTTTTCTTCCTTCTTTCTTATGAACTTTTTATTTCATAGATTAATACAATATCAAATCCATGAATCGCAAAAATCAGTAAGAAGAAACCCGATAGCTAGCAGATTGAATGGGATTGGACGGATGGAAGGTGAATATTGGTGCGTCGGGCAAAGCCGGACGAACGATGTAATGGGTTTAAGAGACACATGGTGCGTGAGGACGTTTTAGATAATTAAATATTAGTATTTTATATATATGTATATATATATTTAGAAAGTATTAATATTTACATTATTTATCACTTTAAAAAATATATATATTTTTTATAGAAACTTTAAAATATATATTCATAATATAAATAAATTTGAATGAGAAGAAAAAAATAGGTTAAGAAAAATAGAGAATATTATTTAAACGGTATAATTACAAATTGAGTCCTTATTATTATGAATTATGAGATTTTAAAAGTTTAAATTTAATTCCTATTGTTTAGAATTGTGTCAATTTAGCAGTTGTAGTAATAATTTTTTTATGTATAAATTAATCCTTATGATTTGAAAAAAAACACTCATAAAATGTCTAGGTCATCAATTACCTTAAATTTATATGTTAATTAATACTACGTTGTCATCTTAATTTATCACGTGGCTATCACATTCACATAGAAGGAATGATAAAGTACCGTTTTTTTTTTGGTAATGGTAGAAATGTTTCCTGAGGTTTTTTTATCAATCTTCATAATTAAATTGGAAATTTTAATATCATAAATATTTAATTGATACATACCTCAAACTATATGAATTAAATTGATAGTCTCAAAAACTATTAGACTAATTTTACAAAAACCTTAGACTCAATTTTTAATTTAACCTAATTAAAATAAAAAAATTTAAATTAAACTTTAAGAAATTAGTATGTTAAATTTGAACAAATTTATGTATAATAATTTAATTAAAATTTTGAGTGTTTTATTTTAATATTTTCCTAATTTAGGGAAATTTTGGTAATTTTTGTTAGTAAACAAAAAAAAATATATTTTTTCTTTTTCCCTTCCATTTCTAGCCATCCTTTCCGTACAACAGTCCCAACTCGACAGGATCGTCGAGTCCAGAGAGCTCAGGTGAAGAAGCTCACCGAAGCTTCGGACGCATAATCCAGGGAGTAAATAATCATCTGCTTCCATGGCTTCCAATAATCTCTATCTCTTCCTCTTCCTTCTCTTCGCCCTTCTGCAATCATCTATATCTGGTGCGTTTTTCTCTTCCCCGAATAATTACTGAAGATATCACGCAATCAAATTTTCGTGCCCTAATTTTCTGTTGCTTGATTAAGATTTTGAAGTAATCAGCTTAATCTTTTGAAAGAAATGATCCATTTGAATCGAAGTTTATCAGTTCCAAAGAAAGCTCGAGGATAACTATCATGCTTCTGAATTGTTCATCATTATCATAGCAAAGAATTTTTTATTGTAAAGTAATTCAATACCTCAATAATGCTTACTGTTTTTTTTTTTTTTTTTTGCTCAAAATGTTGTACTGCTGTTCGTAGTTTTAGTGGTTTGGATTTTTCTAGTAGAGGTTTAGCTCAAACATATAATTGATGGATGGTTATGGATTTAGTTTTAGGTTAATTCTTGATTGGATTATCATTTTATCACGTTGACTTTTGTTTGAGTAATTTTTTTATTAGTTAGTAATGAAAGTATGAGTTCTAACTTGTCATCATTTATTTGATGAACTATTCAGTCGAGACACAGTCGATGGAGTCGGTTCCTGATCTTCAGAACTCAATGTACCTTGTTGTTGATGGTTTTCCTTGTGTTCGATTACTCAATTTATCTGGAGAAATTGGTTGTTCAAGTACGTTCTTTTGCACTAGATAAAGCAATTCTTATTATTTTCAAGTGCCAATGTATTTCTTGGTGGACTGAAGGCATTATTCATGTCTTTTTTACTTTGTATCTTAGATCCTGGACGAGAGAAGGTTGTAGCTCCGATAATTAATTTCAAAGATTCTAATGAGCTATTGCAGCCATCTGCAATTTTAGTTTCGATGGATGAAATCTCAAGTTTCTTTAACAGGTATGGTTTTGTACTTTTTTGTTTACCATTCTACTAGTTCCATTGGAGGAGTTTACCTTCCTATGTTTTGCTTAATGAATTTTTGTTCTTAGTCATGTACTCTATCTCCCCAAAAAAAAGGCCCAGTTGACATTTCTAATGATTTGGTGAAGAAAATTCGGGGTGGAAAAATACCTAAGATAATCAAAGGTTTCCTTTGGCCCCTTTCTCTAAAATCTACGAACCCTGGTTAAAGAGTTAAAAAAAAAATTCCTCTCGTGTGCTTATCTTCACAAATTTCTGTAAATTGTTTAGGGAAGACAAATCATCTCTTCCTTAGGTCAAGATGGTTTCTTAATGGTGTTTTCTAAGGAAAACCGGCAGGTGTGTGAGGAAAATTTAGTTAAGGTGTTTAATGATGTTTATCAAGGGGGCATTTTAAATGCCTTGATGAATGAAACTTTCGTTTGCCTCATCTGTTATTCTTGAGAGAGTCACGAACAAAGTAAAAGACTTCAAACCAATTAGCCTAGTGACTAGTTTGTTCAAGATCATGTTGAAGGTGTTGGTGAATAGGCTGAGAAAGGTCCTTCCTAGTAGGCCAGTACAATAACTAAATACCGAGGGGCATTTGTGGAAGGTAGACAAATTTTATATGAGGTCCTAATCGCTAATGAAGCTTAGGGGGCTGGAATCTTATACAAGGTCATATTTATATCTTGATATAGTTATTGGTAAGTCTTCTCTTAAGACCTTTGATTATCAAATATCTTTTTCCATTTCAGATTAAAAGACGATTCGAGTTTTGCAAATAACGTTGGTGGTGTTTTGGTTGAACCGGGGGCTGAAATTCAAAATAGATCAAAAGGTAGAATTCATTACTTGTTCGTGTTCTTTTTTTGGTACTGTTTTGTAATTGTGTGGTAATGTAGGCTAAGAAACTTGGAGTTGCTGACAATGACGCTTTTCCCTTGTAGGATTTTCTCCTTCCCGGAAGTTTCCACAAGCTGAATTTGCTCCGTACCAAAATATTAACTATGAATGGAACCCTATTGTATGTTTGAATATTCTCATAAAAAATTTAGATTTCTTTTAGGAGTAGTCAAATCTTTAGAAGCTTGTTTATGATAAAAAAAAATATTCTCATTTATAAAGCTAATTTTAAGTCTTATTCTTAAAAAAGGGAAAAAAAAGGAAAAAAGAGAGCTAATTTTAAGTCACCACAACTTGGAGGACAAGAGGGTTACTTGTTTGCAGCAACATTTGTTTCTTCATTGTCCTTTACTCAATGAGCCCAGTCTGCTGTTCTAATTTTTCCAACACTGCTTTTTGCTTCCTTCTTTAAATGGTGCATGGTTGAATCAGTTGCTCTATGGTCTTCCTTTCATGTAGAAAGATTTGGTGGATTAATGTCAAGACCTAGTGTGGGAGTTGTGGTTGAAAGGGGTTTATTGGCTCTTCAAAGACTGTGTTAGATAGAAGAGAGGAGGAAGTTCGGGACTATTTTAAGACTTTACTGTGGAGTTCCTCAATTTTTTTCATAATCATTATTGTTTTTTTATTAGTGCCAATTGAAGAATTTTTTTTGTCTCTAGACATTCTCTCGGGTTGATTTCTTACCATCTTTTGTGTTTCGTTGGTTCTGTTGAATTGGATTTACCAGTGCATTTAAAAAAAAAAAGGTAAGGGACTCTAATTGACTTGGAAAAATGATTTTATTTGTCAGGCTGAGTTGATTCTGAATATTATTATCATTCTCAGATCATATAAAATTATACTTGGACTTTGCAAATGCAATTCCCTTATCTGCCAAAGAAATTATGCTTGGAAGTTACATTTAGAAAACTGGCTTCTTTATAATTTTGTGGAACATTTGACTTGAGCGTAGTAGAAGAGTACTCCAGGGGATTGAGGGTAGTTGGGATTATGTTTTTGGGAATTGGCGCAGGTGAAGAGTTTTTTGGGTGTTCACTATATCCATTACCAAAACACTTTTGTAATTTTTCCTTTTCTTTGATTGCTAACAATTGGGCCATATACTTGTAATTCTAATGAGGTGGCGCTGTGACAGTGGTTTATCGGGGCTTTTTTTGTTGTCATCTGTTTTGTTTCTTTTCCTTGATCATAAAAAATGAAACAAGCTTTTGAGCTATTTCCTAAAATATAAATATACTCGGACTGGCCTGCACATAGAAATTTTCTTGTTTTATTTATTGAGAGGCTTTCATTTCTTCTTTGACTTGACATTCTGTTGTATACAACTTGTGCAATTTCAGGGATCTGGAATTATGTTGGATCAATATAACTTCCCTGTATTCTTGATATCTGAGAGCAGCATGTCGCCTGTACAAGAAGTAATACTAAATTTACCAATTGAAACTTTCAATTGTGATTCACAAATGGTTCTTTTTCATTTTAGATAAGATCATGATGTACTTATGCTGCTCCTATTAATTGATCCAAACAGATTCAATTTAGGAAAAATCCAAACACAATGTAGCCTCAACACTTTTTAAAAGTAGAAGGCTCCCCACTAATTGAGCTGCACTTACTGTTGAAATTTATTTTGAACACTAATTCATTGTTCGATTATGCTAGAATTTTGTGATAATACAGGAATTATGCATTATAGAGAGCATTTCTTTTATGAGTATCTAATGTAGTTGACCTCAAGTCTGATACCTGAAGTCTCTCAAGTAGTTGACTAAGTTGTTTGTGCATTGCACTATCTTACCATTTAATGCAGGCTGCTTCAAAAAATGTGAAGAACAAGAAAGGTTACACATCTAATGTGGCTGAATTTGATCTGGTTATGCAGGTACTTGCTTCTGGTGTCGTGTAACAGTATGATTACATTTCATATCTTAAATGTTTGTTTTAATCATAGTTGTAAGGTTTATATATATGGCTATACTGATTTTCTTTTTGGTCTAGACAAGTAAGGCCGGGACTCACAATTCGATGTCTTGTTTGAAAGAAGGAACGTGCCTTCCATTAGGTGGATACAGGTTAGATCTTGCTTGAATTTTTTGTTCTACACGTGATTTTACAATTCAATTGCAATTGCGAATTAGTTTTTAAATTTTAAGCCTCATCCAATCTAACGTCACAATAATTTTACCCGATGTGCACACATTGATTTTGTTTTTTTTTAAAGGGTGGCTCATAAGCCCATTTTGCTGATATAATGAAAGAGAAGCAAAAGCAACACTGATTTTTTTGACTAGAAGTCTAGAACACATGTGCATACACTGATTTTGTTCATGAGCAGTGTAATGATTTTAAGGTTGTTGTGAATTGTATGATTTTTAAAGATCTATATTAAAATCAAAATGAATCTCTTCTAGTTCTAGCCTAGCTAAATGGTGGTCTGGGAATAGGTAACTTACAGAAGAGAAACAAATATCTTCTAGCTAAATGGTGTCGGTCTGCTGGTCTCAGGTCAGTTTTCCCATTGTAGCTTTTTTAGCCCTTAGTTTTATATTGCCATAGCCAACTACAAAAAAATGATATTCAACAGGTGAATTATTAATGGAGGCAATGAGACCTCAATCTAATTCCAGTCCAGGTGGATATTGGATGCTCCTCAGTTAGCTCCTCCTAAGATAGAAGTAGTTTGATTATGTACTCTATCATAAATTGATTACTACTATTGGTCAACTGAACTATCAGCTTTTCTAGATTAGTCTCCTTGATAAATTTTTCCGGCATATTGAAATTCTCTACAAACTAGACCTCCTCAAGATGAGGTCAGATAAATTAATTGCTTTACTGGCATCTCTAATTTTTAGAAGAATTCACAACAAATTTATTAAAAAATAATGTACAAGAGGTTGAGAAAACCTCAAATTACAAAAAGGTGTTTCAAGGTAAATACAAAGAATAAAAAGTTATTCCAAAATGTAAATGCACATTAGTGCTAGACCATAAGTAAATGAAGTACAAAAAACGATCCCAAAGATGGTGATGATCACGGGCCACGTTGGGATGAGAACCCTGTCAAAATTGAAATGTAGTGGATGGTGTGTACTGTGTACATAACATTAATAGTTAAAGGCAAAGCTGGTAAATTTTTGTTATATATTTTTGTGGAAAGTTTGTAGAAATTAATGTCTCTAGAGATGGAGTTAAAATTTTAGGTTTATGTATCCCCCTTAAACCTCATAGCTTCTGGCATCAGACTATTTGTGTGTAAATATGGTCTTCAAACCAATCTTTGGGATGATAATCCAGTCAGACATAGCAACATTATCTTGTGCTTCCTCATCTCGTCCAGTATCGATAGCTCTTGGTCCATGATCTTAAAAGCAAGAGCTTTGGACCAAAGCTATCATTGCCATGTATTGAGCTCCATGGAATGAGAGAAATTGCAGACCTTTCAAGATATCTCTAAAAGGGGATTGGCTATTGTCTTTTTTATGCAATTCTTTTCTTAGCTTTTTGGTGAAGCTTTCTTCATAAACGTACTCTTGCGATACAAGCCAGTAAGTGAATATTTTTTTGTAGTCCTCTTTGTCTAAGAAGGTAGAGATACCTGTTACGAACCCTATTTAAACAAGAAGAAAAAAGACAATTTAAAAGGATAGACTCATTCGAGGGATTCTAAGTTGAGTTTTTGAGGACCTCAAAACCTCATAAAACAAATGTTCAGTTTGCTAATAAAACTCCCAACACTTTCCTCTATTCAGGAACTACCTAAAAACCACGCACTACTGAAATATTCTAACGTGAACCACCTATTTACTAATTGACTTAATCTAAAATTAGAATATTTAAATAAAATAAAATTCATGACCGTAATAATAACCTTATTCCCCTCTTCTGAATTTTCTCAATGAGTTTATTATCAAACAAACAAAAAAAAAGGGAAGAAGATGCAGCAAAATCAATTTCAAGTTAAAGTTGCCCGACTTACTAGGTGTTTTTGCATCTTAAATGTAATACAATGATATTTACTTCTTCTTCTTCTTGTTTTTTTTTTGATAAAGTACCATTGTATGATAAAACTTTTAAATTTAGCTTATAAAAGTTGTTGATTCAATTAGAAATTCGGTTCATTTTATTTAAAAAGATTAATATATTGACTATGAAGGGCAGTGTTTGGTCATCGCTTCCTCCTATCAATATTTCTGCCTCTGATCATTCCAAGGCCATCATTTTAACAACAGCTTCAATGGATTCTGCTTCTTTCTTCCGTGATAAAAGCATTGGTGCAGATTCTCCCATCTCTGTATGAATTCTTCTGAGCATGCAAGTGTTTTGTTATGAAGCCTTACCATTTTCATTTTGCACTCAACAACCTGCTAATGTAATTTGGTACATGTCTAGGGCCTGATTGCATTGCTCGCTGCTGCTGATGCTCTCTCTCATGTGGATGGACTGGCTGACCTTGATAAACAGGTTTTTATTGGAATGATCTTCTTTGTATGATCCAGTGGATCTGATATGCCATGTCTTCTGTGATACTATTTTCCTTTTATTTGATTGCTACTACTTGCTCATGTTTAATGCAGCTTGTTTTTGTTGTCTTCACTGGAGAGGCCTGGGGCTACCTTGGTAGTAGGAGATTTTTACTTGAACTTGATTTGCAGTCCGATGCTGTCAATGGTCTTAATAATACATTAATTGATACGGTATACCTCTGAACTTGTAAATTGAAGCTTTGAAATCTACTCTTGTACTCATCATAGAAGGATATGTTCAGTTATAGTTACTCGTCTAAGAGTAAAAGGGTATAAAATCTTCTTTTCTAAAAAATTACTCAAAGGTAGTCTCCTTGTAAGTTTCTGGTGAAGGATATTCTACCTTTGAGTAATTTATTATTCTTTCCAATCCCAAAAATAGATACATTCTTAGTTAAAGCATCAATAGGAATAGAAAAAATGAAAGTGAATACTTACCTGTGACCGAAAAATCTATAATTTGCGAGTCTTCAAAAGATGTTTCCCTACTTATAGAATCAAAGTTGTTCAAGTTAGTGTTTCCAGTAAAAGATTTTAATCCCCTCTTGACGACTCTGTGTGATTTAGATTCCTCCTGTATTTTTTTTAGATAGTTCTGTATACATTTCAATGACAATAAATGTAGATTAATAATAGAACTTATATTTGGGATTGTATTGTGCTTAATGCCTCCACTTGGAGTGCTTCTTGTAAATATTTTATTAGTTATACACCCTCCATTATTGCCTCTAACTGGCATGCCTTTTTGTAATTGCTAGTGGGCCATTTTGGGGCTTTTTCACTTATCAATGAAAGAGTTCAGTTTATTATCAAAAAAAATAATAGAACTTATATTGTTTTCTATTGTTCAATTTAGGTTTTTGAAATTGGATCTGTTGGAAAGAGCAGTCATGGGTTTGGAAATTTCTTTGCTCACATGACAGAGGTAATGAGTCTTTTCTTCTCTTAAACTAATTTTCTTTATTTCTCAATACAGATCTGAAATGTTGCTGCTACATAACATTAGACCCCTAAACTTCTCTTTGCTTCCACTGAATTTGATGCTAAAAACTCAAGTTGGTTTGAGGTTTGCAACATTTTTATTTTGAAGCTGCCCATGGTTGAAGTAGATTTCTCCTCATGGTCAATGGCGTTCTTCTGCAATTCAATTTTTTCTTATTTTCATTAAGCTCCCCAAATGTCTTTTTGCTTCACCTTTTTAGCATGATTTTCAGCCCTCTCGGGGTCTGCATCAGTTTAGAATAAGGCCACCCGACAATCAGATTTCTATTTCACTAGTCTTCAATAATTTTCACAAATTTGGATGCCTTAACCAGAAGCATTCTAAACAAAGAAGGTGAAGGACCCTGAGTAAGCAAACCCCATTTCAAGGAGGATTCAAAAGTGACCATAATTTTATTATTATTTTTATTATTAGTGATCGTACCCTAAACCATTAAGAAAAACGAAAGAATACAAAAGCGATCATACAAAAACAGAATCCGGAGAACAAGAAAGCAATAAAATTACAAGGGTCTCCAACAACTAACAATGAGGATAAATCAAATTCTAGGCATTCTGTTTTGAATTTTTTTTTTCCAAATTTTATCTTGCAAAGTTGATTAATTCTCTAGATTATTGGCTTTCTTTACATTCCTTCCATGTATTTAAAGTGGAACTCCTTTTTATGATTTCTTGTAATTTTTTCTTTCTTTCTTGTGGCCTTCTACTTAATTATTTACCTTTTGGTTAATGTCTTTCCATATAAAAATTAAATGAAAGATTTAATTTGAACATGCTATATTAACCCTAGGTTTTGCTATTTTAGGTTTCATCTGCCAAAAATGAGACATGGAATGCCTTGAAGCTTGCTCAAGAGTCTCTTTCATCTGAGAACATAAAAATCTCTCCAGCAAGTCCTTCAAATCCAGGAATACCTCCATCTTCGTTGATGTCTTTTCTAAAGAAGGTTTTCAACGATACTCTTGATGCTGTTATTTTTTATACATTATTAAAACTCTTTTTTCCCTTGAAATTTGAATATAAAGGTAAAGAATGTTCTATTTTATTGTAATTTTTTTCTTGTTGATGTTAAAAACTTAAAAATAGTTCTTAGCACAAGTCACCGTTATGACTCTCATAAATAAACTATAATTTAGTATATTTGCTCGATTTCAGTTATTATTTTCAGGACATCTTTTAAAATGACTAATATAAACTGAAACTAACCAAATTTTTAGTTGTGTTATGAACATTATTTAAAATGGGTTTCTTAAAAAAAATGGTGTCAGAATCAGATCTATGTTCTATGGTGTTGATACATTTTCTTAGAATCAGTTCAATTTGTGGCATTTCACATTTACTATTTTGTAAATAGGAATTTTTTTTATTGTTGGATAGAAACTAGAAAGATTAAACTTTCATTAATCTAAAAGTAATAAATATGTACAAAGGAGGCTGAGAAATCCTAAAAAAAAGAATTCCGCTTGTAGAACATGGAATGGGCCGGAAAAACCAAATTAAGGAACTTTATAGATTTAGCCCAACAAAAAGTTCGATACAAAATCAAGTCTCAAACATCGTCTCAAGGTCCGAATCTATCATCAAAGTTGAAAGAGATGTCGACATAAGTATAATACTTTCATATTATATTGTATTTATAACTTGTTTTGGACATTGACTGGTTTCAGAAAATAATAATGATGGTTCTGGTTAGGACCCTTCTGGCCAATTATTCAAGAATTGTCAACTGCCTTTGTGATGGTTAGGATTAGAATGGCCTTTCAGCCATAGCACTCAACAACCACCAATGTCTGCTACAGGTTCTTAAAAAATGAAAAAAATTATCAAGGAAAAGAAGACTCTGTAACTATCCACTTTTAACATCAAGGAGAACCAGGTCTTTTCATCTTTTACTTTCTGAATGCTCTCTGACACGATAATCGAGGCATTCCCTTTTCTTCCTTTTTCCGGTGTCTCCTACATCGGAAAACTTAACCTTCCTCAACCCCGTGTAGTTTAGCTTGTTTGGTTTCCTCCTCCTTTTCTTTCTGCTCCTTCTCCCGTCGATGACACGTCGACGGGGGAACTTTCCTTTTATAATGACTGGTAATTTTTATTCCAAAAGTTCCATTCAAATCGAAAGTAAAACCTTCTCCATAAATTTTGATCCTGCCTCCAATGGATCAAGGGTGCTCATCTCTGAAGCTAGCAAGGGTTCTTCTTTTTCCCTCCCAATTCAAGTTGGGTCTCTTACTTGGGTTCAGAGGAATATGCAGCTGCTTTTGGATAGTTCTAAAGGGTTGAAGTTTTTTAAACAACTAAGGTGTGAAGACTATACTCTGTGGATTGAAAGCAGGCACAACAAGCGGTGCTACTTGGTTGAGATCTTCAGAATTGATAATAATGGAAAGAAAGGAAGTATTATAATTCCTGAGGGCCCGAAAAAGGAAGGTTGGAACCTTTTCCTTAATCTCATCGAGGACTTCCCAGGAGTACAGTTAAGTCCTCCATAAATGCTTGTCAGCGACTTGTTGCTTCTTCTGCTCCTTCTACTTCTTACGTAGAAGCTTTAAAGTCTACTGAAAAAGTGATGGTTAATGACTGTTTTAACCAGAATAACTTTGGCTGTGTTGAAGTTATTAAAGAGGATTCTGGTTTCGAGCCCCAGAGTATTGATTGGGAGAAAACTATTGTAATTTCTTGGCGTTTTTTTCATCAGAATTGGTCTGAAATCTATTCTATGCTCTTAAAGGTGGTTAGCAGCTCTAGCATTTTGAACCCTTTTCATCCCAACCGTGCCATGTTGACCTGCGAGAGTAAAGAACATGCTCAAAGACTGTGTTCTAATTCGGGATGGATTTGTCTTGAAAATCTTCAAGTTATGTTCGAAGCCTGGAATCCGGTGATTCATGATAGAATGAACATGATCCCTTCCTTTGGGGTATGGCTGAAGGTTCGAAACGTTCCTCTCCATATGTGGAACCTTGAAACTTTCAGAAGGATTGGAGACTTGTGCGGGGGTTTCATGGAGTTGTCGTCTAGGACTATCAATTTGTCTGAAATGTTGGAGGCAAGCATCAAAGTGAAGAGAAATTTCACTGGTTTCATCCCGGCTGAAGTGTCTATTGAAGATTCGGATGGTAATCTCTTTCAGGTGCAAATTACTACTCATTATATGGTTCGCTACCTGCTGAAATGGACGAAGAAAATTCATGGATCGTTCTTTAAAGAAGATGAAGATTTTTTCTTAAGCACAGGAAAAACGAAAAGTAATCTTCATGGGTTGAATTCCGGTGTTTTTTACGTTGAGCCTCGACGGTCGTCAAAATTTAAACCCCCTCATGAAAGGACCGGATTTGGTTTAGAACAATTTCCGGCGAGGAAGCCTTTTGAGAGTCCCAAGAAAATTTCAAATCCGAAAGCTACGAAGAAGGAGAAAGGGAAGGATAAGATTGAGATGGGCAGCGTGCAGGGTACGGATGATGTGTTCAAGGGGCAGGCTGATTTGATCTTCTGGTTCGGGGCATTTTGGTTTGGATATGAGTCGGGTCAACCATTGCCTTCTTAGTGAGGGAGAGTTTTCCCTTATTAACTCAATGGGCCTAAAGTATCAGAAGGCCCATTTGGTTACCCCTGGGCTGCTTCTTCCTATGGAGGCCTTCAAGGCTGATTTTCAAGCGGTGGAGAAAAATCAATCGGTGGAGAAGAATCAAACGGTGGAGATTTTATCGAGTTTAAATGATCAAGCGGCTGAGGGTGAAAAGAAATTTTCTTCTCCTTCTTCTTCCAGAAAGCCCTTTGCTAGAAAATGTATTTCTCGTTCAACTTGGTCTCCTAAGGCTGGTCCCTCCGATACCGAGGGTTCTCTGGATGTTCCGTTTTCCAGCTTTGCCAATGAAACCCCCGAGGTTGCTCGTTTTCTCCCCCAAGACGCTGACAGGTTGGAGTGGGTTGATGACGAGCAAGCCTTTCCTTTGTCGATGCTTCCTATTGATCAGCAGATGGTCACGATCCCTGACTCTGATGACGTTAAGCTCCTTGACGCTACTGTGGTGGATTCAATTATGGTGGAGGAGGTGGGTTTGGGGCTTCAGAATTTGGATAATCTGTTTATCAATGGCCAAGGAGAGGTGCTCAGTGATACTGGTTCTTTTAAAATGAAGCTAGGAGATTGGGTTTCAGCTTTAAAATTGCGAGTTATTCCTGATGTTAGTAAGAAGACAACGAGAAAAGGGTCCAAACAGAAGAAGTCAGCATGCAACAGGGAATTAATTAATTTAAATTCTTCGGTTAACTATGATCGTGTTCCTCGTTCTCAGCAGGAAGAGGGAGTTAGTGGTTGTGGATGAGGATTCTCAGCTGGAATGTTAGGGGTCTCGGGAGCCCGGAGAAGAGAGCTTTGATTAAAGATTTCATTAAGTCTTCTAATCCCGATATTGTTATTCTCCAAGAATCCAAATTGTCTAATTTAAATATTCGCATGATTAATTCTATCTGGGGTTCGAGACATGTAGCTTGGTCGTCTCTAGATGCTATTGGTGCTTCAGGAGGGATTATAATCTTGTGGAATGACCCAAATTTTTCTGTTTTGGAGGTGTTTGTTGGGGCTTTCTCGCTGTCCATTCTCTTGAAGTTGGCTGATAATACCAAAGTCTGGATTTCGGGCATTTATGGTCCTGCTTCTCCCTCGGATAGGCCCCAGTTCTGGCAAGAGCTGAGTGATTTGGGTGGGCTGTGTTCTGGTCCGTGGCTGCTTGGTGGTGATTTTAATGTTACAAGATGGTACCATGAGAGATCCCCTGGGACTAGACAAACTAGAAGCATGAAGATTTTTAATAATTTTATAGACACTTTTTCCCTTACAGAAATCCCTCTTGCCAATGGTTTGTTTACTTGGTCCAGAATGGGTAGTAGAACTTCTCTATCCCTGATTGATCGGTTTCTTTGTTCTGAGGATTGGATGCATCTTTTTACTGAGGCTAGGGTAGAGAGATTACATCGGGTTACCTCTGATCATTTTCCTATCATGCTTCAGTCTGGGGGAATCAAATGGGGTCCTACTCCTTTCCGTTTTCAGAATATGTGGCTTGCCCATCCCTCCTTTTCTTCCTCGCTCAAAAGGTGGTGGGAGTCTTTTGATGTGCAAGGTTGGCCTGGATACGTTCTTATGAGTAAATTGAAGCTGCTGAAGGTGGAGCTGAAAGGCTGGAACAAAGAAGTTTTTGGTTTTGTCCAAACTAAGAAAAATCAAATTGTTCACGATTTGGCGTCGCTAGATTTTTTGGAGGAGACTTCGAGGTTATCTGATGATCACTGTGCTGCGAGAGTTGCGTTGAGAATGGAGCTCCTTGATGTGTCCATGAAAGAGGAGGCGTTGTGGCGTCAAAAATGTAAAGTTCAATGGCTGAGGGAGGGAGATTTAAATTCTACCTTTTTTCATAGTTTTATGAATGGCAGGAGAAATAAGTCCCTTATTTCTAAAGTGTTATCTAGTGACGGTAGAAGCTTGTTGAGCGAGGCTGATATCGAGTATGAGTTTATCTCTTTTTATCAGAAT
The DNA here is from genome assembly GCA_028015215.1 of Gynostemma pentaphyllum. NCBI lineage: Eukaryota > Viridiplantae > Streptophyta > Magnoliopsida > Cucurbitales > Cucurbitaceae > Gynostemma > Gynostemma pentaphyllum. Next base: position 40,002,783 of record CM051349.1, on the reverse strand, counting down.
TTGTACTCTAAAGACTTGAGGGGAAGGCTGATTCCGGACAATCTCCGTTGGGAACCCATTGCCGTGGAGGATTCTGAGTGGTTGGAGCGTTCGTTTTCTGAGGATGAAATTTTTGGGGCTATTTCTGCGTTAGGTTCTAACAAAGCTCCGGGGCCCGATGGTTTTACAGCTGAGTTCTTTAAAAATTCCTGGAACATAATTAAGTTTGATATTTTAGCTATGTTCCAAGAGTTTTTTCGGAACGGTATTGTGAATTCCATTACCAACAGTACTTTTATTTCTCTTATTCCGAAGAAAGTTGACGCGCGTCAAGTGAAAGATTATCGTCCTATTAGTCTGACTACGGGGCCTTACAAGATCATTTCTAAAGTGTTGGCTGATAGGCTTAAAATGGTTCTTCATAAAACTACTTCCATCTTTCAGAATGCTTTTGTGGGTGGTAGACAGATTACAGATTCCATTTTGGTAGCTAATGAAATTGTGGAAGACTGGAGGATCAAGAAATTTAGGGGTGTGATCATTAAGTTGGATGTTGAGAAAGCCTATGACTGTGTCGATTGGGATTATTTGGATGCTATTATGGCTCTTAAAGGGTTCAGGTCGAGATGGAGAAGATGGATCAAAGGGTGCCTTTCCACCGTCAATTTCTCTATAATTATCAATGGCAAACCTCGTGGTAAATTCTTCGCAACCCATGGTCTTAGGCAAGGTGATCCTCTATCCCCGTTCCTCTTTATTTTGGTTGCAAACTCTCTCAGTAGATTATTGTCCAGCGCTCAGGAAGTTGGGGTTATTGAAGGGGCTGCGTTGGGTAGGGACGAGCTGATGGTTAGCCATCTCCTTTTTGCGGATGATACTTTGCTCTTCTCGCCTTTTGACTATGGGAAGCTTAGCAATCTCCTTTCTATCTTGCATCTGTTTGAAAGGATGTCTGGCCTTAATTTTAATCTCGATAAATCTTTTCTGGCCGGTGTCAACCTGAATCCGAGTGAGTCTGCCCTTGCTGCTTCATGGTTAAATTGTAAAGTCTCTTCTCTTCCTCTGTCTTATTTGGGTCTCCCTCTTGGGGGTAACCCTCGCCTTCGGTGCTTTTGGGAGCCGGTTTTGGAACGTATCCAAAAGAGACTTACTAAATGGAAGAATTTGGCTGTGTCTAAAGGAGGTAGATTGACGCTTGTTCAATTGGTGCTTAACTGTATGCCCACATATTATCTCTCAGTGTTCTCTATTCCGAAAAATATTGCTAAAGTTGTTGATAAAGTTTTGCGAGATTTTTTTTGGAAAGGCAGTAATGGTAATGGAGGTTCGAATTTAGTCAATTGGGAGGTAGTTGCTAGTCCGTAATCTTATGGTGGCTTGGCGTTTGGGAATATTGTCAACCGTAACAAATCTCTTCTCCTTAAATGGTTATGGAGGTTTCCTTTGGAGGAGGGAGCTTTGTGGCATAAAGTAATAGCAGCAGTCCATGGTACTGATTTGTTTGGTTGGAAAGCTGGTAGTAGTACTATTTGTTCTATGCGCAGCCTTTGGAAGCAGATTGCTAAGCTTCATGGTTTGTTGGACGTTTTTACCTGTTTTGGTGTTGGGAATGGGAGGAGGATTTCTTTTTGGGATCATCCTTGGATTTCTAATGTTCCCCTTAAGGTGGCTTTTCCTTCCTTACACAGGCTGTCTTTTGATAAGAATTCCTCTGTTGCCAATGTTTGGGACTCTGTTCTCAATTGTTGGAATTTGAGGTTTAGGAGGAATTTAAAGGATGAGGAGATAGAAGATTTCGTTGGTCTGCTTTCTTTTTTGGAAAGGTGTGCTATTGGCTCTTCGGCTGATTGTAGAATCTGGAAAGGGGTTGGGGATGAGTTCTCGTGTAAAAATGTTATGCTGTCTTTAGCCCCTACAAGACATGCTTTTCCGGAGGATCTCCACAAAGCCCTTTGGAGGGACAAATACCCTATTAAAGTGAAGGTGTTTTTATGGTCTCTCCTTAAAGGGGGCCTTAATACCTGTGATAAGCTTCAAAGAAGGTTTCCTTCCATGGCTCTATCCCCGAAACCATATTTTCTTGCATTGTCCTTTTACTATGGGGATGTGGAACAAGCTTTTTTGGACTTTCAACTTGCAAGGGCCTCTCCATCTTTCTGTTCCGGTGGCTGTCCATGGTTTATTGTGTGGTCAGAGGTTTAATAGAAAGGCTCACATCATTTGGTGTAATGCGGTTCGGGCTATTTTGTGGCTCGTTTGGTGGGAACATAATATACGGCTTTTTCATTCTAATGTTAATCCTTCTTCTATGCATATCCTTTGGGATAAGGTGGTTTGGTTTGCTTCTCTGTGGAGCGCCCTTGTAAAGGAATTTGTAATTTTAAGCCGTCTCAAATTGCCCTCAATTGGTCTAGTTTTGTGTAATCAGTTGGGGTTTTTGTATATTTCATATTATCAATGAAATTGTCTCTTATTTAAAAAAAACATCAAGGAGAACCAAGGGGTGGGTTTCAACTTTGGGGCTTTTTTTTTTTGCTTTGAACAAAGTGATCTATTCAATAAGATGATGAAAGTTTACAAATATGTATACATAATTGTCTAATATATTGCAGTTGTATTATATTTCATTTTTTTGTTCTCATAGTACATGTTGGAAAAAACGACGTGTACCTGTAGATGTTTTCTTATTTTCTTGAAAAGAATGCGTGTATCTTCTGTTCCTTCATGTTTATGATTCTTAGGTAGGTTTCATCTCAAGAATATCCTTTAAGTTGTTCAAGAATTAAAAGCACCTAATTTAAGGTTTTAGAACTGTTAGATTGACAATTTTGCTTCTGTCCATGCAGAACTCCCGGGTTAATGGGGTGGTTTTGGAAGACTTTGATACTGGCTTCTCCAATCCATTCTACCAGAGTTACCTAGATGACTTGTGTAAGTTGACCATATGCATTACTTTCCTTTATTATATATCTTGGTCGTTCATTGACCATCATTATATAGCTGATCCCCTTTTTTCTTATATTTTATTTTATATTTTGTATACAGCTAATATAAACTCATCAGCTATTGCGGCAGCTGCTTCACTTGTTGCTCGAACTCTTTACATTCTTGCAGCAAACAAAAAGGATTTGAGTAGTGCTGCCCTAACTGCTATCAAAGTAAATACCTCGTTGGTTGAAGAACTTATTGGATGTCTGCTGAATTGTGATCCTGGTCTCTCTTGTGAGCTGGTGAAGAGCTATATATCTCCCTCCAATGTCTGTCCAAACCATTATGTTGGTGTCATCCTCGATGAACCTTCCTCTACACCTTATCCTGGTTATGTTAATGACGTTTCAAGATTTGTTTGGAACTTTTTGGCTGACAGAACATCTATTTCTAAAAAGAATATTAGCTCAGTCTGTTCACAAGATTGTGGTGGCAAAAGTAAGGTTTGCATTGGAGGGGAGACTGATGGAAAGGGATTCTGTGTCATATCGACAACCAGGTACACAAAATGGTTTATTGGTGCAGACTCGGCATGCTTAGTTATTTAATCAAAACTAAAAAAAATCGAAAGTTAAGAAAGAAGAGAGAAAGATTGTAAAAGGTGTAATGTAAGGAACCCTGTAGGAAGAAAGAGGCATCAACAACAAAAACTCAAAGAAAGAGTTTATACGATGTTGGAAGAAAAAGTGACCCCCCATACTAAGTACTCCAATTATTTAATATAAAGAATGGGATTGTTCCTACGAGCATGTGGAAGCCCATAGTAAGGTCTTTTACTAAACAGAATTCTTCACCTTCCACCCTGCCTAAAATCCATTGAGTATTCTTCAATATCTATGATTAAAAGTATTTGCACTTCTTTTGATTCTAAATTACCTGTAGAAAAACTACAACTGTTCAAATGCAGTTAAGCTTGAGACCTTTGTTAGATCAATTGTTGCTTGTAGGCCAATGAAACGAATTAAACTACAGAAATGCAGGCAGAGGAGAATGTTTGTAGACTGTATTACTAAAATAACAAAAATGATGGATTAATTTTGTGTGATCTTGTTCCCAGCCACCTAATCTAGACTTTAATCCAGAACTTAATTCGTAATTGTCAACATTGATTTCATTAGATTCTCTGATGAACTACCTATAGTTTGATTTGAATATAGATGCGTGTTAAAAATTGAGATTCTTTTTTTACTTCATTGCATTATGGGCTTATTAAGGAAAGCAACAATGGTCCGCCTTTTACATTCTTATAATATCTGGTTTCTCCTCCATTAAATATCTGTAGTTTCTTGCTACAGGTATGTTCCAGCTTACTCAACACGACTGAGGTTTGAATCTGGATCTTGGAATGTGCTTCCTTCAAATTCATCCGACCAAATGGGGGCTGTTGATCCTGTTTGGACAGAGAGCAATTGGAATACTATAGGACTCCGAGTCTATACCATCCAAGCTACTGCTTATGATCGTCTAGTTTTACTCGGGGGCATTACTACCACCATCCTGGCTTATCTGGCAATAGTAGCGGTGCGGGGCTCCATTATAAAGGCCTTGAAGAGAGATTGATAGAGTGTTTGTAGGCAAATGAATCGAACTACTAAATGAAAAGACTGAGGAATCAGGACACTAAATAGCAAATTTGATTGTTTTCATTCCTCAAAAATTTATTCTGAGGGTAATTGCAGAGGTGTTGTATTGTTGTTTAATGTTGCAACCCTCTTTCTCCCATTGTTGAAGGGTAGGGTAGGAGTTGATGTCATTGAAGTTTTACATGTTTGCTGATGGTTATAGTCAGTGTTTCAAAAATCGGTTGAGGCTTACGCCTCAAGGCGCGCCTCGAGGCGAGGCGCCAGCTTTCCGCCTCCATTCCTACTAAGAGGCGAGGCGCCAGCTTTCCGCCTCCATTCCTACGCTTTTAGTAGGTATGAAGAGGCTTACGCCTTGAGGCGTATGAGGCGTGTGTCTTATGGAAAACAGAGTAATTTGATATTTGTACATTGATTTGTGGACGAAATTAAAATATTAGTTTACAGACTCCACCGAAAAGGAAAAAGAGACTAAAGGTAACCAATTGTCTGGAAGTTGGAGTCACCGCTTGAGCTTTTTTTTTTAAAATCTTTAATCACTAAGCTTCACCGCTTGACAAAAGGTAGTTTGATAATATCTGATACATGTAAAGACAAACCAGGTTTGACTGCACTTGCCACTTGCATCAGATATTATTAAACAATTGAAAAAGAAAAATAATTATAATTAAACAACAACTGTTTCAGATTTAAATACTTGCATCCTATATTATTTGCATCTATAAACTTTTTATACCTATCTTAAAAAAGAAAAATAAACCTGTATTCATCCAACTGTTACTTTTCTAACAGCCTTTCACATTTTTTTTAATACAAAACATGCTAATAATGCCAGACTTCATATTTTTATAATTTTTATTAGTTTTTTCTATTTAAAATGAGGCTTACGCCTCACACCACCTTGAGGCTTACGTCTCGCCTGTCTATGAGAAAACGCTGCCTCAAGACTTTTAAAACATTGGTTATAGTAGTATGCAGAAGCATGCAGTATCTCGGAGTCTCGTAGTTATTTTACGACAGGTGACTACCATACATGATTGCTGAAAGATATTCTGGTGTAGGTTGGGGAGCAGTATGTGGAGCTCCATCTAGAGAGAGATTTTCGAAACGTTTTTGAAAGGTTTTGGGGTCAAAATCATAAGCAATACTTGATTTACCTAGAGTTGGCTTCTTAGCAGATATTGGTGCCTTAGGCAATGGCGGTAATGATCTTTCAAACCAGTAGGAAAATGAATATGGCCATAACTCTCTCGGCAGTGAAATGAGATCGTTATTTACCAACTAAGCAATTTTTCACATGAGAAATACCTGATTATGTTTTGAAAGGTATTTTCGAGCTTTATTTTAATTATTCTTTTTCCTAATGAGTGCATTTAGTTCAATCAACGTAGACTTTGATTAAAAACAAAAAGTTAAAGACATGGATCGATCACTGCATGAAAACAGCAGTTTTCATATGATCAAACCCAGATAGATGATCAAAAACTATAACATCATCATACATACATCATAAAAGTCTCAGCCGCCTCCCTTTCTATATAGACACAGACACAGATTAACCTAAACGAATGTGCTGAAGGTTGCGAAAATGTTTTTGAGCGGCTGAGTTGGCTGCAGAAGCCGAGTCTTTGTCGTCGTTGGCAGCAGCCATCAATAGCGGCTGTGATTTCTCGGAAACTTCTTTGGATGCTGAAAGTGAAGAAGAAATCATCCAAAGATGGCTAAGAGAATCCATTACATTTTTTAAGATCATAGGAAGAGAGAAACATAATATAACTAAGGAACTAAATTTCATGGCTTATGGATCCAAATTATATTAAAAAAAAAATCAGATCATATGAATAGAAAATGAGAGAGAAGACTGAATAGAGAACTTTGCATACATTTGAATTATCAGTCCATCATCTACCTTTATATAGAAATCCAAAGATAAGACTGTTGAAAATTCTAATATGTTTTCCAATAATAATTGATTCTAGTCAGACATTCCTTGGTCATCAAGTTAGATTTTTTTTTTTTTTTTGATATAAAAAACAATGTTTCAAGCCTGCTTAGTTTGACAAATTACTCATTCCCATCATTTCTTCCACTTATAGGAACAGCCCATGGAATTTCTATTTTTTTCCCATTACCTTTTTGTTTATAAATTATAGGGTTAATTTCATATTAGACCATAATAAATAGGTATAATAGCATTAATACTTATATATTTTATAAATTAGCAAACTTACTCACTTTAACTCCACGCGCCGTTTAAGGGAACAATGAAAAGACGTTTTCTACCCTCTATTTATTATGGTCTACAACATTTAATGAAAGGCCATGATCGTAATTGTTCAAAATGAAAAACATGGGATCACCGCCATTTATGGTGTTTTTTGGGCAAGATTGATATTAAAAAAACACAACCGGTATTAATGAATAAATGTGAATTAATGTGGATATTCTTGATAATATTTCTAAATTATATTCATATATCAAATATCCATTTTTTTTTAAACAAGACATAAAAATAATTAAGGAATATGTGTCTGATAACCTATTTTTGTTAAAAGTGTTGTTTTTATAAGTATTTTCTTTTTTTTTGAAAAATAAGTGTCTAGGTTCTTTTTTCCTTCCAAAAGTGATTTTTCAAATCTTGACCTAATTTTTAAAAGCAACAAAAAATTATTCGTTTTGAAATCTGTTAGGATGTTGAATAAATATCATCACCATCATCTCATTCAATATCGTTGAAAGTTTAAATAAAAATCAAAAGAATAGCTTTAAATTATATTCATTAAAGCAGAAAATTTGACACTCTACTTGGAGCCAAGAGAAATTTTTACTCTGGACTCTTGTAAAAATAGTAAAATTATATCAAATATTTATAAAAATAGCAGTAAAAAAGGTTATTTGTAAAAGTAGTAAAAAACTCAAATTCGTGCCTAAAATATTACAAAATTGTCACTTTGTATGAGTAATTTCCTCACAAGTAATCACTGATTTTCACACAAGTAATCACTGATTTTCACACAAGTAATCACTGATTTCCTCACAAGTAATCACTGATTTTCACACAAGTAATTATTGATTTTAGATATTTTGTGCATGAATCACTAATTACCTAATAGTTATCACTGATTATCTTATAAGTTATCACTCATATCTCTAATTCACATGAATAAGGGTTTTTAAAAATCTGCTATATTTATAAATATTTTTTTAAAATACTATATTTATAAATATTATAGAAAATTCTACACAATAAAATTTCACTTTTTTATTTTCTCCAAATCCACTAACGTAAGATGATGATGATATACTTCGTTTTAAACATAGATACAGACAAAATATAATAAAATATAATTTATTTTAACCCAGGTCAAACTCAAATGATGGCCATAACACGGCATTCATTTGCTTTTCCACATTTTCAAAAGGTATTAACTTTTTCTTTAGTAAATACATTCTTTATTCTCTATAGAATAATTAAGAATAACGATCATATTTCTATATTAATAGGATATATGATTTATTTTGACTCTAATCTCCATGATTTTTTTTATCTAAAAGATTTATTCATATCAGTGAAGATATTGTACTTTATAAACACTCCATTTATAACGAGAACTTCAAATTAATTGGTTTTTTTTTTATCAACTAAGCTTATCATTATTATTAGAAGCATAGTGCACTTAAGTAGATATTTATTTAGTTTCAACATTATATTATATTTTTAAATGGTAAATCATAGTTTAATGATAATTCAACCTCTCCAACATACACAAATGAACTAATGTCATTAGTTTATTTTTCTAGAGACAATTAACTAAATTCGATGTGGAAAATAAAAAGTAATTCACGCATATAAATCACACACTTGATCTGAAATGTAATGTAAGCTTATACTAATAGATTATAATTATCATCAATCCTTTTACTCAAATACTAGTATGTTTAACCGTTCTTTTGAGTGTTCAATTTTTTTATTTTGACTATGATTTTTAAGTGTCTGTAATACTTGAGTCAGTTTGCACACATTAATTAATTTCACGAGATAACCACATGTTTTTACAATATTTAAAATTGGAAAATTCGTAAGATAACAACATAGAGAAGTGAAAAGAAAGTTTTTATCATTTAGGATATCAATTCTTATTATTTACTAAAACTGATATTTTGATTCGACTTCTATCCTATCTAAAAATCCTATATAAGATAGAGATCTAATTATATTAAAGCCCCATCCTCTTAAGGAATCAATATGGTAACTAAAACTCAAGCTCCATCAAAATGAATTATTGTATTTACATTCCAACTTATTAATTTTAAGTTCTTTCTATACACATTCCCTTGAAACTCTCTTATTGCGTCTTTTAAATGATCATAAAACTACATTATAGGCTACACATTTTATGATCATTTTCCTACCTTTTTTAGTATATAATCATTTTCTACCTATTGTGTGACGAAATTTTATTGCGACTTAAATATAGAAAAAAAATCACTTGAGGAGACAAATTATAAGTAAAGGATGTATCTTGTATAAAATACGTTGAACTACTTTTTTAGAAAAACTAATTACAAAAACAAAAAGTTTTATTTGTTATTGGGTTTTTAGAGTTACTACATAAGGTCATTTCACTTTTTTAAACATATACGTTTACTATAATGTAATGATTTTTCAACTTTTCTTATAAAACAGTGCTTCTATAATGAACATATACATCAAACACATTTCATGTAAATTCAGACTTTCATAACTCAAAACTACACCAACTCAGAGTTCTCAAACTCTCATTCCAAATGCCTTTTAAAAAACCGTACAAAACTCGTAGTGTGGGAAATGGCTTTTATATTAAAAAATTACAAAAATAATAATAATGAAAAAAAAAACCTGGTTTGTTATTTAAAATGATGAATTTTTTTTCATCTTTTAAAGATTGTCTATAAATTCATAAGGCCAAAAATGGTAAATTCTAGAGAAACAATGTGTCAAAAGACAGTTTTATCTTAAAAGAATAAAGCGTTTCGAAACTGATTACCAAACAAAGCTTTAAGGTTAAGCGTTGCATTATCTGTCTGTTTCGTACATTCCATAATTAGGAAATATTATAATTATAAATGAATTTCCTAAATGACAATGAAACAACTTATTTCTGGTAAATAAACCATATTTGAATATTTTTTGCTATAAAAAAAGAGAGAATATCCTTCGATTCCTTCCCAAAGAAACGGTCGAAATTTAAATTTTAAAGTAAGAATAAAATTTAAAACCTTCCCACTCCTAAAACTAGGGTTTCAAATAAATTCCATATATTTTTATTAACGAACCGCCATTTATAATCTTTACCTTCGAAAGGCAAAATTATTATCAAACTTCTAAAATAAAAAGAACAAAAATTAAGACTAATATCTTTCTACTGCCTTTACATTTCAAACCAAGTGCTGGCCATTAATTTTTTTTTCTCTCGGTGGTAAATTCAATCACTAAATTATAAAAAACGGATGAATTACCAAAAAAAATATATATATATAAATCCCTAGTGGATAAGAAAATGGTCAATTACGCCAATACTTATTATTATAAAAATTCATTGTTTTTCTTTTAGATATTACATCATCAATTGGGAAGAATTCGACCCTTCAACCTTATGAATTTTCCTTTTAATATTCTCATAAATATTTATTATTATTTAAAAAAAATTGAAATTCTCCTAATAGCCTATATGTAATTGTGGTATTATAATTTATAATATACAAAGACAAACTGAAAATCATGCTAATCAGATTCTTAATTTTCTATAGATTAAGACATCAATTGATCTTTCACAAAATGTAAACTCACTTTCTCAATTTTGATATATATTAAATATAAACTAGTAACAATATGATTGATTTGATCATGAATAAATATTCAAATTATAAGGGGAAAAAAAAACTCATTCTAATTAATTAAAATTAAAATAAAACAGAAGACATCACTCCATCCCTAGTAACTAGTATGTATAAAACATAATAGTTCTATTTGAAAAGCAACTGTAAAACTGACCCAAGTTCCAATCATGTAAAATAAAAATTTCAGAATATTTAAAAACAGTCACAAACTTAAATATTTGATATCAAAGGATCAATCCAAGCCAGAACAGTTCAATGCAGCCTTTATCCTATGAACTGTTGAGCTGATAAGAGTATTGACAGTTGCCACAGACTCCATATTCAGCTGTTTTGAAGACGATGAACTCGACACTAGTATCTGGAAGGCTACTGTTAAAAGAGAACCGCTTGGCCTCCCAGCATTTACACTGGTTGAAGCTGCGATCCCTGAATGTGGACGGCCGTCCCCTGAGATGACAAACCCTGATGGAAGTATTGGTATCGCAGATGAGTCTTGACCGGTTATTGGAATGGTCAATGCTGGCATGTCAATGGGGGCATATATCACCATGCATCCCAGTGGATCTATACAGCTTTCTTGAAGAATCAGCATGTTGTTCTCCGTCGGAACGAAGGGCTGTTTCACATATTATTGAAATGTAATTACTTGAATTTTCTTCAAGAATCGAGTAATATATTACGATAACATTGATCAATCAATGAAAGCTTCAACATACTAACTTCCTACTTTTTGAAGCTCTTCCTCAATCATTCCTCAATCATTGTTGGGTTAACACATTTCCTAATTTTAGGTCCAATGGTATCCGACGCAGCCGATGGTTATTTTAGACCAAAATTCCTAGATGATCTTACCCAATTTAAAAAAGTGTATAACAAACTGATATTCCTTCTACAATTTGAGTAAGATTTCAGGAAGACAGAATATAAAAAATCAAATGTTTATCAAAATGGATACTCACTAATTCCAGAAATATTGAATTGAAATTTGAGCATTTGAATCAGTTTTCCTCATTGCTTACAAACGACAGAAGTATAAAAATAAATTACCCGAATAATGGATACACAGTTCCCCGGATCAGCTCCTGTTAAGATGTGTGCAATTCCATGAACTGGGTTTCCATTAGACAGAACATCCCACTGGAAAATGATAATTGGTCAAATTGCTATCAGTATCTATTCAATTTATGAAGGAAACAAGCACCAAAAGAGAAAGAATTCAATGGCATGACATGACGAACCTGAAGTCTCGCCTGCTCATCCCTGAAGAAGTTAAAGATGCTTTCAGGTGATAGGGGAAGCCAAAGAGATGTTGCAGCACTAACAATTGTGCCGCTCGGTTGGCCTATTTCTGTGCTAATCCGAACAGAGATTCGAACCCCGCTATTGTTCACTTCGGATAATTGAGGGAAATCTAATTTACCCGACATGCTCAAAACACCACAAAAATTTTTCACCATCCTATGTGACAGCTTCATGATGCTCCTCCTACTCTCGAGAGAAGTTAGCACTGAACAACAAACAAACACATTCATTTAATCTCGAGTTCTGATGAATAGAAATGACTTATTGTTTCTAATCTCCCAGATAGACAAAGCATATAAAAAAGAAGTAAACTTCTACCTCCTCCAAGTTCATGACCTGGTGCGTATTCCCGGTATGTGTAACCCAATCTCTCGCACATTCTTTGAAGAGTGAAAACCCATCGTTCGGCTCCATAAGCATTAGTACTGCACACAAGATCTCGATAAAGCCTATGGGTATGTGTTTTATCATCCACTTCCACATGCTCAACCCAGGTAAGCTGTCAAATTTATAACAGGTATAAGTACAAGGTGAAAAAAAAATGTTATAAATCACAAATGCTACTACTGCTATAAAATAAATGCAATATTTATGAAAAGGCTGTTAAGTTACCTATATAACAATTCCGGGCAGACTAAATATGGTTGGAACATTTTATAGCTCATAAATAATTTATAACAATCTCCTAGACATGTTGAAAGGATAGATATCTTTGAACGAGATCACGATAATGTCGTGCCATAAGGATGTCGATATGGCACGTCACACGTGTTCATACCCAATTGAAGGGCGGTGCCCTGCCTTCTATGGAAAATTTATTTACGTAATCAAGAGGAGCAATAAAAAATAAATGGGAAGGCCGTTTCATAGATATTAATGCCCGACATTCACATTGAAATTTTAAATTTTCAACTAAAGGAATAATTATTTTTAATGTTGTAGATGCAACTTTACAGTCAGTACAGTCCAGCAAAAACTTAAGATGTACAAAAGGGGAAATAATCAGTTATTAATTAATGTATGAAGGACCTTGGAGCAACCATTAGGCATTTCTTGAATCATGCACCCAGAAGGAAGCTTCCAACAACGAGAAGAGTTGATGCGTTCCTTTAAAATTTCATAGGATACATCCAGTATTACCCAAACACCAAGCTCAAGCTGCAGACAATGGCGAAGGAAGCAGAACTCTCGAGGCGACACGAGCGGTGAAAACACGTGCATTTGTTCGTACATCTGCATTTAATGACTATTATTTTCTGTGTTCGACGGTTAGAAATAATTGAGGCCAAAAATAGATAATACAAAAAACGTGGACTTTACATCTACATACCAACTGTATAGTTCCGCTACGATTGCCGGGCATCCCGGGGTCAATAACATGCATTGTATGCGCATTAATAACGACAGTTGGGAAAAGATCCGCCCATTTATCCTGCGTAATCAAACCGTTTTCTGGTATAAGTATATTTCCAATAATAGAGAAACAGTTAAATTTACTAAGTAGAACTGGAGTTAACAGCTATGGACACTGACCACATCAAGAAAAATATCAACCAATTGCATCCCACTCATTGCCACCACTCCTGAAGTTTTTGATGATTCAATGCGAGCACTAGAAGATTTGAAGTGGTTGGGTCTAGGGAATATTTTGTCGTAATTGTCACGATGGAGAATATATCTCTCGTCATTTGGGGTCGTGATCCACAAAGGCTCGTTGACTCTCAAAAGTCTGATCAATTCATCCATTGAAGTTGCAGCAGTTTCCAACATAAGTGAATTTTCCAGATCATTTATACCTCTTGATTGGTAAGGTGGTGCTGTTCCATTTAATATTACGGGATTAGAAGTAAGATCAACTGCAGAACTTCCAATTCTTTGGCTAAGGTATTTTCGAGGGGATAAATCCAGTGAAGTGCCAAGAACCGGCAATAGTGATTCGAGTTGTGATATCGGTTTCCCAATATACTTGGCAAGAAGATTAGACACTTTTTCATGCTGCAAAATGATCGTAATTAAAATCATTCACATAGATTTGTTCAAACTATAGAAAGCTAATAACCCATTAACGATACAAAATAGTTAAATGACAATAAAAACAGTCTTCAACTTCGAAACATGAAAACTAGCCTCTTCTTTTAGATGAGAATTTTCAAGACGCAATTTCTGGAGATTGCGCTGCCGTTCAGCTTCTCCAAAAGGTGGCCCTCCACAAGATGGACAGATCACATTCCTCAACGCTTCTCTAATTGCAAGATTTTCACATTGAATCTTTTCATTCTCAGTCCGAAGTGAGGAGTTGTCTGCGCGCTCATTCTGAGCCTGTAAGAAGAGAAAAAAGAATTTCCATAACATAGTTAAGTAAAACAAAAAAATACATTACAATCAAGGAGCAAAAAACACCACAACCTAAGAAGATCTGTCTTACCTTTGTTTGAGTCCTCTTGTTTTGAAACCAGAACTTTATCTGTTTGGCCTCAAGACCGAGCTCTCGACTCAGCTGACGCCGCTGATTTTCATCAGGATGTGGGCATTCCTTGAAAAAACTAGGTAACACACAAACAATTCCATAACATAAAACCCAGACACACGTATGAAAAACAATAAAAATCAAATAGTTGAAATGAAACCAACATTCTCTTGCAAACCCATTTGGTCAGACAAAAAATCAAACACACTCATTTCATTTCAAAAAGAGAATGTCCAAAAAACAGAAAAAAAAATTCACATGCAACTTCAAAAAACACAAACAAGAAACAGAGAAAAGCCCACAAAAAACATAAACAAAAGGGATTAACAGAAATAAACAAACACACACACATACATACATTACATGCAAAAGTGAAAGAAAATGAGTTTTCCTTACGCTTCTAGACTCTGAATCTGATGAGAAGTATGACGATGATAACTCTTTTTACCCTTTCGATCATTAGAACCTTCTGGTTCACCACCTGACCCACCATTTCCTCCATGACCTTCCATTAAAAAATCCATCCTAATCAAGCACTAGAATGCCAACAATATGAAAACCAAAAACCAAAAACTAAAAACTAAAACTTTTTTCCTTTTCTTTTAGTTCCCTTAAATGGGTGTTGTAAAAAAACTATTTTTCTTTTGAAAATCTCATTGAAAATTACAGAAAGGATAAATAGAATACAAAGTATGAAGCGGGGTCAAGTCCAATTTCCAAATAAGGATACCAAATCAACACAAAACCAAAACGCAATAAATGGATTTTTCTAATTGTTGGGTTTAATTTTTTTTTTTTTTTTTTAAATTTCTTTGTAAATGTTTTTTTTTAGAGAATTATACAACCCAATGAAGTCCACTTGTTAAAGAGACAGATAAAAGAAACCAAAATCAGCGGAAAATAAGGGGAGGGAAGAGAGATGAATTGAGTTTTAGAGAGAGAAACTACCATATGAAGAAAGAGAGAGAATAAAAAGACAGGATTAGAGATAGAGGAGAAGAAACTGAAGTTGGGTTTTTGATGCCTGCTTCGTTTTTTCCTTTTTCTTCTTCATCTTTTGCATGGTTATGAAAGAGAATGGCCAGTGAGGGAGAATGAGAAAAATAATGAGGACAAGGGAAGAGGATGGAAAAATAGTCAAAATACAGTCCTGGTTTTGGTTTTTTTTTTCAACTCTGGGATTCTGTCAGCAAAAAAACAAGAAAAAGAAAAAGAAAAAGGAGAGTTTTTCCTACCTATATGAACGACAACTAGATTTTGTGCTTGTTAGCTTTTTGAATTTGGCCGAGAAAGATGTCACTTGTGGAAAAAATTTAAATTAGAGTAGAGTAAACTCGAACTTCTTTTTAACGCTTATAGAAACTCAAATTTTAGATTTATAAGAGTATCGATACTTGATAGTTGAATTATTTTTAGGTTGATTTAAAAAAGTTGGGATTCAACAATTATTTCGATAACTAAAATTTAGGCCAACATGAGTATCATGTTTAAATAAAAAGGAAAAATATTTACCTCTAAACTAATTTAAAGAACTCCTCCACGTTTTCATATTTTATTTTGTTTCTATTGGTTTATAAAATTTAACAGAACCCATATATTTATTAAAAGTAATAATATTTACTTGAAATTTACCTATAAAAATCAGAGGAGGTAGAAACTCCTCCAAATTAGTTTAGAGACAAGTATTATCCAAATAAAAAATTTACATCTTAGTATCATTTTCATTTTCTTCCCATTTTAATCACTATATTTTGTGTTCATTAAAAAAAAGTCACTATATTTTGTGTAACAATTGATTGGTTGTGTTAAAAATACACAATTTATTTTTCAAAAGCAAAAAAAAATAAAAAAAATACACAATTTATGTGACACTAATTTAACATACAAGTTTTGAGACAATCATATCCAATTTAATAGTAAACACCCATAATAAAAATGATAATGACTCTTAATGAGCAATTAATAGGTATAAAACAATATAAGGTTAGTTATTTTATCCCTATAGTCTTAATGTGTTTATTTACACAAGTTTGTACGATGTATGAGTTTCCATCACATTTCACATTACATTCTTAAATTCATTAATTTACTATATTACAATAAAACTTTAACTTTTGTTCACCACATTAAAGACAACCAAAGAAACCATAAATACATTTTTATGATATATGAATTGGTGATTTATGACCATTAATGTTAATCATCTGAAATGATAATTAATATTTAAATTTTTTATAATATATATTTTTTTAAATACTATTAAAATAAAAGAAACAACAATTTATTTGGTTTTGTCCGGAGAGGGAAATTAAAATAAAAATGAAAGAAAGAAAAGAAATTGACCGTTAAAGATACTGAGATATCCTCTTGAAATCATCCGAAATTTTATCTGTCGCGCGAACTGGCAGAGTACGAAATTCGCGCCAAAATCCCGCCGACACATATTTTATCCTCCATCGGCGACGGCGACGGCGACGGGAAAGAAACCTCAAGCTCCAAATGAGGAGAATCGCGAAGAATTTGAATTTCCGCTCCAAGGCAACTCTCTGCATCCTAATTCCAACAGCATCTGCCCTAGCTTTCCAAGCTTCAAACTCTGATTCCAACTCTTTCTCATCATTTCGCGATTCTTCTTATGTTTCTCTCGATTTTATGGAGAGAATCAGGACCGTAATCCTTGGATTTCGTCGTTCCTCCCGCGCGATCTCCACTGTCTGTTGTTCTATATCACCCTCTTTCGATTTATTGCTGTATTTTTTTTTTAATTTCGTCCATTGTTTGATTATGTCGGTATTTTTTTATTCGCAGATTTCTCTCATTGTTATTGATTATAAGCACTCTTTGCATGGATTGGTAGCGAATTCTGACGAGTACCAATTCCAATTATCTGAGGTTTCTGTCTATAGTCTTAATGAACTGTATTGTTTTGTTATGTTATGTCGGTTTTTTAGGGAAAACATGTTTTTTTTTTGGGTTTACTTACTTTTTAAATTGTCGATGTGTACGCAACCTGGCCCGGACACCCATGGATATAAAAAGAAAAAAAGAAAATGGTCACAATTTCTATCTCGGTTGGTTTGCTTTTAGATTATCCATCTGTTGTTGATTTTTGCTGGATTGTAGCAAACTCAATATTTTGCTAGTTTTTCGTGTGGTTACATCTATAAGAAAAATGTGGTTGATGAAAGTGAACCAAGTTATACTAATCACCCATAGTATTTTGAGCTCCAATATTGATCAGAAAGTTGAAATTCATGAATTGAAATCCCATGTAGATGATATAAATGATTTTTCTGATTATATAATAATGCGGATGGCCAGGTTCATTTGCGTTCTGCTAAGAGACTTCTAGATCTATGTCAAATCAATAAAGGTTTCTATGTTAAAGCTGGTCAGTTTGCAGCTTCATTGCAGCAGACACCAAAGGAATACTCATCCACTCTATCTTCACTACAAGATCAGGTCTGATCTAAGTATAAAGTATTTTATAATTTCTGGAGATTGAGATATTTCTGATTCTTGTTCAGCTAGTAATGTCTAAAACCTCAGGCTGTTCCTTGTCCTTTCGAAGATATAAAAGAAGTGCTGATAAGAAATCTGGGTTCAGATATATCGACAATGTAAGTTTCTACGTTGTAAATAATTGGCAAAAGCATTTAGTGGACTAGAGTACTAATGCATGTGGGTTAAGCAGTTTTATTTTTAAGATTATGTATTTAATAGTATTAAAGCACTCTCAACATGTTTATGAACCCTTATTTTTTCCATCTAAAGAATAAATTAAGGCTCTATTTTAAGTTGTCAAAGTAAAAAACTTAAAAAACCTTTCAAATTTAAGTATGGAAGGTAGAAAATATGGAGCATACTACTGCACAATGACTAAATATATTTAATTATTTTGCATAAGAAGATCAAATATGATTTGGAGGAAAAATCAAAATTCTATGAGGTGTGAATTGTTGTTAAAACTTACATCTGCGGGAGGGAAAACATGCATGTGGCAGTCGGTTGTCAATTCATCATTGATCCATCTATTACTAATCTTTTGTTCTGATATTTGACATAAAAAAAATTATTTGTGCTGTAATTATTTTTGTAGATGAGAAAACAATGTTGAATTTTGTATAAATTGTATTTAATTTATATATAATAATAAATAAAAATGTATATTATGATAAGTAATACATACCAATTCACCATATTTATATGAATTGATTTTTTTTATACGCGTCCTGCATTGAATATATGTTTGTGTCCTGCCTTGCCTATATTTATGTTCTATGAGCAATTTTTTCATTTAAAATATTGTGTCATACTTGGTTTATTCCATAATATGGGGTTTGTTTGTGAACTTCAGATTTCTTTCTCTTGATGAACAGCCTATAGCTGCTGCATCTATTGCCCAGGTGCACCGTGCTACATTGAAAAATAATCAAGAAGTGGCAATCAAGGTTTGTCAATCTGGACATTATCATGTATTTTAGGTTAACAGCATACTTTATGGTTGTGCTTGTGCATGCATGTTGAGAGGTTGCTAGTAAAAACAGAATGGGGTAGAGGGCCTTGTATAAAAATCCGAGAATTGCTCTCCGTCCAAATACTCCAAAGCAAAGCAAAAACTGCACATTTCAAGAAATTTTCCTTTTGCTTAATGAAAGTGTACTTTCTATAAAGAAAAGTGTCTTTCATAATTTCAAAATCTCATGTTAATGGATGTTTTATTTATCCATAATTTGACCTGCAATCTTACATCTTTAGGAAAGTTAACTCAAACACACCCTTGTGTTTCAAAAATTCACTCCAATGCTAGTACTTTTCAGGATTTGAATTCAGAAAGACGATTGACAATGCTGACTTTTGCTCTGGGCTTTATATTCTCAAGACCTAAGAGATACTCACCAAAGCATCAATTTGTGTAGGTGAAGAAAAAACTTACTATACTGTTAGCATTTAGGACCACATGAATAGTTTTGGAATAATTTCACATTTGATCAGTGATCACAGACCTGGGAAGCGCAACCTTGATTAATTTTATTTTAAGAAGATTTTACTGTAGCTACATATGTGGGGTTATTTTTTACCACCCCTTCTGCATATCATGTAAAATGGTCGTTAGAGAAATTGAAATTTGCATGTATGGAAACAAAAAGACCATACATATTGTGAGATTTCTGGTTTTTTTCTTTGGAGCGCAGGTGCAGTACCCTGGGTTGATGAAACACATGAAAATAGACACAATGGTCATGTCTTTCTTGACAAAAACCATTTCATGGGTGAGTTCTAATATTTTAAAATTCATTTTTAGATTATATATAATACAAATATTTATGCATCTTGGTTGCCCATTTGCAATAAATGAAATTATGGTGGTTTCTTTTTTCTTTTTTTGACTGATAAAACTTAAATTATTATTCCGACATACGTGAAATGTTTTTGACATCTACCTTTGTTAGATGAAGCCTAAGATTTGCATTTGTTTTTGGACTAAATAAATCCTCATTTTTCCTTAATGGCTTCAGATATGCACTAATTGTCGGAAATCGTATTATTTATTCTTGCTTCACATAATATACACTAATTGTTGTAATTATTCTTTCGTTTTCCCAAGCCAACTAGACAGCCTTTTGTATCTTCTGAGGCTTTATGCTGGAAGAATATCTTATCCATTTAGTTTATCTCTTGTTGCATACTACTCCTCTACCCTTCGGGTGCCCTTCTCCCTGCAGTTGTTCCCTGACTATAGGTTTGAACGGCTGGCATCAGAATTTGAAAAGGCTGTTGTTTTGGAGTTGGGTAAGTTCTTAGATTTTCTATGGTATATTTTTTTTCTTTAGTTAATGTATTTCACTATATGATATTAAACGAGCTTACTGGTAGACATTGAAAAATATGTAAGTAGACAAAGGTAGTTATAGAAAGATTTGGAATGGGAGAGCTACACAAAAAGTGCTGCTAATCCTCGGCAAAAAAAGAGAAAGTGCTGCTTAAGTGAAGTAAGGCACATTAAAAAAAAATATATAAATTAACTATTTGTAAAGTGATTAAATTATATTCAAATGTATATTAAAAATGTTTATTTCAATAAACATGTCGTCATTCTATATCCTCATTTTGTAGAAATTGATGTGTTGTCGTATTTGTGTCCCATCTAAGGCTATGGGGAGCTGAGATGCCTTGAAGTAAACATTACTTAGGTTTCTTTTTGTTGATCAAAAAGATGTTCACATGATTATGCAGGCAGCCTACACATAAGGAAAACATTCTAGTATTTTCAATCTAGTAAAGTAGTGAACTACATATAATCTACATAAATACAAAAAATAAACTGAAAGTTACTGCTAGCTGTCGCCCTATATATACTTAGTTAGGCTCTAATTTTTTTCCATTTGTCTATTTTCAATGAGATATCATGCCGCACTGACAGGTAACGTACTGATGCTTATTTACTGTGGCTTGGCAGATTTCATCCAGGAGGCTAGAAATTCTGAGAGGACTGCTGAAAATTTCAAAAATAACAATTTGGTCAAAATTCCTCGTGTATATTGGGTATGGAAAGATAGGTTCTTGTTTATTTCATTCACAGGCAGGTTTTATCATTTTTTTTTAAACAATCAATGCCATGCAATCATGATAATTTTATGCCAAGCTCAGTTGACTCTTAGGGTTTTTGGGTGCCGGGGGTACTGCTGCAATGCTAATCTGATGAACTTAAATATGACTAGGAATGGACAACTAGGCAGGTTCTGGTAATGGAGTTTTGTGAAGGGCACAAGGTATGACTTTTGTTTTCTTTTCATGAAATGAGATATATAATACTATCAACATTCAGTATCATGTTGTGATTTATTTTACACTTTTTTTCCTCATCCTTGGACCTTGTAATTTCCATTTTGTTTAGGGCGCAAGGTTTGACTTTTGTCTCCTTAATTAATGAATAAGCTCTGTAATCCTATCAACTTTTAGTACCATGTTATGATTTCTTCCACATTTTTCTTAATCTCATCCTCAGACCTTGTAACCTGAGAAACTCTACCTCACGTTAATTAATTGGAAGTTTCTTAATTTTCAGGTTGATGATATTGAGTTTATGAAGCAATCTGGAATAAATCCAACAGAGGTTGGTTTTACATTTACGTAGATATAAAAAACACCAACTTCAACCACCAATCTCATGTTGTTTTTGTAATTTTGTTCATAGAGATTACTAAGTCCTCCTGGGTCAATCTGTGACCACAATTATCAGAATATGGATTGGGTCCTTAACTTTCTTAATATGGAGGCCAGGAACCAAGTCTAATATAAATACATGCAACCTGAGTAGACTTTTGAGGTTGTCAAAATTAAAGTTGAATTTCAAGTACCTCAAGGAAGATATGAACTATAATGGTTAAAAGTTGATCTTCCTTCGAGATGTTTCCATGAATTTGAAGTTGTTACAGACGATGCTTAAAATTTTAGGATTAAGAATATGGAAGTTGCTCTAACATTTTTGCAATGAAAATTTAGACTGTATTATAATCCTTTATTTAAACTGTTGAACAACTTGTTGAGATCTTCTTGAAAGTTCTTCCCAAAGTATTCTTCAAGAAACAAATATAAAAGAGACAAAGGATGTTGAATAACTAAAATTTTCCTTCGGACCTTTCAGTCTTGGCTGATTAGGACTGGGACTGTTTCCTGCAATAGACAAATCTTCTAATTTCTCCAGCATGTAAGTCTCTAATTCCTTCCCGAATCTGTAATGGTGCTGTACAAGAAGTCATCTCTCTTCTTTTCATCATTCTGTTCACCTAGAATGTGCTTTTTATGTATTGGGCATTAAGGCCTTGTAATTGGCAGAAAAACATAATTTTATTAAAGGTTTGCTTCTCGCTACATGTTTTTTTGGCTCAATGAATTTGTGTGACTCTAAATTTACTTCTCTGCTTCCGTTTTTCATTTTGTTTTGCATTGTAGGTTGCTAAAGCACTTGTTGAAATGTTTGCTGAAATGATTTTTATCCATGGTTTCCTTCATGGTGATCCACACCCTGGTAATATATTGGTCTCCCCGAACAATTCCAATGGCTTTGCTCTGGGTATGTCCCATTTGATGATTCAAATTTTGTTGAATTTTAGAAGTAGAATCCTTGCAGTTATCATTTCGCACATGCAATCCATTTATGAAATAAACAATGCAGTTCTTCTAGATCATGGAATCTACAAACAGTTGGATGAAGAATTTCGGCTGGACTATTGTCAGCTCTGGAAGGCTTTGATTATTCTAGATACTAAAAAACTACAGCAAATAGGTGACCGGTTTGGTGTTCTGAAGTACTATAGATACTTCCCCCTCATTTTCACCGGGAGACCTTTTGATAGGTGATTCCTGTTTCACTTTATTATTTATCTATTTGAAGTCTGAGCACTAACATTTAATATATATTTTGACATATTTCGTAATTATGCGTCATCATTAGCATATTTTGTGGTAGCTTATAGAGGCGCATTTTGACATATCTCAATTGCAATTCCTTTAAAATCTGAGGCACAATGTCATCTTTATTTTAAAAGCTGATGCGAATTTGTATCTCTAAAAAGAACGACATGACACTCACTGGTAGCTGATGTGAATTTGCAGCATGAAACTTTGACAATGTTCTGCAATAACATTATCTTCTTTTGTTATATGAGCCTGATTTCCAACCTTCACAAATTTGAATGACTATTTGTTTGATCATATGAGATATGATGATGTTGAATTGTTGATGATGATTTTATGCCAACTTTGACTCGTGATTTATAGTAAATCTGCTCTGGGGAAGGGAATGTCCAATGAAGAACATAGAAACCTTAAGCAGGAGTTGAAGTTGTTAAAGATGGAGGATATATCTTCATTCATGGAATCCTTGCCTCCTGACTTTCTCACTATATTGCGTACAGAGTAAGAAAAAAGTGAAATTTATTCATCATAAACCATTGACTTGATGTATCTCGTCTTCTCTACTATTTTCATTTTATTTTTCCTTGCAGTGGATTGTTGAGGTCCATCATTAGAAAGTTAGGTGTTTCACGACGAATTAGAATGCTGACCTACGCCAAATATGCAGTACACGGTCTTTCTCCAAAGTTTAACCCTGAAACAGGTCAGAGCATTTCATACAAAAATCCTATCTTCAAGAATAACAGAAGCTCTAATTAATGATGCTTACTTTTAAGTAAAGTTAATTAGGACTGATTTTAAGTGGAGCCATGTGGATCATTTACTTACTAGAACCAATAGAACACAAACCAAGAAACGGATTCTGGAATTATTCTTTTTTTCAGCCTCCTAATTACCTTTCCATGATTATTTACACACTCCATTGAAATAACCGTTTTCCTTCTTTCCTCTGTGCATTTAGATACTATTGTGAAAGTTGCTTACTTCAGATTGAAGACAAACTTAAGCTACCTTCATTTGAGGCTAATTCTTGGTAAAATGGCTTCTACTTGATTGTTTTAGAGTTAAATGCAAAATAAACCCTTGTACTTTAGGTTATTGTTAAATCATTCCCCTAGGCCCTATATTTTAAAAGTGATTTTAAGCACACATGTATTTTTGTAAAATTACAAATCACACCTTTCTATCAATATTTTTAATGAATGCATATTCTAGGCATGTCACATGTTTCAATTTCGTAATTATGGAAAATTTGAACACATGAATGCAATTTATAAATTTTACATCTTATTAACATTGTTTGTTCTACAACTCATACCCATCTATCATTTTTTTAATGTTATTTTTAATGAAATTAGAATAAGTGGCACACGTAGAATATATAGGTCCTAAATTCGTTAAAACTAATGGACAAAAGGGCATGATTCACAATTTTATTAAATACATGGGTGCTAAAAATCATTATAAAAATATAGGGGTTATGATTTAACGATAATCTAAAATGCAATAGTGTATTTTACATTTAACTCTTGTTTTTACAAAGGTTGTATATTTAAGAAACCGGGAATGATCTCTATTTCTGTTGTCTTCTTGTAGGCGGAATCGAGGTGCTTTCAAGTTTACAGAAGTTATGTAGAAGGATTTTTGATGCCATGAAGAGTTTGCCTATGCTTTCATTTGGGTAGTTTATACAATACAAGAAGCACGTTCTCAATTTCTCGATGGGTGTATAGAACTTTCTTCCTAACTTTAAAAATCTTGCCATAGGAATTTACCTGCCTATTCTAACGAATTGGCCATTCTATAGAGATGTTTTGAATATTTTTGCATCTAAGAATGAGGATTGAATATTCCATCAATATCATAGCTCTCCTCAATGAGTTTTTGAAACCCTCTCTAATCCATGAGTTACCTTATTTCTCGGTGTAAAAATGATGACGGCTAGAGAGAATATTAAATTAATTGTAATTTTGTAATGATCATTTTATGTAATATGTATATCACTTAATTTAAGAAAAAACTTATACTAAAACATTTGTTCGTATCTTAATTTTAAAATAGCAAAATAACAAAATTTGAATTTTTTTTAAGTACTTTTTTACTTTCATTAAAGGAATGGGTTCGTTTATATTATATAACTAATTATTTTTCTAATTTAATGATTAATGAAGGTTTGATTTGTGAAATTTTACTATTTATTTAAATTTACAATTAAAAAAGTGTTATTCTCGAAAATACCCCGTTCTTGAAATATGTTTGGATCTTAGATTTCAAAGAGTTGAGTGAGGCATCTTCATAGTTTGGTGAGTTTAGATTTCAACAAATTCCGAGAGAATAAGAGAGGACCCATAACATTATGAGGATGTAATAAATTAGTGCGGTTTCCTTATGGATTAGAGATAAAGATGAACGATTTTCGCATTTGGAGTTTTTTTATAGAGATATTACATCAAATTAGGGAGGGAAGACTCGAAACCTTTGATCTCATTGGCAGGGAGCATATACCTAACCATTTGATGTTCATGTTGGCTTTCGATTTGGTGTTAGATAAGAGATAATAACTGGCTTTTGTTTTTGAACTGTCTCTATAAAACCATTTCTATAAAACCGGTTAGAAGAGAATTACACATAGTAAATATAACATTGTCACATTCAATACAAAAGTAAAATATATACTCAAGTAAATTATAATATGGCTTAATTTAATAATTTTACTTTTGTCAAATAATTTTTCAATCCTCCACTCCACGGTGGGTATGAAGATTTGCAAAAACATAAATCTAGACATGAGATCAAGGATAATCTATCATAACTTAAAAAAACATGTTTTTTCTTAAGATGCTAGAAATTGGTAACTTTAATTCTCAATAACATCAAGCAAAACATAGACAGACAAAAGTAAATGAAGCTCCTTCAAACACAAGGAAAATCTAAATCCATGTCTCTATTAGGATGAGACGGATTACACGTCCATCTTTGAATTATTCATTTATTTGTTTTATTGTTTTTTTGTGGGCTTTTTGGTGACTTATCATTTTGGCTGCCTCAAAACTTAAATCACAAGTTTAGTGATTTAGTAGGTTAATTTTTTCAATCAAAGACCTAACGAATTTGATGACTTCTCGCTTACCTTCAATTAAACAAATTCCCCAAACAAAACCTAAAACACTATTTTTTATTTTTTTTTAGATTTAAAAGTATTCATTTTTTAACATTATATATTTCAAAATTTTCAGTATAATTTGTTTCTTTAATAATATTTAGACGACGTTGTTTAATTAAGTTTATTCTATAAAAAAAAAAAAGGAAAAAATAAATTGAATTTTTTAAAGATAAGCTAGAAAACGGGTTTAAGAAGAAATAATTGAAGTGGTTGTTAACAACCTTATGATTTTGTTTGCCACATTTGAAAATGTTTTCTTAATCAGTAGATATTGATAGTGACGAGGCTGTGGTTTTCATTTAACAACCTTAACTTTAATTGAATAATTAATATGCTTATCTTTGTTTAGATGCCTCACTTTGTATGCGACTTAAAATAGGGAAATTTCAATAAATTTTGTATCATAAAAAAAGAGAGAGAAATTAGGAAACATGTCATAATTCAATACCGTAATATAAAAATAGTATCAATTTGCAATTCTTTTGATAAATATAGCATTAATAATTAATAATTATCATAAATTATTAATAATGTTTTGATAGTTATTGAATTACATGTCAATAATTATAATTATATGCATAATCAAACTAATGCATTAATACAAATTTGAATGCATATCACAAAATAAATATTACTAATAATATATTTCAATAAATTAGTAAAAACTATTCATTTACTATATGAGTAAAATCCTGAATAGATGTAGAACTAAATACATTTAAAAATTATAAAATGATCTTTCCTATTTTTTTTTTAATTTTAATATTATTATAAATATAAAGCTCTATATAAAGTTCCCTTTCGAAGTTTAAAAAAAAAAAAAAAAGTTAATACTATTTATTTAATAAAAATGTGTCCACTTCTTATATTTAATATTAATCAGGAATCATGTATTAGATTCTATGAAGGAAAAAATATGTTTTTTTTTATCCTATACTTAATCAGGTGTCTCGATTTTAGTCTTGATTTATTTTCACCAAATTGAACGGTAGATTTGAATACGTTATGCATTTAACACTCTCCATTAATTAAATTACTATTATTTTTATAGATTTATAGTTATGTTTGTTTTTTTTTTTTTTTTATTGTAGTATAAAATCATTTTGTTTTAGTATATTTGTGTTGGACATTTATTATGACTGGATTGAGATATTTCTGTCGGGTTTTAAAAAAAAAACTGACCGTTTAATTTTTTTTTTTATTACTTGAGGGTTTAATTTTTATGATTGAGATTTAATATTTTTATAGTTGAGTTTAGAAAATTTAGTGGATATGTAAAATATATTTTCTTAACTTAATTTATTTAATGATTTATTAGTTGATTTTTATAACAATTTATAACTTTATTTCGAGAAGTTAATCATCTCCTCTTTTTATAGAGAAGTAATAAAAATATTATTAATACTACACGATATTAATTATAAAAATTTAATCTAATATTACATGATATTTTATTGATATTACATAAATATCAATAAAATATCATATCAAAAATTTAATATGATATTACATATTAAATGATATTACATGATATTTTATTGATATTTAAGAATTTAATCTGATATCCCTCCTAACATTAAAATTTTAAATACTCTCTTAAATATGTTATTCTTTATTTATTTCTTTAAGCTTATCTCGATGATTTTTTTTTTAAATAGTTAATATTCAAGAATCTTTAAATTCAATCATAGCTTTTTCTGGCCGCCCCCTTGATAATCTTTCTTTTCTAGTAGTTATAAGAAAACAAGATCACTCTCTAACTTCTTTCTTTCTTTTTAAAAAAGCAAAATTAATAATGGAGAAAAAAAGGATAAGCAATGTCATCATACATTATAATAATTCAGACAAAAAAGCAATAAGCCTATAAAGTAAATCATTGCTAAAAAGTAGCCAAAAACTGGCCACATCCTCTACCCTTCTTAATCTCTTGAGGGAAAAAAAAACCACCCAAATATTTTATAAACTTGAAATATTTTTACCCACACGAACATAGCTCGATTGGTTAGGTTCGGTATTCTCCCATAAAGTCGGAGGTTCAACACTCTCTTACCCACCCCGATTTGATGTAATAAAAAAACAAAAAACAAAAACTTGAAGTCATTTCTAAGTACTTGATCACGGTGGACTTCCAATTTCTGAAGTTAAAACTTCCAACCTTTGCACAAAAAATAAAAAACACTAACTTTTTACCCACCAGAAGCCTGAGTAAACTTCACCATTTCACTTTAAAGTTTGTAACGTTTTACCCACCAAAAAGGACCAATCATTAAACACTCACTTATGCTCTATGCTCTATAATTATACTATTCAAATGTATATTAATTAAAGTATTTTCCCGTAGTATTCTAAAGAATAGTTGAGAAGAAAAATAATCTTCAGCTCTTCACTAATATTAGAGAGAATTTTCAAACTCACTTAGATGGGTTGAACAGATTTGTTAAGTCTGGAGTTGTTTTACCGTTTGAAATTGTGAAAATGAATGAGTTTAGATAATCCACCATCCGTAGTTGCAAAAATAGGAGACAAACACGGGTTAGACTTGTGTAGCCCAAACTCCTTGTTCAAACCCGCGAACCAAATGTCTTATTGTCAAAAGATATTTTCTGCATAATCCTATAGTATATGACAACATGTATTAATGAATTTGACACATTTTTGTTTATATCATGAAGTTACATTGATGAGAATGAGTACTGACCAAGAATGAATAGAAGGTAAGAGCTGCCCAAACAAATGACAGGATTCTTAAATTTGAGCATGTCTAAATTTAATAAGCAAGAGCAGTGAAAAAAAGCAAACATTTTTTGGGACTGGTGTGGGAAAAATATGTGAAGGAGAGTGAAGTTTGATCAGAAAGTTTGGTGCAAGAGAGCATGCAAGTTTTCTTGACATGTTGGTGATGTAGCAACAAAAATTGATCACTTCAGACTGTTAACCAACCTCCTAGCTTCCTTCCACACAGTGTCACTATAAAATTACTTCCAATTCAGCAGCCTTTGACCATCTTAGCTCAAACATGGACAAGTCTCAAGCAAGATCTGCAATGAAGCTCGGTCACTCCGTCCGTTTCTTCACTCTGGTTTCTCTGTTTTACTTCTTTTCCTTTGCTCTTTTAAGCTTGTGAAATGATCACACTCCTATACTACTTTCCAAAGCTTTTCATATTTGTATAGTGAATATTAAGTTTCAAAATTTGTTACACTTTATTCGGGTTTTACTTTTATCAATTCTTCTCTTACTTGAATCTTTATCTTCACAGACAAAAGACGGACTCAAAGAGCGAGTTTCGGACAAACCAAAGGTAAACTTTTGAAATTGAAATCATACCTTTTTTTTTAACTCTATGTGCTTTCTTCCAGTAAAAAGTGAGGTTTGTTTTTCCTTCAGGCTCCACAGAAGCTTCCTATAAAAGAAAACACCAAGCCACAAGATTTCAAATTTCATACTAAAGAAAGAGCTGTAAAGCGGGCAATGTTCAACTACTCGGTGAGTTAATTACATTTCGGTTGAACTCGGCCCTGTAATGTCTTATGCAATGAAGCAAAATCTGAACTAAACTTCATATGCAGGTAGCAACCAAGTCATATGTAACAGAGCTGCAGAAGAAAGTGGAAGAAAAGTTGCAAAAGGTACATACATCTTGCCAATTCTCTTGTTACAAAATTAAGCAAAATTAGTTAGTGAAAATAGTAACTGAAAATAATATGAAGCAGATAATAGAAGAGGAAGAGATTCGTTCCCTACGAAAGGAGATGATTCCAAGAGCTCAACTGATGCCCTACTTTGACAGGCCCTACTTTCCACAAAGGTAGAAGACATGAAATTTAAAAGACATTGTTTATTGCATTATTTTACTTTGACGAACAGTATATGATGCATTGTCAATGCGGTTTTTGTAGATCGAACAGACCTTTGACAATTCCGAGAGAACCCAGTTTCCTCATGAACAAGGATCAATGGAGCTTCAACACTGACTGTGAACTTTACAGCTTCCAGAGACAAGCCTTGAAACAAATTAAATGAACAATACCTGTAGATGAGTTTGTAAACCATGTTTCCGATTCTACTCAATGCATTTTGTACGATTTAGTCATAGGGAGAGTGAACTTTTTTGATCTAGCTTGTGATTTTATAGATACTTCTGACCAGTGTTGTCATCGACTTTTTTCAAAATGGTGAAAATAAAATAACTTGTATTATGAATTATGGCACGAGAACAGTTATTTTAAAGTAGGGTATATATCTTACAGACATGATCCATCCAAAACTAAATCTTTACAAATATAAAGGTAAATCAAATGTTAAAAGTTGAAGTACAATGATGCACGGTTATGCAATTGGAGGAAAGAAAACAAATGCCAACCTATAATTCAGAAGATTATCAATGTAAATTTATCCACATTCTTCCAGATTTAACAACTGATTTAATGAGATGTCCAAGAATCTGCTATAAGGGTGAATAAGAAATCCGTGGACACCGATCAATCCGTCATGCTTATTAATCAAGGCCATCTTATTGCCTGAAAAACAGTAAGATGAAAAGGATAAAACTGTAGAGAGAAAATTAACACTCAGTGACTTTTATCAGTCCGAATGGCACAAAATGAACATTGATGATACTGCTGCTACTGTAATATTCCCTTAGTGAGTTGAGGTAATAGTTTAAGACTTATTCTTCAGACTTGTTTTCTTTTGTGCATTTCTAAATTCCTGAAGGTCTGGAACCAGTTCCTAAAACAGGGTGTTACATTTACGTTCTTTAAAAAAAAAAATCTCCAATAATCCAACACCTTACCCGAGGGACAAATCTCCAATAATCCAACACCTTACCCGAGGGACAAATTATTCAATGTAAGTGTCATAATATGACTCTCTCACTTATTACTATTACCATAAGATCGATTGGGCACTGTTCTCCAAGCACCACAGCTAATCGGCAATCCACGCAATGTTTTGCTTCTAACAACTTTGGTTTAAAGTTGGTATAACACAAGACACACTCTCTCTCAACAAAATTAGTTTTTAAAAGGATAATGTCATAGCATAAAAAAAAGAGTATAAAGTTATTAGATGTTTTGATCCACAAGCATTGTTTAAGAGATTTCCAAATTCAAAAAATATCATAATTTAAAGTAATCATTTTACCGTAATTATCTGGGAAATTTGCGTTATCTCTTGGGGCAACCACACAACCCTTCAATCTTTGGTATCGGGAAACTTGTAGGAATGTGATATGGTTTGGAAAAAAAAAAACTGCAAATACATGTCCAAGAAGGAAATTTCACTCGTAATGAATCGCAAGTATCCCTTTCAATCCAACCAAACATTCATTTGGATTAAACCAAATCAAACAAACACTGGGATACAGATCAAAAGGCCATTTGTGAGAGAAAAAATACATTAGATACCTGTCAAATTTCTTATTTCCAGATTCATTTTCACTATCCCATAAACTATTAAGCACCATCCATACATTTCTAGTATCCCCACTTCATCATGAAATTAAACATACTCATCGTGTTAAGCACTCTTCTAAAAAGAATTACCAAATACAAATCCCTTTTTCTAACTCAAATTGATACATTATCAATAATTAAACAACAGTCATTTATAGATTAAAAAAAAAACACATCCCATTTTTCCCCATCCATAAAATTACGTACAACATTCAAAACTCTCCCAAATTCCAAAAAAAATCTGGAGAAAAAAATCTTACAAAACGAAACCTTTCAAATACTCCGGATCCCGTCTAGCTTTCTCCTGAAATTTCTTGAACCATCTATCCAATATATCCATAGGCACGACCAATTTAGACCCATCAACACCACAAAAAGATTGCATGAAATTGAACAGATTTTCCCCAACTTTCAATGCCAAACGCTCAATTCTCTTTTCAGCAGTCACATCAAGAGAAGGTAAAGAAACCAAATCTTGTACTGAGACTCCGATTTTAGCCGAAAGAGGAGCTGAATCAGCCGCCATGAGCTGCATCTGACCACCAGGTTCCGGCCATGGCAGAGATAGCACAGCCGAGGGCCTGGCTAAGGTAACGGCGCCGCAAAAGAAGAATTGAGATCCTGGAGATTGGATGTAGACAGCTAGGGCTTTATCTGGTGGAAGAGTGAAATTGTTCAGTAAGAAGATGCAAATTTCACGGATTTGATCGTATGCTTCACCTGAAATCGAAAAAAGTTTGAATTTTGAATTAGGGTTTTTGATAAAAAAAAAAGGCGTAAAAAGAAAGGGAATTGGGGGAAATTACGTACCTACGAAGGTGTTCATGTCGAGAATCCAATGGAAAGTGTCGATTTGGGAGAAGGCTGAGATATCCATTGGGAAACTGCGATTTGGGAAAACAACTCCGAACATTCTTCTTCTTCTGCTTCTGCTTCTTCTTCTTCTTCGACGATTGCGTTGTGGAATTCGGATTTTGATGCAAAGGAAATGGAAATGGGAGAAGTTTCGAGAGTGAGATTGCCAAGCGTGAGAGATGGTGTAGATGACTCTGGTAGAATCTAGAAAGAATGTTTTCTTTGTAAAGTTGCCGAGTTTGGGAATTTGGTGGTAAATGTCAAAACCTAATATTCTATATTAAAAAAAAAATCAATTTTATCCGTTTAAATCTAAATTATATAAGTAGTCGCAAGTTTAACATTCTAATAACTAATTGACATTTCATGTATAATAATAGATCGAGTTTATTTATATAAAAAGTAGTAACATATTTGAACAAATTGGCGAGAATGAGCTATGATTAAAACACGTGTTGTGAGATTTTATAAGAAAAAACTGTGATTAGTAGGTTAGAGATGTGATCATATATCTCATTTGTTTTTACAGTTTTATGTAGGGGCGTGCACGGTTCGATTCGGCCAGTTTTATCATAATTATTGAATCAAACCGGGCACATCGATTTTGGTAAAAATGAAACTGAATCGTCCAATGAAATATACAGAATTGGTTCTTGAACCGATCAATTGGTTCGGTTTTAATAAGTTCAATTTGTCGGTTTTGGGCAACAAAATTTAAACATAAATATTGAGAGAGAATAGATGAAAATATTAAAAGTTTTGAACTTATTTCCGCTAAAATCAAGCAAACATAAGCATAGGAAGCCTTTTTCAACAATTTTCTAAGCACACATAGAAATGAAATCGAAGGTTTAACAAGAGTTTTACTACAAATGAAGAAGTGTATAACCCAAAATCTAAATTTAAAACTTTACGATAAAGAGAGATAAAAAAGGAGTGAAAATGGTGTTGAAACTCATTACCTACATAAACCGTTCGACTAAGATTGCAGAATGATCAAGTGAGAAGATGTAAAAAAAGCTAATATACTTAGGGTTTTTACTTTTTAATCATTAATTACTTATACTGTTCGGTTTGGTTCGATTTAATACGGTTTTTAATATAACTTTTCTTAAATTTTAGTAGGGGTGAATGATTACCGTATTTACACGTTAAAAAACCTATTATATTTATAATTACATTTCGAAATGTGTACTGAAATTTCCCTTATTCGCAATCTTAAATGGTGACAATAGCCCAATGCATGAGTTGGGCCAGGCCCACCACGCCTATATTAACTTGGGGCCACGAGACTGGTGCACTTGAAGCCCACACCAAGATATTAATGGGCCAGGCCTACTAACACAGGCCATTAGTCACTAACACAGAAAATGTGATGATATCCGTTTTCTTTTACAATTTTCATAGTTAGCCACATAAACCATCGAATATAACTATAATTACATCCATTTTCCATTTAAGCAAAACAACAATATGTCCATAATATTTTAGAGAAATTATAAATTTATAATTTAAGAAGTGCTTTTTAAAAAAAAAATAGTAAAAAAATAAAGTAGTTGATAATTGTTAAAAGTATATCTTGAGTAGATCAATTTATTAATAATAGTAGATAATTATTTTCTCTACATTAGTTTTTAGAAATAATTGCTCCCATGACCATAATAATTCACCTAAATCCACTTTTGATGAATGTTTCCATTTTATTTTACTTTTACCCAATAACCACCCATTTTGTAGGATTTTCCGGTTGCTTCCTTATATTTCGTTACTTTTTTACCCCTGCCGTCTTTATTAGCTCATATCAAATCTTTATTGATTTTTTCCTTTTGTATTTTGTAATGAATGACTCCTTTAATTAATGATTATGTAACAGTAATTGATTTTTATAGATTTTCCAGTTTTTTCTCCATTTGTTTTTCATCTTCCCCATTTATCATCCTGCTTTCTTTTTTCCCCTGCATTTCTTGTCCTGCTTTCTGTTAAATTCTGCTTCAATAAACACCATGATTCAGTTTCAGAACACTCTATAGCGAATGTATACATTTTATAAACATTTGTATCAAAATTAATCATTTTTTTTACAGAGTTTATATATTTTTTATTTTCATATAAATTTTTACTTTTAATCAACATTTTTTAAAACTTTTTTAAAAATAGACAAATGTTTTCAACATACCTCATTTTCTTCTTCTTCGTCTTCGTTCTCTTCAGCATGTCCCTCTTCTGGTAAATTTGTCTCCTCTTATATTTCTTCTTCTTCCTATTCCTTTTATATTTCTCATATCAACAACATGCATGTTAATATTTAAACCACATACTACTAATATAATTTTTAAAATCCAGAAATACCTCAACATAAACCCTTTCTTCCACTATTGATTCACCAATCGCTCCTTCTTTTCCACTCTTCTTTCTTCCCCGTCCTCGTCCCTGCTTTTTTATCCCAACCTGGTTCAGAATAACATCGAATCTACAAATCAATCTCTACTAATTTTAACACAAAAAGACAACTTACCCCCCTTCCTCCATTAACGTTTCCTCGCGTTCTCGCCATCGTTTCATTTCTATTCTTTTATGTTTTTCTTCTCGAATGATTTTCTCTGATATATGGGTTTCGTAATGAAGAAATCCCCTTTTTTCTCTATTCTGATTTATCTTTCCCTTTTAATTTCTTTTTAAAAATCAAATCATCCGTTTTCATCATTGCCTTATCCCAGATTTCAAAATTTCTGACAGTTATAATAAATGGTTAGCGTAAATGTAGGGATCTTTAATTTATTTTAATCAAAAGGGCAGCAGATGTCATTTCGCTTCCTACTCAGCCGGCGTGTGGAATCGTGTTGGGTAGATTTACTATTTCATAAAAAAATCACATTTATATGTAATAAACTTATATTTAATATTTAATGGGTATCAATAGAATTAACACTAGTTTTTATTAATAAATCATGAATAATTTAATAATTATTTTTTACTCTCATCAAATTATTATCATGTTATCTTTTATTATATGTGAACTATTTTAAGTCACTAATTCATCCATTATTAATCAGTGATTTATGGCCAGTCAATATTGATATTAAATCGTCTTAAAATATTTAGTATAAAAGGTCACCTATTTATTATATTTATCATTGAGATTTTTTTGTGTATTTAAAAACTATTTTGATCTTTTACTTTTATTTAGAGTTAATTATAAATTACATCAACGTAGTTTGTGTGATTTGTAAATCATATTCATGTAGGTTAAAGAAGTTTTAACTTTAAGCTCCATATTATTTGTAAAATTATAAACAACACTCTCTAGTAGTTAGTTTTAACGAAATTTGGGAACACGTTTATTCTACGCCAGTCATGTCTTTCAATTCCATTAAAAAATAGCTGTTTATTTTAACATATGAGTACGTATTGTAAAATAATACCACATTGTTAACAATGTATAAAATCAACAATTTACACTCTTCTACTAAATTTTTAAGTACATTTTTAATAGAATTGGAACATAAAGCAAACATAGAATAGACCGTATATGTCCCAATATATTAAAATTAACGGGTAAAGAGGTGCAATTTACCATGTTATAAATCACAAGAGTATAATTTACAGGTCAACCAAATCACATGAGTATGATTTGCTATAAGTCAAGATTAGTTTTTATTTATTTATTTAAATAATGTTTTTAAAAAAAACTTTTTAAGTTTTAGCTAAGTTTAAAAAAAAAGATTTTTTTTTAATTTTTAGTTTTGATTATTATTAAAAAAAAGAGTAAACAATTTTTTAAAATAGCAAATTACAAAATTTAAAAAATGCTAGACAACATAAAATGAAGAAGAAAGAAATTTTCAAGGAGCATTTGGAAGAAAAAAAATGGATCAAATATTTAGATATCCATTTATAGTTAGCCATAGAAGAAGCAAACCCATAAACCAAAGAGTTGATTGATTAAACATTTTTTACAGTCATATATTAAAAAAGTCAATATGAGAGAGATTTGATATTTGAGTAAAATTAAATGTGAGTTTTAGTTAAAAAAAACAATATCATATGGTTGGCTCATTTTGAGATTATTTTTTTTACAGAGAGAGAGAGAAATTAAATATGGGATCAGAGAGTAGGGTCAGCGACTTTCGTGAAGGACATTGTCAACTTCTATCGGCAGACCCCATAACGAGGCATGATGTGAAAGCTCACACACTCTCTCTCATTTTCATTGCCTTACTCCAAAGAGTATTTCAATACCTCCCCTCTCACCTCTACGTGGCTTAATTAAAAAAAAAAGTTCGTTTAAGTTTGAATCTTATATATATCCTTAAACATTTAGGGGATGTTGGTAGGAAAATTTGTGAAGTTTAGGTTTGTGTAATCTAGGGTTATCAAGGCTGAGTCTGTGTGTTCTACGTTTGGATTTATTGGGGTATGAGTTTTGAAATTTTGAATTTATGTTGCCTATATATTTAGGGTGAGTTTGGGATGTATTTTGAGGAAAATATTTTTGACAAGACATTTTTATCATAAACACTTTTAGAGAAAACACTAATTAAGTGTTTTATCTAAAAACACTTTAAGGTGTTTGTTTTTATAAATTTCAAAAACAATTTTATGATGCACCCAAACATCATATAAAAATTAAAAAGTTTTTTTAGTGGATTGAAATACACTTCAAAAATAATGTCAAACTCACCCTTAAGTAGATGAGTTTCAATATTAGTTTTATGTTTGTTATTTTATTTTATCAAAGCCTCTGAGTTTAAGAAAACCATATTTTCGAGATAATTTAAACTCACCAAACAAGTATGAGTTAGACTAACGAATTACACTTTCACTCTTCCTTCTACCCATACTCGTTTTGTGTCGAATATCTATGATTTGAAGACCTTTTTTAGCTACTCAACTTTATATGTTTTTGTTAAGGGACACTGGACCTTCACCATCTCCACATTCTTATGATATTGTCCACTTTGGGTCAAGGCCCGCATGGCTTTACTTTTGGTTTCACCCAAAGGGTCTCATACCAATGAAGATGTTCTCTTCCCCTTATACACCTATGATCATTCACTTCCCTAACCGATGTGAGATTTTGTTTGCACTCCAACAATCCTCCCCTCGAAGAAATATCCATCTAGCCTCCCCTCCATCCGTCTACTCTATCCAGGCCAACTCATTTTCTCCGAAGCGTATTGCCTGTTCCATAGAGCACACCACGGATCAGATTAGCTTTTCACACATTGTTGTTTAAATCAATTGCATCTCGACTTCAAATATTTATTCACATAAATTTCTATTTATTTCAGATTAAATAAAAATAATATAAGACATGTCAATTTTTTTTAATGGGTATCAAATAAATATAGGGGGACTCAAACTGTTAAGATATATGATTAAATTTTACCTTTACTCATTGGCTTAAACTTTTGGGTCAAGTGGTAATTTAACATATATTTAATAGAGCGGGAGGTCAGTGAGTTCAAACTTCTATTATGTCATTTGCTCTAATTTCATCCCCATTTAAATTTCACATGTTTGGATCTTATGCAAATATTTCAAGTCCACATGTGAGGGGAGGTATTAAGATATATGATTAAATTTACCTTTACCCATTGACTTAAGTTTTTGGGTCAAGTGATCATTTAACATATTTAATACAAACCTTCAAACCTCGTGAAGAGAATATTAATATTTAATCAATTGAATTATTTTCTGATAATGACAAATCAATTTTTCTTCCTTAATAATATAAAAAAAAAAGTTAATAATAAGGATTGTAATAGTTATACCAAGTTTAAGAACTAAGAGGGAAACTCTTTTTTAATAATGAAAAAAAATAATGGAGGAGAAAATAAATGGATGCCATTTCCATTAATTAGTTTGGTACTTTGTGCGTAGCGTAGAGAGTACAAAACCTCATAAAATAAAGACATGCAATGCATGGCAAATATTAATTGAATTATATACATATATCATAGCCTCATCATTATACTTTTCTATTTACTTTTTATTTGTCAGAACATAATTAAATAATTAATTAAAAAAAAAAAAGCCATATTGTGGTCTGCCCCCACGCTCTCTCACTCATTTCCCAACGCACTTATTAAATTCAAACAATCATAAAGCAATCGATTACAAAATCATTTCTTCACCTTTCACATCATATCATCTTCTTCTCTCTCTCTCTTCTGAATCTGCCACACACACATCTCTCTCTATTTCCCATTTATTACTCTCTCTTTCTCTTGTCAACTTCAAAATTAACGTACAATTTTGTTCCTTATCTCTATTTGTTTATTTATCTTCTATCACTTTCTCCATAATTATCAATTACCCACACTTTAAACAATCCTAATTTTTTCATCAATTATTTCACTCCCTCTCTCTCTCTAACATGTATGATGCTATATATAGATAGAGACATTGTTATATCAAATTAACAGAGATTTGAATCTTCTAACCTTATTGTAGAAGTATACTGATATCTAATATATAATTGAGTTTTGTTCATATTAATGTGTAAGTCACATTTTTTCATGTATAAAGTGGGGGGAAATATTAAATTTTATATCGTAAAGTCAAGCGAGGGGGAAATATCGAATTTTATACGTAATGTCTTTTATCTAGCATCCCAACTAATTCACATAAATTTCATGTTAATTTTGAATTGTATTTTTAAAATATACGCCTAAGTTGATTATGACTCTTCCTTGTAAAATAGTATCTTAGAATTTAATAGAATTAATTATCATGAGCTGATTCTGTGATTAAAAGTATTAAATATAAATCTTAAAGTTATGGATTCAAATCATGACGATCGCTAATTATTGAATGCATTTTTTTAATACTAAATATTGTTAAATCAAAGTCTAATGAGATTTGTTGAGATGCAAATAAGTTAGTTTAGATGGTTATCAAAAAATTATTATGGTTAATATATTAATTTTTCTTTTTATTATTTTTAGAGAAAATTTTGTTTTTTTAGAAAACCTTAAAATCTTAATCATATTTTTTTAAGAAAAATCAGGACCTAAATTGTATCTCTACTAAAAAAAAATTGTTCATTAACAATAATTTGTTTTGTAGTCTACTTTTAAAATATTTAAAAAAATATTGTCAATTTTTTTTTATTAAAAAGATGCCTTTGTTTTTAAAGTTTAAGAGGGAGTAACATAGAATGGGTATAGCATATACACATTCTTCAATAAAAAAATGGTGCAGAATGTCTAATCAATTCTATACTTTGTGAACTTGATGTAAGAAACGCAAAGGAATTTAATTCATTCAGAATTTCTATACTTTTTTCTTTATTCCACTTTCAATATCGAAGGATTGGTCTATTTTAATGGTCTGTCGGTTCTTCCAGCTGTTTACATAACCCCACAGTACATGCTTGTAAATAGTATCTTAATTTCAAATCTCCTTCCAAATATATTCACTAAAAAAACTTATATATATATATATATATATATATATATATATATATATGAATGACAACGGGGTGGAGCAGGTCAAGATGCTCTCTCCGTCCCTAGTCATGTGAAGAATAATTTTTAATATCATTTTATATTTCGATTCCATAAAATCGAGATAGGTTTGAAGAGTATCATAATAGGATTGGAATCTACATTAAAAAAATCTTAGTTTTTTAAATTACAAATTATATATTATAAATATATGTATTCAGGAACGGATTTAAGAAAGGGAGAGAGGTAATGTCCCCCTAATTTTTTGAAAAATGATTTTTTATGGAAAAGTTGAAAATTTTAATAAGAGTTCTCTAATTTTTACTACTTTACTCCTTCCTCAATATTTATTAAAAATAATCAATTGCGATTTTTTACCCCCTCCGATATATTTTTGAATCCGCCCCCGTATATGTATTCATATACATGAAGTTTGGGAAGGAGGTGGGTGGGGGCCGGAATGGGGTGAGAAATGTATTCCCCGACCTCATCTCCGAAATTAATTTGAAAGGAAAAAAAATTCCATCTCTGATTTTGTACCTGATTTTAAAGATCTTTCGTCCTTTCAAAATTAGGTCGAGAATTCCATCATCCCTATTAAATACTCATAAATGGACCCTCTCTTTATAAACACACTCACTTCATATCCCAACTAATATGGTCAGATTTCGAATTTGGATCAATTAATGCCTGAAAAATTTGTCATACGTAATGGAACTTAGATTCTCTAATGGAAAAATAAAAATAAAAATAGAAAGTATTAATTGTTAAAATAAATAATAAATCACTTATTATTAAAAAGTTTACCCTTAAATTCTTCAATCCACATCATCACTTGGTCTTGCATTTAAGTGGATTTTAAGACTTTGTTAAAATAATGAGTTTTTCCCTTTGGATTCTGTGAGCATCCTATGTATAGTAGGGTGCCTTTAGAAATTCAATAATCTTTGGAAATTTCTAGATTAATATGAATAGCCACTTGGATTTTTTAAATTTAATATTAGAAGATCCAACATTTTTTTGTCTCTTTAGTAAGTTTTAAGTAATGTCCCCAACATGCAATACCAAATATATAAATATAATTTATTTAAGGAATACTAGAAATATATTTAAAATATAAGTTAATCTTTTTATAATGTATAAACGCGGGATATATTGATCAATTTTAAGCTTAAATCAACTGGTTTTTATCTTCTATTAGATTGAAAGTTTGAGTCATCCCCTCCCTAATTTGATATGCTCTAGACAAAATAGAATTGAACGTTTTTAACTTTTTTAAGAATATTTTAAAGAAAACGAAAATATGTTTGATATTTTATCAAAAGAAGTAAAGAAATGGGAACTAGTTTTCCGTTATGAAAAATTGTGTAATTTTAAAAAATAATGGTTGGGGGATTCAAATTCAGTGTCAAATGATCTTTTTAAGTTGAGTAATCCTTATAAGTTCAAAATTTGAATATTTAATTTATATTATTCAAACAATAATCTAATCAACTCTCTCTACAAAAGAAATTAGTTTTTTTTTTCCAGTATTTGCTTTATCACACGAGGGAAAAGACAGATGAAAAAAATATTCCCTCTCAAATCCAGTGAGGAAATGAAGAGAAAAAAAAACCTCTTTTTTTCTAAAGGGGTTCACTTTGATTTTAAATTGTATATTGTTTATGCCTTGATTTTTTTTTCCTGAGATATTTAATCAAATTGAGAGAGTATAGATTCAAATTTCTAATGTCATGAAAAAGAAATAAATACATAAACCGTTGGTTATGTTTAGGTGAATTGAATATAAAAAAAATCAGTTATTTAAAGAAAATAAAAAAGAAACATGACAACAAAATGGAACACAGAACCAAAACCCGACCTTCCCATAATGCTCATTTTGATTTTGGGAATCAACAGAAGATGACTTTGCTTATTTCTCTATTTCTCTCCTGATTTTTAGTTTTAGAGAGAGATTAATAAGAAAGAAAAGGAAAAATTATTTCATTTTTTTTAAAATAAATATTACATGAAAGGGGGAGGGGAGACTTGAACCTTTAATCTTAAGAGAAAAGAGTTAATACCACATCAGTTGAATTATATTCGGGTTGAGAAGGATATTCCATTGTTTTATTGATTTTTCTTTTTTTCATGGACATGATATTCTATTTTTAAGTAAAGAGAAAAAAAGTGGGACCAAAAATGAAAAGCATTATATATTCATGTTTAGATTGAGCGGGACAGCTATTGAAGACCCTTAATTGTTGCTTTGGCCCATCCACAGTTTCCTCACTATTTTTTTTTTTTTTTAATTTACAAAAAAGAGAGAGTCAAATGGTAGGGCCACAATCATCGGAGACTTTCATTCTCCGATATATTCTTTCTTTGAGAAGTATTACTCAGAAGAATATTATATATATTATATATTCCCCCATTTTTTATTTTTTTATTTGGATATCAACCATGCATATTCTGATCTTTACATTAATTATTGGAAGAATACTTTCAAATCTGTCTTATTCTTTCTTAATTTTTAATTTGTTGTAATATATTAAAATAGAGAAA
Source organism: Gynostemma pentaphyllum (assembly GCA_028015215.1). Lineage (NCBI taxonomy): Eukaryota > Viridiplantae > Streptophyta > Magnoliopsida > Cucurbitales > Cucurbitaceae > Gynostemma > Gynostemma pentaphyllum. The sequence continues at coordinate 39,960,697 of CM051349.1, read as the reverse complement.
TAGATGATTCGAACTTTCAATTTTATAAAAGACAGATCGCATCTTCAATTTTATTAGAGGTAACACTAATTTTTAATCATGAGTTAAGTTCAAATTGACATTTAACATAATATTGAGATTATTAAGCTTATTATAAATATGTATCATTGAATTTAAAATATACTATTTTTTTAAGATGAAAATATTAAAATTAAAAAATAAAGACGAAGTAAAATGTCAGATCCACCCAAAAGGCTATATCTATTGTTCAACTTTCTCAGTGTCTTCTGCAAATCTCTCTTTTCTTTTGACTTTTTTTTCTCTCTCTCTTTCTTTTTATCTCCATCATTACATCAATTATTGATGTAAAAAGTTTCATATGAATACAAATTCCACTATGAGAGAAAAACTTTTTCTCTCTCTCGTTTGTCAATTTAAACATAAATTTTCACATATGAAATTGTTCAATTTTTTTTTTAAAAAAAAAATCTCTAATTAATTAAAAAAGAAAAGATTTTTTCATCCATAGAAGTATAAAGGCAATGGATGGTAGATAAAATTAATGGCATGTGATGTAAATGATATACATGGAATTCTCCAGACCCTATTCTGTAAATAAATACAATAGGCCTCCCTTCAAATGATGAAGAAATCAATATACAAAAATGGAAAATCTATATATTTGGTTAAGTTCTAAATTAATGTAAATATTTGATGTGTATATTTTTGGGTTGCCCAAAGAGTGTTTTTGTAAAAAAGAAAAACCTTAGGAAAACTTTTTTCTTTTGTCATAAATTGATATGACATTTGGTCCAACATATCATGGGAGGCCAAAATGTCCCATTTTAGAGGTATACATATATAGTGGGCCGGTTTGGTATTATTATAGCGGTTGGAATAATTGTTTGAAACTATTTGGTAAAAAAGAAAAAAAAATCAACTACATGAGGAATTAGATTAGTATTTGAGAAATTTAACTTGTAATAATTCCAAAACAGTTTATAAACAAACTAAAAGGACATCAAGAAAAAAAGAAAGAAAGAAACTTCTTTAGAAATAATTATTCAAAAGTATTGTACTGAATTTTTTTTTTTTACATTCCGATATAATCAATACCGGTTTCTACATAGCATGAAAAGGAAAAAAAAAACTTCTAAAACAAAACTGTTTAATTACTATAATTTTTGGAAAAAATTAATTAAAGAAATCGTACATTGATATTGAATGGGAAAATGGGACTGAAAAATCCCTAATGAGATAAAAGTATGCAGTGAGAAAGGAAAATGAGGAAAATAATTACGTGTTAGCTTGCTTATTTGAGTATTGTTAGGTGATTAGATATATGTTCTCTTCCTGTAAGATCAAAAATTCGAATCTACCTCCTCAATTTATTGTTATATAAATGAACATAAATCAGCTCATTAATATTAAGTGTTTGTTTAATTTTATTTTGAAAAAAGAGTAGTATTGGAGTATTGAAGTTTAATATTGAGTAAAATCTTACCTTCTCAAATTATAAAATAAATATTTTTGAATTTTATATAACATCTTAACAACATCATCAAAATTGATAGGAAAAAAAAAGATGATAAAAAGATTACAAAACGAATTTATTTTTGTAATTAAAAAAAAGTACAATTATTGAGTTGAAATACCTCTCTCATGAAAAGAGGGAAAAAGAAGAAAGAAAGTAAAATTACTACGTACCACGATTTGATGTTGGACAAGGTGGTTCGTGTTCTTCTGTTGTTTACTGTACCAAGCACTGATGCTGTGCATTGGGACACAGAAAATTGATGAAATTCCACTTTCTAATTTAAAAAAATAAATTATTTAGTAGAATTAAACACCATTTTTAACGGTTTTAGTGCTAAAATACGCAATTATAAACGCCATAAAAAAGAAGAAGAAGAAATGACTAAGAAAAGCCTTGAAGGGGAAAAAACAAGGGATTGAGACTAAGAATTTATCCGAAATAGCATATTTATACATATTAATTATTGAAATGAAAGAATATTTTATAAATTATCTCAATAGCAGTTGAATAATTAATTATAATAAAAGAAAGTCAAAACCAATAAATTCACTGAAAAAAAATTAACAAAATATTTCAAAAAATTATTAAACTATAATTCAATAATTATGGAACTTGCTATTTGAGTTACTTTAAAAATATATTATCATTTCAATAATTAATGCGGAGAAATAATACTATTTGATATAAATCTTTCATGAAAATTAGTATATAATAAACCTCAAATAAATTTATTGGAAGAAAAAATATTTGTATCCAATGGGCAAAAACACTTTCTTGCATAGACTTGAAGGCCAAATTCAATGCTTGTATGAACCAAACTACTAAATAAGGAACTTGTTGTAAAGAAAAAGATTGCCAAATATATTATTAGACCTAATGATTCCATTTCCATTACCTTTGTTAGGTTTATAAATTAGAACCAAATTGTGTATGTTCTTTCCCACATCTAATTAAGGGAAGAGTTACCAAATCCATTGTTAGGTATCCAATTTGGGCCATTATTTTTGCATTTATATTATAACAAAGATTCAAAATTATAAATTAACCATATATGGATCATATAAAGACTATAGGTAAAGTGATTTAAGCTTTTAGTTTTTAAAAGTTAAGCTTGTTCATTAACAATTTCTTCATCTTATTTTCTATTTTTTTACAAAATAAAATCTTCAAATTAAAAAAAAAAAACATTTTTTAGATGACTATAAACGTTTTAAAAATTTAAAATAATGTAGATTAAGAAGAAAAAAAAACTATTAATAAATAAACCTATAACACCAATTATCAAACAAACCCCTAAATAAAACAAGATTGATATTTGATTATTGGGTCATTACTTGAGATTTTCACATTACCATATTTAATGGGGATCTTCATTTAATTTCTAGAAAAAATCACTAAATTATTAATAGTGAAATTGAAGTTCAAAAAGTGAAGAAATAGTACATCTTCTTTCGTCAATTTACACCAAGTTCCCATTAGGAAACATGGCACATTAAACTTGTAGAAATAGAAATTCAATATCAACACCAATTTATTAATAAAACAACTCATATGACCTTAAAAAAGTAAGATGAGGTAAAGTTATATGGGTCCGTTTGGTATGATTTTTTTAATACGTTTAAAAGTGTTTTAAACAGGATGGTATAAAGTTCCATTTTAGTATTCTCTACAATCAAACTCTCTAAAAGCCTATTAGTTCTTTAGCTTTTTTCAACCACCCTAATTTATATAGAATGATAATGAAAGATGTAAATACCCAACTCAAATTAGTTGAGTCAATAAAAAAAACTCTCTTATTCCTTAAATAGAGCTGATTTTTTATAAATAAAAAAAAATAATATTTTCAAGAAAAATATGACATATATGAAAGTAAGGAGCGAGCTCCTAACTAGAAGACAAATATTTTTCTAAATAAAATCAAACACATACTCTAAATAAGAAAATATTGAATTCATCAAAAGCATAATAATACTAGTGACTTCAAGATGAAGTAGACATGATGTAAATTATTGAAATTAGGCATATTTAGTTTTGTATTATGTTTGAAGTGATTACTAATAATTCTAATAATTTTTTATTTTTTTTTAAAGTCCTTTCCCTTTGAGATGTCTAACAAATTTCAGAAGGATATAATTTAAGAAAGGATAGTGAATGAATGAGTTGACCACAAGAAAACAGAAATTAAATGTGATATTTCACAATCAATCAGGCTGTATAGAGGCTCATGAAAGGAAGCATAGGACACAATATATATATATATTAACTGATAACACTGTAGAAAGAATGGGGCCCTCTCTCTCTCTCTCTCTCTCTCTCTCTCTCTCTCTCTCTCTCTCTCTCTCTCTCTCTCTCTCTCTCTCTCTCTCTCTCTCTCTCTCTCTCTCTCTCTCTCTCTCTCTCTCTCTCTCTCTCTCTCTCTATTCCCTCTTTAACAAGTAATACCTTTTGCTGCCCAATGCAATATGGACTAAACCTTATAAACATTATAGGAATATATTGAATATTTTGATAATGAAATTACTCTTTTTCAATTCATTCAAACTCTATACCTAGCTATGCCTGCCTCTCTATGTGTGGTTTTGATGCCACACACAATAAAAAAAATAAAAAAATAAAAAGTGGAAAAAAAAAATTATATTTTTTTAAACATTCTGAATCCTAATGAAGGAGAGCATGAGGAGGTGGTTGGGATGTGTCACTCTCACCTTCTTCTTTGTAATATCAAGGCCTTTAATTTTCCCTAGATTCTAGAGGTAGCCTTGAAATTAAGATTAACTATTATATATATATATATATATATATATATGAGGATAAATTATTGAATGAGATTCTTGGATATATTCTTTTTATTAAAATTATTAGAACTTTGATTTTAATAAAAAAAAATTATATTATGATAGTTTTTTCGATAATTTTTTTAAAGAAAAAGGAATAAGAGATATGTTGTAAATATAATTTGTAATTATCTTATGGGAAAGTCAAATTAGTGCTAGGGAATTATGATAAAAAAAAATGCTTTCTACCTTAAATATTTAGGTTGGATGGTAGTAATTATTTGAAAGTACATACTTTTCAAAGCATTTATAAGTTTCTTTTAAATTAAAAATGTATTTACAAAATGATTAATGAATTTCTTTTAGCTCAAATAATTAGTTAATAAAAATAAAGTTTAAAGAATTTAATTAAAAATAATTAATATTACATCTTTCCACATACAATTCTCTCATTAATCTCTCTAAACACATACGGGTCTTTTAATATAATTATCTCTTTTAAAATACACATGTTTGCTTTTATTGATTTCTCTGTACACATTATTTTACTCTTATTTTAATTATATCATAATTTTTTTTTTACAATCTTAATCAATGTGACCTAAATCACGAGTCCTAAAAACACTTTTAATATAAACACTAATCATCTAAAAAAACGCTTTAAAATTATTAGAACATAAGGTGCTTCATTATTTAACAATTATTACAACTTTTTTGTTAAAGTAACTTAAAAAAAGACTTTTTATATAGGGTTCTCAAACACAGTTTCATCACTAAAAAATAGCTTTCTAATTTTTAATGTTTTTTTTCCGTCATGAAAGTCATGTTTTTTTTAGCAGAATTCTGAGTAGATTCAATGTATACATAAATAACCTTCTTCAATATTCACTGAATTTTAGTTAATGAAAGCATCTTGAGTAGAAGAAAAGACAAAACTTTAATTATTTCTACCTAATGTGATGTTACAAATATACTTAAAATCAATTTCAAATTTTCAATGTGCATTCCTTCTAAATTAAAGATAAACTCTTATAAAAGAATTTTATTAAGAAAAAAAAAAACTTATAAAAACAATTGAATACAAAAGAGACTACAAAAGTTAGAACAAAGAATATCAATCCTAAATCAATTAGGCCTCATTTGATGATGGCGTTTTTTTTTCTTTTCTAAAAATTAAATTTATTGTACTAACAACTTCTTTATTTTAGTTTTCAATTCTATTTTTTTTTTAAATTTTAGAAAAAATTTAAAAACAAAAAAATTAAAAAAAAATATTATGACGGTTTAACATGGCTAGTTTTGTTTAGTCTAGTAATTTAGAGAAAATATATTTAAAATTTGCCTTTTAAGATTTTTTTCCTTTTAAAACCATTGATTTGGGAATTCTAATTCAAGTATTCAATAATCTTATATTTTTTCAATCCATTATAATTAAAAATATTTTTTTTAAAATAAAAATTAAATATTGTTTAAAAAAGTGTCTGCATAAATAAATGGGGCAATTACTGAAATAACATTTTTTGCATACTAATTACTGAAATGTTTGAACTTTTCAAAAATTACTCAAATAGCATAATTATAGTTCAATAATTTATTTAACTAAAAAAATTAATTTTTTAAACAAATTCATTGAAAATAATAATAAAAAATGATCAAATAGTTCAATAACTTATTGACCTTGAACTTAAAAAACTAAAAAACAAACAAATTCGTTAAAAATACCTATGAAAAATAGTTTATTAATTAATTGAATTATAGTTCAATAATTTATTTGAGTAATTTTTAAAAAGTTTTGACATTTTAGTAATTAGTATGCAGATTTATGCTATTTGAGACAAATTCTTTTAATTAAATCCCCAATTTTTATTGTTTTAAAATTCCAATTGTGATATAAAAATGTTTATAAAAACTAGATTACAAAAATAAAGAAATTATTAATAAAATATGCTCAACTTTTTTTCAGTAAAAAAAACTTAAAAAACGTTGTCAAACTGATTTTTAATTTTACTTTAGAATGTCAACAACATTGATTATATGCAGAGATATTAACAACTCATATAGTTGACCTTTCAAAGATGAAATTAAATTTTTTTTTACAAGAAATTGGAGGAAAATTAAATGAAAATTATTATGGTTGATAAGGAAATTAAGGAAGAAGTTAGTTTTTACCTTTGGCCTAGTTTAAAAGTAGCTCTTAAAAAATGAATAGGTAGGACGAAATATTTGTACATTGCATTGTCAAGTTAATGGGCGTTTCAGTCTTTCATATGACCATACTATGAATTGCCTCATTTATTTTATGTAATGTATTTTTCAAAGTGGCTTTGAAAAAAGAGCCTTTTTTTTTTACTTCGATTTGTCAAACACCCTCTTGAAAAAAAATTGTCCTTTATCTTTGATGTAAAAATACCAAAGTAGAATATTGGAATTTTTTAGATTTAGATTTTTTTTTCAATATTATAAATAAGAAGAAAAAACTCGAACCTATAATTATATATGTAATAATATGATTTGTAGTTGAACTATATTCTGATTGGTTAGAGAGAAGTTTCATTATCTTCATGTTTTAAATAGCTATTATTTTTTAAAGTAGCAGAATGTTAAGGAAACTATTTTCTTTTTTCTTTTTTCTTTTGATTTTTTTGCAAAAAAATCATTTTCAATATTTCAAGAATGAAATAGTGTCATTACAAATTGCAATATCATATTTTTTGTTAATGATATTTGAAAAAAAAATTTGATTAGATCATAAAAAGGTGATTTAAACCTTCGATCTTATGTGAAAAAAAACTAATGTCCGACTAATTTAGTAAATGCCTAATAAAACAATAGATAATTTTTAAAATCACCAAAAGTCAGTATGGATTTTAATTGAGTGTTTTAAGGTTTTATTTGTAAGAGAATGAAGCATCCTTTGTTATTTTTATTTTTGACAAAGGGTCACTGTAGGTAAGAGAATTCAAATCCATGATAAATTGGTTTGTCTTTGTCACTTGAGCTTTTTTCTATAGATTCAATAATCTTTTATTGAATTAATTAAGTAAGAGAAATTTTATTGGGCAACAGATTTTTATGCAATATTTGTAAAAATATCAACTGAAAAATGTATTTGCAAATATAGCAATTTTTATCATGTTTATTAGTGATTAACAATGATTTATGTGTTTATCAGTGATAAATATAGTGTAAAAATATGTTATTTAATATTTGTCATTGATAAACCCGATCAAAATTTGTTATATTTACAAATATTTTTTTGAGCTATTATTTTTATAAATATTACTAAAAAATTTGCTAGATTTGCAAATGCCCCGTTAAGTAATTTTTTTTTTAAAATAAGACAATTTTATTATATTTTGATAAAGAGCCTATTGTTTTCCAGCTCAATTTTTTTTTAAAATATATTAAAATTGTAAGTAATTATCATTCATTTCTTTTAGAAGAAAAAGAAAAGAATAGAGGCATGGTAATTATGAAAAACACCATGAATGATCTTTCAACTATTAATTTATTTTTGTTGAGTAAACAGGGCGATTTTAGATCTGTAACAACCCAAAATTCCCAAACATGGAAATCAACTAAAAGCAGCGGAAACTTTAATAACAACAACTCAAAATTCAAAACATTTCATTTAGAGTCAAAACAAAACATAACTTATTTTGTTCACTATAAATCTTTCATAAATCTAAAATCCATCCATAAAGTTTTATTTGAGCTCGGTTTAAAATAAAACAGTTTCAATCGATTATTCAAAGTATGGAAAACAAACTAAACGTGAAATCAACATAACCAAATAAAATAAAACCCCAAATATCCATTAACACGAACAAAATAAAGTAGCCGACTTGTAAACCCAAGCCCAACCAGTCACCATCCACGATCCCATCATTTGCCAGTTTTCTTCTTTTTATTACTTGAAAAAAAACATTGTAGCATCATGAGGCTACGCCCAGTGAGAATAAAGTTAAATTAAGAGCAACGCCATGAGAAACTTTCTAAATTCCTTAAGTCCATAATCGACCTCACAACTTTCAATAACTCTCAACTTCCAAGTCATAATCTCAACTCTAGAGAAAATCCCATTCTTTTAAGTTTTATCATCCAATGCCTTAGCTCCACTTTATTCACAATTAAAGTGAGCTGCACACTCAAGGTATTGAACCCGTGTCACCATGATTCGACCTTTGAGTTATTCTTCTTATGAGTTTGCAAGACTCACAAGCGAACGTACAAGTTTATTCTCTCCCATTGATCAAATGGAATGAACTTACCCCGTTAAGTGTAATTAAGTTGTGCACAACTCCAATTCACCCCTTAACGGTTTATTCTTCATTAAGTATGGCCCTACTTAATGCGAACCTACAACCACATTATCTAAGGCATCGAATAATGTGATTTTAAATAAAGCATCACTACCAGAATGCTTGACAAAGCCTAGGCCCAGTTTCTAGCTCAGAAAACCCGTTTCCTCCTAAAACTGACCTTAAATAGGCTAAATCTCAAAAATTCTAAATTCTGGAAAATCATTATATTTACAGCATTTAAAGGGTCTAAAAACGCTTAAAATCAGATCTCTAACTCACAAGATGATCCCCCGAAGAAAACCCACCCTAAAAAGCTAAACTAGCTAGACTAGCGTGGTTTTACTTCTTTTTCGGCGCTAACCGGTAAGACAATTTTATAAAATTTTCCAGCAGTTTTTAAGGCCTCTAATCAGTTCCAAAATCACCTAGACACACTCAAGGATCATCCAAAAATAATCCCCCACCTAAACTCCCAAGAAAAGGTCTTCGACTGGACCAATCTCCACCTAAGACTCCATTGATCCTACTACATCAAGTCAAATTCCAACAGCTTTTCTAAGTCTTAAAACACCCAAAAAGTGACTAAAAATCTTATAAACATCACTTTAAAACCAAACATTTAGAGGGCACAATAGTAACATCAATTTATATTATCCAAAATCAAGCATGCCGATACAAACTCATATCCTTAACTCCAATTCACCCAAACATACAATTGTTCAATTCAATGCTTAAAATCAACACCCAAGTTACTCCAAACACACAAAAAAAAAGAAAATTAAACTTGACCCTGATCAAAGTTTGACTAAATTCTCACCTTAAAGTTAAAAGCAATTCAAACACAAGTTGGTCTTCCTTTTCCAAAGGTTCAAGCACCTGAAAAGTGACCCAACCACAATCAAAAACTTTGCTAAAAATTACCTACACATAAGGTACAAAAACAAAAAGGGGGTCGAAACGGAGCGGCGAAACGGCGCAAATGACGAACAAGAGCAGCCCCAAAGGTCTGCCCTTGCCGTCGGCCAGCAGGGGCTGCTGCGGCGGCTGCTGCCCCTTCGGGGGTGGCGGCAACGGCGGCGGCGGTCCCTTTTGGTTCGGTATTAGTCAATTTTTTTGGCAAAAAGAAGGATAGTGTGAAAGGGTTTTTCAATAATCAAAGGTTAGGGTTTCTAAGGTTTGAATGGAATTGGGGAAATTGAAGGAGGAGATTGAGATTGAGTGAAATTGGTGGGTTTTCATCACATTTAAAACAAAATTTAGAAATTTAAAGGAAGAATTCCAATACCTTGATCTCAATTTCCACAAATGACTCCTCCAATCTCCACCTCACCTTCACCAAAAGCAAAACTATGGAACTTCACCTAATTCACAAGGTGAGATCAATTGATCAAACCTTAAAATCCTTTAGAAAAGAAACAAGAATGAAGAAGATGATGAAGAAGAAAAGGAACCCTACCTTTTTCTTTTTCTCTGTACGTTCTGTCTCTGATAAGCCTTCACCCTTTTTTTTTTTCCCTTTTCCTTCCCCTCTTCACGCCACTTCACCCTATTTCCTTTTTTTTTTTTTCCAAAGATTAGATATTTATTAATTTATCTTTAAAAGAAAAATCATTAAATATCTATTTACTTAAAAGAAAACTTAATAATTATTAAAATAAATTTAATAATTATGGAAATTTAAAACTTACCGGGAACTGGTCGTTACAAGATCACCCATAGACTCAACTAAGTTTTTATTTTTTAATACAACTCAACTAAGTTTTTGGACAAAATATATATTTTCAATACTTGTCACGTGAGTAAATGTAGATATTAATTAGAGGTTCAATAAGGAAAAAATAGTTGTTGGGTCAAGATAATTTGAGTCTTTTATATATTATCAATAAGAGTGGAAGGAAAAAATTGAAATGTAAAAAAGCAAAATTTAAGGAAAGTTATAAAATCCCTTAAATTTTGTAAAATTAAAGAAAATGTAAATCTGAAAGGAAAAAAAAATTAAAAATACAAAAAAAAAAATCTCCAAGATTCTGAATACTTATCATCCTCCAGCCACCATTAATACTTCTTCAAGCCCTGAATTTTGTTAAGAAAATAACCTTAAGTTTAACAATGTTATATGTGATAAAACTATTTACTTTTAATAAACGTTGTAAGAAAATTTAAATGAAAAAGAAGAACTAATTCACCGTTGATTAAAATGTTTTCTTTAGATAAACATTGTAATATATGACTAACGATGTACTAAAATTGCAGAAACCAACATAGATAAAGAGGACTCCAAAAAAGAAAGGAAAAAGGAAGAAGAGGGGGAAAGTGATTCCGAGGTAAGATTGTAATGAATATAAAACAATCATAAAATAATAAAAACGTTCATAAATGATATTTTTAAAAGTAAAATAAAATTAAAAAATGTCTGATTTGTAAATGCAAAACCAGCATTGATAAGAAGCAAAGCTAAAGGAAAAGAAAAAGTGATAGAAGCAGACGAGGATGAAGAAGAAACAGAGGTAAATAATAACTTGTTAACATGAAAAGTAATGCTAGTTCTACAACAAAAAAATATACATGGTTTAATATGTTTATATTTAATAAAATGGTGTAATATTAATAAACCTTTAAACAGAAAATACATGTGTATATTTAATAAACGATATATTATTGATAAATCAAGCCAAAGAAGCCTTTTCTTAATTTTTCTAAGATCCCACGGTTTTTGTTTATAAATCTGAAGGCTTTTGGGCCTAGTCGGTGGTCTCTGGCTTTGATTGAAGTGTTTTGAGGGCCTAGAACGATGTTTTACTTGTTTTGGGTTTTTTTTTATTATTCTTCTCAAATTGAGATTCGAGTTTAAACGGAACTTTTCGTTTAACTTTGTCTACCAAATCAAAAAATTAGTATCCTTAAAAATAACCATCTTCTTAATCTGGTAATTCTAATAGTTATGAGTTTCGTCCCAAGAACCATCATATAACAAATCAATGGATGAAGAACACGTGACGAAAAAAGGAAAAGAAAAACAAAGAATCAAAGAAAACGCAGAATGAATAACCCAGACAAAAGAGAAAGATCCAATAAAAGCAAAGGAAAAAGATTGAAAAATCAAATCCCCCAATCACACATGAAAAATAAAAACAAACGTAACAGAAAAAGAAATATATCAGGGGAAGGGTAATACAGTAAACCAGCTCATTGACGTCCACCAGATGCGCCACCATAAATGGTATTTTATGGGTAAAATTATTAAAAGATCATAACAACCGGTATTATTGAAATTAGGTGAATTAAATAGGTTATTGGTGTAATTACCTCTATTAAATATTAAAGACCATTGATTATAATACAAAGATTAGAGATTCAATCCTCACCCTCCTTTATCTTTATATTGGGGGCTCTTGTAAAAATAGTAAAATTAGGTTTAATATTTGTAAAAATTGCAAAAAATTCAAAGTCGCGCCTGCAATATTACAAAATTGCCACAGTTTTACATGTGTAATCACTATTTCCTCATAAGTAATCACCGACTTCCAAAAAAAGTAATAATTGATTTTACTGATATCCTGATATTTGTACATGAATCATTGATTACCTAATAGTTATCATTGATTATCTTATAAGTTATCACCGATTTCTCTGATTTACATGAATGGGGTTTTTAAAAAACTGCTATATTTACAAATACTTTTTAAAAATATTATATTTATAAATATTGCAAAAAATTCTACCCAACGAAATTTCCCAATTTTATTTGTTTTTTTTTCCCCTTAAGGTTTTATCAATATTTGGGGACCTACGAATCAAGTGGTTGTGGTTGATAGGAGGAATGATAATGAATATCTTCATTTATAGTAAGCATTTTTGTGTGGAGGATAAGCGAGGTAAGGTACCAAAAGGCAAAATCTTTTTATATTCTTTTCGACCATGTATTTTCCCCTCCAAATTGACCATCAGGCACCAACCAATAAATGAGATACATGTGCTATTCTTTTATATATTTATTATTTTCTTTTTTCTTCTAAATAAAAAAACGAAGTTTTGCCATCATATAATTGATACTAAACCGCGACTTCCAATATTTTCTTTAAGTTATTACATTAAGTTAGGAACGGGAGATTCTTTTAACTTTAAAAAATTGAATGTTTGATACCTATTTAATTGAGCGACACTTAAACTCATGCTTTTGATTTCTTTCATACTTAATATGTTTGTTTTCTTTCATTTCTAGTATGTAATTTAATTTTCTTTAAATTATTTTTCTCTCTTTTTACATCTTATTTTTGTGATCAAGATTATCTTTAATATTGTTTCAAAAAAATATTATCTTTAATACTTCCTTCTCATTTTTTCTTCTTCTTTTGGCTTTAATTTTAAATGTTATGGAATGATGCGATGTTTATATGTAAATTTAATAAGAGTATATATGTGTGTGTGGTTTCTTATTCTTTCTTTTTCTTATTTTATGTTAAAAAAATGTTTGTCAAGATATTTTCTTAGAAATTATTTTAAATGTGAAAAAAAATATTTTTTTATGGTCGTGTGTTTCCGTGTTGTTTTTATAAATTAACTATTTTTATAATCCTTTTTTGTGTTTTCTAGTATATTTAAATTTAAATGTGTTATATACCTTTAAATTATTATAATAAAAAATTAAATATGAAAAAATATTATTTTAAATAATTTGTAAATAAAAAATAACGATAATAGCTATAAAGAATTAGTCAGAAAAAATATTTATTTATTTTATAGAAAATTTATCCAAACAACCCCTAAACTTGATTAATCAATTAATTATATATATATTCCAATCAATAAAAACACTTTTGAGGTATCAGTCCATTATAAACATAGGATTTTTTTAAATTACGAGGGTGTTTGAGAGTAATTTTGGTAAAAATGCTATTTTACTTTCATTTTCAAAAGTCTTTTTTTTTTTTTAAGAATAACTTCTAAGTGGGTTTTAAAATATGAAACAATTATTCACAAGCCCATGATGTTGGGATGGACATAGAAATCAAGTCAATCATGAAATAATTATAAAATATATATTTTCACCGAATTTTTACTCTAAAAAAGAGTTCCCAAACAAATCCTCCTAATTTTTTCAATTTTAAGATTTTTGGTTAGGATTTTTTTTAAATGGAAAAAAATAGAGGATAGTAAACAAATTTAGTTTGAAAAAAATGAAAACAAGACCGTGAGTCTTAAATATTTTTTAAGTAAAATTTGCTTGTTCACTATTTACTATGGTTGAGAAAAAGTCATATTGTCATCTAATTATTATTATTTTAATACCTCTCTTTTGGGGAAGCAAAGCACCCTCCTCTACTTATGGAAGTTTTTTTTTCATAATTTTTGGATAATGAAAAAAGGAGAGATAAATGGGAGATTAAAAAAAATATCTAAAAAGTAAAAGACAGGAAAAAATAGAAAATGAAAACTTTACGGAATGCGATAAAATTCTAAACTTCTAAACTATCATACTCAACTTGATAATCGATGGTCAATCAAGTTATAGCTTATTGATTAAGGCATATAGTTTCACCATAAAAAAAATAGTTCAATCCACATCTCCAACGCGTTATGTAAAAAAAAATGTTAACAGATGAATGATTTTTTTTATTGGAAGACATTGAAACAACAAACTGAACCTAGGCTTAGGCTTCGTTTGGTATAACTTTCTCTGTAACGACCCGTTACCAATTAAGATAAAAAAAATGAAATTAATATTATTTTCTCAAATGATATTAATGAGGTTGGATTGATAACTTGGATGTGAACTATCTCGTTTTCTCGTAAGGGCATTTTGGTAATTTCTCAAATATCAACAGTAAAATCACAAGTTTAATTCCATATTTTTAGATGATGTTAATCGTCTCGTTATTACGGTTCCAACGCAACTGACGGATCATCATTCTGAGTCCCGGTGAATGAGTTATGATCGTTTTAATGCAGTGGCATTTTCGTAATTAATTGAATTCGGGATTAAACCCTAAAACCTTCTCCTCCTTTCTCCTTTTTCAGAAAATCAGCCTCCACTTCTCCATTTTCCTCCAATTTTCGCCTAAATGTAACCCATAGAAGTATTTTGGCCATAACTTCCTCATCCGGACTCCGATTTACGCAAGTAAGTAGTGCTTTCTGATTAGTTTTTCGTCCTTTTTCCATTGAGACTAATTTCACAGAAATCTAAAATCTGTAGAAAAAGTTATGGGGTAAAAACGAATTCGGCCCTATTAAGTTTTATCCAAATTTAATCGGTTTTTGATTGTTTCTTCGTCGTAGTAGGTGTATTTTTCGATTGAAAGCATTTGGTGAAAGATTGGTGGAGAATTGAGAAGTTCTTTTCAATTTAGGGTTCAAGGTTTTGGAACTCTTGGATAAAGAAAAGCGAAATCTTGAAATTGAAGAACCTAAGGTGAGTAGAAATTAGTTAAGAACTAAATATTATCAGGCTTGTACTTTTCTTTTTCTTTATGAGTTAACCTCTGAAATTTTAAGCATGATATTGGGTGATTAAAGTATGATAAAGAGGTTTATGGGCTGTTTTAAAGAAGTTATAATTTGGATTCGATGTGTGTTTAAAATTGGTTTAAAGCATGCTATATTTTGCCTATTGATATCGATTTATTGAGAAACTGAAACTTCATATTTTCTATAATGTTTTTGGGTGTTTTAAGCATATTTTAGGGTGTTTTAAGGTGAAATAAGTTGCTGGACATATATGCCTTATATGAAGGATTAGTGCCCACTTGGCCGGAAAATTTAACTTAGGTGGCTAGTATTTTTGACTGTTGGTCTCTGAATCGATTATAGTGTGAATCTATATGTGTAGGGGCTGTTCTGGGAGTGTATTTAGAGCCGTTATGGCGTTGAAATTTAGATAGAAAAATAGTAGATTTAGAGGGTCCGAAAAAGGAGCGAAACTACACTAGTTTAGGCTAGTTTCACTTCTAGACTTGTAAACTGTTGGGAGTTGTTGGGAGTGACCCCAAAGTGATTTGTTGGGTGATTTTGGGTCATTTTAGAGTGATTTAAAGGTAAATTTCCAGAATTTATTCTTAGGGAAATTTGGCCTAAAAAGGGTGTTTTTGAGAAAAATAAGCTTAAGCTTTTTGAGCATCATGGGTAGTGATGTTGTTGGATCATGTTACTCAAATACCTCGGGTAACGTGATAGTAGGTTCGCTTTAAGCAAAGGCCTTGCTTAAAGAAGAATATTGCTGTTAAGGGAGATTATACGGTTGTGCACAACTCTATAGCACTTAACGGGGCAGGTTCATTCCATCCGTACAATGGAAAAGAATATTTTCTCTTAAGGATTTAAATTGTGAAAAAGTGTGTTTAAATTCCTTAACGAGCGTAGTCTCTGTTTGTTTGCGGACAAAGAGGAGATTAGAGGTATTAGTGGGGATTTCGAATCGAAAGGATTTAAATTGTGAAAAAATGTGTTTAAATTCCTTAACGAGCGTAGTCTCTCTTTGTTTGCGGACAAAGAGGAGATTAGAGGTATTAGTGAGGATCTTGAATCGAAAAGTTTTAAATTGAGAGAAGAATGTTTAAAACTGTTTCGAGGGTGTTTTCTTTAAATTTGCGGATTTAGAGACAGTTTGATTTTGATGAGTTAGACTCTGTGTGTTTGGGAGAAAGTGAATTTTTGGAAGTCGGTGAGGCCGATTATGGACTTAAAGTCTTAGAAAAGTTTCTCGTGGCATTATTTTATTTTTAACTCTTTCCTACTCATTGGGCGTAGCCTCATGATGCTACATTTTTTTTTCCAGGTAAACGAAAGAAGAAGTTTGGTGGTTGATGACGTTCGAGGCGAGTGGATTGGTTGGAATAGATTTACACGCCGGCGACCTTTTATTCTATTGTTCTTAGATATTTTGGGTTGGGATTTGATTTTTAACAATGATGTTGTTTTACCATTTTTTTTATATGAACTGATTAGTTCATTTACTTTGAAATAAGAAAGTACATTGATTTTAATTTTTTGAATAAAGATCGCGATCAATGTTTGAACAAATTTTTCATTGAAATTTTAATGAAAATGAACTGAAGTTGTTTAATTTAAGCTTCCGCTGTTTTGATTTATGATTTCCATGTTTGGGAAAATTTCGGGCTGTTACATTCTCTAAAAATGTTTTGAGTTAAACATTTTAAAAGAAATGCTAGTTAAGTGTTTCATCTAAAAAAACTTGTATTTTCTCCAAAAACACATTTTAGTATACTCAAGTGTTTTTAGATTAAACACTTAATTAATATTTATTCTCAAATGTATCACTC
Source organism: Gynostemma pentaphyllum (assembly GCA_028015215.1). Lineage (NCBI taxonomy): Eukaryota > Viridiplantae > Streptophyta > Magnoliopsida > Cucurbitales > Cucurbitaceae > Gynostemma > Gynostemma pentaphyllum. The sequence goes on along the minus strand of CM051349.1, from coordinate 39,943,824 downwards.
AAACTATTTTTAGGAGAAGTTGTATCAAACGGACCCTTAATTTATCAATGTATTGAATTAATGTTTTTGAAATGATTTGTGTTATAGTTTAAAATTTTAGAAAAAAAAAACCATTTATCATATTTGTAAATTTAAATCCTGATTTTTTAATTAATTTAAATTTATATTTACATAAAAAATTAGGCAATTAATATCCCTATCAAAACAAAACTGTAAAATATTAAAAAAAATTGTCAGTAAAACACCAAACAAAATATCTACAACCTAATCATGAAAACCTTTAATCCAACTATTGAAAACTCAATTTTTTATATTGTGAGTGTCCGGGCTAGCTTACGCGCACCTCGACTAATCTCATGGGACAACTACATGATCCTACAACACTTGACGTTGATAAACTCGTAGGATAATATTTTAGATAGGAAGTCAACATGGTTTGAACTCTTGACCTCAAGGTTAGAAAGAACTTGACCACTAGACCAACCCAACTAACGTTGGTTTAAAAAAAACTAGCAGAAAACTCAAAAAGGAAAAAAAATTTGAAACCAGACATGAATATAGTCCAATCTAACAATTAAAAAATAATCAATACAGGCATTAAAATCAACATCCACAATAATGATTGCATAAAAAAAAAATCACAACTAATCATAACCAATTTTTTTTTTTTAACTAATAAAAGGTATTAATATTGAGATTTGGGCTAAAATATGTTACGACTCTCAATGTCGCGACAGCGGTTCTCACGGGCGCGTGGCCGCGCGGCTTGCAGTATTTTGACACTTTTTAAGCCAAAAACCCGAGAGTGGTCGCCGCAGCTACGGATCTCATAGTTGCGGTGACAAAAGCGGTGATTATTTTTGAAATTGTCCCATGGCAGCGGCCACGGTGCAATTTTCTAAAGATATTATTTGATTTTATTTTCTTTCCTAGATTATTTTTGTTTAATTGTTATCTTTTCTTAACCTAGATAAATTTGTATAAATATGAGCTATAAGCCATCAAATTCAATAATTAATTACACCACTTATTAAAGTTCGGGATTTAGTTTGGTGAATTTAAAAAAATGATATACCTTATGAAGTTCAATAGTATAAATTGGATTTTTATGATTAAAATTTTTCCCAACATAACATTTTAAGTATTTGAATGTAATGAGGATTTAACGTGATATTATAGCACTAGGTTTGCCTGTTTTCATTTTATCGAACGGTTGAATCTTTGTTGATATCCAAAAGGTGATATACTAAATAAAATCTTTCAAATATATATTATTTAATTTTTTTCTTATATAAAGTTGGTTCCAACGTTGAACGTTCATAGATTCGGTGACTATATAAAATATCTCTACAATAATTTATTGTAAAGTAAGTCTAATTTACGCTGAAAGAAGAAATTGTTAATTTATTTTAACAAATCTTTTAATAACAATAAAAAATGTCAATTAAATTATAATTTAGCTCAACTACTTATATATTAGGTATTCCCCTATAATTTTGTAAGTTCATATCTCCCCACCTTTGTCAATCTAAGCATAGTTCAACTAGTCAGATACTTACTCATTTTCCCTCAATTTGATGTAATATTTCAAAAAAAAAAAAAAATCTCCACTTCTTTATTTGATATAATATCGAAAAAGAAAACTACAAAATACAAATGACACGGAGACGAGAATTTATAAATTAAACTTCAATATTAATTTAATTTCATAAAAATACATTTGATTCCATTCTTTTCCATTAAAAAATAGATTATATTTTTTATTTTATTAAATCTAGAAATTAGTCCAATCTATAAATAAAATACCAACTGTGATTCCATCATAGAAAATATTTAAATTTAATGCAAGTGTACTTGTAGATAGCTCTTCATATATTCGTTGTGGAAGACCATATTCGAATCACTTGAAAATATTATTTATTGAAATATTTTATTTCTTTGATTCTTCAAGGAAAAAAAGTTTAATTCGATGTATTTTTAAGTTTTCTAAAAACTTCACAATATTTTTTTATATATAGCTAAATAGCATGAAAATATTTATATATCTAATTTTTTTAAAAAAAAAAACCCAATCATAAAACAGTTTCAAACATATTCTAATGATTTATTGCTAAAATGTATTTTTCGCTTGTCTTTTAACATAAATAATGATGCATTCTCTCTTTTTACAAAGTTGCTATAACATCTAAAATTGGAGCGAAAGTTGACTCCTAATTTAGTGGAATTATTATTTGAATTTTTTTGTAGGTAGTATAATTTTTCAAAGTATTTGTAATTTTTTTTAAATAATAAAGTAATTATTGATTGATTTTAATAAATAATGATCAGAACTATTTTTTTTCCCCTTAAATTCAATAACCACTGTGGTAAATAATCGTAAGAAATCCATTAGTTCGTTAGTTTTGAAAGGATTAGACCTTCTTAGAAGATGAACACGGTGATCGAATTTCGGGCATACATTTCTTTATCGGTTGACCCGCTAAAATAGTTCGATCCGACCCGAAACTTCTATTTGTATAACTTATCCCAAAATTGTAGGGTCTCTTTGGAAATTGTTTAGGATAAAAAAATAACTTTATGATTTTATTTTACAATAATCTTTCAAGAATAGGCTTGAATGGTTTTAATAGGGGCAAAATGAGTTTTTTCAAAAATGACATTTTAAGAATTGATATTTTTAAAAATAGTGAAAGATTTAAAAAAAAAAAATTCACACTGAGATTGGTGGAATCTCAATATGAAAAATACAAATTTTGAAATATTTCAAAATTTTTACTATTTTTGAAATCACTCGTAAAAAGTCTTATTCATAAATTAAAACATAATTCAATTGATTATGTATGGTGCTTATTCTCATAAATTTAAAGAATCGAACCTTCCATATTCTTCTTTGTTGAGATATATGATTAAATTAACCCTTAGCTATTGGGTTAAGCTTTTGGGTGCAGTGATGATTTAATATATTTAATTTAGGGTAAATTGCAATTAACACCCTTGTGGTTTCGTTCAAATTCATGAACAACCCATGTAATTTAAAAATGACAAATTACACCCTTGTATTTTTAAATTATACCAATAAGATCCCTTCCGTCAACGTTGGAGGGGAACAATCTTATTAATATAATTTAAAACTATATGAGTATGATTTTTAATTTTTAAACTGCATGCGTTGTCAAGAATTTGATCGAAACCATAAGGATATGTTATTTACAATTTACCATTTAATTTAATATTCTTCAATTTAGTTTATTTACAATATTCTAAAAACGATTTAATTTATTTACAATATTTTTAAAATAAATTATTCAACATATTTACATTAACTTCCACATTTAGCAAAAAAATTGTATTTAGGACACTATCAAACATCATTTCTCCATTAATGAACGTAGAACTTGAGAAAAACATCATTTTCTACACAAAAATGCAAGGCGTCAAAATTGAAAATTTAATAAGCTACTATTCATAAATTTATAATTTTAGAAGGAAAGTCAATTAATAAAACCCGTTTGTTTGACATAATTTAACTAAATTATTACTTTGAAAAATAAATTAAAATCAGAATATCTTTAAACAAAATAAAAAAAGGGGTCATTTTCTACAAAGTGGTGATGAAATTATCTTAATTGATGAGGTAAGGAAAAGTATGATTGTTGGAGAAAAGACATTTTAAAACAAAAACTCAAGGCATCAAAATTGAAAAAATGAACCTAGTTGTGCAAATTGTAATAATAATGCTCCATGGAGTGAAACCAAAAGCATTTATTAGACCCAACCAAGCATTCAATGCAAACCCAGAGCTCTACCAATAATTAATTATTTTTTTAAAGTATTTTATTTCTTGAAAGAAATAAAATATTAATTAAAAATTAAAATTAGAGGGATGTGACATAGTAAGCAAAAGGAGGGTGGGGGGGAGGGGACAGCTGCCTCAGAAGAATATTTTAAATGGTATATATTGAATTTATTCTGTAAATTCAAACCCATATTTTTATGTTTATTACTTTGTATATATCCTTAGAAGTTGCTTATCTGCAGTTGCCCATATTTATTCTATTTGTTTTTTTTATGAGATGACATTAGGGGAGAAAAGGAAAAAAAAGTAGTAGGTCTATGGGTAAATGGGTGAAGAAATAAAATTAATTCTAATATTATAAAATTCCTTGAGATTTTAATATTTATTTTTGGTCTATATAGCATTTTTGTGCAGCACTGTTTATCTACAATTTAAACATGAACCCTTTTAGAATTTTTACTTATTTCCTCTCTTTTTTCTATTCAAAACTATATTGTTAAAAAATGAAAATGATCTCGCTTTTAGAAATACTAACGGATTGCCAAGTGACAAGTGTAATGCATATACAATTTGTAATTTAATTTAATTTTACTTTATTAAAATTGTAATTGAATACTAATATATATAGTTGATCAAAAATTTGACTTACAGTTAAAATTCATTTCAAAAAATGTATTTAACATGAGCTTATAAGTGTTTTTTAACTTACTAAAGATACTAAAAAAATTTCGAGTCAATTATAAAAAAAAATAATTAAAAATTTTAAAACACTAAACTAGATTCTTTTTCCATTTTTTCTTTATAAAAAAATATTTTACCTCTTGAAAACACATGTCTCAAAAGTTATCTAAAATCGTTTTTTAATTTTTATCTTTTTTTATTGAGTGATCATGATTTTACTTAAATTCTTAATTGAAAATACTTTAATATAATTTTTTAATCATTGAAACATTTTAAACATGACTAATTTAAATATTTCATGAGTTTATAACTACATATACATAAATTTATGAGCTTATTATTAATTAAAAAAAACAAAAAATCAAAATACTAAATTCATTAAATTATTGGATAATTAGTATTCATAGTTAACATTAAAATTAAGTGATCTCATTCATCTTGAAAAGAGTGTTCTTAATGGCTAGATTAGATCATTAGAAGCATTGAGAGTATTAAAAACAATAAGAGAGAATTAAATGCAAACAATATAAGATAAATTGCATTCATAGAAATACAAAGGAGTGCCCACACACATACATTTAGCCCATGATAATCACTTATTGAAAATATGACTTTTTCAATATTTGACCCCTATGAATGACCGTCTTAATTTTAGTAATTAGTATTAATAATTAACATAAAAAAGAATAAGAAAAAATGGGAATTCTTTTCCAACCTATTAAAGAAGAAATTATCCTCTTTTCTTCTTCTTTTTGTTCTTTCAAAGGAGTGTCCACATACATTAGTCCTCTTAATATAGAACAAATGAATTCTCCAAAATATAAATAAATTAATAAGTGAGACAACATAACTTGTCTTGCATAATGTGAAATCCAAAGAGAGCATTTAATGATGGGGGTTAATTCCCAATACAAAACCTTTAATTATTGTATATTTGGTCTTTTATTTTGAAGCCAAGTGTTCTTGAAATTAGGAGCAAAGAAATGAGGTAGAGAGATTTGTGTCAACGAGGAAAAGAAGTTTTGGACAGATGAGATTAAGAGGGATCAAGACATGATAAAATCTCAGGTCGTTTGAATTGTATCTTGTTTCTCTTCTACGGTACGTGGATTACTACAATATATCATTTTTATTTTTCGGTTTCTAAATTTTGAGGTTTATGTTTGATTCGTCTCCGAATTTTGAAGACAGTATTTCAACTATCACTAAAATGAATAAAAAATTAGTCGTAAGTGATCAATATTTTATAAATATGGATGCCAGATAAGGTTTGCTGAAAGACTAGAGATGGAATATTTGGGAGAATGTAAGGGAAAGAATTTGAGAAAAGAAGAAAAAGAAAGAAAAAAAACCTTAAGATTTAGAAAGGTAAACGACGTGTGGGATTAAATTAGGGTTTTATTTGTTTTTTGTATGTCTACATAAGGAAGCAAACAAAAACGCCTTTGTGGTTTCTCTAAATTCTCAAGTCAAATGAGTATGTTCCCTTTTTCTTCTGTTGGGGCCAAACCTTATATTCTTTCTTCTCTTAATAATTAAACTAAATAAAAAAAATTAAAAAAAAATACCAAATTACTTTTGGGCACGTTTCTTCACATTAAATCTCACACACACACTCGTTATAATATATTATATTAATTCATAATACAAAAAATCTTCTCCTTCTTCCTTCTTTTAATTATTTATTATTTAATAGTTTAAGATTTAATTTCTTATTTTAATTATTTGAGGATTAGGTATATAATGCTCACATGCAACGATTGGGGGAGTTTGTTTGGTTGAGAATCTCCTTTTTCGTAAAAAAAAATATTTGGTTTAGTGACGAAACCCCTTAACATTTCCATTTATATGTAGTTGGGGTATGTTTGAGAATCCCGCATATCAGAAAGATGAAAAGAACTCACAACGTTTATAAAATACAGGCTACTCCTCTCATTACCAATTGGTTTTGAGATGCAACCTATGATATTAAGATGATATCAGAGTCCAACAAGCCCAAATGAATATTTGGTCCAAAAGTGAGATCCGACCCAAAAATGGTGAGATCAATTTTTTTTAAAAGAATTTAGTATGATTTTGTTTTTAACTTTTTTTGTCCTTTAAAATTATGCATGTTTTATAGATAATTCTTTTATTTATGATATAATTATTATATACATTTTTAAACTCTAACCATACTTTTATTTTATAATCTAGTTATTAAATGTATGAACCCTCATTGAAATTTTTTGTATCTTGTAAAAAATTTAGAAAGATTGTAAAATATTTTTCTTGTCAAATTGAATATAACCCAACTCGTTAGACACAAATATTCTTCAATATAAAGTTGAAGATTTGAGATTTCGCCCACTCAATTTAATATAATATTTCTAAAAATACTTTTTATAATTTACAAGTTTTTAAAAGTGAAAATAAAAGAAAATATTAATTAAATAAACATATTGATTTGGAAAAAAAAAACAGAACCTGTATCATTTAGGGTGGTATTAAAATAATATAAATGTAAATTAAAATTATAGAATAATAGTGTCTCATTTATTCATATAGGAGTGAGATAACTTTTTGAGCACATAGTACAAAATAAGAACAAAAGAGTAATTAAAAATCAGAATAAATAAATAAAAAAATCTCTCTCTTTTTCTTTATTCAATATCTTTCGTCCTTTATAAGAAATAAGAATAGACACATCAAATTTAATTGAAAAAAAAAAAAAGAAAAAAAAAAGATGCGAAGAGGGTGGGGGAAAAGTAATCACACGTGAATGTGTCTTTCTCTCTCTAACCTATTTTATCCCGTCGTCTCCGGGGAAGGAAAGTAATATCAAAACCCCCAAATGGTCTTTTTTTTTTTTTTATGTGATTTTTATTTTTTAATTTTGTCTAGAGAGAGAAAAAGAGATAGAGAGAGAGAAACCTTATTTTCTCATCTTCTTTCTTCTTCTTTATCAGTGTCATTTTCTGAGATATACCCTCGAGAGGAACAACAATACCCATATCCAAATCTAGTTCCTTTCCCTCTCTTTCCATTTCTTTCTCCTTCTCTTTCCTTTTCTTTTTCTGGGTTTTAAGAAAAATCCTCTCTTTCGCTCTCTATACTTTCTCTCGAGTTTTTTTTTTTTTCCTTTCGAAAAGAAAAAGAATATAAAAAAAAAAATCAAATCTTGGGGTTTGATTTTGAATAATTGAGTTTCTTTTTTCTTTTGTTCAGCATCAAATTGGTTGTTTAAATTGAAGCAAAGAAAAAAAAAGAAGAAGAAAAGGCTGCAAAAGTTTGCTAAAGAAAGCAACAAAATCAAGTTTTGTTAAAGATGCCCTTGGAAGGGATTTTTATTGAAGCTTCTTCAACCCCACTTCCTGATCTTTCTCTTCAAATTAGCCCTCCTAATATTTCTTCTTCTTCGTCTTCCTCGATCTCGAATCATCGATTCACCGAAACCGGTTTCGATCATCATTTGATCCAAAGAAACACCCAAGTTTCCAATTCTAATTGTTTTTCTAGATTCTCAAGAGATTCCCAATCCCACACTACTGAGCTTTCTCTTGGTAGGAATTTCATTTCCGCCTCTGAACAACAACCACATAACAACAACAACAACAACAACATCCTTCTTCCTTATCATCATTTGATGAACCGTGGGGTTTCGCTTTTCGATGTTTCGCCGACGACAACGACACCGGGGGACGGTTTACAACCGATTAAAGGGATTCCGGTTTACCATAACCGTTCATTTCCATTCATGCCAATGGATCAAAAAGACCATCATCATCATCATTTTTACCCAATGCCAGCTTCAGCTTATCCTAATTCCTTACCTTCTCCTTCATCTTTTGGAGAACCTATTTCTTCAAATGGGTCTCATTCTTATCGTTTGGGAGCTTCCACAAGATTCAATGGGCTTTCTACAGAAGCTATTAAATCACTTCATTTGCAGCATAATAATCACATCTCTAATGGAGGACAGTTTGGTGTGGGAGTTGGAGGTTCTGATGTAGCTTCTCATGGCTTAATCAGATCCAGATTTTTGCCTAAACTTCCAACTAAGAGAAGCATGAGGGCACCTAGAATGCGATGGACTAGCTCCTTACATGCTCGATTCGTTCACGCCGTCGAGCATCTCGGCGGCCATGAAAGTAAGTGTTTTCACCCTTACCATCATCAGTCAATCAATCAGGGACGGAGCCAGAAATAAAAAAAAAGACAAAATATACTAAAAATTCATTTTTTTAAAATTAAAATCGCTCTATCATCAATCATAATAAATCGCTCATTGTTACAAAAAAAAAAAAAAAAAAAAAAAACCCTTTTTTTCATCTTGTTATTTAATTAATTGTTGGGTTTTGCAGGAGCAACACCAAAATCAGTTCTTGAGCTAATGGATGTAAAGGATCTAACATTAGCTCATGTAAAGAGCCATTTACAGGTAATTAAGCTGATAAAAACAAGCAATCATATAATGTTTTTTTTTTTTTTTTTGTCATTTTCTCTCTCTAGGTTTTTTTTAAGTGAGCGGTTGTGTTTGTATTAGACCAGCACGGTAACCGATGAATGAATATTGAATGGGCAGTGAGTGAATCAATTTAATGAGTAGTTATAGAAATCAAATCGGTCTGAATTTTTTTCTTCTTTTTATGCTTTAAAAGAAGAAGGAAAAAAGTTAGTCATCATTACAAAATAATACTTTGAAAAAGAAGTATTAAGCGCCTCGTGACTAATGAAATTAAAAAAGAGAAAAAAAAAAACATAGACAGTCTCAGAGAGTGAGAGAGCCCACAACACAGAGGAGAGAGAGAGAAGAAAAATTATATTTTATTAATTTTTTTGAAAGAGAGAGAAAAGACAATATATTATATGAATAAAAAATGTGTTTTTGTTTGAATCGTTTTAGACAATAGTGTTTTGTTTTTGTTTAAAATGACATAATTAGCTTCTTCTTCTTCTTCTTCCTTTCCGATGATTTTTTTTTTTGGGCAGATGTATCGGACTGTTAAGACCACTGACAAACCTGCTGCTTCCTCAGGTAATTCTATTGCTTGGCCCCTTTCCTTTCCATTTCTCTTTTTTACTTTTCTTAATTTTTAACCGCCCTCCTCCCTTGTTTCGACGGGATTGTTCGATACACGAGAATGAGTTTATGAAACACATTTTGATATCCAATTGACATTTGTTGGTTTTGACATAGCATTCTAATTTTTAGACAATCTAAACCATGTAGATCACATTTGCAACTATTTCATTTTGAATCAACCTAGTCTCTCAGACATCATAATCTCAGACTATAAATTTTCATTCTCACATTAAAAACAGTTTTTCATCCGATTAAGCATAAATATACTATTCTTTCGTCTCTTAGAAACAACTTGATTAGCTCGTAAAGATCTGTTGGTTTGATGTATCAATCATGAGTTTGAATCCCACATACCAGAAGTTTAATGTTCGTTTGAGATAATTTTTTAAAATGTTTATAATTGTTGTTTAATTAAAAGAAATGTGTGTTTAATAACCATTAAAAAAAATTAAAACCTATCTTAAGCTGACAATTAGTATGACTTTTGAAATATTAGTCAATGAAAAAAAACATCAATCAGCCAAAACACACATTGTTTATAAAAAAAATTAAATAAAGAAGAAATGATGTATTGATCTGAGGCGTTTGATTTTGAAATGAAGGGCAATCCGACGGCTCCGGTGAAGACGACGTGTCACCATTGGGAAATGGGAGAGATCAAGGGCCAAGACCATTTTCAGATCAAAGGGGAACATCGGACCGGTCGGCCCAGCCGGATTTGGATTTTGCTTCTTCAACCCTTTGGTCTAATTCTTCAAGGTAAATTTATCCATATATATATATTTTTTAATATGAATATAGACTTTGGATTACAGAACGTTTGCAGAATCTGCATTAAAACTAACTGAGGTACAGTTAAATTAAAGGGGTTTTTCATGAGCAGCTTTTACTTTTGTTTCTGTTTATTTGGTTTTCGGGAAATTTTACAGTTTTTCTTTTGAATAAAACTTCTCTCCAGATCCTTACTGATAAGGAGGAACTTCTTCTTACTTTAATATGTCATATTTTTATTCGATCAAATATAATATTATTGAAACAATAACAAATGAGCTCCTCCATATCAGTGACGTGACATGTTTTATTCTTTTTATTTTCTTTAATTTTTTTAATATTTTCCTCTTTAATTAGTTTTTCTTTTTTTTTTTCTGATCCGACCAGATGAGATATGTCACCTTGGTGGGTGTTTGAAAAAATCTTGAAAGCACATTATATATATATAATTAAAAATAAGAGAAAGAAAAACCTACTCCAGATATTATAATAAACCTCATTCCATCTCTTTTTCCTTTTTTTTTTTAATATCATTGGAATTTGGTGCTTATTCTCTCACTGTGTTATGACTTTTTGACTTTATAGATCTCTTTCTTTTATTCTTTAAAATATTTTTCTCTGCAGAAGAAAAAAAATAAAATCCTTGAGCAAAGATAGCTGAAATGAACAATTTTAAACATTGATTTCTAAATATATATATATATATATATATATTTTGATATTATTATAGAACTCTTGGATTTATGATCATGGTAGTTCTTTGTTTCAAATCCTTCATAATCATTCATTTTTCTTAAATGATTTGTCCTTAAACTGGGGAAAATAAGGTGTTTTTAAGATTTTTTTTTTCCTGGTGATTCCTTGGTCAAATCCTATAACGATAATCAAACTCACCAGCTGCGATCCAAACTATATTCTATGCTTTCGGGGGGAAAAAGATAAAAAAAAAACAAAAAGAGCTTAGGCCTTATTTGATACTGATTTTGTTCTTAGTTTTTTGGGTTTTAAAAAAATTAAGTTTGTTCACCTATAATATATCGTTATTATTTGATCACTTCGGTATCCCTAAGGATTCCATTAGGAGTATGTTTATGGATTTTTTTTTTTTGGGCAGGTAGTTTGGATATTATTATTGGGTTTTGAGTAAATTGAGTTTTAGTTAATTAGGGTTTTGTAGTATGATTAATTTGAGATATGATTGGTGTGATGTGAAGTAGTATAAAGGGCTAGTAAGGGACACAAAAGTAAAATGGGGTTATTAAAAATACTGTTTTTTTTTTTAGATATTTTATCAAATTGGGGGAAGGGGACTCAAATTTTCAACTTTATAAAAAGAGAGTATGTACCTAACCACTTGAGCTATGCTTGTGTTGGCTATTAAAAATACTATTAATTCTATAACATGCTCCAAAACTCATTATAATAAAGTAAAATCTTAGGTTCCGTTTGATTAGTATTTTAGTTTTATGCTTATGAAAAATGGGGAACAAATAAATCTTAAAAGTATATATACACAAAATAAAAAGTGAAAAAGAGTTACATTTTGCTAGCTAATACTCAATTAACTTGAACTTTTTCAATGATTTTTCATTGAATTTTATATTCATATTAAGGTTAAAATATAGTTAATTATATGTAAAAAATGTCATTGTTTTTCCTGGATCCTCTTAACCTTTAAACCTCACATTTTAATAAATAGCCAAAATCTATTGTTTGATGAGTATACATTGTTTCTTACTATAATATAAAAACTCACATGTTCCTATAAAACAGATCATATCATATTTGTATTAAATTATAAATAAGTTTCAACAGCAAAAACTGAGTTTTAACTCAAGTGGCAAATAAAATAAAAAGATTTAAAAATAAGAGACCAAATTAGAAGTAATAGTAAACTTTAGAGATAAAAACTTTATTTTAATCCAATATTCATTTTTTTCCCTTTCAAATTTGAAAGATGTGTAGTAGACTATTCCAAAGTAAAGAACTTTGTGGAATGAATTTTTTGTATTGATAGCTATGCATATACACACAAAGAACTATATCAAAATAAAATTAAAGGAAATCTTACCTCAAATAATACTATACAAGGAAAGAATAAACAAGAGAGGAATTTCGTCGAGCTGTCACCACGGCATCGAGAGAAGGTGCCGTGGTGCCAACCTTTTAGCTTTTTAATTGGAAAGCCAAAAACCTGCAGGCCGCGACCATAAGAGAGTGATGCCGCGGCACCATGTAAAAAACCCAAATAAAATGCAATTTATTGTCCTAATACAAAGCAAACTATATTGATTGTGATTATCATCCTTCTAGGCTAAAACCCTAATGAATTTTTTTAATTTTAATTATGTTTTGAAATTGCAGAGATGTGTGGCCACAAAGTCACTCAACCGAGATGGATGGGAGTATTAGACCAACATCTATACAAATGCAACAAAAATCCATTCACCAAATTGAGGTAAAATTATATAAATATTTATGTGTTTGTTTCTAAATAATCATTTACCCTTTCTAATTAAAAAAATATAGATATAGTTTTTCTCATAGATATATATAAAGAAATATTATAAATTTTGGATTGATATAAGATATGAATGGTAACAGGAATGTGATTCAGGTGATGTGTTGATGAAGAGATACAATTGTGAAAGATCTAATTTGGAATGTAAGAAACCAAGTTTGGAGTTTACATTAGGGAGACCAGACTGGCATGGAAAAGAAGATGATTGATAATTTTGTTATTAATTAATTTCCTTAAATCCCATATCAAATCTGTTTTTTTTTTTTTTTTTTAGGGTGGGATTTTAATTTTCTAGAACGTTTGGGGGTTTCTTAAGCTAATTAATTAATGAATGAATGAGTTGTTATAGAGATAGAATTAGAGAGATAAAACAAAATGAGGTTTTAGTGTGTGGGGGGTAAAAAAATCAAGGATATATAGTGAATTCATGTTTTCTTATGTTCAATGTTCCACTGGCAAAACTCTCTTCTTCTTCTTCTCTTTTTCTCTGTTTGTGAGCAAGAAGAAAAGAAGAAGAAGAAGAAAAGTTTTTATAATTCTAAACTGGTGTGACGTTGCTGGATGCTTCTGATCAATAAAACAGGATGAGAAGTAAGTAAAAAAAAAAAGAGATTTGTGTAGTGCGTGGAAATTATTTAATGTTGCTATCATAATATGTGCATCCCCGGATTCATAATTATATGGTAGATGTCGCGATTTTTCAATCTTATAAAAATCACGTGTACGATATATTTTGTGATTGATAATCACTTTGTGATAGCTACATCAATCAAATTTCTATCTTATAAAAATCACGTATACGATATATTTAGTGATTGATAGTCACTTTGTGATAGCTACATCAATCAAATATATAGAGAGAGGTTTACAAGTCTACAATGTGCAATGCTAACTTTCCATCATAAATCAAGTTGGATATGGCTTGTTTGTGATAGTTTTTAAAAATGTATAAGTACTTTTTAATGGTTATAAAAACACTTTTTTTTATTAGTAAAAACACTTTTAAACACTTCTATAAGTTAACTCAAACCCGCACTTAATTTTTTTTTTCTTCTTTTCTCTTACCCTGGCAAATTCAATATTTGATTTACTCACTGGGCATGGGAAAGTTTCCCAAGAAAAATTCATCTCACTCAGAAAATTCAATAGTGTCTATCAATCAAATTAAACGGTTCTCTTCTTATTTTTTTTCCAATTAGTTTCTAATCATTTGAAGGCAATAACTTTTCTCTTTACCATCTTAAAATTCTTAGAAAAATAATTCGGATTAATGTAATATCTCTAAAAAAACAAAAAATTGTAAATCACATTTTTTTTTAGTTTAGAAATGTTATTCAATAGTTGTACAACTAGTGAATGATTTATCGGATTTAAGGATTAGCCAAATCCATGACTAAACTTGGGAAATCTATCCTAAAAGAGGAGGAAAATGTATCAATCCCTATTAATAAGAAATAGGATTAAAAAGCTATCAAATACACCTAAAGGAGGTTATTTATACCCTATCAAATAAAGCTAGAAAATTAAAGGACTAAATTAAAATAGTAAAACAATATTGAAATAAATCCTATTTTCTTCATTATCCCGCATCAGTAAAACTACCTACAAATCGCACCCCTTTATATGTTAGGTTTAAAGAAATTAAGTATGCATGTTTATTTTATATCTACCATATGTTTTAAATTTTTTTTAAAAAAACATAAAAATTTATTAGATAGATGTAAAATTATAGATTTAACACCCACTCTACATGAATAATGTGAGGACACATATAATTGAGGAACAAAGATTTCCCTTTTTCTTATTTTTCCAACAACGAGCATGAGATTCCGATACAAAGAGATTGGGAACCTGTTTGAGATATCTTCTAAAACTGTTTAAAAATATTTTTTTAATGGCTATTAAAAAAATATTTTTTAAACAATTTCAAAAGTATTTCAAACGAGCACTTAAACTGAGATACTTGACTATATAGCCAACAAAGGCTATATATCTCCTAAACTAATTTCCATCAAACTACACGAAAAATAGAGTTAAATTTCTTTTCCTAATATACCAGTTAAAAAAAAATTCCTGGCATTAAACTTTCCTACAAATCCTAACAATTATTTACACCACTCGCCGGCGCCGGAGGTTTCTTAATCGCCGGCGCCGGAGTTTCTATTATACTACCTTTTTCATCATCTACGTTAATTACAACATCTTTAGACTCTGTGTCAAAAACTGGATTAATAATTCCTCGATGAAGCAGCAACTGCGATTTCTCCGGCGACACCGACGCCTCTACGCTTTTAAAACTCGCCATTCGAGCGAGTTCGTCGACGGATTCCGATATCTTTTCCACTGATTTTACAATCTCAATCAATATACAACAAACTGTTGCATCTGGTATTATCACCATCAGGTCTTCTTGGTTCTCTAAGTAAGCTAGTTTAAGCGCGTTTTTCAGGTCATAAATGGCGGTTTTTCCGTTTTCGATGTGTGTCTTCGCCGAGGAAGGGTTTGACATTGTTCTAATGGAGGAAGATAATGTTTTCAGAGCTTTGCTGGATTCTGAACTTATGGATTTGCATGATTCTTCTATTCTTTGCCGGAATTGAATAGGTACCTTTAAGATAAGATATTTATATAAGGTCACTAATTTTGGAAAAAAAAAAGAAAAGATTTTGACTCAAATTATATATACGTTTTTTTTTAATTAAATTTAGGACAAAGAAGCATTTTTTTTAATTAAATTTTTGTTCAACCCCCAACTTACAATTATATTACGAATAGAGAAATATAATTTAATTTACTATAAAAACAATAATTTAATTTAGTTCGATTTTAAAAATATCTATATATATATATCACTAAACCAAACGGAACTGATAACTTCAGTTTTTAGAATATAAAAAAGGATGAAAACCGAGGATGATTGTAATTTTTGTAAACTTCAGTTTTTAGAATATAAAAAAGGATGAAAACCGAGGGATGATTGTAATTTTTGTAAAAAAATATTAACTCTTAAAAATATTTGTAAATACAATAAATTTTGAGCAGGTTAATCATTGATCAACATTGAATTACATATTTTTAAAATACGTTAATCACTGATTCACACATTAATCAATGTAAATCACTAGTAAACGTAGTAAAAATTGCTAAAACTAAAATATTTGAGAAAATTGATTGAAATCGGTCGATTTAGACCAGTTCGATTTGATATCCTAGTTTTCTCGGTTTTATGTACGCCCTAATATTTGAAGATGAAGATAAGAAAAAGGGTAGTAGAGTACCTGGATAGGATGATCAGCTGGGTAGAGGTAGCCATTTAGAGATTCAATTTGATATGCACATTGTCGAGTGAGGGATCCAATTTTCAAGTATTGTTTCCATGGGTGACGAAAGGAGAATTTCCCATGCATTGGTTCCCATGAAGCGAAGTTTGCCTGAAAATAAATTAAGGTATTAGATTGTGAATATTTATAGGATATATATCGTCTCGTTTTATATATATGGCAGCATCACATTTTATATATGTGACAATATCCCATTTGAATGTGGCAAAAATCTGTCCTTAAAAACTTTATAATGTTATTTAAAATGGTATAAATGCAAAATAAATGTAATTAATGTTTCTATTTGGATGAAACTTTAAAATAGGATGGAAGTAATCATTTCACTATCTATCAAAAAAAAAAAAAAAAAGTAATCATTTCACTATTAAATAGCCTTCTAATTGATGATAATATAAAATTTGGTGAGATCATATTTATTATTTTCATTACTTTAAAATGAAGTTACGAAATTTGATGAATTTTAAAATTAGAAAACTTTTCGTCTCAAAAGAATTCCTTCTGAATCACTTATGATTTGAAATCCTTAAAAATCCACATAAAATTAAATCCTTGGCTTTTTATGTCGGGTCAAAAAAGAAGAAAAATTTCAATTCACCTAACTTTTAGCACATAATATTAATCATTTCACTATTATATCCTTCTAATTGATGATAATATAAAATTTGATGAGATCACATTTATTATTTTCATTACTTTAAAATGAAGTTGCGAAATTTGATGAATTTTAAAATTAGAAAACTTTTTGTCTCAAAAAAATTCCTTCCGAATCACTTATGACTTGAAATCTTTAAAAATATGCATAAAAATTAAATCCTTGGCTTTTTAGGTCCGGTTAGAAGAAGAAAAAAATTCTAAGTCACCTAACTTTTAACCCATATAGAATAATATTAACAAGGCTCCAACTTTATTTTAAATAAATAATTTTTTTTAAATTAAAAAAAAAAAAAAAAAAAAAACACTTTTGCTATTAAGAAATAATTTAGGTTCCACTTCCATTCTCACATTACAACGAATAAAGAGAGAGAGAGAGCTCACCAAAGTTTCTTCCGTGGATTGTGAAATGAGCACAGTTTTATAAGCTTGAAGAAATGATTTGTCGTGTTTAGAATCTTCAACAACATCTTCTCCATCTTCATATTTGAAATATTCACTTCCAAATCCTATACAAATATATAATCATATGTTATAAAAAATTCCTAAAGATATAAATTAATAGTATCAGTCTACTCTCGAGCCAACCTGAACATAACTCAATTAACTCAGCTAGCTCTCTTTCATAAGGTGAAAGGTTCGAGTCTCCCCACACCCATAATTTAATATAATATCAGGAGGAAAAAAAATATAATCTTACCCTCAAGATAGTTGGCTAACTTTTCAATATTGGAGGCAATGTTATTATGAAGAGATTGGCCAGCCCAAACAGGACATATAAAGAGGGAAATGAAGATGCAAGTTGCTCCACCAATTAAAATGGTTGATAGTCTTTGATGTGCCAATTCCAAGATTTTATCAACTCTATATCCAGAGACTGATACTAAACTGAAGGTTAATATGAATATCATAACCCCATAATCATATTTTGCTTTGATCTTTGGGAAGAATCTTGAGAATGTTGAAACAGCAGCTGCACAAATTTTAATAGTTAACTCATTTTACTCTTTACTATATATGATATGAAGTATTTAATATATATATTTTACTTTTTTAAAATCATTATTTAGACTTCAAAGTTTTTTTTTTTAACACTAGACTTCAAAGTTTGGAACTATTAAAGTAGGCTATAGATGTAATCTTTTTAATAAAGGGAAATTTATATATATAATTTGGGGTATATCAATTAATCAACTATTAATATATCAATTAATAACTAATAGTATATCAGTGATTTATAATAGTATATCAGTTATAATCGACTAATAAACTATCATTGATATACTAATAGTTCACTTATATATTGATAGTGATTGACTGATATACTCAGAATCTTTAAAATTCTAATATTTTTGTAAATATTTTTTTTTCTTACAAATTTATTACATTTCTAGTTTTTAATATATTATATAATGTGAAAAAAGCAACTAATTACCAAGCAGGAAAACGAAAATCCCAAGAACAATAGGCTCTCCTGTCTGGCCAAAAAGATATGCAAAATGTTGAGCTCCCACTCCCAAGGCACCAGCAAGCAATGTTCCAAGCATTCTATTCAGACCTTTACATAGCGTTGCACCTATCGATTTAAAGAGATAATACGATACACTGTAAAAACTCATGAATCAAACCCGAGAAACAAACGCACTCGAGTCGAGAGAGTGTGTGAAATGAATGAACTTACCTACAGTAAATTCGAAGATAACTACTACAGTTAGGACAGCCCAAATTGCTGCAATCCCAAAGCCATCATAGAGAGGCCTCCAATAATACAATAAAGAAACAACTGAAAGAGCAAAACCAACTTTGAGAGAGTGAATGATTCGTCTTGGGTCATCTTTTCCTAGCTTCTTTGTCTTCTCTACAGCCTTAACAACATGAGTTTTGCATGAACTTAGAAGCCCGTCGGGCTTTTCTTGAGTCGTTGCCGATTCGACCGCCATGAATCGAGGCTTAGTGCTGCAGCTAATTTTGATATATAATCTCTGAAATTTTGCTGACAAAGTCACCAAATTTTAAGAGAATAGAGAGAATGTGGTTAAGAGATGGATGGTGAATGAGTGTTGAAAGAATTCCATTTTTATAGGGTTTTTTTTTTTTTTTTGGTGAAACAAAAAAAGAATATTATGTAAGGATTTTTGAATTGGAAGCATGTGTTTTGATGTCATCAAGTTCAGTTCAAAAGGACATAGATTTTGCTTAGTTTTGAAAAAAAAGTTATAATATATGCTTTCTGATTAAGCATTTTTCAAATATATGTTTTTTTTGGGTTAATTTTCTTTTGATTAATTAAAATAATAGCTTTGCTAATGTACTAATACAGCTGGGAACCATTAATTTGATTTTTTTTACCACCCAATTAGTTTTGTCTCTTAGATGAATGGCTATATCACAGCCTTTTGCTTATTAATTAGCAAGATAATGTGCAACTTTAATTTCACTTTTTGAAACTCTTGCTATATGATATTTTATGAGTTCAAATTTTTTTAGTTTTTTATAAAGTTTCTTAAATTCTATTTCATTTATGTATTCGTTATTGTTTTTTTTTTCCCATCTCAAGTTTTTGTAGTTGTAATGATGTGTTGGGTCTTCGTGTCAAATTAAACATGGTGGAAGTTCTTCAATTTCAACTCGAGTTTTAGCTCTAGATCATAATTATGAGTTCAAACATCTGTAATAATCTCGTACAAATATTCAAACCCATGAGTAAGTGGTGTTGAAAATATATAAAAGATTAAATTTATTATAAATCTAATAGGTAAAGTTTTTTAGTGTATTGGTGATTTACCACAAAGTTCATTCTACATCGAGCCAAACTGAAATAAAGCTAGGTTATATATATACATATTCTAAATATGAGGAGTGTTGTTAATTTTCTACACAAAATTCATAATAAAAAAATGACTAGATTTTGTAATAAAGGAAATAAATACCTTAAAATAGGACCACTTTTGCACCTCCAAAGCTGAAATCCTGAATTGATTCCAACTTAAAGAGAGATATGTCTATTGCAGATGTTAATGTGTCCTTATAAAACTAAGAATAGTACATATTGATTGTCCTATGTTTTTCATTTTTGAAATACTATATAATTAGAACCATATAAATTTATAGAGAAATGACTGATTTTAGATATAGATTTTCATTTATGAAATTATTTTTTATTTTTTATTATTCGATAATTTATTGAAATCAAAGTAATAAATTATTGATATATATTAGGAATAGATTGTCAAAACTAATTTAATAATTGATTTGTAATAAAATGAGAGTTTTAGTTTCTAAAAAACTCATATTTAGATGATAATTATTTAACTCAAAACAAAAGTTAAAAGAATAAATTCAAAAGTAAACAATACCTTTTTTTTTTAATGAAATAGAAGTCATATATAATTTTGATAAATTTGTTTAGGTTGTAATATATGTATAATTTCATTTTTTTCCGCTATTTGAATAATTCTGTCTTTTCTATATATTCAATCAATTTTATTGAGCAAAACTCTTTTCAACTTGAAACAATCTAGTCAAAAATGCACAATTTACCATAATTAAAACATGGTATGAATAAAATTGTTGAAATATTTGAAGCTACCGTTTATATGAGTACCTTTAGGGGTTGTTTTGGTATACGAGAAAATGAGAAATATGTTGTCTGAGATTCTGAAACTTAACAACAGAATGTTTGTATTTAAGGTCCGTTAATGATGATTTTGAAAGTGTTTATAAGTGTTTTTTAATGATTACCAAAAGCTTTTATATATCCTACCATTGAAAAAAAAAAGTTGAGATATTATCATACTTTTGAAAGAAAATTAGAAAATTAATGATCATAGTATTATATCCTTCAACACAATTTGTGACAGTTTAGATCATCAGAATCCCTTTATGAACTCTTTTCATTTTTATATTTTTAGCCTTTAACTTGTCTATTAAGCGTTGCTTTACCTTCCAGCAGCCCATTATACATTCAACTCTCGATTAATCTAAAGTTTTTTTAAAAAAATATTCATCCCTGCAAATACTCATTATAATTTAGACTTAAACGCAATCTCAAGTAATATCAACAGCTCGTTTAAAATAACTTTTCGGACGGCGTAAAAACTTTTGGGTTAAAATAACTTTAAAAAAAATAGTAAAAAAATACTTTTAAACTCCTAAAAATTATATCTTTCGGGCACTGAATATAAAGTATTATGATTAAACAAGCCCAGTTATAATTACATGTACTTAATCCCCACCAGGGGCAGAGCCACCCTTTGGCTTAGGGGGTAGTTGCCCCCCTCAATTTTTAAAAAACAAAAATTTATAGGTTAAAATTGAATTTTGTTAAGTAAAAAATTGAAAATTTAATATAATTTATCCAATTTACCCCCCTCTATTTCCTAATATTAGCTTTATATAATGTTTGCCCCCCTCAATTTTTTAAAAAATGAAAAAATAAAGTTAAAATTTGAAAATTTTACTATCACTTTTCTATTTTGCCTCCACTTATTTCTAAAAATTAACTCTATGTATTTTTTGCCCCCCTCATAAAAATTCTGGCTTTGCCCCTGATCCCACTATAATATTATCTTAAAAAAAATACAAAGTATATGGTTAAAAAGAAAGAAAAAAAATCTTCATATGGTTTTCGATTTTTTTTTCTTTTCTTTCTACACGCACTACTCCATTAAAAGGGGCATTTGCAAATCTAGCAATTTTTTTAGTAATATTTGTAAAAATAGAAGCTCAAAAAAATATTTGCAAATATAACAAATTTTTATGAGGTTTATCAATGATAAACATTGAATTACGTACATATTTTTATACTATGTTTATCACTGATAAACACATAAATTAGTGTTTATCATTGATAAACATGATAAAAATTACTATATTTACAAATACTTTTTTAAGTTGATATTTTTATAAATATTGCATAAAAATTTGTCACCCAATGAAATTTCCCCATTAAAATGGTCTTGAGGCACTTTATCCGCCAATAAAATCTTGTAGAAATTAAATGACATTCTTAATTTCGCTTTAAAAAAAATTAATTAAAAAATCCCAAAAGGAATTAGAACCCAATTAATAAATGAGTTGATCGATAATGTATCTGTAGACATCCATAAAAATGTGTATGCCTTGATTTGATCCAACTAGAAAAGCTATTGAATAGTGTCATCACCAACTACATTAATTAAATTAATCGATTGATTAATTTTTAATAATATTAATAACAAGATGAGTTTTTTAGGTCACGCTGAAGAAGAAATTGAAAAAGTGAAAAGCAGAAATTATTTATTATTAATTATAGATTAATAAAAAAAATGCACGAACACATTAGAATATTGTGGGTTATTGTAAGGAAAAAAAAAACTTGATTTTTGAAGATAAATATTGGATGCATGAATTGTCCAATGTTTTAAACAACATATATTTAAATATTTTAAATGTTAAAGAGAGTTTCATTTGTTAATTCATTAAAACTTCTGTTTTGTTTTGTTTTATTACATAGATCGTGAGGAGAGGCATTAATTGTTTTATTGGTGCATATGATATCATAGTTTAATTGTATATTTATCTAATTATTGAAAGAGATTCTTCCTTTTTTTTCACTTTGTTTATATAAATATATTTATTAGTTCATGAATTATTGTTGTCGAATGAAGATGAAATGATGAGCAATGTACACGTGTCTAGCTTCAATATACATTTTCAAACCTTATCCATTAAATAAAAAGTAACTATTAAATAGAAATGAAGCTCTTTTTATTTAATTATTTTCTATAAAATCCCTATTTAACCCGAAAAATTGTATTATTAGACTAATATATAGACTATCGATTATGACGTGGAAAAAGAAATAACTCTCACAAGAGATTTGAACTCAAGATCTCAAGTTTTAATATATGTTAAATAACCGCGATATGATTAAAATATATTAACTTTTTTGACAAAGATAAATTTATTATCTTTCTTTTTCTGATGTTTTTTTCTCCTCATCTCGGTTGACTTTCTTATAATTTTTTTATTAAAACAAAAAACAATGTGATTGACCTTCACTGCACGTGCAATCTGGAATTCAATGAACAAATTCACATAACACAATAACCGAAAGCTTATTTTCGATCTTGGTTATTAAAAAAAAATCAAAAAATAAAGGGAAAAGAAAAACACGATGAAGAAGAAAACGCATGTGAAACCCAATTTTCCCTTGAACCAGTCAGCAATGGTAGAAATGGGAAAAGAAAATACTTAAATTCTTAAATCGTTGATTTCTTAAAACTCTGATTTTACATATTTTTTTAACCAAAGTTTTCAGCTTTCCAGTGCAGTCATTTTAGGTACGTTTCCACTTTACAGTGAGACATTAGAAATATATTATGTAAATTTCAATCTCTTAATTTGAATCCGACAATGCTTTTGTTAATGTTTCATTTATATTATAAATTACAAAAGTATGGGCTTTCAAATGTGGTGTCTAAGTTATGGGGATTGCAATTGCAGCTATTCTCATCAGATTTCTGAATTGCATTTTGTCTTTCTAAATATGCCAAAAGTCATGCTCAAAATCTCTATATACACATCTAGCTTGGAC
This sequence comes from Gynostemma pentaphyllum, assembly GCA_028015215.1. Classification (NCBI taxonomy): domain Eukaryota; kingdom Viridiplantae; phylum Streptophyta; class Magnoliopsida; order Cucurbitales; family Cucurbitaceae; genus Gynostemma; species Gynostemma pentaphyllum. The sequence goes on along the minus strand of CM051349.1, from coordinate 39,920,421 downwards.
CGTTTTTAAAAGTTGTTTTCTGCTTTTATTTTGAAATCGGTTTTTAAGATTACGTTTTTTGAAAGATGTTTATCGTTTTTGTTTTCTAGATTAGTTTTTTTTAACACACGTAATCCGTAAAAGAAAAATTAAGAAAAACAAAAGCAAGAAACTGATTTTGAAAACAGCATCTAAACTTCTAAACTTACCTCAAGTTTAAGTCTCCAAATGAAAAGTTTGAACTTTGAACCTTCCATTGTAAATGGTTATGAGAATCCTTCTTAGTTAAAGTAAAGCTAGTTATATTTTAATACTGATGCAGAAGCTGTCTAGGGATATTCTGGATTCGTATTGACTAAGGAATTTAGAATGGAATGCATGTTCTCTTTCAAATTCAGATTAAAAAATTGAGTTGACCCATTATTCAATGTCCACAATTTAAAAAATTATAATTTGGCAAGTTGACAATTTATTCTAAAAGAATTTCTATATCCATGATTTATGCAAACACTCACTCTGTGAAACAAATATCATTTGAACAAAGTGATAAAAAAAAAGGTCCTATGTCACCTTCAATTTAATCAAGAAAAAATGTGCATTAGGAAAATAAGGATGAATTCAGATTATAATTCAGTGATGAAAATTGGTATTAGGAAAATAATTACACTATAACTTGATCAACACTACATACGGTGTTCGTATATTACACTCCCATCAACTACACAGTATATCAGCCCTAGCCAAGAACAGAGAACTTGCACTGAGCATAAATAATGCATATCCTTAACCCGTTCTCTCTTCTATTCTACATGCTACACGAAAATCGATATGCATATGCCCGTCTATCTACACTGCTGTGAACTACTAATAAATAATGCCTCAGAAAGAAGCATATGGTTTATTTTACAGACAAGATTTTGCAAATTTTTATCTGCTTACCATCCATAGATCGGATTTTCAACCTGAGGAGGGAGGAGATGCAGGTCTTTGCAATGCTGTTTGTCGTAGTCACGTGTCCCAGGAATTGCTCCAGAGCAAAGTCTGAGGAATTCATTACCAGTGAGACAATAATGGGCAAATGCCAGACCTCCGTCAACGACTTCCGTCAGGCTAGGCGTTGATATTGATCTTCTGATTACCTTCCTGTCGGTGGTTTTCGATTCTACACATTCTTTATCGCTGTTCAAGATTTTGTTAAGATCAGAATATTCTAAGAATCTTTGGGTGGCGGCCTCCCATGAGAGATTGTATCTTTCCTCTGGAGTAAGAGGATGAGGTTCATTTTCAAGTGCCTCTTTCACTCTGGCAACAAAATCCTCTGATGACTTGTAAGTCAAACAGTTGGGAAAAGACTGGAAGAATTCGTTGGATGGATGGTCTGCACATACTACAAATTTTCCCATGGCAAGTGCCTCGGCCGTAGCTGTACAGAGCACGTCACTGACGCTGGGGTTTATAAACACTTTGTACCTTCAAGGACAGAATAAAACCATTTCAAAGGAAGCATAAAAAGAGATTCAGTATGTAGGAGTTCAGTGATGAATGTGCATTTATATATTTATATCATCAGAAAAATGTAAGTAACATGATAAATTCACTGCAATAGAATATCACATTCAATGAAGAATGCTTTCATCATAGCGCTTGCCGTCTGAAATTCTCAAAGGATATGTCAAGTGCTTATTAGCCATAACAGTTTCCTCCAAATTACACTTCATAATCACTATACGAGATACACAATATAATAACTATTTCTGCGCAGTAAATGAATATGCATTGAAAAGGGAAGTTTTATTTAAAAGGATCTTACCCATGAAGTGAATCATCTGCATGGTCCCTCCCTCTCAGAAAGTTTACATTTAACTCTAACTTCTTAGCTGCACACTGAACCTCATGTGCGTCCTCTCCATTTCCAAACACATCCAGATTGAACCCATCAAGATCATTCTTGTGCTTTGCTAGCAAATCTATTAATTCCCTATATCCTTTTGCCCATACCATTTTGCCTAGGAAATAAGCACCTTTTGAAAAAGATGCATTTCCAAGTTCCCTATCTTCGGCAACTTTTTCTCCAATTTTTAAAAATTTGGGATTTACACCATGGACATTACAAATAACAGATTTCGGAAGATCTTGGGTGGCCGCAGAAAGTCGAAGAACCTGGCAAGAATTGACCAACAGTCAAGATAACGAAAACTAAGAATTCACTATATCAGCAAAGGAAAACTCTATACCAAATTGAATCCATAAAGATGAGGAAGGTACAACAAAGATCATCATGATCACCACTAAGTTAAACAAATACCTTGTGACAGTATGCTCGGGTGACCCAATTGTTTATGTGCTTCACAAGGAAAGCTTGGAGAGCACCATTCTTCTCCCGCTTGATGTATTCAAGATAATTTGTATGGACAACACCAACAACATGGTTAAATTTATCAGTCCAACGCCTGCCATGATGGTACCAATTCAGGTGTTCTGGTTCTTCCAAGATTGCTATGTCAGCTTCCTTGGAAGGAACAAACTGTGAAGTATCTCCTGCAGGTATGATGCTACGCCTTTCCTTTGAAAACTATGAAACAGAATGCCAAAAATAAGTCAAAGTTTAATGCATTAGGGAACAATATTTTAAGCAATTCACAAGAAATTCACCTTTCCCGGATAAAAGGAAATTTTAAAATCAGGCTTAAAGCCAATTCTTTCCTCTAGCCATTTACGAATGTAATTTTCTTGCTCTTCTGGAGAACTAAAGGTGAGATGGTTAGGATAGACTTGCTCTTGATCAGACTTGGAAAGCCATGGCACTAATAATGTAACACTCTGTTTTGCAGACTGTGCTAGATATGCAGCTCTAAACAATGGATTTACAGCAGTTCCTGTCATCCACGGAAGGCTGGCTGTTGTGACAATGGCAACATGCCTTTTCCCATCAGAGGGAATGCGCTTTGCATGATCAGTCCAGAATCCACCATCATAGCAATGTCCTGTGCTTTGGAGGACACTGGCTATCCTTGAATCCAGTTCATCATTCGTGTTATCATTTTCTAAAACAGAGGTTTCTCCTGTAGAGGTAGAGGAGTGCAGTAGAAATTGATTTTTGCGTTTGCTACACAAGTTCTCCACTATCTTGTCGCATATATCTGCAAGAATACTTGAAGTAGGTAACACAGTTGAAAGTACAGATAAAAACAGAGAGAGAGAGAGAGAGAGAGAGAGAGAGAGAGCGCGTGGAGGGGGGAGGGAACACCAGCACATAGATCAACAAAATAACAAAAGCCAATCATCCAATTTTGAAAAAAACCTTCTTACAATTCACATGCAAATGATTGTACCGTTGTTTTGTAAACAATGTACCATATTACCAAAAGTCAAATCCATTCCAACATTCGTACTTAATTTTTTTTTTTTTAATAAGAAACAAAAATATATTGATTTACAAAAGGAATATTCCAACTTATAGGTTGATTTCTAAATTTAGTGCTAAGCAAAATTAAATTTAATTGAAATAAAGTCTTATAATACTTCTTATATACTTTCATGATCACTCCAAAAATTCTGTTAAAAATAAATAATCACTTCAAAATTTAGTTTGCACTCAAAAACAAAATTTTCTGTCTCCTAGACCTATCTTCTTCAAAACTTTTTTTTTATTGATTTTGCTTTCTAGAATTTCTTTTCTTTTTTTTTTTTCAATTTTCTGGAGATGATATTAACTCTTACTTATTTAGATGCACAATGGATACAAGCTCGACGATCGATTTTCTTTTCTTTTCCTTTATTCAAGAGACTACTTCACTGTTGAGTTATATGCCTCTATCCTTATACCTGTCATATTTATTGGTAGTTATACAGATTTAGTTTTCTCAACTATCAAAGTACAGACAGAATATTAACACTTCATTCTAAAAGATTGGCATTTCTACCAAGAAAAGTATCCAAAGTATGTTAAAACATTTTGAGGGCTACAATTCTAACTGAATGATAATGAATATTTACCACTTCGAACGCCAATTTGATCAAGGAAAGATCCAGATTGCCTAACCAAACATGCTAATAGCTCTGGTACATCAAGTGGCGGTACCTCCTATGTTGCATTAAAATGAAATTTTTCATTAGCTTATTTATACTACAAAACTAAAAATGAAACATGCTTCACCATATGTCACCCTAATTCTAGAAAACACTAAAGAGAAGGGTGAAGATATATGCTGTTGACAGTAAAACTATACCCAACGACCTGGACTGGTCTATGAAAAACCTATTGACCAAATAACTTTTTCCAAAAGTAAACACGAGACCAACCTTTGAGTCTTCAGGATCCTTACAAATTGCTCTCTGCAAACAACAAGAAAAAAATGTCATATAAGGAAGCAAATTCCATATTCCTTATCTTAATCATTACAATATCTATTACAACGGAAGTATACAGCTAGTATACAATGATAATACTTTTCTTTAACAGACAAGAAAATATTAACCTAAGAATTCTGATACTCGCAAAAAACACAGTACTATTGAATAGAGTAAAAATAATAGTATTCTAAAAAATCCAAATGTTTTAAAAGGTCTTAGTAATAACACCCACCCATTACACAATAGAAACTACTACCATACAAGTATACATGGTATCATATGTATATTTGACGCACATATATATACACCACGGTTCACGGAAACCATAATTTTCCATCTTGGCCTACGATTCAGCCATGATAGATGATGATAGGAACAAAAAAATATCAACCGGCTTTAGATGATTCATTGCTTGTCTTTATATCAGCTCATTAGGAACCCAAGGAAAACCTAGAACTTACACATTTAGCATCCTATAGTGAAAAAAAAATTCCACATCCAATTCCTTAAATTTCATTACATAATCATAGGAAGGAGGCAAAAAGGCATCCTTTTTCCCGATCATTTTTTTCAGAATTCATAAGTGATATACTCAATTATCAGCAAAGAAGTTAAAACGAATGAATCAATTACGAGTGCAACTAATAAAAACTTAATAAGATATAGCACAAGAACACACCAGGCTCGATTTCACTTTCTCTACAAAATCACTATTCTTAAACCCTTCGAACGACGAACTCCGCTTCTCGAACTCCCTCAATCTCGTCTTCAACGCTTGAATTGGCTCCCAATCCCTATTAGAATTCCCTTCATCACTCTCATTCTCTCCTCTAAACTCTCCCCAAAACTCTCTAAACCTAACTCTATTCCATTTCCTTATCCCATCACCATCAATAACCCCATCTTCAGCCTCGGAAACAATCGCGTTCTTAATAGCAGACAAATCAATCCTAATACTCGTCCTAGGTTTCCATTTCTCCAAAACAGTTTTGCTAAAATCCGGCGCCGAATACACTCTACGAATCTCCGATATCTTAGGCTGTAATTTCTTCACAAACTCAATCTCCGCCGGCGGCAAAGACCGAATCGGCGGAACAGAGAACGGAGTAGCGGAGTTAAGGAAATTCTCAATTTCCCGATCAAAAGACGTCGCTAAATTCTTGAACGAATTTGCTCGGTCTTTGATTAAGCGAAGATCAGCGTCAGCTGAATCACGAACTTCCCTCCATCCTTTGGAAATGAAGGAAAACGCGTTGGGATCCATTGAAGAGTCTTGGAAATTCAAAACCCTAGAATTTGAAGATTGAAATAAGGAATTTCTGAGAAACAAGATTTTGCAGCTCGGGACGAGAAATATGAATATGGTTTACGACGACGATGGCTGAGGATTGAGCGGTTGAGAATTTTGTAGACAATGGGTTTTTCTTGAACTGAACCGGTTGCGAAGGATGCAGAGATAAACCGGATTTGATTGGGATGACGTGGCCGTGTGGGATTAGAGAATCGTTGAAGAATATTCTCTGTATCTTAGGGAAGGGTAAAAGAGAGAATATAAGTGGTTAGGCACTGCTCTCTTCTCGTGAGGTCGAAGGTTCGAGTATCTGCTCCCTCAATTTAATTTAATATTTAAAAAAAGGGAAGGGGATTTAAGTGGTTCGGCACCTACTTTCTTCTCGTGAGGTCAAATATTCGAGTCTCTATTCCCCAATTTAATATATTAAAAAAAAAAAAAAAAAAGAATTTATGGAGGGATAGATAGAACTAGAAGATTATGATTTTATGGGAGGATCGCTTTGTGGCTGTGGACTCAGTTCCTGGATTGTCAAAATATTTATAATATATATATATATATATATATATATATATATATATATATATATATATATATATATATATATATATGATCGATGGATGTGAATGGTCCCATTAAATCTTTAGTTATCGACATCGTGTTAAGGTTTTGTTCGAGAATGGACTGTTTTCTTTTTTTTTGGGTGATGAGTGGTTATTAATGAAATTATAATTTTTGAAGTAGGAATTATTTAAATTGTAGAAAAAAATTGTATATGATTACTCATATAGAATATCACTTTTGAAAATTTATAAAAAATAACATATTATTTTCAGTTCACTAAAATTCTCATTTGCTATTTATTTATTCTTTATCTTGGATTGGATTGGATGATTGTGATCATTTTTAGACAATAAAACTTTCATTTGCTAAATTCGGTTCATTAAAATAGTCGTTTCTAGCTCATTAAATTATTATGTTGTTTTACGTAATTAATTAAAAGTAGTGACATAAATAAATATATATATATATATCTAAAATTTGTCGTTTGAGATCATTTCTATAATTTTTTCAATATATTTTTTATAAGTAATTATTATGCTAAATAACAAAAAAGTTATGTAAAATACATTAATAAAAAAGTCATGCCTCTTAATTTATGAGAGGAGCATTGGTTTCCTATTTTTTTTTTTTTTAAACAAAATTTTAGTGAAAATATACTTGGATAACATTTTTTTGAAAGTTATTTTCTATTTATTAGATTTCTTAATTTATTATAGTCTCTTAGCCCACATAAATTTATTCTTCCTTCAAAAATCATAATTCATTAACATTATTTCAAAGTTGCATAATAACTTAATCTTTAAAACCCACTTTATTACAATTTTTTAAATTGTTCTTCAAAATAAACCATGAAACATAGGGGGACCCTACATGGGTTGTTTAAAATTTGACAATATTACACTCATCCCCTAAACATTTGTTGAAATTGAGTTTCCCTTAATATTTATAAACATCATCTCAAAACCAATTAAGAATAAGAATAGTAATTCATAGTTTTATAAACATTGTAAGGTCAATTCTCTTCCGATATAGAATTATTAATATAACCCGCTCAATATAGTGGCTATTTTTAACTCACTATTCTCTTAGTTCTATTTTTAGATCGATTACTTATATAAGCTTGTTAGAACTTTGATATTATTTTAATATTTATAGACTCTTATCTCAAGGTCAATTAGTAATGAGAAGAGTGACTCATAATCTTATATATTAAAATAAGATTATATTTGAAAGAATTAATATATGGTTGTGAAATGTGATCATAAGCCATGCATGAATGTCTTATTCCTCAAGACTTTTTGACGCGGAAAACGTATCAGTATTGTTTTGTTTGTTAGTTATGAATACTTTTGATTGTAAGTTTCAAAAAAGTTCATTAGGTTTCCCACACTTTATTCCTGTTTTCCTTTTCCTTTTCCTTTTTTCTTTTGTACCGTCCACGCATGAAACTTGAGTATTTCTTTTAGGACTTGAGAGTGGATATTTTTATTTATCTTTTAATATTATATATTTTAAAATTATTTAGAAAAGTAGTGTTATTCCAATAATCTTTCGAAATCTTAGTTTTATTATGACAGGGTATCGTTTAATTATACAATAAAATAGATTCAAAGTAAAACAACAGCATTTTTTTTTTTTTTAGATTCAAATTAAAACAACAGCATTTATTTTTATTTTTTATAAAAAAAAAAAAAAAACATTTATGCTTAGTATTAGAGTCTCCCATTAAAAATATATGCTCTCCAGCTCTCTCTCAAAAAATTTGTTAAAATTTTAATTTAATAATAGATTTGTGTTGCAACCTCTGGCAATTTGGTTGTAGTAAAAGTTTGCTTCGATTTCAAGGTATTTGTAAAAATGACGTTTTTATATTATAAGATGACTTTTTAAATATTCATTAATTTAATTAAAAAAAATTATTATACTAATAAAATACAAAATAATAAAAGATTAATCAAACTTGAAAGTTTTATGATTACTAATTTAAAATATCTCTATTACTATGAAGTTCGTTATTCTACCAGAGAAAAAAAATTTAATGAAAACAAATTCATTATTTTAATGTGGAGAAATTCTATTTTTAAAAATAATTAAAAAAAATCAATATTTAAAATTAAGGTGGGAAAAAAATGCAAATAGATAAAATTTCTCTTCAATTCATTATGCAATAGCTTTATTTACCAAATCATAAATGTCATTCAAATCTTTACCTAATTAGATAGGAAAAATAAATGAGGTGCAATTCATGTATGACTATACAAGTCGCATAAAACTATTACAAGTTTTACTAATAAATAAAAAGTTGATATACACAGTACTCATCCTTGATTATAGTCTTTATATATCAACTATTGTGTCCAAAAAAAACTATTACAAGGTACATTTTTAGGTGATAGGTCACCAACTTAAAATTTATTGGATATTTTCTTGATCACCGCCCATTTCATATAAATTATGATGTGAAAATTAATTATTCTACTTTTTATAATAAAGATAAAAAGATATTCTACTTTTTTATTTTCTCTCTGTAATCTCCACCGCGTTGGTCCTTTTTAAATTTGAAATTGAGAGAATGAAGCTCCACAACAATGGAAGAAGCTTCCTTGCTTTTTGACGTGATATTTAAGAGTGACTGTCCGGGCTGACAACAGTTGACATCAGAAAACTCGTAAAATTGTATCATAAATAGTTGGTCACATAAATTTAAACCTCATATTTTCGTCCACCACTAGACCACCGCATGGTTGATTTGAATATTTACTTAATTTGTGTAAAAAAAAAATTACTATTTTACAACAGTTCCAAACAACCCTCCATTTTTATTGAAAAAAATCCCACAAAAACTAAAAAATGAAGTAGAAGTGAACAAAAATTATTCGAAATTTTATTTAGTGAGATTATATAATCAAGCGAGCCCCATGATTCTAAACAGTTTAAAAATAAAAATAACTCAATGGTTCTAAAATAATAGTAATTACCCAAACGTCTGCTCATAAAAAAAATAGTATTTGGAATCAGGTTACCATAAAACTTCCCCCATAACGCGCTAAAGAGTTGAGGGTGTAATCTAGATCACATACTTGTTCCATTCCTAGGGCAAAATTGGTAATTCAATATATATATTACAATGAGAAAACTCTTGCAATAACCTGTCATCAAATATTAAACTTATACAAGGAAAAGAAAAGAAAAGAAAGAGCCCTCAGTACATTGTCAAAAAGAATTCTACCCTGCTCCCAGTCATTTGATATCTTGCCATCACCGGATTGCTTAGACAAGCAGGACAGCATTTATACAACCGTCGTTCTCCGGGTTATTGGTTACCTGAGCATACTTCCCTACAAAGACCACAGAATAACGTCAATAAGCATTTAGCCAGCCAACTTTTTATTTTACTGCACTTGCATCGTAAACGTTCATTCAAAATGTTGAGGGAAAAAAGGCAACTCACCCCAAACAACTTTCCCAGCTGGTGTGACAAGACCTAGTTCACTAACATTCACCTGAAATTTAAAAAGAAAAATAAATAAGTGATCAGTCAGAAACAGGATTAGTAAAAATGACTCCATCCACAGGGAAAAAAACTCGGCCTTATGAGCAATACCTCAACAATGGTTCCCTTGGTGATCACACCAAGAGAGGTATACATAGGACCATTTGGATTTTTCTTCACTCCAATGATCTCAAGATTGAAAGTACATTTAAGTTCTGGATGTGTTACATGTGCTTTTGTAAACCGAAGTCCTGATGGGCGGATGAATCGCTCATATTTGGGAGGTTTTCTTGTAAAACTTGCTCCTACGAATGTTGCTTTTGTGATCATCCTCTTCCATTGCTTTGCTGTTAAAACAATATACAGTTTGAGTTTTCAAAGTTCATACATATATAACTATTGAAGCTGAATGCAAGGATTCCCACCAGCAGCTATAAATTAGAAGAAATATGTGCTAACAATATACTTACTTTTCCTTTTACCAGTTCTCAACACTTTAAACATCTCGTCTTCGGCAACAGGCCTCACCTAAATAAAAAAGCAATACCAATCATGTGTAATGCACCCATTAAATAATAACATTGCAAGTATCACATAACATCCAACATTAAAAAAAAAGAGAATAACCATATGGAAAACGGAAAATTAAACTGAAAGGTAAAGAAGACAATGCCACAACACTTACCTTCGGCAAAGGAACTTCCCATTTTCCAGCCTTTTCTTTCCTCTTTTGCTTAATCGTGTTGCTGAGAACCTATTAACAGTAGACAGTCGGTTGCATAAATAGGACTATGAAGCTACATACCTAGAGTATATTAAAACTTCCAATCATACATACTTTTGCCCGTGCAGTATTATCACGATCCAATAGATAGGCGGGAAGAGCGCCATCGTGAACCTCATCATCAACCTTGCGTCTGCGTGAAGACTCCTCATGCATAGCCAATCTGTTGAAATAAGCAAACAAAATTAAATCTTCTGTGACTCCATATGAGCAATCAAACAAATAATTCAACAAGCAACGATATAATAATTTTCTCATATTGACAATCTGAATCATAAATTGTGCACTTTCACTAATTAACATGTTACAATTCTTATCTAGGACAGATAATACACAATGTGGAATAAAACAATGCACACATAACAGAAAAAATCAGACAAATAAGTATTATGGATCCGGAAGAAAATTCTCTTCTTAAAAGTTGCCTAGCTCAAATACTATTAAACTTCAAATTAGAGAAGGAAAATCCAAATTTACAAGTGCCCGTTTGGGACAACTTATAGAAGTGTTTAAAAGTGTTCTGAATAACCATTAAAAACACTTTTAAAAGCTATTCCAAATGGGCCCTAAGTATGCATTGAATTAATAGACTGTTAGACCATTTTTAATCAATTAGCTATTAATTAACACATGATTACTAATTCAATTACCATCCTATTCCTAATCCAGTTTCTATTGTTAGCTAATTGGAAGAATACGCATTAAGCCACTATTGAAGATTTTTTTTTATGGTAAAGCCACTATTGAAGATTAAAACATTATAATAAAAATAAACTATTTTTTTTTTAAAAATGCTCACGTTTTCTTCATCAGAGCCTTCTCAGCATAACGCTTCTTGGCGAACATCTTGCCCTTAATACCAATAGCCTGTTTTCATTCAAATTCAACCATGAAAAATCAGACATTATTAAACTGAATTAAACAACGCAAAATCACGCAACCAAAAAAATAATTGAAAAAAAAAAAAAAAAAAAAAACCTTCTGGGCAATAGCAGATCGTTTGTGAACTTCACGAGCTTCCTTCTTACGTTTACGCTCAAAGTGGTCATGGCGGTATCCATGACGCTTCCTATGAAGCTCTATGTAATCTCCCTGCGGCTGTTAAATTACAAAGAACACGAATTAAAGCGCGAATAAATGGAAAATTGGATCGTGAACTAGGGTTAGAAAGCTAACCATTTTGGGGGAATAGCTTCTGAATTTCACAGCCGGGAAGAAGAAGAGGAAGAAAGAGAGAAGAAGAAAACCTAGAAGTTGAAATTAAAAGGAAGATTTGTGATTTCCGTTTATGGGTTTGGGTTCGGGTTTGGGCCCAATATCAGATCACTCTCTTTTATGACCACGGTCCAATTACCTTAGACTGAAATAAATTTATTAATATTTGATTAGGTATTTAAATATATTAGTTTTCTATAAAATTCTTTATTTGATCAAATAAATTTTTTTAATAAAATTTATTAAATATATTGAATATTTATGTAATAAAAATGTTATTGAAAAATGATATGATAAAAATAGGAAGCAATTCAAATTTATGATGATTTTTAATATTAGATAAACGTTAGTAATATCTTTTTAATTGTTTTAAAAATTAATAAAACAAGTCTTCTATTATATACTATTTGAAACATATATTTATATTGATTTTTATAAAATTAAAATATGAATCGGTAAATTTTAGAGGGGTCAATAAATTTTTTAGGAGGGTTTTAAAAAATGACATTTTACGAATTGATATCTATACTATATCAAAAGGCTAAGAAGTTGGGGAAACATTTTTAGACAAAACTACCCTCTAAATTATTAAAAAATTACATCTATCATCTACCTCAAATATAAATATAAAAACAAATGTTAAACTACATTTTTAAATTTTAATCAAATTTTAAAGTAAAAAAAATAAAAAATAAAAAATTTAACTATTTTTTATTTTTTATTAATAAAATTTAATTAAATTAATATAAAAATAATTTATTTTATTAATCAATATTTGAATTCGAATTTTCAATATAACTTAATTATTAAGATTTGATTTTGCTCTAAATCTAAATTTAATGTTATAGTATATCAAAAAGCAAAGAAGCTGGGGAAATATTTTTAGACAAAACTACCCTCTAAATTATTAACAAATTACATCTATCATCTACCTCAAATATAAATATAAAAAAAAAGATTTGTTAAACTACATTTTTAAATTTTAAAGTAAAAATAAATAAAAAAATTTAACTATTTTTATTGATAAAATTTTAAAATAAAATTTAATTACATTAATTTAACAATAATTTATTTTATTAATCAATATTGGAATTCAAATTTTAAATATAACCTAATTATATTAATTTAATTATTAAGATTTGATTTTGCTCTAAATCTAAATTTAATTAATTGGTTTAATCAAATTAAGATTTTGAATTCAAATTTTAAATCGGATGTAATTTTATTTATTAAGATTTTATTAATTTGACAAATCATTTTAGATTCATTTTTCTACTACATAAAAAGAATTGTGACTTTCAAAAGATTTTATTAATTTTACAAATTGGATTTAATTTTATTTATTAAGATTTTATTGACGTCGTAATCCTGGATATCGTTCAAAAGTTTGATCCAAATTTCCAATCTTATACTCTAGCTTTTTTAGAAAACTCTTGGTGATCAGGAGTCAAATTATCCATGCTAACTACTACTATCGTTTCTAAACTCTAGTAGTCCTGTCTCTTAAAAAATACACCAAGTGTTTTTTGAGGTTTCATCATTATATAGATGAAATATATCTTCAATCAAAGTAAACAAATTCACCTAAGAAATTATATAATCATAATTTAATATTTGATAGAAAGAGATATGAATGTATAAAATAATAAAATATGAATTAGAACTTACCACGAATTGAATAGATTATCAATTAAATCAAGCACTTGTAATACCGATAGCTTTAAAATTTCATCGTCCCTACTTTGTTTGAAAACGTTTGACATTATTGAATTTGTTCAACCATCTGCTGCTACTAGATGATTTTAGGTTAATAAAAAAAATATTCATTTACGTGGGCCTTTTGCAACCAAACGAGCTTTGTAGCGAGCAATAGACCCATCTGAGTTCTTCTTGATCTTGTATACCCACTTGCAGCCAATAAGTTTTTGATTTGTAGTTTGTGGGACCAACAGCCAAGTATTATTTTTGTGGAGAGCATCAATCTCAACTTGCATTGCCTGAACCCAGTCAGCAGATTGAGATGCTTGTTTATAAGTAGTAGGTTCTTCTTTAGACAGGTCCACAAGATATGCCTTTGGTTTGTACACACCATTTTTTGCTCTAGTAACCATAGAGTGTGCATTTGTAAGAGGTTGAATATCAGGGGGATTAGAATTAACAATTGGAGATAGAATAGGCATTTGAGATATAGACTCAGAAACTGAATGGATTTGAGTAGTTTGTGGTAGTTCAGCATTTTGTGTGGTCACTGGGAGAATAGGCAGCTGAGATGTGGAAGACTGATTAGAAGATGGTATTGGACCAAGAATAGAAGGTAGATTGACATTTGAAATAGGAATGTGAATTGAGGAAGTAGATGGAAAAGAATTTCTGGTTTGGGAGAACAAAAACTGATAAGGGAAACTGTTTTCATTAAACACAACATGACGAGATATGTAAATTCTTCCTGTTGCAGAGAGACATTTATAACCCCTATGTTGAGAACTATAACCAAGAAAAAGACAATGAGATGATCTTGGATCAAGTTTATGAGTATTAAAAGGCCTTAGTAATGGAAAACAGGAACAACCAAAGATTTTGAGAAATGAGTAATCAATAGGAGCAGAAAAGAGTAGAGAATAAGGAACTTTACCTTGAAGGGCTGAAGTAGGTAATCTGTTTATGAGAAACACAGCAGTGTTAAATGCATCATCCCAAAAATACAAAGGCAAGGACGCTTGATGTAGTAGGGAAAGGCCTAGTTCCACAATATATCTGTGTTTTCTCTCTACCAAACCATTTTGAGCTGAGGTATAAGGACAAGAGAATCTGTGAATGATACCCTGAGTTTGAAGGAAAGGTGAAAGAGCACGAAATTCACCTCCTCCATCTGTTTGTAAGGATTTGATTGTGGTTTGAAATTGATTCTCAACCTATTTCTTAAATCTAATGAAAGCAGAATGAACCTTAGATTTTGTTTTTAGAAAATAAATCCATGTAAATCTGGAAAAAGAATCAACAAAACTCAAATAATATCGATATCCATTTCTTGAAATTTTTGAAGAAGGGCCCCATACATCAGCAACAACAAGCTGTAATGGTGAATTATAAACAGTTCGAGAGTTTGAAAATGGTAATGTGTGACTCTTAGCAGTTTGACAAGAATTACAAAAGGTAAAATCTTTATTTGATGGATAAGAGACATTACAATTTTGTAAAACTTGCTTGACAGTAGCAATGTTAGCATGACCCAATCGTCTATGCCAAATATCTAGAGGAGTACATTTATCAGTATTACAGGAAGTAGAAGAAACATTAGTAGAAATTGTAGATTGTAAAACAGATGGACTTGAAGCAGAAGGTGTAAGAATTGCAGAATTGGATGAAGCAGAAGATGAATAAGGAGCCTGTGTAGCAGTTGTATTTTTGGAATGATGTTTCAGATGAAACCTATATAGCCCTCCATGTAAGTCACCTTCAAGAAGAATTTGGCCAGTTACCTGATCTTTTACAAAACAATGATTAGGAAAGAATTCAAAAAAAGACATTATTATCCTTAGCAAATTTATGAACACTAAGTAGATTTTGGGTAATATCAGGAACATGAAACAGGTTTTGTAAAGTGAAAGAGTTTAGGGATTTTGGACAGTAAACATTAGAAGACCCTTGATGAGTTATAGACAAACCTTTACCATTTCCAATTCTAATTGTATTCTTACCCTGATATAAATTACCTATATTGAGGTTGTTCATGTCATTTGTCACATGATGTGTAGCACCAGAATCAGGACACCAATTGGGGTCAGAGGGCAAATCAGTGGCTGCAACAAATGCCTGCATTGAATTAGTCTGTCCTTGATATGAAGAAGGTCCCCTGCTACCCTGTCCTTGAGAAGGAAATGAGCCATTGTGACTGGGAGTAAATGAGCTATTGTTTCCAGAATTTTCGTTTCCATTCTGATTTGGTCCATGGTAATTTGGATCAAAACGAGAATAACACTTGAGGCTTATGTGTCCAAACTTACTACACATTTGACACTGTGGCCTATTGCTGTTATTCCCATTTCTGCCTCTGCCAAAATTCCTGCCTTTTCCCTTTCCATTGAAGGAAGGTTGTGATGCTTGCTGTGAATTACCAGAGGTAGGGGAAGAAGACTTTGATTGAACACTCAAATTAACAGCTGGTAGAGTAGAATCAGAAACAATAGTTTTGCGAAGAATTCTTCCTTCATGAGAAAGCAGTAAAGCAGAAATATCTTTGAAAGTTTGTTTTGCTGAAGTAGCAGTAATGACAGATACAATTGAATCATATTCTGAATTAAGTCCTTCAAGAACATTCATTATCAAATCACTTTCTGAAACTTTATTGCCTACAGAACTTAGAGCATTCGCATATGATTTCATCTTGCTCAAGTAATCTTTCATAGATAAGGCATCTTTCTTTTGAGATTGTAGTTTAGATTTATAGTGCATCACTCTAGCCATATCTTGCGAGGAAAACAGAGTTGAGATACAAAGCCATACCTCACTCGCAGATTGACAGTCATTGATTTTAGAAAGAATTGATTCAGTCATGGAACCTCCAAGCCAAGAAGATAGTAATTTGTCTTACCTGTTCCATAAGACATACGCAGGATTCAGAGTTGTTGAATCATTATTGAGAAATTTCGGAGGAATTGCTGGTGATTTTGAAATGTAATCCTCAAGTCCATGACCTTCAATGGCAGATAATACTTGAAACTTCCAACTGAGATAGTTTTCATCAGTGAGTTTGATAATCGAAGAAGAATTTCCAAAAGAAATTAGTTGTGGAGGAGAAAGTTGAGATGCAGGAATTGTAGTTGTAGATGAAGAAGATGACGGATTATCAGCTGCCATTGAAGCTAGGTGCGGAAGAAAATTTAGGATCGGGAATGGCGTTTAGCCCTAGAAAACGTCTGATACCCTAACAGAATTCAAGAATTAGAGAAGAGAGAGAGAATTCTTTTCTTTCTTATTTCAAAAGAATGAACATAGAATGCTTTTATAATATTACAAAGAGTCTAACTGAATTGTAATAGATTTGTTAACTACTTTAACTCTCTAAAACAATAATGTAAGAACCCAAAAACTTGCTCTTAATGAGTTGTCTTAATAGAACTTTGGCCATGTAGAGAGAAAAATAGAAAAAAGATTGAAAGGAATTTTTTTTGGAAGGGCCACAATTTTAAGTTGGCATCTAAATTCATATATATAAGGATTTTTTTTTAAAAAAAAGGGGGACCACGACCCCCCTAGTCTCCACATAGTTTCGTCCTTGACTATCAAGATATATTGTTTAAGATATTTTTTTTATATAATTTCCATATTGTGGGCGTATAGTACAAATGTATTGATTTGTTTTGCTCATCTACTTTTCATAATTAATCTATTTGAATTGGGATGCGAATTCTGAAAGGGCCACTTGTGAAATTTTAGAACTAATGAAATATAAAACAAGAAATGGTGAAAAACTCCAACAAAAACAATTTTTGATCGGTATAAAGAAAACAACTAAAACCCAAGAAGTTTTCTTGAAAGAAAAAAAAACTGAGCAGAACTGATGAAATATAAAACAAGAACAATTTTTGATCAGTTATAAAGAAAACAAACTAAAACCCAAGAAGTTTTCTTGAAAGAAAAAAAAACCGAGCAGAACTAATGAAATATAAAACAAGAACAGTTTTTGATCGGTTATAAAGAAAACAAACTAAAACCCTAGAAAAAGAAGAAGATGAATAGCTTCTGAATTTCACCAGTCGGGGAAGAAGAAGAAGAGGAAGAAAGAGAAGAGAAGAAACCCTAGAAATTAAAATTAAAAGTAGGAGATTTGTGATTTCCGTTTATGGGCTTGGGTTTGGGTTTGAGCTTGGGCTTGGTCCCAATATCACACCACTCTCTTTTACGACCACGGTCCAATTACCTTAGACTGAAATAAATTTATTAATATTTGATTAGGTATTTAAATATACTAGTTTTCTATAAAATAAATGTTTTTAATCAAATTATTAAATATATTGAATATTTATGTAATAAAAATATTATTGAAAAATGATATGATAAAATAGGAAGCAATTCAAATTTATGATGATTTTTAATATTAGATAAACATTAGTCATATCTTTTTAATTGTTTTAAAAATTAATTAAACAAATCTTCTAATAATTATATACTAATTCCTTAAATGCATGGCTACATAATTCATATCATTCCCCCATTCTTCAAAATGATTCATCCTCGAATCAAAAATTGTTCCTGGAAAAGAAAGTTAGAGAGAAAACAAAAATTTGGACCTTACAAGCACTCCCTCGCCTTTTACAACTCTCTTTGTTCCACTCGTGTTTGCACTCAAAATTCCTTAAAGATTTTCCTTTACTTTTAGAGAAGCAGCTCATATATAGGTTAATATCTCTGTTATGAAGAGCTTACAATTGGCCAAAATCATAAAATCAATCACAAATGAAAACACTGATCAACGGAGATAAGGTGTTGCAATTTAAGAGAAATCTGCGCACTGAATTGAATCGGAATATTTGAATATTTTTATTTACGAATTTGACTATATGACCTTCTAATTTTTGAAAGATAATAAGATGATAAAGATTTTCTCTTCAGGACAAACAAGCAAATTCGGAATTTATGAAAGGGTTTGGACACGAAACTGAAGCATTAAATGTGGGGGTTACAAAAATTGGCAGTTTTGACAAATTTTTAATTCAGTCGTTTTTGGGACTTTAAATTCATGTAAATGAATGTGTAACTGATGGTTTATGACATATAACTGATATACTAACACATTTCAATCAGATATACACGAATTTCAAGGATCAAACTCAGAAAACCTCAAGAATTTGTAAGAAGAACGCAAGATGAACAAACCAATGCTCTTGAATGGAAATCTTTTTTTTTCAAGATCTAAATGTGATATTTAAGAGGGAAACAAGATCAGAACGAAAGGTGATGAAAAATTTATAATTTGATAGAAACGAAAAGATTGGACAGAATTGAAAAGAACAAGATTTTAAAGGATAGATTGGACAAAACCTGTTCTAAAGAACGGTCACAAAATCGCAACCAATGCTCTGATACCAAATGATAAGGCAAACTCAAATGTCAAGTTCAAACACCCGTTGCTATTATACTTAGCATGAACCCTTGAAGCATGAATTCAAACCCTCCCTAACTATTCGATTTCAACCATAAAGAAAGACTAGAAACAGATTGCCCTATGTGATCTAAAAATCATGAAACAGACAAACTTTTATGTTCCATCATCTCATGACTCGAAACACTCCACAAGTTGGTTGATCAATCCCCTCTTGAATGTTTCTAAACATGTAATCTAAAACAAGATTACAAAGGGTGAGGCTCAAGGCTCTCAATGTGCATAAAAATGCTACATTTCATTCAATCTTTTGAATCTCTCAAGTCTTACAAGTCTTCTTTACAATGGTTGATAAGTGGCCTATTTATAGGCTTAAAATACAAGGGAAATTCGTTCATAATGCTCCCATAACATCCCCATGATGTCCCTAGCTTGTAACCCCCAAAATTAAAGCAAAAAACTTAAGTTACATTCAGCTACTATTACTTTGTAACCTACAAGTGATCAAATACATTGCTAACTGATATTTTAACTCTCATTGAAGCTTGCAAATGATCATTAAATGTTGTCTTGAAGTTGTTTTGAATTCCAATGAATGATGGTTGAGTTGGCTTGAATGAAGCTTGGGTTATCATCAATGCATCTTGGGCTGTAGTTAATGCACATTAAGTAGACTTGTAATAAATGAACTTGGGTTTCCATTAATACAATCGAAGTGCATTTAATGCAAGTATTCTTGAAGCTTTAATTTCTTAAATGCATGGCTACATAATTCATATCAAATAGCCACATTTTGACTTCATTATCGAAAAAATAGCCACCTCTCTAATAATTA
The DNA here is from genome assembly GCA_028015215.1 of Gynostemma pentaphyllum. NCBI lineage: Eukaryota > Viridiplantae > Streptophyta > Magnoliopsida > Cucurbitales > Cucurbitaceae > Gynostemma > Gynostemma pentaphyllum. Next base: position 39,900,805 of record CM051349.1, on the reverse strand, counting down.
CATTTTTAGCCACTTTTTATTTTTTTTTTATACCAAATTTATCTCTAAAAGTAGAATGGTGCAACAACTGTCACATCCGTCACTGTAGCTGATTTGACAAAACAACTTTTTTTCTTTTTCAATGCAAAATATTTTTTAGCACGGTTTACAATACATATTGTACATATAATACTTACTATACATTTTTAAGCACGTTTGTCAATGATATTTATAAAATTTTCCCTCTCATTTTATCTTCAATTAGATTATGTATATATATTACTATACATATTGTACCAGTAATGTAGTTATACAATATTAAAATCATGGGGTATATGAAATACTGTACGTATGATATAATTAGTATGTTATACGTTTTTTTTCACCATAGTTAATTTTGTATCGTTCATATATAGTACAGTTGACACTATATAGTACATATGTATATTTTTGTGTTGTATCGTTTTATATTTGTAATTTACCAAAACATGACTTTTTTTCATTTTATATGCTATCTTATGATTTATGGACTTTTTATTTTAATTTACATGATTTTCACTTTTAATTATTTTCAGGTATATTTTTTTTTGTACATAATGTACGTAATATGTTATTTGCTTCGGTGATACATTGAATAAAAAATTGATATAAGTCTTTTGTACATAGTGTACGTAGTATGTATATTTACCTTTTTGTACATAATACGCAATATATTTGTCTTCCACTTTACTACTGCATTTTAAAAAAAGTTGGGTTAATAAACTTATAAATCAATATACAATATGTACAGTACGTATAGTATGCAATATACGTACAACAAAAAATAGAAAGAGATAGGGGAGGAGACTCAAATGGAAAAGGAAAATTGAGAGAGAAAAGAAAAATGGGAGAGAAAAAAGGAGAGAAAGAGGGGAGAAAAAAGGAGAAAAATGAGGGAGAAAAGAGGAGAGAAAAATGTGATTTGATGGCATTGGAAAATGTGTAGAGGCTTTTTGGTATTTTTGTTGCCTCCAAATGGCTATTTAGCCTAATTTTTTGGGTAGTGGCTATGTACTCTTATTTTGGGCCATTTTGTGGCTATTTCCATAGATTACTCATTCTCAACATGCCCCCTCAAGATGGTGCCTCTTTTGGGCTCATTATTCTTGGGTCTGATCCCATTTTTAGACCGAATGTCTGTTTGGGTTTGTTGGGTTATGATACCATCTTGATATCATGAGATTCCATCTTAAAACCAGTTAGTAATAAAATGAGTAGCTCATATATCTTATAAATATTGTGAGTTTCATTCATTTTTCCCTGTGAGATTCTCAATATGGACCACAGATGGAAAAAAAACAAAAATCGACATTTGGGAAATGGAGAAGGATGAAGACTCTGGTGAGATGTCATTATCAAAACAATTAATAATAGTGTTGCGGTTGAAGTCAAAGCAATTAAAAGCCCAATTTTATCCATAGCCTTTTATTGATTAAAAAGCCCATTAAAGCCCATGTTTTTATTTTGTAATGCATGTAGCTAATGCTCAGCCAAATTAACAAAGAAATATATGTGCACTATCTTGACTTTGCATGATTTCACATCATGAAGTAGGGGTTAAAGCTAAAACTCTGACTCTGCTTCCCCGCCCCTGCCAAACCCGCTTAATAAACGGGGCGGGGTCCAGCATAATTTAATTTTTCTATGTTTACTTTTATATGGATTATGATGGGGAGTTTTACTTGTTTATTTTTATGCTCTATTAGATACTATTATCATTGAAAAAATTGATTTTTGAATAAAAAAATTTGATGAAATCATGCATTTTTCACATTCTTCCCCACCCTATTTAGCCCCCGCCCCGCCCCCGTTTAATAAATGGGACGGGGGATAGAGTTAATTAGGGCGGGGTGGAGAAAAATACCTTAAACGGGGCGGGGTGTAAACGAGGTGCCCTGTTTACACCCCGCCCCGCCCCGCTTCGTTTACACCCCTACCGTGAATCGTGAAGTGACAAAAGAAAAGAAAAAAAACTAGGGTGCTTTTTTATTCTTATTGGCTGTGAGTTATTATTTAACACTGTAATTGTGAGGTGGTGATTTTGAGCACAATTTCTAAAGTAGCGTTAGAGCCAATTTGAGAGAAGAAATTGCGTGAGTTTTTTCTTCGACGGTGTGTTGAGCGGCAGTGAACCATAGCCTCGGGTTGGTGAGAGTTGCTGAGAAATATTGTAAACGAAAGGATTTACTTTCTTGAGAGCTTTTGAGCGTATAATACACCATTGAGTGTATTGAATATTTCTCTAGTTTAACTCTTGATTTATCATAGTGAAATCTGCAGCCGTAGTAACTAGACGTAGCCCACAATTGAGGTGGACCAGTATAAATTTTGCTATCGTTCTTGTGTGAATTTTAGGCCTCACGGACCTATCATTCCCCAACAAATAGGTCATGTTTTAGGATTGGTGAGGCCGTTATTGTTTGTGAATTCTAATGAATTTCTAATCGAAAACGAGGAAGCGGACATGATTTCTTACAATGTGAACACCAATGAGGTAAAAATCTTCCTATGAAAGGGGAGTAACACTGAATGATTCAAGGTTTCGTTTTTGAAAAGAGTTTGTTGTCTGTCAAGGGAGGAACTAGGCTTGATCTTGAAGAAGCTGTCTCTAACATCCCTTTGAATTCATACAAGTTAAGTTATAGGTATTGTATGGACTAGATTTTTGTCTTTTTTTTTTGTGTGTAAAATTTCATATTAAATGCTTTGTGTGTTCATATAGTATTTGTCTCTTGGTATTTTGACCCTCAATTCATTGCTTATTGTTGGTGAATTTGAAGTTCTAATTTCTGCATTTTCTAGGTTCTATGGTTTGAAGAAATACACTCTCTGTGAGGTCATCTTTCATTTTGGGGTAGGGGCTTAAGTGTTATAAATTGAGTATCGTTTCTTTAGACTAGTTACATATATAAGCTTTCTGCTTATTCTATGTTTAATGTTATCTAAATTCTAAAATTATTTCTTCCTTTTTTCCGCAAAATGTTGGATTATATATGGAAAAAAAAATATTTATTGATCTCTCAGTCCGAGATTAAGGCACAATTTTCCTATCCAATAATATATGAAAAAGGCAAAGACAAATAATGCCAAGAAAATAATAAATAGAGATTACAAATCTAGCCCTTCCCATAACCCTTACTGCCACCATTAGATCGATCTTTATAAGAAGCTTTGTGGCCTTCTTGATCTTCTCATTTTTTCACTTCTTTCTACATTTTAACGATTCTTGTTCCATGAGAAATTGAGATACTCAAAGTGATTCCTTGGTCCATAGATAAAAAGTAGGATAGAATGATTGATATAAGATATTTTGGAGTTATAATTTTTTTTTTTTTTTTAAATTCAACAAACAATAAACAGAGACTACAGGGAAAAAAAATAAAGGACCCAAAAAGAAACGAGTCTTTCCAACAACCCGACAAGTTGTTATTGACAGCCAACTTTGCAAAGAAATGGGCTGACTTATTGCACATTCTCCGCACATGATTGAACCCCACAATTCGTTTTGACTCTGCCAAAAGTCTGTTTAGTTTTAAATTAAACATATTAAAAAAACTAATATGAGTAATTCAGCAGAGTAAGAGTGTGAATACTAAAAGTCACTTTATATCAAATGGAAAGGCTTAGCGATCTCGTCGGATGGGCCGGGTCAGGCTATGAACAAACAATTAAAAAAAAAAACTAGAATTGTCGGGGTGATAGACAGGCTATCCATCTCTCACTCAAGATTACTACTTTTCTTTGATTGTTTTCTTGGTTCTTCCAATGAAACAAGGTTTTCCCGTGTTTGTCTCTCGATTTTATAATTGAGAATTAATGGGTTATCCAAACTCATCATCCTGGACAAACTTATTCTCTTTTCACATTTTACATGATTAACTAAGACTTAACAATATAAGTAGGTAATTTGTAAGTTAAATTTTAACCTATATTATAAAAGTTTAAAATCTCTAATATATAAAAGATGGGATGTTTCAAAAATATTTTAGGATAATTATACCCCATTTTAATTATAAAATTTACAAAATATGCCACACAATAATTAATTACCACTAATAATTAATTATTATTTTCTTATTATTACATTTTCTTATTTAATACAATGGGTTTAAAATATTTTTTTAATAAAATAGATTAATGTTTCTATCGAATTGACTATTATTTTCAACTATATCTTCTAAACTATATACTAAATATTAATTTAAAACTAATTAAATGAATATTATTTTGAAAATATATTTAGTATATTGAATACTATCTTTCTTTTTTATCAACTAATATTAATATTTAAGTTATTACTGTTTACAAATGTTTATATACTTTCCCAATTTAATTTAGTTTTTTTTATTTATTAATTTCATATTATGATCTTTCTTTCTAAAATGTAATTTATAGCATATTCTTAAGATATGTTTTGGGAATTCAAAATGTTTGTTTGTAATTAGAATTTAATGTATAAGCATTTTTTTTAAATTACAATATAATCAATATATAGTGTCAACGTCTATTTTACTTTTTGAAATAATATATCAATATCTATTTAAGTTCATACAAAACTTTACTTTGTATAAAATTTTTTAAAAATATTTTTTTTAACAAATTTGATTTTTAAAATATTATTTCATTATAAAATAAACGTTTTCAAATTATCAAATTTTATATGAGATTTATAACCTTTCATAAGTAAAATATTTACCATATATATTTAAAAATATTATAAAATAAGATACTATAAAAACATATAACACACGTGTTAATATACTAGTAAATTAAAAAAAAAGAGAGAGAATCAGTTTAAAAAACTTTTCCCAAACCCAATTCTTTATTAAGAGAGATGGAAAAAAGTAGCCTCGTCAATCGGCCAGAAATATCATACTAAAAAAAGATTAGGGCTTAACTAGAATGTTTGAAGACGATTCTCCTCGTCTTGTGCGACAATGAGAGGAATAGAGATTTCTGAGTGGAGGTAAAAAATTAAGATATTTTCAAAAATATCTTTCCTTCTAAATTTTGTGAAATCAAATAATTTTTTTTAAATAAATTTTTCTAAAATTAGAACGAAGGCTTAATTAATTCCATTAGCTGCATAATTAATTATTTTTGTAAGATAAAACTAGAAAACAATTATCAATAGAGAGATCAAATAACAAAACAATATTACTAGATAGAAGAGCTCTCTCACACTATAAATTATAAAACTAAACAGTAAATACCGTCAGACAAGTTTCCCTTACAACAATTATTAATGTAAATTCTGAAGAAAGTGAAAAATAAATTGAAAATAATAATAATAAAATTCAATTTTAAACATTACCTTACCTGTGCTGTACCAAATAATAGTAAAAAGGTAACAAATAATTTGAGGTTATAAATTAATACCCTACATATTTATTTATACAAATAATCAGAATATTTAATCAATAAATATTATACAAATAATCAGAATAATTTTATTTAGATATTTTTTTTATATATTTTGGATTGAGATGTTATTCTATTGTACCAAATCTCTCTAGTTTTTAGGTTTTTTTTTTGTTTTTAAATGTTTTATCAAATCTTTATTTTAATGTTTTATCTTTTCTATTTGTTTTTTTTTTGTTTTTTAAACTTTACGGTTTTTTTTTTCATTTTCAATTTTATTAATAGCTTTTTTTATTTTATTTTTTATTTTGATTTGATTTCCTCTTTTTCGTGTTTTCTTCTTCTTAATTTCATTCTTGTTCGTGATTATGTCAATTTGTTCCAACTCATATAAGTTTTTTTTAACGTTTTTATAGATACCCTTGACCTAAAACCAACAAAATCTTCCTCTTACATTTTTTTTTCTTCTTTTTTTTTTTTATTTTCGGAATCTTTTTCATAGCCATTCTGCTAATAAGTGTTCTTGTTATTTTTGTTATGTTTTTTTTTCTTGATTATCATAAGTGTTTTTATTGTTGAATTTTTTTTTTGTTGCGCTTTTTTTTCAGAACAAAATCCTCATGTTTTTAAATTTTGTTTTGTTCTAATTGTTTGTTATTTTCAAAATTAATCATTGATCGGTTTTTTATGAAATTTTGATTTGTCGTTATGTATTGTGCCTTCTTTTATTATTATTATTATTATTATTATTTTTTCCATATTTGGCAGATGGAAATCTCATTCTCACGAACTCCCATTAGACTCTACTTTGCAAAATCCCACTCTCACGAACTCCATCACCAAGTTTTAAGTCTTGTTTTCCAAATTCTTCATCGTCTTCACTTCATTAAAAAAAACTTTGTGAAATTTTACATGTATGCCAGCCATATCATAAGAATGTAAGGCGATTCTTGGTAGTGAAATATATAGAGCATTTCATAATCTGCCAGTTTCTAAAAGAGCTTTAGTTAACTTTTTCATTCACAAAATACCCTTCATAATAATAATCTTCAATCCAATTTAAGATGATAAGGTGAAAATAAATAGATAAACAGAGTAGTTGCCATGTAAAATGTATTTGTATTTCGTTTCCAAAGTAAAACAATATCAACATGGACATGAAAATGTTAGAAAGTTGATACATTCAGAACTATAATACAACATTTACAAAATGATTCATTGACCAAAGAAAAACCATTTAAATCTAAACTCATTGTCGTCCACATCCATGAGATTCTCAGAATAGTTTAAGGGCCAGACTGATCGATCCACTTCAAAATTTCAGAATGACTCGAGGATATGATGTTGAACACTATGCAAATGAATAGTGAAAGGACAATAATAGAGTCAAGGAAGTCAACAGCAGAGTAGTAAACAACGGGATGCCTCGCCTAGAGAACCGGTGTTTGGTGACCAAGGATAGGCATCTGGAGGTGGCATCGCCATTGAAATAGATTCGTCTTGGGAAAGCCCAACCCTTATCAAATGTGAAAGTTGATGAAAAGTAGTTCTGTTTGCACATTACCAAGAGGGCCTGCTTGCATGAGCAAATCATTGTAGAACTTAACTCCCCACAGAATGGCAGTATCATCTGTTGGAAAACAACATATATTATGCTTCATTCTATAAACTCCAAAGAATAGAAAAAACTGAAACGTTTACATATTTGTAGGGAAGAGATTAGAGGAGAATGTAACCTACTTATATGGATTGATTGACTTGTAGTTAAAGCTGAAAATCTGCGTTAGATTGTCAAAATTAGGAAGTTGGGCAACTAAATTCCAATTTGAATAGTTCATCCGGTAATTACAGTTTGTAATTGTGATCTTCACACGCCAGTATTCCTTATAATTAAGCTTCAGGAAGCCAGTGAACTCGAATTGGGCACATATGGCTCGTACACTGAACCAGAGGCGCTAAATTATTCTTGCTAGAATCAGTAACCACAGATGCTATATACGGAGAATTAGCCCTGCAAATAACAGCTCCAACATTAGTCTTAAACTATAGTAGTTTATTACCTTATATAAGACAGTGATGCTTGTGAACTTACTCCACGCAACTTCCAGGCTGTGTCATGTTGCTTTGGCAGCCACAAGAGCATTTTGGGCAAGAAACAATTGTGTTATTGTAAAACGCTGAGAATGAGACGCAGCAGGTGAGAGTTTTTTGGGCCATAAACTGTGAATAGGTGCACATGACATTCCAAGTCACTGCAAACAAGAAAGATTTCAAGGGAAAATCAGTGGTCAAGTTTGTAAGAATTTATTGGAAAAAAAGGAATTCATCAATCATGAACTATTGGTAAAATAACATAAACAACATTAGATAGTAAGTATGTGAAATCCTAGCTAAGGCCCCAAAGAGAAGAAGCTACACAAAAACATGAGAACAGGGAGACAATACAAGTAAAGAGCAATTTGATCTTTACTTACTCAAAGCTTGAGTAACTCTCCTTTTATCTACAGAAGAGAATTTGCTAGACTTACCAATTTTTACAGGTCCACGAGTGTAACCAGGTCCGGGTGCTTTCAAGGTAAAGTTCTTTGGCAGTCTGACAGATTTATTTGAGGTTCCAGCAGCACCAACACTGATCTGAAATGAGTTGAGTACTCCACCTCTGCAGCAATTTGCAATCTGCTGATTATAAGGAGTTCCGGGCATTAAATCATTGCAGCAGTGGGGGATGGTCCCTTTATATCTCAAACAGTCGCCTTGCTCCGTTGTTTGGCCTCCTAGCCTGCTCCATATGACCTCTTTCTTTGCCCATGTCCATCCAAGAGTCCATCCCGATGCTTGAATGTGACGATATTGTTGGAAATTATACATAGTAACAACAGCCTACACATCAATGATGTTAAATCAAAATGACTTCCCTCCTTCACAGGGATAAAAAGAGCAGCTGAATTTCCTTTTACTGTCATGAATGGAACACTGTGATGCATTAATACTTACAACATGAGGATTCCAGTTTATAATATCCCATTGGATAGTGATGTTTTTTCCATTAGGGTCAAGTGCATCATAGGCTTCTGAAAATCAAATCAAAGAAGAACAAAAGGAGCAAATAGTAAATTAACATCAGTACTGCTGATAGAACAATATTTAGAAGCTATTATTATAATAATAAAGAAAAAGAAAAGAGCTAGCATGAGATATAAGTCCAAATACAGAATTGTAGCGTCAAAAACATAATCTTTAACAATGTTAAGTAAACATCACTTTTCATCCATTCTTCAGAAAATCCCACGAATACCAATCATCACATTACCCGTGATCAGCAAATGAAACAAAGTTTACTTGTAGAAAAAAACAAAAAATTGCCTTCCACACGGGAGAGAATTAGAAGAAACGGTCTAAAACAACAGACACCCATTTGAGAGTTCAGAAAACAAGAACTAAAACCAAAGTCCATGCCTTTAATCAAGACCTATTAAGATCAATATCAAAGAAAATGAAAGGAAAAAAAAAAACTGAAACTCGAACTAATGAAATAGAAAACTCCCATTTCCTCATTTACCAAATTTATCACGGTTGAAAAAAATTTCAGAACTGATCAGTCATAAAAACTCAAAGAACAAAAGAACATTTTTGAAAATAAAGATGATCGAATCAAACAAACAAACAACAGCCATTGATACAAAAAGAGGGAAATAAGGGGAAAAAAGATTGAAACAAGAAGAAGAGGAAGAAGAAACAAACCTGTAGAAGCAAAAAAGGTGGAGAAGGCAAGAAAAATGGTGAAAAGAGTAAACCCAGAAATGGGTATGAAGAAAAAACCCATCTTTCTTTCTTTCTTACATTTCCTATTGCAGTCAGTACGACTCAATTTATTTTTATCCTTCTTATTCCTTTCTCTAATTACTTCCCTCTCTCTTCTGTGAATATCAACTGGATGTTCTTCCATTTTCAAGACTTCTTCTTCACTTTCTGGGTTACCTTTCTCCATGGGAAAGGGATGGGAATTTTGGGAAAGGAAAAGTAATGGAAAATGAATTCTTGAAATTGAAGATGAAAATGAAAGAAAGGCTGGAAAAAAATGAATACTTCAAGCGGAATTAGTTCTTGAAGATGAAATCTCATATATATAGGTACCGGGCTTTCAAAAAAAAAAAAAAAACTTCAAACTGCTTCGACGTCAAAGTACGTTGCTTTCTTACTTTAATTCATTTACTACTCACTTTTTTTTCAAATAATTAATTACTACTTAGTTTTTTTTTTTTTTTTTTACACAAATTACTACTTAGTTAATATATATATATATATATATATATATATATATATATAATATAAAAATTTTCTTAGAAAAGCAAATTAATTTTAAGATCAATCTTCTTACTTTAGAGTTTTTTTTCCTATTTAGTCCCTAAAAATTTAAAAAGTTTAATTACTCTGTTTGTTTGTCTGTAGAGACGATACGATGCTATGTGTTGTTGGTTCGGACAAAACATTTCATTCAAGAAGAAATGAAAAATAAATATCTATCTTTTTAGTTTAGTTTAGGACAAAACATTTCTTCTTCAGTCGTGGAAGAAGAAGAAGAAGAAAACCCTAAAAATTAAAATAAAAAATTATTGAAGTAATTGAAAAAAAAAAAACCTTCAGGGCAATAGCAGATCATTTGTGAACTTCATGAGCTTCCTTCTTACGTTTACGCTCAAAGTGGTCATGGCGATATCCATGACGCTTCCTGTGAAACTCTATGTAATTTCCCTGCGGCTGTTAAATTACAAAGAACACCGAATTAAAGCGCGAATAAATGGAAAATTGGATCGTGGACTAGGGTTAGAAAGCTAACCATTTTGGGCGAATAACTTCTGAATTTCACCAGCCGGGGAAGAAGCTATTCCCCCAAAATGGTTAGCTTTGGAAATTTGGGTAAAATGACCTCCAAAATCTACCATAAATATTTTTTTACCTTCATTCTCATATTAACCTTTTTTGACCTTATTATGATGTCATAATGTTGTGAAATTTCTAATATACCCTTAATCTCTTCTCCACTATCCTCTCCTCTCTCATTCTAAAAAGAAGAAAAAAAATCTCCTCTCAACTACTCTTAACAAAACTCTCAACTTCCATTGATCTCCATCTCCATTGATCCTTCATTTCACTTCTCATCCTTCAATCTCTAACAACGAAAAGAAGACTACACGGTGAAAGAAATGATACAAAAACTTAGAATTGGAAAATCCCGAAACCTCGGATCTACGGATTTTGAAGGGGATTCGGTTTTTGAAGGAAAGTTCCTTCGAAATCCGGAGATCGCCTCCGGATTCCGTAGGACACCTCAAAAAAAATAAAAAAAAATTGAGGGGCTACCTCCGGAATCCGGAAAAAGAAAAATATATATATATATTATTTGGGGGGGGCAGCCCCCCTGGTTACAAATCCGGAGGGCCGGATTCCTCCGAATTTGTAACCAGAGGGGGGGTTGGGGGGGCTGGCCCCCAAACAAATTTTTTCTTCTTCTTTTTTTTTCTTTTTCCGGATTCCGGAGGTCCCCCACTTTTTTTTTCTGGTTCCATTGATACAAAAAGAAGAAGAAAATCTCCCTCTCAACTTCTCATCTTTCAACTTTCATTGATTCTTCATCTCTAACAACGAAAAGGTACACAACTTAGAATTCGAAATCTCAAACTCGGACCTACGGATTTCCATGGAAATCGAACAACACAAGAAGAAGAAGAACACATGTTTTTAGCTTCATCTTCAACAAACCCACCACCATTACTAACTCTCGGAGCTTCATTCTTAAATAGGTTTTGTAGCGGCGGCAGCGGTAGTGGAAGAGGGAATAGGCAGTTTTTGAGAAGAAGAAGAAGAAGAGGGTTCGAGAAGAGAGACGTTCGTAAAAACATGAAGAGTCAATGGAAGTTGAGAGGGAGATTTTCTTCTTCTTTCTGGAAAGAGGGAGGAGAGGAGAGTGGAGATGAGTTTAAGGGTATATTATAAATTTCACAATATTATGACATCATCATAAGGTCAAAAAAGGTTAATATGAGAATGGAGGTCAAAAAATATTTATGGTAGATTTTGGAGGTCATTTTACTCAAATTTCCAAAGCTAACCATTTTGGGGGAATAGCTTCTTCCCCGGCTGGTGAAATTCAGAAGCTATTCGCCCAAAATGGTTAGCTTTCTAACCCTAGTTCACGATCCAATTTTCCATTTATTCGCGCTTTAATTCGTGTTCTTTGTAATTTAACAGCCGCAGGGAAATTACATAAAGTTTCACAGGAAGCGTCATGGATATCGCCATGACCACTTTGAGCGTAAACGTAAGAAGGAAGCTCGTGAAGTTCACAAATGATCTGCTATTGCCCTGAAGGTTTTTTTTTTTTCAATTACTTCAATAATTTTTTATTTTAATTTTTAGGGTTTTCTTCTTCTTCTTCTTCCACGACTGAAGAAGAAATGTTTTGTCCTAAACTAAACTAAAAAGATAGATATTTATTTTTCATTTCTTCTTGAATGAAATGTTTTGTCCGAACCAACAACACATAGCATCGTATCGTCTCTACAGACAAACAAACAGAGTAATTAAACTTTTTAAATTTTTAGGGACTAAATAGGAAAAAAAACTCTAAAGTAAGAAGATTGATCTTAAAATTAATTTGCTTTTCTAAGAAAATTTTTATATTATATATATATATATATATATATATATATATTAACTAAGTAGTAATTTGTGTAAAAAAAAAAAAAAAAAACTAAGTAGTAATTAATTATTTGAAAAAAAAGTGAGTAGTAAATGAATTAAAGTAAGAAAGCAACGTACTTTGACGTCGAAGCAGTTTGAAGTTTTTTTTTTTTTTTGAAAGCCCGGTACCTATATATATGAGATTTCATCTTCAAGAACTAATTCCGCTTGAAGTATTCATTTTTTTCCAGCCTTTCTTTCATTTTCATCTTCAATTTCAAGAATTCATTTTCCATTACTTTTCCTTTCCCAAAATTCCCATCCCTTTCCCATGGAGAAAGGTAACCCAGAAAGTGAAGAAGAAGTCTTGAAAATGGAAGAACATCCAGTTGATATTCACAGAAGAGAGAGGGAAGTAATTAGAGAAAGGAATAAGAAGGATAAAAATAAATTGAGTCGTACTGACTGCAATAGGAAATGTAAGAAAGAAAGAAAGATGGGTTTTTTCTTCATACCCATTTCTGGGTTTACTCTTTTCACCATTTTTCTTGCCTTCTCCACCTTTTTTGCTTCTACAGGTTTGTTTCTTCTTCCTCTTCTTCTTGTTTCAATATTTTTTCCCCTTATTTCCCTCTTTTTGTATCAATGGCTGTTGTTTGTTTGTTTGATTCGATCATCTTTATTTTCAAAAATGTTCTTTTGTTCTTTGAGTTTTTATGACTGATCAGTTCTGAAATTTTTTTCAACCGTGATAAATTTGGTAAATGAGGAAATGGGAGTTTTCTATTTCATTAGTTCGAGTTTCAGTTTTTTTTTTTCCTTTCATTTTCTTTGATATTGATCTTAATAGGTCTTGATTAAAGGCATGGACTTTGGTTTTAGTTCTTGTTTTCTGAACTCTCAAATGGGTGTCTGTTGTTTTAGACCGTTTCTTCTAATTCTCTCCCGTGTGGAAGGCAATTTTTTGTTTTTTTCTACAAGTAAACTTTGTTTCATTTGCTGATCACGGGTAATGTGATGATTGGTATTCGTGGGATTTTCTGAAGAATGGATGAAAAGTGATGTTTACTTAACATTGTTAAAGATTATGTTTTTGACGCTACAATTCTGTATTTGGACTTATATCTCATGCTAGCTCTTTTCTTTTTCTTTATTATTATAATAATAGCTTCTAAATATTGTTCTATCAGCAGTACTGATGTTAATTTACTATTTGCTCCTTTTGTTCTTCTTTGATTTGATTTTCAGAAGCCTATGATGCACTTGACCCTAATGGAAAAAACATCACTATCCAATGGGATATTATAAACTGGAATCCTCATGTTGTAAGTATTAATGCATCACAGTGTTCCATTCATGACAGTAAAAGGAAATTCAGCTGCTCTTTTTATCCCTGTGAAGGAGGGAAGTCATTTTGATTTAACATCATTGATGTGTAGGCTGTTGTTACTATGTATAATTTCCAACAATATCGTCACATTCAAGCATCGGGATGGACTCTTGGATGGACATGGGCAAAGAAAGAGGTCATATGGAGCAGGCTAGGAGGCCAAACAACGGAGCAAGGCGACTGTTTGAGATATAAAGGGACCATCCCCCACTGCTGCAATGATTTAATGCCCGGAACTCCTTATAATCAGCAGATTGCAAATTGCTGCAGAGGTGGAGTACTCAACTCATTTCAGATCAGTGTTGGTGCTGCTGGAACCTCAAATAAATCTGTCAGACTGCCAAAGAACTTTACCTTGAAAGCACCCGGACCTGGTTACACTCGTGGACCTGTAAAAATTGGTAAGTCTAGCAAATTCTCTTCTGTAGATAAAAGGAGAGTTACTCAAGCTTTGAGTAAGTAAAGATCAAATTGCTCTTTACTTGTATTGTCTCCCTGTTCTCATGTTTTTGTGTAGCTTCTTCTCTTTGGGGCCTTAGCTAGGATTTCACATACTTACTATCTAATGTTGTTTATGTTATTTTACCAATAGTTCATGATTGATGAATTCCTTTTTTTCCAATAAATTCTTACAAACTTGACCACTGATTTTCCCTTGAAATCTTTCTTGTTTGCAGTGACTTGGAATGTCATGTGCACCTATTCACAGTTTATGGCCCAAAAAACTCTCACCTGCTGCGTCTCATTCTCAGCGTTTTACAATAACACAATTGTTTCTTGCCCAAAATGCTCTTGTGGCTGCCAAAGCAACATGACACAGCCTGGAAGTTGCGTGGAGTAAGTTCACAAGCATCACTGTCTTATATAAGGTAATAAACTACTATAGTTTAAGACTAATGTTGGAGCTGTTATTTGCAGGGCTAATTCTCCGTATATAGCATCTGTGGTTACTGATTCTAGCAAGAATAATTTAGCGCCTCTGGTTCAGTGTACGAGCCATATGTGCCCAATTCGAGTTCACTGGCTTCTGAAGCTTAATTATAAGGAATACTGGCGTGTGAAGATCACAATTACAAACTGTAATTACCGGATGAACTATTCAAATTGGAATTTAGTTGCCCAACTTCCTAATTTTGACAATCTAACGCAGATTTTCAGCTTTAACTACAAGTCAATCAATCCATATAAGTAGGTTACATTCTCCTCTAATCTCTTCCCTACAAATATGTAAACGTTTCAGTTTTTTCTATTCTTTGGAGTTTATAGAATGAAGCATAATATATGTTGTTTTCCAACAGATGATACTGCCATTCTGTGGGGAGTTAAGTTCTACAATGATTTGCTCATGCAAGCAGGCCCTCTTGGTAATGTGCAAACAGAACTACTTTTCATCAACTTTCACATTTGATAAGGGTTGGGCTTTCCCAAGACGAATCTATTTCAATGGCGATGCCACCTCCAGATGCCTATCCTTGGTCACCAAACACCGGTTCTCTAGGCGAGGCATCCCGTTGTTTACTACTCTGCTGTTGACTTCCTTGACTCTATTATTGTCCTTTCACTATTCATTTGCATAGTGTTCAACATCATATCCTCGAGTCATTCTGAAATTTTGAAGTGGATCGATCAGTCTGGCCCTTAAACTATTCTGAGAATCTCATGGATGTGGACGACAATGAGTTTAGATTTAAATGGTTTTTCTTTGGTCAATGAATCATTTTGTAAATGTTGTATTATAGTTCTGAATGTATCAACTTTCTAACATTTTCATGTCCATGTTGATATTGTTTTACTTTGGAAACGAAATACAAATACATTTTACATGGCAACTACTCTGTTTATCTATTTATTTTCACCTTATCATCTTAAATTGGATTGAAGATTATTATTATGAAGGGTATTTTGTGAATGAAAAAGTTAACTAAAGCTCTTTTAGAAACTGGCAGATTATGAAATGCTCTATATATTTCACTACCAAGAATCGCCTTACATTCTTATGATATGGCTGGCATACATGTAAAATTTCACAAAGTTTTTTTTAATGAAGTGAAGACGATGAAGAATTTGGAAAACAAGACTTAAAACTTGGTGATGGAGTTCGTGAGAGTGGGATTTTGCAAAGTAGAGTCTAATGGGAGTTCGTGAGAATGAGATTTCCATCTGCCAAACAAGGAAATAATAATAATAATAATAATAATAATAATAATAATAATAATAATAATAATAATAATAATAATAATAATAAAAGAAGGCACAATACATAACGACAAATCAAAATTTCATAAAAAACCTGATCAATGATTAATTTTGAAAATAACAAACAATTAGAACAAAACAAAATTTAAAAACATGAGGATTTTGTTCTGAAAAAAAAGCGCAACAAAAAAAAAATTCAACAATAAAAACACTTATGATAATCAAGAAAAAAAAAAATAACAAAAACACTTATTAGCAGAATGGCTATGATGAAGATTCCGAAAATAAAAAATAAAAAAAAAGAAGAAAAAAAATGTAAGAGGAAGATTTTGTTGGTTTTAGGTAAAGGGTATCTATAAAAACGTTAAAAAAAAAACTTATATGAGTTGGAACAAATTGACATAATCACGAATAAGTACGAAAAAATGAAATTAAGAAGAAGAAAACACGAAAAAGAGGAAATCAAATCAAAATAAAAAATAAAATAAAAAAAGCTATTAATAAAATTGAAAATTAAAAAAAAAACCGTAAAGTTTAAAAAACAAAAAAAAATAAAAATAGAAAAGATAAAACCTTAAAATAAAGATTTGATAAAACATTTAAAAAAAAAACTAAAACTAAATCCAAAATATATTAAAAAAAATATCTAAATAAAATTATTCTGATTATTTGTATAATATTTATTGATTAAATATTCTGATTATTTCTATAAATAAATATGTAGGGTATTAATTTATAACCTCAAATTATTTGTTACCTTTTTACTATTATATGGTACAGCACAGGTAAGGTAATTTTTATAATTGAATTTTATTATTATTATTTTCAATTTATTTTTCACTTTCTTCAGAATTTACATTAATAATTGTTGTAAGGGAAACTTGTCTGACGGTATTTACTGTTTAGTTTTATAATTTATAGTGTGAGAGAGCTCTTCTATCTAGTAATATTGTTTTGTTATTTGATCTCTCTATTGATAATTGTTTTCTAGTTTTATCTTACAAAAATAATTAATTATGCAGCTAATGGAATTAATTAAGCCTTCGTTCTAATTTTAGAAAAATTTATTTAAAAAAAAATTATTTGATTTCACAAAATTTAGAAGGAAAGATATTTTTTGAAAATATCTTACCTCCAATCAGAAATCTCTATTCCTCTGACTGTCGCACAAGACGAGGAGAATCGTCTTCAAACATTCTAGTTAAGCCCTAATTTTTTTTAGTATGATATTTCTGGCCGATAGTATATTAACACGTGCGTTTTATGTTTTTATAGTATCTTATTTTATATTAAAATAATATTTTAATATTTGAAATATATATGTTAAATATTTTACTTATGAAAGGTTATAAATCTCATATGAAATTCGATAATTTGAACACGTTTATTTTATAATGAAATGATATTTTAAAAATCAAATTTGTTAAAAAAAATATTTTTAAAAAACTTTATACAAAGTAAAGTTTTGTATGAACTTAAATAGATATTGATACATTATTTCAAAAAGTAAAATAGACGTTGACACTATATATTGATTATATTATAATTTAAAAAAAATGCTTATACATTAAATTCTAATTATAAACAAACATTTTGAATTCCCAAAACATATCTTAAGAATATGCTATAAATTACATTTTAGAAAGAAACATCATAATATGAAATTAATCAATAAAAAAAACTAAATTAAATTGGGAAAGTATATAAACATTAGTAAACAGTAATAACTTAAATATTAATATTAGTTGATAAAAAAGAAAGATAGTATTTAATATACTAAATATATTTTCAAAATAATATTCATTTAATTAGTTTTGAATTAATATTTAGTATATAGTTTAGAAGATATAGTTGAAAATAATAGTCAATTCGATAGAAACATTAATCTATTTTATTAAAAAAATATTTTAAACCCATTGTATTAAATAAGAAAATGTAATAATAAGAATATAATAATTAATTATTAGTGTCTAGTGGTAATTAATTATTGTGTGGCATATTTTGTAAATTTTATAATTAAAAAGGGGTATAATTGTCCTAAAATGTTTTTAAAACATCCCCACTTTTTTTTTTGAACGACAACACAGGAAAGAAAACAGCAAAAAAACAGAGGCTACAAGGAAACCTCTCTTAAACAATGGGGTAAAACTCCCCACCAACAACCTTCAAAGCTTGAAACCGCAGCTTCCTTTGCTAACCGATGAGCAATCGTATTGCAATTTCAATTCACGTGTTGGAACTTCACGATTGACATATTATCCGCTAAGTCCTAAATATCAGAGATTATAGAACTCACTTCTGTAAGATCCGAGGCCTTTTTATTAATGAGACGAATCATGCCCAAACAATCTGACTCCACCTCCACCGCAGCCATCGAGGGAAAAAAAACTTTGAATTCCTTCTTTGATGGCTAGTGCTTCAAGAAGTAAAGAAGAATATGAGTAAAGAACTTCCTTGCAACCGGAAAGAACAATCTCACCGTGATGATTCCTTAAAACCCAACCCACTTCTCCCTTACACCGAGACGAGTTAACAGCTGCATCCACATTTAGTTTGAAAACGTTAGGAATTGGAGGAATCCAATACGTTGAGGAAGAGACGAGAGTATCCCGTTGATTATTCGGGTGATTGCTTCGTGGAGAGTTAAGAAACTCTTCTTCCCAACCTCTAATCTTTTCAATTGGAGCTTCAAAATGTAAAGTTGAGTTGTTAAACAACGAGTTGTTTCGGTTGTTCCATATATGCCAGATTGTGATCAGAATCAGCTCGCTTCTTTCCTTGCTATTTTCCAACATCTAAACTATACCATCAGCCGGATTCCAATGGTCTGAGATCTCTATTATGAGCTCAGGAAACAGATTCTTCCATATTTTTCTTGCTGAAGAGCAGCCCCAAATGGCATGAGAAGAGGTTTGAACATGGTTTCTGCAAGACGGACATTTAGGATCTATAGAAACACCCTTTTTTCTCAGATTAGAAACACAGGGAAGGATATCCGAAAAAAGTTTCCACGAAAAATTTTTAATCTTTGAAGGAACTTTAATTTTCCAAAAATTCTTCCACCAAGAAGCTAGCTTAAGCGGATCGGAAGTAGATGCATTTGTTGCTTGTGACAGTCCGTAACCCAAACGATAAGCACTTTTAACAGTAAAAAAACCATTCTTCGTGAAACTCTATATAGCAGAATCATAAGAGTCACGCCCGCCCACTGGAATATTAAGAATTCGGTCTGCATCTCCCATATTAAAAGACGTTCTAATCAACTGTTCATCCCAATTGCCATCTGAATTCATCAAAGTGGAGACATTGCAATTTTTTAGAGAGTCTGGAGTCCAAAGTGGGCGATGATTTACTGAGTCGGGCAACCGGGGATCGGAGTTGATAATTGTAGTAATGCCATTACCAATCTTCCATCAGAAACCTTTTGCGAACAATTCCCTTCCCCACAGAATACTCCTCCAAATAAAGGAAGGATTATTCCCTAATTTATCAGCAAGGAAATTTCTTGATTGAAAATATCTACCTCGGAGGATTCTTGTGACTAAACTATTGGGATTTCGAAGGAGTCTCCAACTTTGCTTAGCTAGTAGCGCCTGATTAAAAAATTTTAAGTCTCGAAAGCCCATCCCTCCTTCATCCTTATTTTTGCACATAAGCTTCCAACTCTTCCAATGGATTTTCCTTTTAGATTCAGAGCTTCCCCACCAGAACTTTGCTGCTAAGGAATGAAGGTCATCATAAAAAGAAGAAGGAAGTTGGAAGCACCCCATTGTATAAGTTGGAATTGACTGGGCTACTGCTTTGATCAAGATCTCCTTTCCTCCTGAAGAAAAAAATTTCTCCTTCCAACCTTGAAGCACCTTCCAAACTCTATCTTTGATTCCACTTTTATATATTAGAGATTTTAAACTTTTATAATATAGGTTAAATTTTAACTTACAAATTACCTACTTATATTGTTAAGTCTTAGTTAGTCATGTAAAATGTGAAAAGAGAATAAGTTTGTCCAGGATGATGAGTTTAGATAACCCATTAGTCCTCAATTATTAAATCGAGAGACAAACACGGGAAAACCTTGTTTCATTGGAAGAACCAAGAAAACAATCAAAGGAAAGTAGTAATCTTGAGTGAGAGATGGATAGCCTGTCTATCACCCCGACAATTCTAGTTTTTTTTTAATTGTTTGTTCATAACCTGACCCGGCCCATCCGACGATATCGCTAAGCCTTTCCATTTGATATAAAGTGACTTTCAGTATTCACACTCTTACTATGCTAAATTACTCATATTAGTTTTTTTAATATGTTTAATTTAAAACTAAACAGACTTTTGGCAGAGTCAAAACGAATTGCGGGGTTCAATCATGTGCGGAGAATTTGCAATAAGTCAACCCATTTCTTTGCAAAGTTGGCTGTCAATAACAACTTGTCGGGTTGTTGGAAAGACTCGTTTCTTTTTGGGTCCTTTATTTTTTTTTCCCTGTAGTCTCTGTTTGTTGTTTGTTGAATTTAAAAAATAAATAAATATTATAACTCCAAAATATCTTATATCAGTCATTCTATCCTACTTTTTATCTATGGACCAAGGAATCACTTTGAGTATCTCAATTTCTCATGGATTCAAGAATCGTTAAAACGTAGAAAGGAGTGGAAAAATGAGAAGATCAAGAAGGCCACAAAGCTTCTTATAAAGATCGATCTAACGGTGGCAGTAAGGGTTATGGGAAGGGCTAGATTTGTAATCTCTATTTATTATTTTCTTGGCATTATTTGTCTTTGCCTTTTTCCTATATTATTGGATACGAAAATTGTGCCTTAATCTCGGACTGAGAGATCAATAAATATTTTTTTTTCCATATATAATCCAACATTTTGCGGAAAAAAGGAAGAAATAATTTTAGAATTTAGATAACATTAAACATAGAATAAGCAGAAAGCTTATATATGTAACTAGTCTAAAGAAACAATACTCAATTTATAACACTTAAGCCCCTACCCCAAAATGAAAGATGACCTCACAGAGAGTGTATTTCTTCAAACCATTGAACCCAGAAAATGCAGAAATTAGAACTTCAAATTCACCAACAATAAGCAATGAATTGAGGGTCAAAATACCAAGAGACAAATACTATATGAACACACAAAGCATTTAATATGAAATTTTACACACACAAAAAAAAGACAAAAATTTAGTCCATTCAATACCAATAACTTAACTTGTATGAATTCAAAGGGATGTTAGAGACAACTTCTTCAAGATCAAGCCTAGACCCTCCCTTGACAGACAACAAACTCTTTTCGAAAACGAAACCTTGAATCATCCAGTGTTACTCCCCTTTCATAGGAAGATTTTTACCTCATTGGTGTTCACATTGTAAGAAATCACCTCCGCTTCCTCGTTTTCGATTATAAGTTCATCAGAATTCACAAACAATAGCGGCCTCACCAATCCTAAAACATGACCTATTTGTTAGGGAATGATAGGTCTGTGAGCCCTAAAATTCATACAAGAACGATAGCAAAATTTATACTGGTCCACCCCAATTGTGGGCTACGTCCAGTTACTACGGCTGCAGATTTCACTATGATAAATCAAGAGTTAAACTACAGAAATATTCAATACACTCAATGGTGTATTATATGCTCAAAAGCTCTCAAGAAAGTAAACTCTTTCGTTTACAATATTTCTCACAAACTCTCACCAACCCGAGACTATGGCTCACTGCCGCTCAACACACCGTCGAAGAAAAAACTCATGCAATTTCTTCTCTCAAATTGGATCTAACGCTGCTTCAAAAATTGTGCTCAAAATCACCACCTCACAATTACAGAGTTAAATAATAACTCACAGCCAATAAGAATAAAAAAGCACCCTAGTTTTTTTTTTCTTTCTTTTCTCGCTTCACGATTCACGGTAGTGGTGTAAACGGGGCACCCCGTTTACACCCCGCCCGTTTAAGGTATTTTTCTCCACCTCGCCCTAATTAACTCTATCCCCCGCCTCGGACCCCACCCCATTTATTAAACGGGGGCAGGGCGGGGCGGGGCAGGGGCTAAACGGGGTGGGGAAGAATGTGAAAAATGCATGATTTCATCTATTTTTTATTCAAAAATCATTTTTTTCAATGATAATAGTATCTAATAGAGCATAAAAATAAATAAGTAAAACTCTTCATCATAATCCATATCAAAATAAACATAGAAAAATTAAATTACGTTGGACCCCACCCCGTTTATTAAGCGGGTTTGACAGGGGCGGGGAAGCGCAGTCGGAGTTTTAGCTTTCACCCTTACTTCACGATGTGAAATCATGCAAAGTCAAGATAGTGCGCATATATTTCTTTGTTAATTTGGCTGAGCATTAGGTACATGAATTACAAAATAAAAACATGGGCTTTAATGGGCTTTTTAATCAATAAAAGGCTATGGATAAAATTGGGCTTTTAATTGCTTTTGACTTCAACCGCAACACTATTATTAATTGTTTTGATAATGACATCTCACCAGAATCTTCATCCTTCTCCACTTCCCAAATTTTGATTTTTGTTTGTTTTTCATCTGTGGCCCATATTGAGAATCTCACATCGGAAAGATGAATGAAATTCACAATATTTATAAGATATATGAGCTCATTATTAATTGGTTTTAAGATGGAACCTCATGATATTAAGATGGTATCAGAACCCAACAAACCCAAACAGACATTCGGTCTAAAAATGGGATCAGACCCAAGAATGGTGAGCCCAAAAGAGGCACCATCTTGAGGGGACATGTTGAGAATGGGTGATCTATGGAAATAGCTACAAAATGGCCCAAAATAAGAGTACATAGCCACTACCCAAAAAATTAGGCTAAATAGCCATTTGGAGACAACAAAAATACCAAAAAGCCTCTACACATTTTCCAATGCCATCAAATCACATTTTTCTCTCCTCTTTTCTCTCTTATTTTTCTCCCCTCTTTCTCTCCTTTTTTCTCTCCCATTTTTCTTTTCTCTCTCAATTTTCCCTTTCCATTTGAGTCTCCTCCCCTATCTCTCTCTATTTTTTATTGCACGTATATTGCGTACTGTTGTGTGAAATCGTGTTACGCAAGTGCACGCAGTCAAACAAGTAATAAAGTGATAAGTAAGATATCGTTCCCACGAGGATTAGTAGATTAAATAGGTGTTTAACAAATAATTTAAAGAAAATAAAAACAATGATAAATTGAGGGTGATGTGGTTTATGTAACTAAAATAATAAAATATGCAATATGATGTTCCTAAATGCAAATCTAAATGAATAAATTCTAAATTAATTAAGAAAAATAAGTATGATGGTCTAAAGTGGCTTAAATTACTCCTAAAATATGCAAGAATATTAAAGTTATTAAACTATGTAGAGATGAATGGTTGGAAAATCAAGAATCCCCCTAAAAAGTCTTGGAATTCACAAATGCTGCAGCAAACTGCATTAATAAAGACACTTTTTATGCAAGCAAACCCAATTGTTCAAGTGACTTCGTCAAGCCTAAATGATTCTAATTCCTAATCCAATTTTAATCCTATGTCTAGGTAAAATTAGATTAAGAAATATGTTTTCAATGTTCCGGTTTAAGCCTTAAGGTGTAAACACATATGTCTATGCATTACCAAAAACAATTTCTAGAATCGTTAACCCCTATCAATCAATATTCTTCCATTCAATTTTAACCTTTTCAGAATTAAAACTAAACTAAGCAATTTACTTAGGTTGATCAAGCATAAGCAAATAGATAGAAATTTCAAACTATTGATTGAACATAAAAACTGAATTTATTAAAGCTTGTGAAAACTAATCCCTTTTAGGGTTCATCTATCAATTCCAACCAAATAAAATTTAGTTCATAACAAAACCTAAATTAACAAAATAGTTAAACAAAATCAAAACTAAACCTAACATAACTTGAGTTCAACAATGGAGTTCTAAATAATGAAGAAGAAGAAGAAGAAGAAACTAATTAATGGAATAGCAAATGCAAACGAAATCTCCATCAAGAAGAAGAAGACTCCTCCTCTTGCGTTTCTGTCTCCTCTTCTTTCACGTTCAGCCTCTGTCTCTCCACGTTCAAGTCTGTCTCCAAAAGCTGCTGCCTTTTCTTTCTTTTCTAGGTTTAGGTTAATTTCTTTTCTTTTCTTTTTATTGGGCTTGGGCTTCATCCTAATCTCCTCCAAATTGCTCCTAAGATGGACCTTAGTGATGGGCTTATTTTATCTGAAGAGAATCTGCTGAAACGGGCCCAAAAAGAGACTTTTTAGGGCCAAAAATCGTGATCCTGCTTGCTGTCCAGAATCTGCCCAGTGTGCTGCAGCTGTGCTGCAGCACTGCCACAGCACTTTTCAAAATTCTGCACTTTTTTTCTTATTTCCTGCATGAAATTTGCAATTCTTTTAGGACTTTCTTTCATTCAAATTGACAAAATTAAATACCAAGAGCCAAGAACAATCCTAAATATACTTTAAAGTGCCAAAAACCCGAATTTTTCCAAAATAAGCTTATTTAAAGAATTATGCAAAATGAATTCAAAGTATGCAAAATATGAGCAAAGTTCAATCCAATAATTATCAAGTAGGCATTAAAATAGGACCAAATAACTCTATTTTATAGAGTTATCACGTACTATACATACTGTACATATTATATATTGATTTATAAGTTTATTAACCCAACTTTTTTTAAAATGCAGTAGTAAAGCAGAAGACAAATATATTGCGTATTATGTACAAAAAAAAGGTAAATATACATACTACATACACTATGTACAAAAGACTTGTACCAATTTTTTATTCAATATAGCACCGAAGCAAATAACATATTACGTACATTATGTACAAAAAAAATATACCTGAAAATAATTAAAAGTGAAAATCATGTAAATTAAAATAAAAAGTCCATAAATCATAAGATAACATATAAAATGAAAAAAAGTCATGTTTTGGTAAATTACAAATATAAAACGATACAACACAAAAATATACATATGTACTATATAATGTTAACTGTATACTACATGTGAACGATACAAAATTAACTATGGTGAAAAAAAACGTATAACATACTAATTATATCAGTATGTATAGTATTTCATATACCCCATGATTTTAATATTGTATAACTACATTACTGGTACAATATGTATAGTAATATATATACATAATCTAATTGAAGATAAAATGAGAGGGAAATTTTTATAAATATCATTGACAAACGTGCCTAAAAAATATATAGTAACTATTATATGTACAATTAGGGGTGTTATCGGTTCGGGTTTGGTCGGTTTTGGACCAAACCCGAAACCGAACCGATATTATGTTAAGGAGGCTTGACAAACCGAGACCGAACCAACAAGAGAACAAACCGAATGCAATGTCTGGTTCGGTTAGGGTTGTTATCGGGTTGGTTATCGGGTAGGACAGAGCTTGATTAATCATAAATTAAAAAAAAAAAAACCCTAATATTCGTCATAAATTTATAAAGAATTAAAAGGAATAACTATGGATACAAACCTCAAAAAGAGAGAGATAGAATCTGAGACTGAGGCTTGTCGGCGAGGCGGGCGGCGAGGCATGGCTAGCTGAGACAAAATCAAAACAGAATGGGAGGGAGAGAGATAAGCGTGGCTGAGGAGACAAAAACAAAACAAAACAGAATGGATGGGGGCTGCGTGTGGCGTCTGCGAGGCGAGCATTTTAGGTTTTTCTTCTTGTTTTTTTTTTAAATTTCCATATCGGTTCAGTTCGATTTAGGATTTCCTAAATTGCAGAAAACCGAACCGAACCGATATACAATTCGGTTTTTAATGCAAAAACCGAAACCGAACCGATAGTGTTCGGTTCGGTTTTCTTCGGTTTCGGCTCGGTTCAGTTTTGCAGTTTCGCATTGCACCCGTATGTACAATATGTATTGTAAACCGTGCCAAAAAAATATGTTGCATTGAAAAAGAAAAAAGTTGTTTTGTCAAATCAGCTACAGTGACGGATGTGCCGGTTGTTGCACCATTCTACTTTTAAAGATAAATTTGGTATAAAAAAAAATAAAAAGTGGCTAAAAATATAATTATTAGAGAGGTGGCTATTTTTTTGATTCATGAAGTCAAAATGTGGCTATTTCTTTAGTTACCTCTGTTGAGAATCTCACATCGGAAAGATGAAGGGAACTCACGATGTTTATAAGATATATGGGCTACTCCTCTCATTGTCAATTGGTTTTGAGATGAAACCCCATGATATCAAGAGTCCATGAGTAATGAAACAGAACAATCGATCCATTCCAAACCCCCATACTTTTATAATCTCCACAAAGTCTTGAACTATTAGGCAACAGAATCAGATGAAATACATCTTCCCTCATATCGAATGATAAGATAAAACGAGTGTCATCCTTATCATTATAAGCCAACCACTAATAGACCCCATTATGTGATATATCTCGCATGAAGAATTCGCGTAAACATAGCCTCACATCGGGGTTTGGATTTCTCTCCATTGATCTGTGCTCAAACTGTAGACTTCAACTCTTTGGCGGTAAAAGATTCACAATCCTAACAACCTTAAAATCTTCAAATTTGTAATCATAGTCGAACCATACCGCTCGTATCACAAAGATTCTCCGACAGTTCAGTTCGTAAAATAACCTATTGCGAAAGTTTGTGAAACTCTTTGGTGACCGGGATTACCTAACAAGATTTCGCCTTTTTGATTAAGATCCGATAGGCAAAAATTAATCGACCAGTTATGCTTAGGTCTAGGGATGGCAAAATTTCCCGCGGGGCGGGGAATCTCCGTTTTATAGGGTTAGGGTTAGGGTTAGGGTGAGAAATTCCCCCCCGATTTGTTATAGGGTAAGGGTATGGGAATACGTCCCCCGTCCCCGTCCCCGTCCCCGACCCCAAACCCGAACCCGAACCCGATTTTTAAAGAATATCTTATATATTTTGTTTACTTTTATATTTATTTATTGAAAAATATATGTGAAATATGATTATATTAACTAATAAAATATAAAATGGTTAGTATTATGTTTTCTTTTTTACTTAATGTTGTATTTTTTAAATGTATATTTCATTTTTAAATAAGAATTAAATTGTAAAACGGGGAATTTTCCCCGCGGGGAACCCGATCCCCTAATGGGGAATCCCCGAACCCGACCCCGATTTTTTATTAGGGGATAGGGTAGGGTATGGGGATTAAAAATCCCCGCGGGTTAGAGGATGGGGAGTGCATCCCCGACCCCGCCCCGCCCTGTTGCCATCCCTACTTAGGTCGACTAATTTTTTCCTATTTAATTTTCACTCCTTAAAATTTATACTTATTGTTTATCAGAAATTGTCTATATGAATGAAATTTATTGTTTTATTTTACCAATACAATATTAAAGAACATCTTTCAAAAATAGTAAAAGTTTTAAAAAAAATCCAGTAAAATTGAGACCAAAACTAAGTGATTTTTTTTTTATTCACCATATATTTAATATTTTCTCGCGAGTCTTGTGAAAAAAATAAGTTTTATTTAAAATGGACCCACTTTAATATGAAAAATGGCCCACATACCTTCAACGAAGAGCTCTTTCCTTTTTCATAACAGCATTTCTTTCTGTCAACAAGAGACGTAAAAACACAAACGGAAGAAGCTAGTTAAAAACTTCCCTTCGTGATCACGCATTTTCATTTCCATTTTCTCTCCAACCAAACACGAAGGAAGAGAGAAAATCGGTGAGAAAATCCTCCCAAAAATGGGGGTTCCACAAGTAATGGAAATCCTCAGCGAAAGAGCAGCTCTCGTTAGAGAATCGTTGCAGAAGAGCCAAAATGTCACCGAAAACATGGTCTCCATTCTCGGCTCATTCGATTACCGTCTCTCCGCTCTCGAAACCGCAATGCGACCTACACAGGTGAGGAAATTCATGAAACTAACGATCGTTCTCTGTTTTTTTTTTGAGAGAATCGTGATTTCTAATTTTGTAATGTGAATTGAATTTTGTTTGTTAATTGTGTTATTTTTTCGTTGTTATAGATTAGAACTCATTCGATTCGGAGAGCGCATGAGAATATTGATAAGACATTGAAGGCTGCTGATGTTATTCTAGCTCAATTCGATCTCACGCGAAAGGTTTATGATATCTATTGCTTTTGGTTTGCTGCTTGTTGTATCAAATTTGTCTTTTGTTCTTTAGCAATTGTCGTGAGCTGAAATGAATTATGCGCTAAGTCACGATTTTAGTTTACGTTTCGCTACTAGGATTTGGTTTTATTGTGAGTTTTCTATTGAATTTTTTTCTATTTAGTGAATTGCACTTTGAATGCAAATGTGGAACATCATTCTGCCTTTTCATATTATTTGGATAGTTTAAAAGAGGT
The DNA here is from genome assembly GCA_028015215.1 of Gynostemma pentaphyllum. Taxonomy (NCBI): domain Eukaryota; kingdom Viridiplantae; phylum Streptophyta; class Magnoliopsida; order Cucurbitales; family Cucurbitaceae; genus Gynostemma; species Gynostemma pentaphyllum. The sequence goes on along the minus strand of CM051349.1, from coordinate 39,872,785 downwards.
TAAAATTCTATTACAGGTGATAAAATCTTAAAATTTTCTTTTGCATTATTCAGACGGTCTTTTTCACTCTCTTTGTTTCGTTTCTATTTCATTGCAAGTACTTAGAAGCACGGAGAGTGTTAGTGTGGGTTACATTTGGGAAATATGATCTTACCGACATTCTAAACACACACGTCCACTTCAAAATAGTCTGAAGTTTTTAAGTTGAATCCTTTATTTCAAACATTATACAAGTCACACATTCACCTTTGTCTCAAGCCACAGAACTGTTGTTATTTGGTATTCTCTCCAACAGTAACAGTGAGAGATCAGTTTCTCTCTATCTCTCATGCTACGTTTCCTCTAATCACGATAATGTAGGCTGGAAGCTGAATAAGAAAAAAAGGGTTGATGATAAACTCTTTGTTCATCAAGTGGTAAAAACCAAATGAAAAATAAAATGTTGTGAAATGGTCAAGCTTGAGCAGTGTTCACTCAATGTTTTGGCAATTTAAGACATGAAAGTATCTGGGATCATTAAAAAAAATGAGACGAGGAGAAACTGAATTTCTTGTTATCTATATATGGATATGTGTATTTCAATAACAAATACATACTTAAATATGATATTTTTAATTTCTGTAGTATTCTTTAGTTGTTTGATCCAAGGATTTACAGTGTAGCATTTAGATCAATAAGTATTACATACTTTGCTATTTTTCTTCATCTTTATAAGATATTGTTGTCACTCATGCAGTTTTTGCAAACATAATTTTATGACAGATAATAACATTATTTAAACTGAAAAATATAGGCTGAGGCTAAAATACTGAGAGGACCACATGAGGACTTAGAAAGCTATTTAGAAGCAATTGATCAATTACGAAGTACTATTCGCTTCTTCACGGGGAACAAAAATTTTAAAAGTAGCGATGCTATTCTTAGCCATACTAGTAGCTTGCTTGCAAAAGCCATTTCAAAGTTAGAAGATGAGTTCAGACAGCTTTTAACGAATTACAGGTTTGCTTGTGCTTTTATTTCTTTATACTCTTCATGAATGGTTTATTTTCACTGCGGTGACAATTTCTTTTCATTCCTTTGATTAGTAGATTTTGGTTCTGTGCTTTAATTTTAAACTTTTCTTCACATTCAATGGGCTTTTACAGTGTACAATCTCATACACTAAACACAATCCAAACAAACTCAAGCTACTCTACCTGAGCTACAAATGATAAAACTAGATAGAAAACTTCTCAAAACTCCTCAACTAAATTCCTCCTTAATGACTAAACTAGATAGAAAACTTCTTTGCCCTGGCTCTATTTTGATAAACCATAATCTATCACATGAACTTATACTTGGTTAACTTTTTCTAGAACACTTTGCTTTTATTTCTCAGAGCTATGGTTCATAGAGCTCTTGATGTTTGTTTTTGTATTTTGTAATATAGCAAAGACTCGTTCTTTATCATCTAACTTTATTATTTAAATTCATGTGGTTTGTTACCTCTGCCTCTTTTGGCATTTGTACCCTTATGCTGTCCCCCAAGCATTTAAGATTTTTATATCCAGTTCTACAATCAGTTGATGTTTAAGCACAATCAAGGATGACCTCTTCAATTTGCAGTAAGCCAGTGGAACCAGATCGTCTTTTTGATGGCCTCCCTAACTCCTTGCGTCCATCATCAGCATCTGGGCACCATGGTGATGGTGGTAGTAAGAGTCATTCTGAGCACCCCAACAAAAGCATAGAAGCTGCCAAATTCATACCTCCAACTCTTATTCCTCCTAGGGTTCTTCCTTTGTTACATGATTTGGCCCAACAAATGGTTCATGCTGGCCATCAGCAGCAGCTCTCGAAAATATACAGGTATAAATATTCGCCCTCCTTTTGGAATCTGGTGGTGTTTGACATTATTCAAATACTAGTTTCAGTATAAGATTTGTCTTTCCTAAGTGTCCCTCTTCTGCAAATCTGCCTTTTCTCTGTGTGACTATGCAAGTTGTAGGTTTCTAGCTATTGACATGCATTTGTTATTTTTTGTAGATTGCCTGATGCTAAGGTAGAAACTTGAATGTGTTGTATGTTTGTGGATGAAGCCATGCAATTTTAAGCACTGGCTGAGAATAAATCAGTCTTTTTCAATTTAAGTTTGTGGAAACAGAAAGAAGAGATGTGATATATGATCTCCCTTGGGCTGTACAATATTCTGTTTTACTTCATTGTTATGCTCTGGGAAAACTTATTGACAAAGCCATGTTAAAATGCTGTAAGAGAGACTGCTTAAAGAATGATAATTTCTTGTTTTTACATGATATTCTGCACATCAAAATATAGCTCAATGAATAAATTACTTCATATATATATCAGGGATACTCGTGCTTCAGTTTTGGAAGTAACTCTTAGGAAATTAGGTGTTGAGAGACTTAGCAAGGATGATGTCCAGAAAATGCAGTGGGAGGCTCTTGAAGCTAAGATCGGGAACTGGATACATTATATGCGCATTGCTGTAAGGGCATGTTGTGCTGCTCCATCTTGTTGTAGTTAATTAATTTTTCTGTCATGTAGATGTAGTCCTATTTTTTAATTTTTTTTTCCCAACCTTTTGATTCTCTTTGAAAAAGGTTAAACTGCTGTTTACTGGAGAAAGGAAAATCTGTGATCAAATATTTGATGGCGCCGACTCTCTCAAGGATCAATGCTTTGCTGAAGTGACTGCAAACAGTGTCTCTGTCCTTCTAAGTTTTGGAGAGGCGATTGCCAAGAGCAAGAGATCCCCAGAAAAATTGTTTGTTCTTTTAGATATGTTTGAAATAATGCGAGAACTACAGTCAGAGGTACAATTTATTCTTTTTTCGAGTTAATTTTGAAGTGAATAAGAACAGAGGATGTTCATATTTTTACTTGAGAGTAAACTTAATCATTTACTTTTGATCCATACAATTTTATGCCTTCACGACAGTTAAAAGTTTTACTTGTTGTATTGCTCTTTTCTTGGCTTCTACAATAAGTTAAAAGTGAAGTATAGGAACGTGAATGTGGGTGAACTATGGTACTCCAGTTAATTGATGATTTGGTGTCATACTTGAACCTTCACGCTTCAATTGTGTATTTGTATGTCACAAGATCTAAAATAATTTCATAACACAACTTGGAAAGTAATATGTTTTCTTTTACCCTCGTTGGGATGGCCTGTTGGAAGCAGATTGAAACTCTTTTTGGAAGTAAAGCATGCATTGAAATGCGAGAATCGGCATCGAGCTTGATGAAACGCCTTGCCCAGACAGCTCAAGAGACCTTTGGTGATTTTGAAGAAGCTGTGGAAAAAGATGCAACAAAAACAGCTGTTCTTGATGGAACAGTTCATCCCTTGACTAGTTACGTTATAAACTATGTCAAGTTTTTATTTGAGTAAGTTATGATTTCTATGATTTACATCTGTGACATACAAAACTACAAAACCTGCATTTTATGTTCTCCAAGTTGTTGCTCAAAGTACTTTTATTACTGTTGGCTTTTCTTATTCCATCATCATCATTGCATGTTATTAACCTCAATCTGTAGCATATTTTTCTGCCTTGATATATTTTGCTTTAGTTCATGAATTATATTCATAATGTTCTGTTGTCTGGCAGTTTTTTTTTCTAATTCCCATCTCGAACAGCAGAAATGCTTATAAATACATTACTTGACTAGCTATTATTTTCTCATATTCCATGAATGACATATTTATCTTGTTTCCCCTTCAAAAAAATAACTTAGTTATTGGTTATTGAATAGGTTTAGCTACCACCAATGTGACGAAGCAGTATTTTTTTTTTCAAGTACATCTTTTCTATTATTGTTATATTATGATGATGTTTTTACAAGTCCACACAGCTCCTTTTAATATTATCTTCTGGCCGTTGTGCCTCTAAGATTTTTTTACATCCTACTTTTATAGAAACAAAATTACATTTCTCATTAAAAACATCAAATATCCAGCTACCAATCTACTCTGAAGCAACTATTCCAAGACTTTGATGACGGTGATCCAGATGCTCAGTTAGCAGCAGTGACTACAAGAATTATGCAGGCCCTTCAGAATAATCTTGATGGAAAATCCAAGCAATACAAAGATACGGCATTGACTCAATTATTTCTGATGAACAATATTCACTATATAGTCAGATCTGTGAGAAGGTTTGTTGTATACTTATCTAGTCTATTGAAAGATTAAGATTTATCTGATTGGTAATAATTCATTTTAACAAATTCTCAGATCAGAGGCAAAGGATTTGTTGGGTGATGACTGGGTGCAGATACATCGAAGGATTGTGCAGCAGCATGCAAATCAATACAAAAGGATTTCTTGGGCAAAGGTTTTGTTCACTCAACTATTTCTAAAGGAACCGTTCTTTCAATCTTTGAATGTTAAATCTATTTCATCTTCTGCCCAGAGGTTGCAATGTGTTAGAAATAGATATTTGTTTTCTCTGGTAAATTGATAAGTCTTGTTTACCATGTGCCCAATTCTATTCGAACTCGATTTCTCTTCTTTAAAATTGTGCTTGTGAAATCAATTTTAACTTTTGTACTTTTTTACTTCTTGCTAACCATAAAACACTCCTAAGAGCAAAATTTAAGAAAAGTATAGAGTATAACTATATACTCTATGATATTTTATAATGTCAAGAACCAATGTCAACTGTCAAGAATTTGCATCCAATATGGAAAAAAAAAAATCCAAGTTCATTTTTTTTATGTTCATGTTAAAATTAACTTAAAAAATAAATAAATAACTACTGGTTTTGGTCTTTACCGATATATTGAATTGCTATCTATATTTTATTCAAATTTATGCATCAATTAAGTTTGAAGAAAATGTGATTGGCCAGTCTCAGAACTCCATCATAATACTAAGCTTTCTGTTTCTTGTCTGTAGATTTTGCAGTGCCTCACTGTTCAGGCCCATAATTCCTCCGGTAGTGGTTTGTCTGGAGATTCTGGCGGTGGACTTTCAAGAGCTATGGTGAAGGATAGGTTTAAGACTTTCAATATCCAATTTGAAGAGCTTCACCAACGGCAATCTCAATGGACAGTTCCTGACAGTGAGTTGCGGGAGTCTTTGAGATTGGCAGTTGCTGAAGTCTTATTGCCTGCCTACAGATCCTTCCTCAAGCGCTTCGGGCACGTTATCTGACCGTATTTTGAAGTAATATAACTTTCATCTGTTCTTCAGTAATGTGTACTTATGCATAAATTGTATGTGCAACAGGCCTATGATTGAGAATGGAAAGAATCCTCAAAAATACATCAGATTCATGCCGGAGGATCTTGAACGTATGCTGAACGAATTCTTCGAGGGCAAGACATTCAGCGAACAAAAGCGTTGATAGAAGACACTGCCCCATTTTCATACTGATTTGAGCTCCAATATGCTTTGTACATCCACATAGGTAGGCCAGGTACTTCTTCTTCTGCAAGTACACTCCCCCCTATTCTTTTTCCCATAATTATTTTCTTCCCTTCAATTTGTTCATTGATTTTGAATCTCTAGTATTTTTCAGAATCGTATTGGAGTTAATAATTCATGAAGCGCCCGTAATTTATTTTGCTTTTATACATGCATACTTGTTAAGTAAAGAAAAATACAAGTATGCTAGCAAGCCAATAGGAAAACGTCAAGGTAAAAAAACATATAATTTCACTTTTTTATTTTTTTCTCATTTATCCCTGTGGTATTTTTTATTGGCTTGAAGCATTCTTGAGTTCTATGTAAGCATCTAAGTATTATTCGTAAAGAAAAATGAACTTTAACATGTGGTAAGTGATATCGATTTTTAATTCTCTGAGTCCTGTGACTTGAATAATATACATGATTTGAATGGGTTTGATATTAGTGGCATATGGTTATTAGTAAGGGTGTTACCGGTTTGGTTCCTACCGGTTCTTGGGAACTGAATCGGAAAAAAGAAATGAGTAAAATAGGAACTGGAACCGGTTCGGGTCCTTATTGGGTCTTACAAAAATGTCTTCAAATAATTGACAATGAAATCCTAACTTCATTCATAACAAATTATCACAAATGAAATCAAAGAAACTCAAAAAATCCATTCTAAAATTCATATATATATATATATATGAATATGATCATCAAATCCATAATAATGAGTGGACTTTGAGCGATTTGAACGAGGAAGGGAAGAAACGGATTGGGTTTTGGGCCTTAAATATAATTTTGCTTTTTTTATAATTAAAATTTTATCAGTTTGGTTCTGGTTTTCTTACCGGTTCTTTGTAAGAAACCGGTACTGTATGAACCGGTTCCGGTTTTACCGGTTCAGCTTGCGCCCTAGTTACTGGACTTGTAGACTCTCTATCTTTCAAAAAATCAAAATGAGAATGTTTTTTCGTTGAACGTCTAAAAGATTCACATAATATTGATATGATTTGTACTAAAAAAATGGCATGATTTAATAATTGTTTTGTTTTTGTCCTTTTTTTTAGTGGCATGATTTATTAATTGTTTGGTCAAAGTCGATAGGAGTGTCAAATCTGTCGGTGATAAGTTAACTAGATGGAGGAATTTGGAAAGCAACACAATCCTTCGCATTTTTCAAATTAACTTATACTTGTTGTATTATAAAGTATAAGTCTGTGTATTATTTCATTAAAAAAAAACTAAGTATATGTTGGAAAAAAAATATTATTTGAAAATTCAATGGTAACTGATACAAAAATAATATGATTAGTACTATTTTAATCAGAATTTGATGTTAATTTTTGTCTTCAGAGATAAGATGTGTAAAAAAAAAGTTTGTTTATTTTTTCCAATTTGATTGATTCTTGAATTTTTATAGCATATCATATTATCTTTTTAGCAAATTGATAAAGGGTACGTGGGGTATGAACCCTCACCTTATATAGATAAGAAGTGATTATTTACCAACCTATGGGCTCGATTATAGTGACTCAATTTTTTTTCATATATACACATTTGTAAGAATATAAATTCATATATTAAACTCATATTTCAAAACTCTAGATTATACAAACATGGAGTTGAAGGCCCTTTTGAAAGGATTAATAGTATTAGAAAGCATGAAAATGTAAAAATTCATCTATTTATTAAAAAAAAATTGACTGAACTGTTTAGGAACAATTTTTTTTCTTTTTTTTTTTTTATGGATTCTTCCACCCTTGTGTTATTCAATCAAATCATGCAACTAATACCTTTTACGATTTTCTTAATTTAATATTCCTTTATATTAATTATTTCATTTTCATAGATAATCCAAGATTTAGAGTGATGTATCATATAATAAATTTATTAATTTATACTACGTTTGTTTTTTAAAATAAAAACAATAACTAGTTTCCAAAAGCATTGTTTTATACCTAATGATGAAAATAGACCTGAAGGCAAATTTCTTTATTTCCCAAATTAACCCCATTCATAACATAATCATAATCATAAAGAAGAAGGAAAAGAACTATTGAATTTTGCTACAAAATTTTGACGCCATTATGAAACCCCACATTGTATTTGTGATTACGATTTCATATTTTTGCCCTTTTCCTGATTGGAATCATCGGGTGTGGGAACTTCCTTAACCGACCAAAAGACTTCCTAATTTTCCTATCATTCCTTTCCCTTGTTTTGTTTCGCTTTCACCTACCCATCTATTATTATTATTATTATTTTTTAAAAAGCCACGTCAGCTGAGTGCGTGAGAAACAAACGCCGTGGGGGTAGAAAGGAGTGATTGTCATTGGGCGGTGCACTACACGCATCCAATACCACCTCAAAAGAAGATAACAGCCTTATGGAGGAAGATCACGTAGGGGAAGATAGGGAGTGGTGGGAAGAAGAATGAGCCTAGATACAAGTGCAAATTCATGCAACCAAACAACTCTATAACCTCACGATTCTATCCTAAAGTCCAATAATGTGATTGGTTGATATCCACATGGTGGCTTCTTCAATTTTTCGACAATTCTATTTTTTGTATAGAAATTGTTTTTGAGGAAGTTTGATGCCTTGTGTAACGTTGATTCGTAGTGGTAATGACTAAACCTAGGTTAGCTTAGTGGTTCAAATGTTTTATATAAGTTGTAAGATCATCCGTTTAAACTTATGTGTGATCATGTATCTATAATATTATCTGATCTCAATGTTAAATATTATAGAGTCATGTAATTGTCTCGTGAGATTAATCAAAGTACGTGTAGACTGGTCTGGAAATTATTTGATCCTTAATATTATGAGTGGTATGATCAAATGATCAAATAATTTGAAAAGTAGATTACTTGACAAGAAAACTTATAGTTTGGAAATATAAATGATATAAAATAAAGACTATATCTTATATCTTACAACTAAAAAGAGAAAGGAAAGGAAAAAGGCCCCCTCAATTTATTAAATATATTGATGAATATAAACATGTTTATGAAAGTCTTTTTGTTATTGCGCAGTGGATAGAGGGTGTGCCTCCAATTGATTATTCCTTTATCTGCGTGTGTATATATATCTTTCATAAGAAAGAGTAAAGATAATTCTTATTTGGAAAAACAAGAGAAATATTATTAATAATTTTTTTATAATTTAATTTAAAATAAATTTATTACCATAATAATTAAAAAAAACACATAATTTAATGAATGGTCAACATTTTTTTAATAAATTAAACTTTAATTATTTTAAAAATTAAGGTTTTTGGGGTGTAATTATATTTTTTTTTTCTCTACTTTATAAAATTTCATTAAGAAAACATATATATTTTATTTTTCTGCTTCAATTTTATATAAATAAATAAATTTAGGGTATTTAAAATGTATATTTTTATATTAAAATTCTACTATAATATAATATAAAATTTAATTCTTTTGTTCATTAAGTTTTTTTATTTAATATAATTTTCCATAATAATTATCTCTATGTATATAATTATTAGTATGAAACGATGTTTTCAATATAAAAATTAAATAATTTAAATTAACATTTAGAATTCAATTTTTTTATAATACATATTATTCTAATAATTAATAATTCTATGTTTATATGTAGTGTGTGCCCTCCAACCTAATCTTTGGCTCCACGGGATATTAAGACCTCTCTTTGAAGGAGAAAAGGTATGATCTTTTAAAAAGCAATAATAATTGGAAGGAAGAAAAGGAAAACACATCTTTTAAGATAAAATTGTAAATAAAATAATTTTTCAATAACAACGAATATTTAAAGCTTTTGCAATCCCTTTAATCTAATTATGGTGTGTACTTTGGCTGGTTGTGAAAGTGTGTAATATTGTGGAACCCATAGAAAAAGAAAGCAAATTTGGATTTGGTTCAAGTTTTTCTTATCACATTAAGTGGACTGGAGACCCAATGTTTATGCTTTTAAGTTCTTCAAACAGTTAAAAAGGTGTTTCCTTTTGTATGTATATATATAGACCTTAATATATCAAACATCAATTATATGTATTGTATATACCTAAAAATGCCACTCTTATTTCACGTTTTATTTAACACTCAAAGTTTATGTGTGTGGCGTGACAGCTTAACCGATAAAGTTTTATTGCATCTAATCGACAAAGTTTTATTGCATCAATTTGGTTTAAATTCTCTATCTTGAATTTAAATTTCTCCTCCTTTTAGAAAAAATAATAATATTATAATATTTTTGAGATATGGAATGACCCACAATTTAAATTTCTAAATTAAAAACTAGGAGACATGATATATCTTAATCTTTTCTTAAAAATTTTTTTATGAGACTTTCATTTTTTTCAAATAAGTTGAATTAGAAGTAATAATATACAAGTATCTTTGTGCATTTATATCTTATTTTAAATAGATAAAATAAAATAAGAAATTTATCATGGGACCAACATATTTATGTCCTTGTTATACTAATTTTTTTTAACAATCACAATTATTTATCCATCTACATCATAATTTTATTGACAAAATAAAAAGAAAGTGAGGGTCTATCATACGTTTAAATTAATTGAACTTTTTTCATTCAATTTTCCGATTTAAATTTTATATCATCTCTCTAATTGTTCAAAAGAAAAAATTATCTATCCACTTGGATTGGAAATCCAAATTGTTGTGGCTCAGATGACACGTGTCCAAATATCGAACTGATGTTATTTCTATCAATGTTGAAATTGAGGTTGGCGTATAGATAAAGGATCTTACCTTATTAATATTTGTAATTTATTTTAGTTATTCATTTAAATGATTTTTTTTACTTTTATAGATTATTTACTAACTAGTAAATAACTTTTAATACAGTCTATTTTGTTTATGAGCATTTAAAAAACCAAGAAGTTAAAGATTATTTGGTAGTCTCTTTTAAAATCCATAAACTCTCATATTTTTGAAAAAAAAATACAAGTGTGTGAATATTATATTGAATACAAAACACAACATTATCATAATTACTCTCATTCATATAGATCAAAATATACAACCTCATAAATAAGAATACATAAACGACTCAAGATAAAAGATTCAACTAAACATTATAAACATCCAAATGATATATATGTGTATCTATTTTAAAGGTTTATAAGATATCACGATTCATCCTCACAAAAATCTTATTGTAGAGAGCGTTATCTCCACCTCTATGTCTCCATATGAATGATTTAAATCAGACTAATTTTAATTAATTTCAAAGAAAACTATAATATTATTAGCATCACTGGACCAATTAATCTTAATAATCACGAGCTTCTATCTCAAAACTAATTGATAATAAGAGAAGTTATTCATAAACTTATAAAGCTAATTAAGTATATCTTTCATCTTCCTATTGTGCGGACCTTAATATGTCCCCTCAAGATGATGATCTTTATTTTACTCACCAGTCTTGAGTTTAATCTCATTTTTAGATCAAGATGCTCCTTAATAATCATGAATTTTTCATCTCAAACCAATTGATAATGAGAAAAATAACACATAAATTTATAAACTTCATTAGATCCTTTTTAAGGTGAGACAATTAAGAACGTGTAGTTTTTATCCTTGACACTAAAAAAATTACTTCTTGAGTTGAATTCAATATATATGTACCCTTTATATATTATGAAGAAACCATCATACCAAAGGCAAAGACCAAAAGGAAGAAGACTTTATAGTCCCAAAAGTAACAAGTCCAAGTCATCACATTAATTCACATAGACCACCCAAACTCCAATAATTTAATGGTCGAAGGGGGTGTCTTTTGTTGACAGTTCCACAACGTGTCATTATCCATCTCTCTCTACTTTTTTTTAACACTTTTTTCTTTACCTTCCTCGTTGATTAGAAGTGTCAATTTGGAATTTTCTAACAACTATGCCCTTACTTTATCATTATATCATATTACAAGTCTTCTTATTTTAAATTTTAAATTTTATTTTATTAACTATAATATCGTTTTCATAAATTTTGTGCTTAATTTATTATGGGTAGTTAAAAAAAGGGTATTTTTAAAAATATTATATTAAAAATAGTAAAAAATTCTATAAAAAAATAGTACTTTTTTTAGCATACATTTAACTTAGTGATAAAAAAAATTATTAATGAATGAATCTATCATAACAATAAAAATAATAAAACTTGAAAAATTATTGAATTTAAATTTATAACATCTCAATGAGATTTATCAATCTACGATACAAGATTAATTTTTTTTTTTAATGAAAACAAATCCACTCATTTAATGAAAGAAAAATGATTGGATATAAAAAAGTGTAAATGGTTTTAATTTCTCATATACATATACACTTTTTAAATTAAAAAAAAAAAACTTGCATCTACATTAGTGATTTTAGCTCCTACTAAAATTTTATTAATCTAATAAAAAAATCAACATCTAAAGTAAATAAGAGATGAGGTGAGTTATTTTCATAAAACGAAGAAGAAAACCTCACCTCCACATGAATAAGTAAGAATTTCTAAATGAAATTTGCTTTATTCGAACTAAAATACTAATAATGTCTATAAGTTTATTAAATATAAGAAAAATACTTGGATTCTAATTGGTTAAGATAAGTTCCTTCTAATTTTTATACATGTCTCAATTATATTGGATATAACATATCAATGGATGTTATGAACTAAAAAGAAAACTCATAAATTTATATCTCCTGATACATTTTATCCCTTAGAGATGAGAATCATTGAAAAGTCAGGAAAATTTCTCCTGATCGGTCAAGATCCAAATGTCCTCTTAATTATATAATAAATAGATTAATTAAAATAAAAACGAATAAATATTTTTTAATATTACACGTATAAATAAAAGAGAAGACTCGAAACTACAACTGAAACAGAAAAGTACTACTAGTAAATTTTAACTAGAGCTATATGAAGTATGAACAATATAATAGAGTAGATTTGTAAATTTGTGTTCATACAAAAATATACTTTCACTTATTTTTGTCCCCTCCCCCCTCTTCCCTTCCCCAACCTAAAAACCACATTTTTCATATAAATACTCCCATTCTCAAAATCCTAAAAACATTACACAAAAAAGAAAAAAACATCTATTTCTCTCTCTAGACTTTCACCGGAGAATTCAACCATCAATCCCACCGCCACCGGAAAACATGTCAAAAGACTGCGGAAACCACGGCAAGAAGAAGCAAAAGAGAATCCGACGAATCTTCGCCGGAATCCTCATCTTCCTCTTCCTAATCCTCTTAACAATCCTTCTAATTTGGGCCATTCTTCAACCTACAAAACCTAGATTCATAATCCAAGACGCTACCGTTTACGTCTTCAATATAACCTCCCCGAATTCCCTTTCCTCCAGTATCCAAGTCACTATCTCTTCCCGAAACCCTAACGATAAGATCGGAATCTATTACGATAGTCTCGACGTTTACGCCGTTTATCGGAGCCAGCAAATCACTCTCCGTACCATTATTCCGCAGTCTTATCAAGACTCCGAAGAGATCAGTATCTGGTCTCCGTTCGTGATCGGGAATTTCGTACCCATTTCTCCGTACAATGGAATGGCGCTGTATCAAGATCAGGCCGCCGGAACTATCTCGTTATCGATCAAAATTGACGGAAGAGTTAGGTTTAAGGTCGGAACTTTCATCTCCGGCAGGTATCATTTGAACGTCGATTGTCCGGCCAGGATTTTTTTCGGAAACCCTCAGGCCAGCGCCGGCGTTATCGTCGGTAATAACGCCGTTAAGTATCAGCTGGTCCAGCCGTGTAGTGTTAGCGTATAAGTGAGGTCACGCCGTCATTGCTCCGTTGCCTCTCTCTCTCTCCTTAACGCCGTTAGTTTTCGATATTTATCTCGTTTATTATTGATCTTTGCGTTTTGCAATACGTTCGTTTTTTCCTTTTCATGGAGTCTGTGTCCGTCACCGTAAGGTATACGTTGGGATTAAAAATTATTAAAAAAAAAAAAAAGTCTGTGAAATTGTAAATTCTTCCAAAGAGGAAATAAAATAATTATGTAATTAAAGAGATATCAATAGATTTAAATAATTCGGTGGCAGTTTATGTAATTTAGGTATAAGTTGTATTTATGGATGGGATATATATTATTACGGTGAAAAGATAATGCAAGATCTTTTGTGGATTACAATTGTTTATGGAAGGTGTTGTGTCATTTTCTTTCATTTTCTCTTTTTAATTTTTATTTTCCTGCTGTCATGATTAATTAGGTCTCAAAACTAATTTTTGGATGTTTCTATTTATCTATTTATATTAGATTAGATTCTATTGATATTTTTATTTCAATAAAAAAAAATCATAAAATAAAGAGCTTCTACTTAAGTATATTTGAGAGATCATGATAGTTTCTACTTATTTATATGAAGTTTAAGTTTTTTTCCTTCCTATTTTTATATTGAGCACTAAGTCGTTGTGATACATGAGAATGAGTTATGAACGTATTTCAATATTCGATTGATACTTATTTGACTATTGGTAGTGAGGATATTTTTTTCTCTCTAATATTTACTATTGATGATGACATCATTTTACTAATATTTTATTATTGATAATGACCTCGTATTCTAAATCAACTCGTTCTCTAGAATATTATCACTGGTTACACATTTTAATTATCGTACAAAACTCCTAAAATGAAAAATAAAGGAATTTTTATTTGAAGACGTTAAATTTTGTAGCATTAGAGGGAAAAATCCTTTTGGAACTTTGTGCAATGCTTACCCAAAAGCCACATAGACTTTGAGACAAGTGGTGGGTACTTTAATGGGAAACACTACATTCTTATGGAAATGCCAAAATAAAAAATAATCCAATGAAGAGAAAGAAAAGAAGTTTTTTTTTCTTACTTAATTAAGTTGAAAAATTGGGAAAGAAAGAAATGAGAGGAGGTTATGGCATGGGTATGGTGGGTAATCTTCCATTGCACATGGCATTAGCAAAATTGGTGGTCCTTCTCCCTTTCCCAATCAACAACTCTCTCTTTCTCTCACCTAATAATAATTTTGTAAAAGAAAAATACCTTTTTAAATTTGTCTCCATTTAATCATCTTTATCTTTATCAATTTTTTTATTTTTATTTTATTTTTTAAATATGGAGTCCACTCAAAGTTTCACATGCCCTAACCCACCTACCATTGAGTTTTATAGTTGGCTGATTATGGGGAAGAGTTTAGTGTTCTGGAATTGTTTAATTTTCAACTCCCCATTATTCCTCATTATAGGTACATTCTCTTTTTATATTATGTCACACATTAACTTATTCTAACTTAATGACATACTAAAATATTGCAAAATGGATCATTTTTTTTAATGAATATCCACACACTTGTCCATAATTTATTTTTATAATGATTGAAGATCAGTTTTGTTGTAATGACAAGAACAAGAAGTTTCGGATCAATAAAATAATTAGAATTCTAATATCTGACAATTTTAAGGTTTTTTTTTTTTTTTTTGGCAATCATTACTCATTGGGCCGTAAAGGAAAATAGCAAAACGGCCCAATGCTTTGCTAACATTTGTTTTTTTTTTCACTTTTGGTTGCTACTTATGAAAAGAAAATTAAAAAGAGGGAAAAAGGTTTATCCATGCTATATTGATAATAAGAAATTTTGAGCAATAGGTTTTTTGAATGTTAAAAGACAAAATCGGAATAATTTATGGTTATTCAGATTATAAAGTATTTTATTTTTAGTCTTATTTTAATTAATTAGATAAATTGAAACGAATGAGTTTAGAATTTAGATGATATTTAAAAACTACAGTTGACACAAATAGCACATGGTATACACTCAATAGTAAAAATAGAAAGGATTGAGTAATATGAATATATAGAGATTAGAGAGTGATTACTTAATTAATAGGACATTGGTTGAGTAAGAATATAAAGAAAACTTTTTTACATTAATAATTAGTAGAAATGATGTGTTTATTAAGTTTGGATTTACTTTTTATCAAATTGTATAAAAAATAAGTTTAGAAAAATGACAATTAAAGTTAAAAAATTGAGATTTGAAGTTAGCTTAAATAAAATCCTTTTATCCTAAACCATGAATTAAACACCTTTAAAAAAATTATTGGGAAAATCATTCACACAACTCTAGTTAACTTTTTCCATAACTTTACTTGATACTTAAGAGCTTAAATTTGAAATTTTAATCAATATCAACATTAACATTGAATTGAAAGAGTGATAAGAGTTGTAAATTGAAGATTTGAGGAGTGTTTACCATGTTAAAATATTGTCAATGATAAGCTAAGAAAAATGTATGCTAACACTTTGTATCTCCATTTATCGTATCTAATAATACATGTTTTATCCTCCAAATTCTGATAAGAGTTCTCTCTCTTCAATGTTCTTCTATAGTTAATTGTACACGTTTGAGTAGTCAAACATAATTATGAAATATAGGGATAAGTACTCCAATCGAGTAGTTAAGTATTTTTCCAAGAACATAAAAACAAACCTAGGGTAAAGAAAAATGAGCATTCCCACCATAAAATACCAAATTAAATTGAAAAATAGAACATTCTTGGTGGTCTTCGCTACATTGGAATACAACGAAGAAATGCATATAGGACTTCACCAAATATACATGTTGGGTACTTGATCTATAAATATTTATTTATTTTATATCACTTAAACATACTTACTATAAATTATTCATAATTTTAAACTACAAAATCTCAAAAATAACACATGAACTAATTAGAACATAGTTCAATTGGTCAAAAGCTCGAGTCTCTCCTCCTTTAAGTTGATGGAAAAAAAATAACGCAAAGAACAAAAATTCAAATACATGCAATTTTGTTCTCCTTTTTTCTAATTTGGTGTTTCATGGGTACAGGGTGCAATGAATACCCATTATTTGTTCAAACGACCTTATTTCTTTAAACTTGTATTTAAATCTTACCCAACTGAACCATAAGTTGAAGAAAAATAAATATGGTAATCGATGGAATTAATGGATAGCTATATAGGGAAACAAAAATACAATAATTGAGCTGAGAAGGAATAGTCTTTCAATAATTAAATTAATGGAATTATTATGACATTTTAGAGAAGAAACATGAAACAAAGCAATTAAGAGAGAAATAGAAGGAACACTATAATGGAATTTTTTTAAAACCCTTTTTTTTGTGTAATCAAATATGGTAAAAAAAAAGTCGTTTTTTTTTTAATTTTCATTTCACTTGATTGGATTGGATCGAATATATTTTTTTTGGACTTTTATCTCTTTCTAAGAAAAATCCGAAAAAATAATGGCGAAAGAATGATAAATATGATGAGAGGATGGCATATCATGTAGCCTCTATATTTAGATGGGTCTGGTTTCAAAAGAAAAATGAATTAAAGACGACTCAAAATTGAAAAGAAAAAAAAAAGTCTAATGGTTAAATTTTTAAAAAATATATTAAAAAAATCGTTATTAATACCTGATTGACGTCTCTATAATCAAATAAAATTTAGAAATATCATCTTTAAATTTTATACAAACTATATTTTTTGAGGTTAAATTATACAAAATACTCTTAATTTTTGGGGCTTGTTTCAATTTGCCCCTAACATTTTAAAAGTTTAAATTATACTTTTAATCTTTCAATTTATTTAAAAAATAACCTTTATTTATGATTTTTTATTAAATGTAACGAAAATTGACACGGTAAGGCAAAATTTAAACTTTTAAAATATTAGGGGTAAATTGAAACTACATTTTATACATGTTTTAAGGTTTTAGAATTCCGCAAATCAAAAGATTGAAGGTAGAATTGAAACTTTTAAAACATTAAAAGTAAAATTGAAACCAACTCATAGATCAAAGATATTTTGTATAATTTATCCTACTTGTCATATAAACTATATTTCATTACAAATTTTTATAAATTAACGGACTTCAAATAGAAACGATGTCTAAAACTCAGGGATGACTAAACACAAATTAAAAACGCGAGAACAAAATAAAAACGACATTCAAAACTCAGGAATTAAAAAAGTATGTACCTTACCTAATAATATACAATAAATATATAAAAAGTTGAATAATAATGAGCAAGTAAAATAACGTATCATTCCAATTTAAATTCAGCGCCAAATGTGTTAACTCCCCCCTCTGCCTCACTCACTCCAAAAATTTTCTTATTTCTTCTCTTTTCCTTTCTCCCTTCATTTAGAATTATATCAAAACCAAAATCCATGGAATTTTTTCAAATTCTTCTTCTTCTTCTTCTTCTCTCCATTTCCTCCCCTGTTTTATCTTTATCTTTCGTCTTTGATACTGGAAGCAGTCTCGTTTGCTTACCTTTCACTTCCCGTCATCTCTTGTTCCTTCCCTAACTTAGACTCTTCTCAAATCCCTAATTTTATTCCCAAATTGTCTTGATTTTTGGTACTAATGTGACACTTGAGTGTCGAAATTGTAACCTGATATCAACAAACTGTGCCGGTTCTTGTCCCGGTTATGTAATTCAGTACGGTTCCGGTGTTACGATCGGGTTTTTACTTTCTGAAACTCTCGATTTTACGGAGATATCGGTGACGGAGTTTCTTGTTGGTTGTTCTGTTTTTTCCATTCATCACTCTGCCGGCATTACCGGATTCGGCCGCGGAAATGAATCGTTGCCTTCTCAATTAGGTCTCAAACAATTCTTTTACTGCCTCGTTTCTCGCTGGTTTGATGACTCGTTCTGGAGTACGTCGAAGAATCCGTTGACTCGAAGACTGACGGTCTCGTTTACGCGCCGTTTCGAGAGAATCCTTCAGGTTCTAATCCTGTATTTTTTAGATTACTATTACGTTTCTCTTCGTAAAATCCTCGTCGGTGGAAAGTCGGTGAAGATTCCGTACAAGTATCTTGTACCGGATTCCGCCGGTAACGGTGGTGTGATCATCGATTCCGGCTCGACATTTTCGTTTCTCGAGAAGCCGATCGGATTAAGGCCGTGTTTTAATATCTCCCGGGAGAAATCCGTAGAGTTTCCGGAGCTGGTTTTTCGGTTTAAAGGTGGCGCGAAATTGATTCTGCAGTAGCCGAATTACTTCGCGATGGTTTCCGATTCCGGCGTTGCATGTTTGACGATGATGACTGATGACGGCGGAGCCGGAGGGCGGGATGGCCGGGGTCCGGCGATTGTTTTGGGTGCATTTCCACAGCAAAATATATTGGTGGAGTATGATTTGGCGAATGAGAGGATTGGGTTTTGGAAGCAGAAATGCTTTTGAAAATTTGAATGTGATTAATTAAAAAATAAAGGTGATTAAAACAAGTTAATGAATTATATATTATTGGTAATTTTAATTAAGGACTTGCAAATACTTTATGATAATTTTATCATTTTGTGTTTAACTTGATAGTTAATTTTTAAATTGGGATTTTTTATTTATTTGAAAAAACATTATTTTATAAAAATTTGTACGTTATCGTAATATTAATATGAAATAAATAATTGAAAATAGAAAAATTCTATAATAATTTAGTTAAAACTTAAAAAACATATCAACTGAAGAGCATGTTAATTAATGTTTAAGGTAATATAATATTTTCAGTGATACTATTTCAGTAATTTTGTATTCTAATATATCAAGAATAATAAATTTCATACCACGAACAACCCTGTAAAAATTATCTAAATTAATATTTGAATTTGAATTATGAAATAATGTAGCTGAAGAGACTCGAATCTTCGATCATTTTGTAGAGAAAACTCTTCAATGTGTATATGAAGAACTATTAAAATTATGTCCTACACAATTTTTAATATTTTGTAGAGAAAACTCTTCAATGTGTTCCCTTTATTTTAAACCATGATTTTTGTACAATGAAAGGACTAAATCATAACATTTTAAAATTTTAGGGATTAAAATAAAGTAAATATGTAAATTTTCAAACTACTTGATCAAGTGAAATAAATTTATATTCCAACTCAAACCCTATAAATTAGGTTTAATTAGACGATTTTTAAGGTCATTAGGTTTATGAACGCTCAAACTATAAAATATTAATAAATTTCAGGTAACTTTCAAAAATTATATTTTATTCTCCAAATTTAACATAACTTTTGGTTTCAATTATTATTTTTATACATATATATATTTTTTTAAGAGATAATTATCATTCAAACACATGAGATTTGTTTTATTTATAACACTCTGATTTTAAAAACGTTTTTAAGCACCTCTATAATTTATAAAATTACAGATCACCCTCTTATGTTATTTAGTTTTAACGAAACTAAGATGTGTATTATTTTACATTTATCACGTGTTCTAATAAAAACACAATTTATAGATTTTATTCGAAAATCACACTCATTAGTAAAAAAATTTATTTATTTTTTATCAAAATTGAAATACGTGATAGACATAGAATACACATGTTTTTCCATATTAATATAAAATCTAATTCATAGAAAAATGTTATTTAACAATTTCACAAACTAATATAAAATCTGATTTAGAACTTTCGGAGTAGATGAGTTGGTGGAGTGATCTAAGCAAAAACCGCGTTTAAATAAATAAATCTCCTCCGTGTCAACAGTTACCATCATACTTTCTCCGAAGAAACCCCCAAATCCCTAATCTTTCTCTCCCTCTATATATATATATATATATTCCCCTTTCATTTTCCCCCAAATATCAAAATCATTAGATTCTTGTTTTCAAATTTCAAAAACCTTACTTTTCTTTAACTGCTTCAACAATGCCGGATAATCAATCCCACCTCAACGGAGCCTACTACGGCCCTTCCATCCCCCCTCCTCCTCCTTCCAAAACCTACCACCGTCACGGCGGCAGAAGCGGCGGCGGTGGCGGTTGTGGTCTCTGCGGCTGTTTAGGCTGTCTCTGCAACTGTTTATGCGGCTGTATTTTCAATCTCATTTGTCAAATCATCATCACCGTTCTTATCATCGTCGCCATTGTAGCTTTCCTCTTATGGTTAATCTTCCGCCCTAATCTCCTCAATTTCCACGCCGTTGATGCCTCGCTCACTCAATTCAATTTCACTTCTGGAAACAATATCCTCCATTATGATCTTGCCGTAAATATCACTGCCAGAAACCCTAACCGGAGGATCGGGATCTACTACGATGAAATCGAGGCGAATGCTTATTATGAAGGACAGAGGTTTAGTATGGTGAATTTGACGCGGTTTTATCAAGGGCATAAGAATACTAGTGTCTTGAGCCCTGAATTTGTTGGAGAAAAGATGGTTTTGTTAGGATCGGATGGAATATCGGCCGGGAAGAGTTCGGGGATTTACGGAATTGATGTGATTCTTCGAATGCGGGTTCGATTCAAGGTTGGTTGGGTGAAATTTGGACATTATAAACCTAAAATCAAGTGTCCATTGAAGGTGCCTTTGAAATCATCGAATGGAAGTTCTTCCTCAAATGCTGTGTTTGAAACTACTAAGTGTAGCTATGATTTGTGATTGCTAGATCTTGAATTCTTTTTTTTTTTGGGTAGTGAAAAACTGTCATCTTGATTCGTTTTGTTTGATCTCTTCTTGTTTAGAATTTGTTTGCCTTAACAAAGATTTGTGAATGAAGAGATGTTTGAATTTGAAATTCGAAATTGATGTTTGATTTGAAAAGTTAAAAGTGGTTGCTTTGATGTTGCTGAAAGCAAGTATATTTTTGCCAGAACGCAATTTTGAATGAATGGAACGTGGCGGTAAAGGTATGAACATGCTCTTGTTTCAAAACAAAGAAAGCTAAAAGGTATAATTTTTAATTTTTTTGTTAGAATAATTATTTAAAGATAAAATTTCAATATCTATATGAATTTAGGAGTGTAAATAGTGGCTTTGTTAGATGGACTTAATAATCTCGGGTTATTTTTTAAAAACCATTAATTTTAAACTAAGAATGATTAAAAGTCGATTCTCTAGGTGAAATGATAAAAGTTCACTCCTCACTAGGCAGATGGGAGTTTCGAATCTAACCCCTCTTTTATTGATGGTAAGAAAAGAGAAAAAAAAACTCTTTAAATCATTCTTTTTTCTCAACTTAGATACTAAATTATAAAATACACATATATAACATAACCTATCATCGTTGAATCCATTGGTTTTTTATAGCACCAAGTGAAAAATAAAGAAATCGACAAAATAAATGATGAGCACTCTTGATCCTTTGAATGAAGAATGATGATTTTTAATTAATATAATCACAACTTCAATGAACACTCTCATCAAATCTACCAAAGGTAATTGATTTAACTTATCACGAAGACAATATAGAGTTTTTTTTTTAATGGACAAAATGAAAGGAAGTAATATAAAAAAATTACCAAACAAATATACCATATGATTCATTTCTACATTACCCAATAAATTAAATTGTTTTGATGGCCAGAGCACCAAGTAAAGAGAGTGATTTCATATTTGTGAAAACTCTTGGAAAAAAAAAAAGTGAGACAACACATTATTTGTATTGAGATAGCTGTGCCTGATAGAGAATACAATAGCCCTTCAAAACAAGATATCATCAATTGCTTTATCAGAATTTACAATTGGGCAATTTGTGAGCTAAACTCAAATCAAACAACAAAAGCAAGAATGCTGAACAATCATAGCTCTTCAAATCCATCTTCATCACCATCATCCTCAATCCTTTCTAATTCCTCCCTCCAAATGTCCATCTGAGAATGATGATATTTCATATTTCAGTCACTGATAAGTAGACTTATATGAACTAAATACTAGAAGAAAGTAGACTAATTTGGATGAAGATTCGGTATTAAGTTTCAGTCGATAAAAAGAAACTACAAGATACTACAAAGATTGGGAATAAAAATTATTCATTATGAACTTACAGGTCTATAAAATATTCTAACAATGCATAATTCTGGCGCGATGAAATAATAGGCATTATGATACTTGATAGAAATGAATGAGTACATAAGATAAGTAATTGCCAAAATTGGAAAATAACATCATCTTTCATAAGGGTGATTGGACGCACATAAGACGACGCGTCATCTTACATGTTACATGTAAGACGTGCTCTCTGAAATTTAGTATGATTTAGACATGATGATATTATGAATTATCATGTTTGAATTGAATTCTTAATTGAGGATCTTATATCCAACAATGTCAGCAACAAATTATTCTACCTGATCATCTGAAAACCGCAACTGTGTCGCAGCAAATGGAATATTCTCATACGGTCCCGATGTTATTTCCTTGCCTAGTCTCCTTGCAACTTCTTCTAGTCCAATTGTATCCACCCAAAACCCACTGTCCATAAAAATTTTCTCCATCCTCTTTGCAGTACTAGTACTAGACTGACAGGAATCAAACAAATCGTAGCATGTTTAGAGAGGAAGATAAACAATTCAAAGACAGATAAATACACCATAATGCGAAGAAAGAAAACTAACCGTGAAAGTAGTTTCGGTTTCAGCCAACCAAGAAGGTAATTCACCAAAGAACAAACTTCCTTTCACAGCCAAGCTGCTAATGATGGACAGAACATTTTGAAAATCTGCTAAAGTCCTAATGGGCAGACCCTGAAATAGAATAAGAAAAGAACAAGCTGAGCACTTTATCGTTAAGTCCATGTCACTACTCTACTCAAAAGAAAACTAACATTCTCTCGCGTAATAAATAAAAGCATTCATCACCTGTATTGCCCATACACTTGGTCGGTCGCCCCTAAATCCCTTATTGCGAAGTTCTTGTTGTATATCCGGGGACTCCAATGGGACATGATTTAACAAGGTGCTTCTGAAAGTCTTAGCCCCATTGACTAATGAATTTCAAGAAAATTTCATCAGATCGTATTCAACAATATAACTATTAAATATTTATCAGCAGTTCATCAAAAATCATATTTTATGTACCTCAATAGGAAAGATTACTCTATGTAGATATCTAAATAACCATCCAAGTAAACGAAACTAGTTCATGAGAATGAAAGATTTTATGTCAATGCATACATGAAGCTCTTAGCAGCAAGCAATTCAAGATTGCAGTGCACATGACCTTAATGTGTATTTGAACTTTTAAGCAGCTGAAATAGTTAAACGGTAAAACAGATTGGAATACTCATAGATGAACCCCAATGAAAAGCTGTAATGGACAGTAATTACCACCAGACCAGACCACAGATCTCTTTGCATTACAACATGTGATTGTACCATGACTAACACGGTTGGAGAGCACAAACCTTGCAGTTCTTGAGCAGCTCTTTTGAAAACACTTTCTGGAGATATGTCAAATATTATCGTAGACACGGGCCAAGCAAGCCTATACGGTCTGGTATCCATTCCGTCCGTTAACAGCACAACCTACACCAGAATATCGACAAACTTCAAGATTGGTTATCGGGTAAATTCTGTCATGATTTTTACGATATCATTATCGGCTATTACCTGCTTAAATCCATCCATAGGAAACAATGCTTGAAGCAACTTATCATCTACAAACTTAGTTACAAAGCAATATTGACGAGGGTATTGCGTAATCTGAAGATTAGGAGCAACAAAGCAACCGGCATACGGATCAACGAAAAGGGGTTCTGCAAACAAACAAGTAGAATCGATTCTTGAGTCAAAACCAACTGCCTACAATTTACTAACAACCGAATTCACAAAGTGTTTGATGAAATGCCTGAATGAGATAAAATTGAACATACCTGATTGATAGGACTCCAAATAACGAAGTAAAGCAGCTTTTTTTGCATAGAGAAATAAAGGGTCATTGTCATCATTAAGATGTGCTCTGAAAATGCCATTTGCGTTCTTAGTGCGTATCATCAATGGTGAGCGTAGTACAAATTTGGGTGGGGAAAATATGTTTAAGCTGCCCATGGAAGCCATGAGAATGTGTAAAATTAGTGACTTTATAAGAGGCCAAGATGCAATTGCCACTTATATAGTTAGGTGCTTGCTGGGAGATTAACTTCAATAACTGTCCCTCTGGCTCTCGTCACTTCTAAATCTTTCCTTCTTCTTTTTTTTTTTTTTTTTTAATGATATACTCTCTTTCCCTTCAGGTCGAAGGTTCGAGTCCCCCCTCCCCCACTTTGATGTAATCTCAAAAAAAAAAAAAAAATTTTTTTTTTTTGTAAATATAGTAATTTTTATAGATGAATCAGTGATAAACATTAAATTAAATATTTTTACACTAAGTTTATCACTAATTCACACATTAATCATTTATTAACATTAGGATTAGGGTGTGAAATTTCCCCCTGATTTGTTGTAGGGTATGGGTATGGGAATACATCCCCGCCCCCGACCCCGAACCCGATTTTTTAAGAATATCATATGTATTTTGTTTACTTTTATCTTTATTTATTGAAAAATATATGTAAAATATGATTATATTAACTAATAAAGTATCAAATGTTTAGTACTATGTTTTCTTTTTGACTTAAAAATGTATATTTTAAATTTATATTTCTTTTTAAATAATAATTAAAATCTAAAACGGGGAATTTTTCCCGCGGGGAACCAGATCCCCGAACGATGAGTCCTCGAATTCGACCCTGATTTTTTATTAGGGAATAAGGTAGAGTATGAGGATTAAAAATCCCCGCGGGTTAAGGGATGAGAAGTGCATCCCCGACCTCGCCCGGTCCCGTTGCCATCCCTAATTAACATAATAAAAATTACTATATTTACAAATTGTTTTAAGTGATGATATATTTATAAATAGTGCATTAAAATCTACTCCCCGATGAAATTTTCTTATATTAAAATCTTAAACTAAATGGGAAAAAAACCAATAGTCATTAATAAAAGTGTGAGTTCAATTCTTTTACGAAGGAAAAAAAACATATATAAAGAGGATGTGTTAATTTGAATTTTAAACTTTTAATTTGACGATTTAAGCTCTTAATTTATAGAAATGGTACGATTAGTACTTATACCGAAATTGAATTATGTAATTACCCAACATAATAGATAGTAAATAAAAAAAAAATTTAGGGTTTGGTGCAACCTCAGTCACGTAATTTTCAATTAAAAATGCCTCAATGACAAAATCAAATTTCTCATATTTAGCTATACACTAAAATTTATTAACGTGTATAATTCAATCGGTTAGATATCAACTCTCGAGTGTCCAAACCCCTTTTTTTTAATAAATATAACATCTCAATTATTAAAATATATTTTAAAAAAATTATACATATACATACACAAAATTACTCAAATATATTCCTAGTAGAACCAACAAGAAGAGCCCACTAAATTGGATTTTGAAGATTGTAGCCTTATCCTCTTCACTTCTCTTTCTCCACCACTTCCTAGATTTCCTCTCTTCAAAACTAAACTCCATCATTTTCACTTCCTTTCTTCACATTCATTCTCAGCAATGAACAATGCAAGAAAAAACCTTCCCTTTTCTCTCCATTAACAAAGTCATTCCCCTTTCTCCTCCTTTACCCCATTTTCATTTTCCTTCACTTTCTCATTCAAGAAATCTCCAATTCCCCATCCTTTCCAATGCCAAATTCACTTTCCTTAAAAACCCAGAAACCCCTTCCTTATCTCCTCCCCTCCCTCCCTCCCCGGAGCCTCACCGTAACCCTATCTCCGATTTTCAAGAGAAAATGCTCTTCCTTGATTCAATCGGAATCGATTTCTTATCCGTCATCAAAGACCATCCTCCGGTTACTGCTGCTTCCCTCGCCGATATCAGGTCCGCAGTCGGTTTCATGACGTCGATGAATTTTACCGCGATCGAGTTTCGACGAATAGTCGGTATGTGTCCGGAGATTCTCACTTCCGGCGTCTCTGATGTTGTCCCTGTCATCACATTCCTTCTCCGGGAAGCTCGAGTTAACAGCTCCGATCTCAAACGAGCGATAAATCGACGGCCGAGATTGCTTGTAAGCAGCGTGAAGGATCGCCTCCGTCCGACTCTTTACTTCCTTCAAAGCATTGGAATAACTGAGGTACATAAACACACTTCTTTACTTTCATGTAGTGTTGAGGAAAAGCTGATACCGAGAATTGAGTTCTTTGAGAATTTGGGATTTTCGCATCGTGATTCGGTGATTATGTTTCGGAGATTCCCGCAGTTGTTTTGTTACAGTGTTAAAGAGAATTATGAGCCGAAATTGAATTACTTTGTGGTGGAAATGGGAAGGGAATTGAAGGAATTGAAAGCGTTTCCTCAATACTTTTCATTTAGTTTAGAGAATAGGATTAAACCAAGACATCAAAGTTGTGTGGAAAACGGTGTTTGTTTCCCACTTCCTGTTTTGTTAAAAACCAGTGAGATGGATTTCATTAAGAAATTGGAGGTATGTTGTAATTCGTCTTTACCCTTTAGAACTTCTCCTTTGTGGAGTACAAAATCTGATATTCATCAAATATAGAGTTCATTTTTGGAATCCTGTTTTTGTTTTTGTTTTTGCATTGTAATTTGCTTTGTTTCTGTTTCTGTTTTTTGGTTTTTGCTCCCTTCTTCTCCTTGCCAGTTGTGTTGAATGTGATTGTTTTCATTTTTCCATTATTGGGTTGTTTTTTTTATAGCAATTAAGTAAGCTTTTGTTTTTTTAATTAGTTCATAGGAATGAGTTAACAGATGGTGATCCATGTGAAAATACTTGTCTATATTAGGCTTTGTTTGCAGCAGACAGCAGTTTTATAGAGATGTTTTTAGATTTTATTTGAAAAATAACTTTCGAGTGAATTGAAAATTGTGAGATTATTGAAATATTGTGACGTTGAAAGGATGTTGTACCTATGTGAGTTGGTGGTTTGACATGCTTCTCTTTGGAGCTCGCTTGATAAGGCTTTTTATAATTATGCTTCATCTTTTTAGCCCCCCAATTGGATTAGTTTTTTTTTTAACCATTGGGGTATATGCTCCTTTTTGTCTATTTCATCTTATCATTGAAACCCTTTCGATATCGAAAGGAAAAACAATTTTGAAAATATAAATTAAGAGAAAGAAAAACTTGTTTTTTGAAAGTTGATAAATAGCCAACTCTTTTGTCACCTGTTTTTTAACATGAAGATCAAAATGATACAAATGAAAACCATTTTTAAGGATGGAAGTGGGAAACTACCCCCTAGTGGGTGTTTGTTTCTACTAATTGGGGATGGAGATCCAACCCTATGGTAATTTCATCCCCATCCCATGTTTGTTTTGCTAATGGGGAAGGAGATCTATGGTGGAAATTTGATTGCTAGATTTCTTTCTTTTTTGTTCTATTTTTTTTAAAGGGGGGAGGCGAGATTCGGGAATGTAAGTTTTAGCTTAGCAAAGGCATAATGTTCTGTTACTTGTTTAGTGACTGAATTGAATCCCCTTAACTTGTAGTTAGAGATGGGAACCATGGAAGTTTGCCCTTTTGAAGGTAAGCAGATTTATAAAGAAATTGGCTTAGTCTGGACTGGGGAGACGCTGGTCTCATAGAGCTAGTACAGTAATTGGTTAGCCCCCTTTGTTTATTTATTTGTTTGTTACAGATATTTCAAAGCTGAGTTTTGTAACCTTTTTTTTTAGGAAAAATAAAAAATCAAAATGCATCAACAACGGTATCTCTTTTCTCTCTATACTATTAAAGTAAAAAGAAACGGTTTTTATCCACAGTTTTTTTTCTCATTTTTTACTTTAGAAATCTAAAAATAAGAAACCATAACTTTGTGTGTTTTAAAATTTGTATATAATTTTAGAAACCCTAGTCAAAATTTTGAATGTTCGAGTCTCCTTGTGACGACCCGACACTTTTAAATAATTTAAATCAGAATTGACAGCGGAAGTCTTTTATTTTAAGAAAAATTGGCATGGTTATGTTTGAAAATTTGTTAGCCAAAACCTGTTTACATCCTAATTTCAGAATCTAATAAAACATAAGGAACATCAAGTACCATTTCAGGAGTTCAATACTCATAATCATAAAGTAAAGACATTATGCTCTTATGAGCCAAATACAAATGTAAAATCACAAAAGTCTTTAAAGTTCACAAAAATAAATACATAGACTTTACAACCCATAGTCCATCTCGAGGTCAGCATCCCTCGATCACGCAGCACCATCTCCCCTTCCACGGCCTCTAGCCAGGGCATTACCTGAAATTTTGTAATATCATGAGCTAACAAACTAAGCCCAGTGAGAATAATAAGAATACAAAGTAAAGATAGACCTCAAACTCGTATTCCGATTTGTGTCCAAACAATCTGACACAATCAATCCTAAAGTTCTCCAAACTCTAGGTAATTTCATTCTAAACTTTCCAAAGGATGATATTATTAACACTCGTAGTCAATCCTCATCCATTAACTTGTTATGACATAAATAAGAAAAATAAATAAACTTTGTATAAAATAAAACATCTCAATTCTCTAATTCATTGATCATAAGCATGAATGCATGAGGACATCCCGTAGGATTTCGTATTCGCCCTTTATGCATGAATGAAGATAATAGGTACATCCCGTAGGATACCCATTCAACCTTATGCATGAGAAGTAACGAGTACATCCCGTAGGATACCCATTCAACCTTCTTTTCTTTTTCTGAAGGTTATGCAGACACTACCTGTAGGCTCCAACATTCTTCCCTTTATTTCTTTTTCAATGAATGATGCGAACATGTTATGGTGTAATATGATGCCTGCATATCCTTGTAAAAGTAAATAAGTAAAGTGCGGAATTAAAGTAGTCGATACAAGCATAAAGTAAAAGGCATAAAGTAAAGGACATAAAGTAAAATAGATAGGAAACTCCGGACGAACGATATGTCAGTCGAACTCCGCTACCAATAATAAAAGTAAAACCATAACTTAAACGATTAACATATACCTTCCAGGATTCTAAACTTCTAATATAATCCAAGGTTCTATTAACCGTTCTATATAAAAGTTTGGATATTTTAACTTCCAATGATCCAACCTAAGCTTCGAAACGAATCTAACTTAAAATTCTCTAAGATTCAATACTTTCCTTGAGAACTCCTAAGTTCTCATTTAAAGGATTAACTTCTAATCCTAAGGGCACTAACTCACGTCCCTCTATTCTTAGATTCGAATCCTAGTCTTAGTTTCCAATTCTACAAATCATTATACTTATATGCTTTCTAAAATTACTTTAAATCCCAACTATTCTCACCTTAGCCAATTAAGACTTGCTCCAAGTTTCCAATTCCCACGAAATAATAACCGAGCAATCGCACCTACAATTCACCAATTGCACAACATATTACACTCATAACTAAGATGAGAACAAGTGTGCATTTTCGGGTGAATAGTGATTTCGGATGAATAGTGTTTTCGAGTGAATAGTGTTTTTCGAAAATCCGGGCTCAAAATCGTCAAATTCCATGATAGAAATTCATGATTTCAACTTTAAAACTCATTTATAATAAAAAACGAACAAAACCATATAAAAAGTTTAGAAAACTTACTTTTTGGGACTTCCCTTAGAGAATGGGAAACTCCGAAAAGGTAGGTTGGATAGGTAGCCCTCGTCCCTACCAATCCAACGCAACCGAAAACACGACGATCCGCCGAGAAACGAAGAAAAGCCAAGAAGAATTTCTTCTCATCCATGGATGAGAAGCTCACGGCAATGGCAAGGAAAAGAATGACAAGTTTTGGTCAATATTGGTCAAAGTGGTGATTTTAAAGATGAGTGAATAGTGTTTTGGATATTTTTAAGAAATTGGAAATGACGGTTGCGTCCTTTTATGACTTTTGACTTATAAACCGAAACCCGAAGCTCTTAAATAAATCTAAAGGTGGTTAATAATTATTAATTGGCCTATTAATAATTATTAATGTCACCGAAACGAATTTAAAGTATTAAAACGATTAAAAAGGATTTCGGGCGAAATTAACTACTAAAATCGAAATTACAAAAATAATAATTAATCTAAATACTTAAATTGAAATAAATAAATAAATAAATAACATTAAATAAATAATAAAATAAAATAAAAAAATAATAATAAAATAAAATTTCACTTCAAAAATAACGGGACGTTACACTCCTCTTCTCTAAATTAATGTAAAGGAGAAAGGATTGAGATTGTAAAGTCAATATATAATAAGACGGCAACAATAAACAACATGGGTTGACCTAGTGATCAAGGGGTTGCTTTCCAACATTGAGGTCATGTGTTCAAACCATATTGGCCACGTACCTAGGATATTATTGTACGATTAAACAAACGTCAAATGTTGTAGGGTCATGAGGTTGTCCCGTGAGATTAGTCGTGATGCACGGAAGATGACCTGGACACTCAGTGTATAAAAAAAAACATGGCAGGTGAGGACTTTGACATTGTGTTTTACTTTATATTTGTTTGTTGATTAAATTAATCTAGATTTCAAACAATGATGTTTATTGGGGGACATAATAGGTAAGCTTAACAACCACCTAGATAAATTTAAATGGATTGTTTCAATCTTAAGTTGGTGTATTTAGATTGGAATAGGGATATGTCACGATAATCTTGTTTTAATCTTGAGTTTAATTGGATGTTGACGGATTCAAACACTTATTGGATTTGTTAAACTATTCAATCTTTATCAGTTTAAGTATTAACGAGACCTTCTTTTAACAAAAGTATTATTATTTTTTTAATTCATATAGAATGGATATTTTTAAATAATATACCGTATTTTCAAAAGTCTGGAAAAAAATAAAATCGTTTAATTCTACGCAGATAAATTATTTACATTTCAAAATTTACAGACGGTTTATTCAACACCACACTATATTTTAAATGATTTTATATTAATATCTATTAAAATATTTAAAAATTTGTCTTTTAATATTAGGTTATACCATCTTGGTTGGCAAAATTAACTTAAAAGTTAAAAGGAAGATTTCACTATAAAAAAAGAAAAAGAAAAAGCAAGCTAAATATATTATAGGATACATGAAGTAGTATCATTTTCTAATTAAAATAATGTTTTTTAAATTTAAATTTCATCTTTAATATACTAAAAGAAACATGTTTTTTTTATAATTATCCACCTCGATTGAAAACACAAAATAAAATGAATTTATTTATTTATAAATGATCATAATTGTGAAACCCATAAAACCTATCGATTATTTGAATAACACAAAATAACAGAGATATTAGCAATGTAACGTCAAATTTATGTTTAAATATAGCACCCAATAAATCTATTCTAATTTTGTAGACAGAAATATAATTGAAAAATGTCAGTCTCAGTACTTTACAAATAGAAATTAAAACTCTTGTTTATATAAAAGCTAGATTGAAAATGGCTATATATTTAATATATAGAGACCACATCAACCAAATAATATATCAAGCCTTAAAATAAAAGAGGAGGCATAATTTCATTGTATAGTAAAAAAGTTGTAATTATAAACCAACAATTTTGGTCATTATTAATTTATTATACAATATGCTCAATTTTAAAAGCAAAAAGAAAACACAAATAATTAAAAAAAGAAAAGAAAAAAAAAACATTTTTCTTCAACAAAAGCTTCCCTCCACATCAATCTAAACAAATTTCCCTCCTCTCTTTCTCCCATCTCTCCTAACCCTTCTTCCCCATCTCCCATCTTCCATTTTTCACTTTTTTTTTTTTCCTGCAATCAATTAAATTAATATTTTTTATTTTCTTTAAAATTTGGATCCTCCATGCGCGGCGGTTCCCGAGCTCCGAACGGTGCGGAACCACCGCCGCTGTCTCAAAGAAACCAGATCCTTCCGCCATTAAAGCGGCAGCTAGCTTTCGAATCTACTAAGCCGCCATTTGCTCCTCCTTGTGATTATTACCGCTTTAATGGAACTTCTTCCTATGCTCTTGTTCAAGAGCCTGAAGCTGTTCTTGTTAAACCTCTTGTCAGTACTTCAATTTTTTTTTATCTACTTGCTTGTTCTTGTTCTTGTTCTGCATTGTGTTTTTGTTGCTTAATTTTTAGCTATTGCTTTAGTTTTTATCATAGAATTTTGGTGGTTTTTGCTTGTTTGTTGTTTAGATTCTCTCTCTGGATTTTGATTTTACAATTTCACTTCATAGAGCTTTCAAGCTTAGTTTTTACTGATAATCTCCCTAATTCTTCAACTTATATCCCTTGGTTGATGAAACACTTGTTTTTAGCAGTGCTTGTCATGAACGTGTTTAGACACGTGGATGGGTAAAATAGTGTTCGTTAGAAAAAAACACATTGGGGAACGACTGCTCTTTTTCGAAAATACTAAAATATAACAAAAAAAGCATATGATTTGGTAATGGGATTTCTTGGAAATGGCATTAATGAAGGATGATTTTGGGGAAGGGGGTAGAGTGGATGATAGGATGTGTACAAGGAGATTTTTGTGTTTTTATCATGGGAAACCAAGGGGAAATATTATTGCGTCGGGGGGATTGAGATAGGAAGATATGTTATCTCCTTTTCTTTTTGTAGTTGTTGGGGACGCGATAAGTAGATTAATCACGAAAGATGAGAGGTTGGGGACTTTGGAAGGCTTTAAAATAGGGAGTGATGAAGTACACATAACTCATTTGCACTAGGCCGCACTACTATTTAGTGGGGACATGGAGGAGAAGATTACAAATTTATTTCAACAATCGTAGGTCTTTGAAGTGGCCTCAATGCTAGCTAAGGATAAACTTGAAAAAATCTTCCATTTTGTGGCCTGATAGGAGAGAGTTAGAGGAATGGCTGGGTACCTGATAGCCATACAATCAGAGATTGGCCAACGAAAATTTTTTAAGTGCCGCTTGGTGGGAACCCTAGAAAGGAGAGTTTTTGGTAGCAGTTTGAAGATGAAGTCTGGTAAAACTTATCCCTTGGTAAATTTAAACTGAAGGATGAATGTAGATCTAGTTTGTTCAGCAGAAAACTAGCCACCAAATAAGGCACAAGATATACTACAGTTTAAAAGATAAAAAAGATAAGGAGAACTTGGTTTCCTCAAGGACCAAATCCCCTACAATTGTTTCTTCACTGTGGTTAGTTTCTTAATAAAATTGAAGGTCATACAAATAGTATTACATGTACTTTTTTACACTCATGAGACAACGTAGATGATTATTGTTTGCTGTATTTAAAATTACCATCTTGTTTTCTATTCATTTATAAATTTAAATATCGTGAGCTCCATGGGATTTTTTCAGAAACTAAAGTAGAAGGATGCTATAGGTAACAATGTGGTTGAATCTAACGTCTGGATTCATGATCAGGGTTCTTCAAAAGATGTTCTAAGTGCTACTCAGACACCAGTGTCTGCAAAAGGAGGGAGGGTATACAATAAGTCAAAGACTTCAAAGAGAACTGCATCTGGGCCTCAAACACCTATCTCAAACACTTGTGAGAAATCTTGTACAATTCATTAATTTCATTTGATATTTTTTATTTTCTTAATGAAATTTGTGAACATGAACTTATATTTGAAGTTAAAAAACTTGATTTTTCTCTGTGGATGATATGGAATCTATTCATCTGTCCAAAAATCATTTTTTGAAACCTGTTATTTTGTTTCCTTTAAAATTTTAAGCTTATTTATAATTATTAGATGGACATTGAGTATCATTATTGTTTTTTTTCTCTGAAATAGCAGGTCCTTTTTCTCCACTAACCCCAGCTGGAAGCTGTCGTTATGATAGTTCTCTAGGTAATTTAGCAATTCTCGTAGCTTTATTGATTCTTCTAAGGTACATTCATGCCATTGTTTCATTTTAAATCAACTATTTTTAAAAGTGTTATGATATTTATAGGTCTATTGACGAAAAAATTTATCAATTTAATTAAGCAAGCTAAGGATGGCATTCTTGACTTAAACAAAGCTGCAGAAACTCTGGAGGTAATAATTATAAATGCTTTAAGCTATTTCTGTTTATTGGTGACAAATATGAGGTGTTTCATGATACAGGTGCAGAAGAGGAGAATATATGACATAACAAATGTTTTGGAGGGCATAGGTCTTATAGAAAAGAAGCTCAAAAACATAATATATTGGAAGTAATATTTCAAGTGATATTTTGATCTATACTTTTTTATTTAGCTTCATTTAAAACATCTGAAGTAAATGATTATGTACATAAAAACTTAATTAATATCTGTTCAGGGGATTCAATGCACAAATTCCGGGAAATGTGGATGGTGATACAGCAGATACTTCTATGTTGCAGGTTTGTGGCTTTTTGAGTCCATTAGTTTTAAAACCATGACATTTTTGTTTTGCAGCATTATCAAATGGAAGGTTTAACTTTTCTCTACAAATTTTCTCAATCCGGTCTACTATCTATCAGAATATTATTTGATAATCTCCTCTATCTATAATCTATTATGTGTAACAGTCATAATTTAAGATTGAGTCATGTATCCTGCAGGTGGATATTGAAAACCTTTCCTTTGAAGAGCGTGGATTAGATGATAAGATAAGGTTAAAATTTTGATCTGTTATTAATTTTTATATTTAGACTAACTATTGATAAGCTTACGATTTCACAATTCATTTTGCAGAGAACTGCAGGAAAGTTTGAGGAATCTGAGTGAAGATGAAAATGTCCAAAAGTAAAAGTTCTAGTCCGTTCCATTCTATCCCATTTTCCACCCTAGTGGTATATTATTAATACAATAACAATGTAGCATATGTTTCCCTACTATTGTAGATGGCTTTTTGTGACTGAAGAAGACATAAAAAGCTCGCCTTGCTTCCAGGTGAATTTGCCGTATATACTTTAAATTTGCATGTATCTTCTAATTTTAACACTTATTTGTAGAATTACGTGGTTTTGAGATTGAACTTATATTAAACACACTAATTTTCTGTTACACTAAAAACACTGCTTCCAGAAGTGATAGTGTAAACACACTAATGTCCTATAACACTAACCACCCTATAAATTATTGGGAAAGAGGATTTCAAGCTTACATTGACCATCACTTATCTTCCAGAAATCTATAGTTCCTCCACCACCCGGCTTTAAGGTGTAGAACTTATGGACACGGTGTATCTGTTTAGCAATGGTCCACCACAGACTTTTACTACTATCTCCCTTACTCTGTTTTGTAAACCATGCGAAGTTATCAAATCCATCCTTATTATAATCCTATCCCTTGAATAAACTCCAAAGGTTCGTTCAGAAATCTCCACACTCATTTTTCCATTAATGCCTCATATCTCTTCCTTGAATTCCCTAACCCTAGTCCTCCTTTCTCCGAGGGAAGAGAAATATATCCCAACTGACCAAATGACTCAACTTTACATGGTTGTGTCCCTCCCATGATATGGCCAAATTCCTCTCCTCTACTTTGTTAACTTTCTCAAAATTATTTCTTCCACCACTCAGTAAGAAAAATAGTGGGGAACAAAAGACTGTTATTAGAGTTGCTTCTCAGACTGTGATATACTTTTGTTAAGACATGATTTTTTCTACCTGAGATAGTGCACAATTTGGGTCTTTACTTTACAACTTTTCCTATAAATTATAATTAATCTAGCTTCTTTTCTTGGGCAGAATGAAACGCTGATAGCAATTAAAGCTCCTCATGGAACCACATTAGAAGTCCCTGATCCTGATGAAGTAATGAAAATAAAATTCTTAGAAAGCTATATGTCATGCTTGATTTTTTGTCTTCCTTTTTTTGATGACCATCATTTTCATGCTAGGCTGTTGATTATCCACAGAGAAGATATAGAATAGTTCTTAGGAGCACAATGGGTCCTATTGATGTATATCTTGTCAGGTAACCTTTTCTCTACATCAGTGAGTTGTCATCTTAATTACATTGCCTGATGTCCTTGTGAGTCTATGACAAACCAAAATCCTTGAAGAGTTGAGTTGGTGATAGATAATTTACTTGTCAATGTATCTTTTTCGTGTGTATTTTTTTGTCTTCCTTAAACTGTAACTCTATTTTTTTTTATGTATAGATGAATACTATTAATTTTTGTCCTTATATTAAAATCCCTCATCAACAGTCAGTTTGAGGAAAAGTTTGAGGAGATGAATGTGGTCCAGCCACCTAGTAGCTTCCAACTTGCTTCCAGTTCAGGGTCTAATGAACATCTTGCTACCGAAGTAATCATGGGGGAAAGTAGTAGAAAGGAAATTGAACCTCAAGCAAATGCAAATCCGTCTCACCATAGCAGTTGTCATATGAACGATTCAAATGAGTTTCCCAGTGGCATGATGAAGATTATTCCTTTTGAAGTTGATGTAAGTATATTATTCTAATTTATACATAGCCTGTCATTTCAAAAAGCTTTTAAAAAGTTTGAGCTTGATTTCATTGTTTCAACTCAACTTCACCTCCACCACTTGCTTATCAGTTATCATTCAATGTCATTCGTGCACAAGTTTAAGCTTGATTTGGTTGGTTCAATGTGACTTCATCCTTTTGATTTGATCCTACACTTCTATTTGTATTGACCCTTTCAAAGCAAAAACACATTTATTCTGCTAAAACATGCTCCAATTTTCCAGCAATCCTCTTCTAAGTTCTAGATCCATTCCTAAGAACAATTGCTCTGATCCCAAGGATCAAAGTTCAGAGGGAAATTCATGATATTGTGGACTACATTGATTTTAATTGAAAGATGTACAAAGGTTTCTTAATCTTTTGAGATGCTTTGATCTCTCCTACTCCTACCATATTCTTCCAAATTCTCTCTAACTCCCTCGATAATGCTTTTACTAACAACCTTAGTACTCCATACCCACATGCTAAGCCATAACAACAATCTAACAAACGCTCGAGTAATGTTTCCTACCACCTCCTTACCATGAATCTTGTCACCAAGCATCAAATATGCGAAATAATTACGATCATACTAGTCTACCTTCAGCATTCTATGGCATTGAAAGTTGCACCATCTCATGGGTAGTGCTATTATATCCTTAATCTCTCATCTTCTCAATGAAATGGGCTTTTGAGCCATCTCTTTATAAAAAAGTTTTTGTTTTTTTACTTGCTTTTATTGTTCTGAATTGTTTTTGTTCCTTTTTTTATTTACTACTTAAAATACAATAAAATTAAATCAATTTCTACTTTCAAAAAGTGAATGTCAATATATGAATAATTACTTTAAGAGAACAAAATATTGTTTCTTGTTTCTGTTATGTTTTGTTTAAAAAATCATGATGCCAAGCATTTTTGCTGTGTTAGAAAAATTTAATCCTTTTAGGGTGTGTTTGTTTTGCTGGTTAGGGTAAGGAGTTGGTGCTCAGTTTTATATTTTTCTCATAACTATGGAAAGAGACATTTTGGTTGATCAATTGTTTCCTATTGTTGCAGAATGATGCAGATTACTGGCTATTATCAGATGCTGGAGGTAGCATTACAGATCAGTGGGGACCAGAATGTATCCTCTCTGCAATTGTTGTCTTTTGATTAGTCTTTTTTTCTCTGTTTCCTAATACTTCTCCAGCTACAACCCCCTTTACTCCCGCTACAGCAGATATTACGTGGGATCAGTCCGTTATGCTTCCCGATGACTTGGTAATATCTGAATTTAGTGCCGAAAAGCCAAGACCACCAGCTCCACAATCAGGAACAGCTGAAGTTCCATCTGATGCTAACTTAAGTTAGAGGTGACTATAGTTAATCCTATGAGATTCAAATTAATATATCTGACCTGATCATCTAGAGATCGGATCTGTACCCATCGTCGTATTACCCCCCAAGGATGTCAATGGGTATCCAAACAAATTGTTAAATCTTACAAGAATCCAAGTTCACTGTACAGTTTAATTTTTAGAATCCAAGTAGTATACTGGGAAAATTCCAAGCATGAAAAAGACTTACCAATTGCTCAGGCAAGTCAGGCCTGCAGTGAAGAGGTTAGTATTTGCATTTGAAATCTCTTGTTTTGAAATCCTTTCTTATATGATCTTTTTCACTCCCTCTGGTTTCTTTCAGGAAATGGAAACAAAAATTTGCAAATTTATGTAGTTGATGTGTTTCCTTCCCAACTTTCCAGATTGTCAATCAGGGCAACTAGAGCATGATTCCTAGGTAAAACTTTTTTGTCTTTAAAATTGATGAATTTTATTAATTGGTGGTCTTTAGTTTCAAATCTTGTTTACATTAAGGTGAAGAAATCATCAGAGAAGGGGAAGTGAAAATTTCCAGGACATTTGAGTAGTTTTTTGTTTTGATTATCTGAATGGGTGGGAAAAAAAAATCCCTTCATTATTTCGTTAGGGTTTTTACTTATTATAGCTGATTTTTTAATAAATAATTGATATCTATAATCATAATCATCAAATTTAAAAAAAAAAAAAAAAATACACGCACCACCTTCCATGAGATTCCGAGAAATATATAAACGTCCCTTTCTCTTTATTAACATCTCAATTAATACTCTTGACAAAAATAAATAATTATCATGATATCTTCTCTCGATGTGGCATGAAAAATTGAGGAATCATTTTGTTTTAGTTTCTTATTTTAAAAATTAAATTGATTTATGATTTTATTTCTTTGTTCTATAACTTATTTCATAAACCAATTTTTTTTATCTTGAAATTCGTTATATTTCAAAAAAAGAAAATTAAATAGTAGAAAGTTAATCTTGACCAAATTGTTGCATCTTAGTCTTAGCATAATGCAACAAAATGATCCAGATCTAGTAAATTAAAAAATTAAAACTATTCTATCGCTTTCTTTGCTATTTCTTGGAATCTAACAAATTTTAACTTTCGTTTCTGATGTGACATTTTATGTAGTACTTGATGTTGATGACAATAACAGTAGAAGTCAGTTAGTGAGCTAATCCAATTGATTACCATCTTTAATAATTAAATTTAATTATTATTTTTACTGAAAGC
Organism: Gynostemma pentaphyllum; assembly: GCA_028015215.1. Lineage (NCBI taxonomy): Eukaryota > Viridiplantae > Streptophyta > Magnoliopsida > Cucurbitales > Cucurbitaceae > Gynostemma > Gynostemma pentaphyllum. The sequence goes on along the minus strand of CM051349.1, from coordinate 39,833,625 downwards.
TTTATATTTGTGTTTGTATTTTTCTTTAGAAAAATTATATAGAATTTATCTCAAATAGTATAAATCTGCATACTAATTATTAAAATGTTGGAACTTTTTAAAAATTACTCAAATAATATAATTATAATTCATTAAATTATTTAACTATTTTTCATGAATATTTAATGAATTTGTTAGTTTTTAATACTCTTTTTTTTTTTTTTGAGAAATTACATTAAATTGGGGAGGGGGGACTCGAACCTTCGACCTCAAAGGGAAGGGAGTAGGTGCCTAACCGATAGTAATTGCCCCAAAATTATACCCAATATAACTAATTTATAAAAAGAACATATAATTTTAAATTCCTTCCGTTTTGCACCATATTAGGATTATATACGATTTAGAAAAAAATGCAAGCATAGTTATATGATACGTAGACATATATATTCTCATTACAATTTAATTTAATTCCTCAAGCAAACTCACAAGTTTATGCTACCTATTGGGGTGAGGATGCGAGATCGTCTCTTTACACTTTGGAAAATCTGATGTCCCTACCTACTTATTGTCAATTGATTTTTTTTTAAAAATTATATCATTATTAAAAATATTATTTTATTTTCTTCGTGTAAAGTAGACATAGATACTTGTTTGTAAACAGTGAACAGTCAAGTTTTTTTTTTTTTTTTTTTTTTTTTTTTTAAAATCTGAGCGTCAAAGAGAAAGGAAAAAAAAAGTTAAAAAAAAAAACCTCATTAATTACTACCTATGCGATTAAATTTGAATAATAGGAAGTAGGAAGTCTTTTTTTTTTTTTTTTTAAAAAAATTATCAAAATGAGTGACGAGGGAAGTGTGAGGACTACTACTAAATCAAAGTTGCTAAATGTAAAGTTCGTCAAGACTTGGGTTGAATAGGAAATTTAATGCATAAAAAACAAATAGAAACACTCACTTATGGAGGGATAAAACTTGAAAGAATATAGTTTAATATCCAATATATGAATTTTAATTTATTTTGCAACTACTTCATTTTAGTTTTATCCATCCCATCTTTGACTTCCCTATTCTCATCTCCAAAAGATTTTGTAAGCCAACCAATATCCACTACTATTTGTTCGTTTGATGTATGTAATGGATATTTTTCAATTCAAACTTGGCAACTCAATGTTTTTATTTAAATTTTATGTTTTTAAAAGGTTTGATTTAGTTACGTATTTAATGTGTAATTGTTGTAAATTAAATTATATAATATGTTTAATGAATTAATTATGGTTTTTTCATCCATCCAATCTTTGAGTTCCGTACTCAAAAAGTGTCATATTGTGAAATTTTTCTAATATTGATTTCAATATTCTCTATTTTTTTATTATTATTTTAGTTTTTTTTTTTAAATAACAACTTTTAAGTTGTTTTTAACCATTTTAGTACAAATATGTTAAAAAAAGTTTTCTTTTTTCCTTTTCAAATAATAATTTAAGTGTTCAATTGTATTTGTGATGATTAAATTTGTCATTTTTCATTTGAAAGCAAGTGTTTTCGAGTTCCGCAATTAGTAAATAGTAGTTGTTTTATCGAAATTAGTTGTTGAATCCTATACTCTATTACGTTGCTTGGAATTGGTGAAATTACACACAGCATATCTTATCTACAATTATTTCTCATTTTTATGTTCTTTTCCAAGCGGTGTTCTTCTCTCTCTCTCTCTCTCTCTCTCTCTCTCTCTCTCTCTCTCTCTCTCTCTCTCTCTCTCTCTCTCTCTCTCACGTTAACATCAATTTAATTAATTGTTGATGTTATTATTATTGCTATTCTCTCTAAAATTAATTTTTTGTTGTAAGGTTGCTATTATCTCTAATATCAATCTTAATTTGGTTCATATTATTATAAAAGTTTTAATTTTGTCTATAATTTTTCCATATTTTTTAATTAGATTTTTGTCCAATAACTATACTAAAAGCCTGAAACAGAATTGTGATGCGGTATCTTAAAATATTAATTTTGAAGAGTTGTCTACTTTTAAAAATTAATTATTCACCTCGTCTAATAAACAAAAAGATAGAAAAAAAAGGTCGATTTGTAAAGTTAGTCTTACTCGAGGGACCTATAGAATTCTACCTCATAAACTCACTTACTCTTAATGACTCTTATCTCATGATTTTTATTGAAAAATGTTAATACTTTAACAATAAAAGCAAAAGCTTTTAAAATAATGCGGCTAAACTAAAACTTATATATATTTGGACCGAATAATATATTTGGCCTATTTTGTATAATTTTATGAGTTTATAAACCATGTCAAGTTTTCAATCTACTCAACTATTTACATTGTTACCATTTTATTCTCGACTGATTTTAAAGAGGTGAGACTGTAGCTTTTTAAATCATGAAAACTATTTAATTTCTACGTTGATATGATAATTAGGGGTTTACATTTCCAAAATGCATATGACCATTTGCTTCAAAAACTAACAAAGAAGCAATTTCTTTTAACAAATACTTCAAAATACTGTCAAAGAAAGCAATATGTTATAACAAATTGTACCCTTTTTAAAGCATTTTTTTCAAATATATATATATAATATATATATATATAATAAAAATTAAATATCCTTCAAAAGTCATCTTTAGAAACAAGTCACTTTTAAGTTGCCTTGCCTCAAAGAGTAAAGCATCACGATTTTGAGTTATTTTTTAATTCAATTTTGATTTTTTACTAATTTTAAAAGTTTTAATTTAGTTATGAGTTAGGTTTTTAAAAGTTTCAATTTACTCATGATTTGATAAAAACCTACAAAACATTCCTATCATAATAAAAAAACAGTTAACAAATTATTTTTATATCAATTTTCTATGAATATGAAAGTCATGTGACAAACCTAGATAATGATATATTACTAATTATTATATATATATGAACTAAATTAACATAGATTCCATACCATATAAACTAAATTAAAACTTTTAAATTCATTAAAAATAAATCGAAACATATCACAAACCATAGAGATTAAATTTATAATTAAACCGACTTAATTTATATATATATTTATAGTCAATCTCTAATTAATAATATTAGCACATTATTATTATATTAAAAATTAAAAAAAAAATGAAGGAAAGAAAAGGAAGGCACGTTAGAAAGAGACAACATGAAACTAATAATTGGTAAACGCAAAGCCACCAATTCTTCTCACGTTTTTCATTTCTCTCATTTCCTAAAAACACTCTCTTTGATTTCCATCTCTCTTTCTTGGAAACCAAAACCATGGCCGCTTCCGCCGTTTCAGAAACAGAGCAACCGCTTCTCCGCCGTAAAGGCTTAATCCCCTCATCGACCAAGCTTCCTTCAAGATATCGAAACGGCGGCACCGTTGCCCCTCCTCCTCCTCCGCCGCCGCCTATTGATTTGAATCTTATCTCTTCCCCGTCGCCACGATCCTATACTTCTCTCCGAGATATCCTTCCTTCTTCCTCCGCCGCAGTCAACTCTCCGACTGCCGCTTCCGCCGCGAATTGTGGTTACGAAATCTCCATCCGTAACCGTCTTGTTAAGCAAGCTGCTTGGGCTTATCTTCAACCGATGTCTGCTTCTTCCTATTCCGCTAACCCTAACTTTCTCCACCGTTTCTGGCTCCGATTCCCTTCCGGAAATCCTTTCTCTAATTGTATTCGATTCATCAGAACCAGTTTCATTCCGTCTATAGTCCGCTTCTTTCGGTCCTGCATTTGCCTATAATTACCACCGCCGCCGCCGCCAACGACGACGACTTTTCTGCTTTTGATTGTTGACTTCGATTGAATTTTTCGATTCCGATGTATAAAGAAATTCATTCTGTTTTCCGTTTCGATTTTCAATTTTCATACAAGATTAGGAGGAATTGATTTTGAAAAATTTGATTTCATAGATAGATGATATAGAATTACAGATATATTCGATTTGAATTTTTGAAGAACAAGAAATTACAATTCCGATGTTTTTTTTTTCTTTTCTTTTTTCTCTCTATAATTTTTGTACAGATTGTGTTTTACAATTTCATAGCTAAGGTAATGGCTTGACTCGTCTTAAGCGAGCTCGTTGATATGGAGATGCTGGTTTTTCTTTATCTTCTTCATTATCATCTCTCTCCGTTTCTCCTGAACTGGTTCGGTTGATTCCGGCGGGAGTTGGCGGAGGCGGCGGCGGAGAATTGGTCGTTTTCTCGCCGGGTTGAGGTTCAGATGAAAGCGAATCGTTCGGAGATGGTGGCGACGCCATTGGAGGTTGTTGATCGGTTTTCTGCAAAAGAAATCAATATAAGGAAATGGGTTTTTGATTGAATGATTGAGAGAATCATTCTTCCAATTTGATAATAAATTTAAATGCCATTAATGGCGTTGATGCTGAGTGGGAAAGCTTTATTCTCTTTGAATTGTTAAATATATATTATTGATTTTTGTTTAATGATTTAAATGGCTATTAATTCTGACTTTATAGATAATAATGTGAATTATAAATGATTAGGGAGAAAAAATTGTGTTACGTGGAGGAATATGTATGGTCCCAATGGAGGAGGGAAAATGACTGTTTTTGAAAGATGCAAAAAAGGTTCGTATACTACATAGGATTAGGATGTTTTCTAAGGGACGGAAAATTTTAATACTCTCATTGTACCGGAGATTTTTCAAATCCTTCTATTAATTGTATATCACACGTATATATTATTAATATAGATAAAAAATAGGGTTTACAATTCTTAATCACTTTTAATATCTTATTATTACTTTAGGGAGTAGATACAACAAGAGTACTAGAAATTTGAAAGTTACTTTCCACGATTTAAAGATAAAGAATATATATTTTATATTTGTTTTCAAACAAACCCTGATATACATTAGGGTATAACAATTATTATTAATGTTAATACTTTAACTAATTTAAGGTTAAAAAATATGAATGGAAAATGGTAAAGAGGAAACGATAAAATTTGAAAATGCAAACAACTACCTCGGGAAGTAGTCAACTCAGAATTGAAAAATGCAATCTAATTTTGGCAAATGATCGAACTTGAAAATCACTCTTCAATATTTAAAAAATTAAATGCGATTTCCTATAATAGGGGCATCGGATAAGATTAGAATGCCATATATGGAGGATGCCAATTTTTAATCAAAACGGTAAATTGGCCTGGGCCTTAGTATTTGGGCTTGGAAACAGAAAAGTATAAAAAGCCCATCAGCACATCTCCCCCAATGGGTTATTTGGTAGAAATATCGGGTTTGGGTGAGTTAGATTTCATTAGACTAATCCATTTCATAGAGTAGATCATAGAAATTCAAAAAATAGAAACTCCCCTTTCACAACCAAACATTGTGACATAAATCTAGACTTCCGAGTTTCAGGCTATACAATCCTAAACTTCTAGTTTTTTCTCCTTTAAAAAAAAAAAACTATTATTTTAAGGTGTTTTGCATCAATTAAAACTTGAGAAATAAAAGATGGAAAGCTAGGAATAAAAAGAGAAAGGAAATAAGGAAAATTTACTTGAAAGATGGTGGAATTATTAAGCTTTGTGGAGTGGAAATCAGCTGCAAAATTGAGAGCTTTAAGGAAAGTGGATTGGCCAAAGTCTGAGCAATTTCTCCAAAGAAGAAAGCCAAAATCCCAAGCCCTCACTTTCAATTCCATCAACATCCTTTCAATCTCTGCTTCATTCTTCACTAAATATGGCTGCAATATTGTTCCATATACATATCCTGTCCCCTGCATTTTCCCACAACCCTCCCATCAAATCTTTGCTCAATCACATAAAAAACGTAGTAAGATGTCGTAAATTCGATTCTTGTATTATGTTATGTCTTGTTTCGATGACGATTAAAATTGTTTGATTTTTAAAATTTGATAAATGATAAACTGAAGTTGATAGGATTTAAATTTAAAATAGATAATTTAAATAAACCAATCTTTTATCAGGTTGAATTGTAAATAAAACATTAAAAAAAACATAATCAAATGGACTAGAATCTTGTTAAACATCAAATTATTTATATTAGGCCAAAAAAATTCAGAAAATATAATTAAACTAAAGATATTTTAATCACCTTGGTTTTTGGATGCCATAAGTAGATAAGAAAAGCAAGCTTCACTTCACCATAGAAAGGGAGCCTTCAAAAGAGAAATCCCATATGTCAAAAAAAAAAAAAAAAAAAAAAAAAAAATCTCCATATTTTGCTTGAAAGATTCTTTTTAAAAAAAAACATACCATGCTATTAAAATGTCACCAATCCTCTCCACAACAGTAAAAATGGCCACAATCATCCTTAAAAAAAAATTCAAAAAATTAAGAAAAAAAAAACAAAAAAAAAAACCCTAATTATATAAAATTCTTATATAATTACCAATATTTACACCAAAAACGAAGCTGTTCCAAATCATAACTCCTGTTATTCTTCTCCAAGGTTTTGTAACATTCAAATGCTGGATATGCATATCCAAACACCATCCTACGATATCAAGTTTTTTAAATTAATTAATTCAAATGATTGAAATATTAAAAGAAAGAAAAAAAAAGGAAAATGAAAGTTTATTTATTTTCTTGAACTTACAAAAGGCATCGGTTGATCAAAACTCCAAACATCTTAATGTTTGTTGCCTACAAGAACAAAAGAAAATCAAAATCATGAAAAATTTTCCAGGGAAATTCTCAAAAGGGCAAATGTGGATAATATAATAGATGTTTTCATGATTAAATAAAAATATGGTAATGGAATCCACGACGAAGTCTTGAACAAAGGGTTGACCTCAAAATTCAAAATTAAAAAAAAATGAAATGAAATTAATTACAAATTCAAAGGCATTTCTGGAAATCAAAAGGAAAAAAAAAACCTATAAATAAATGAAGAAAAGGGTTAGAAAATAAAACCTATGGAAGAAGAATTCAAGTCATGAAAGGAAGAAGAAGAAAAAAAAATGAAGAAGGAGAAAGCCTTTTTGATGTGAAGAAATAATGGATAAATAGAAGCTTTTTGGTTGGAGGGATATACTTAATAATAGGATTTACAGTTTCTGGCGGTTAAGATTTATTTGGGGGTATTTTTGGTAGTTTCATCTTAATTGTCCTCCACGTCATGATTCATAAAGAATGGTCTATGTTTTTTTTTTAAATAATAATGAAAAAAAAAACAATTTTGTCTTTCAAATTTTGACTTTTTGGTTATTTTGATGCATTATAAAAAAGTAACTATTTTAATCTATAATTTTTTTTTGAAGTGATCTATAAATTTTATATACCATTCAATTTTAATTTTTGTTTTTGTTTTTTGAAGTGCAATTTCTTCTATTATTATTATTTTTAATAGAAAACTTGTATGAATATTATTTCTTAATATATAATGATAAGTAAATGGGTAAGTTTGGTGAATGCAAACAAACTTACCCAAAAAAAAATATTAAAAAATGAATATCATTTCTAAATAATAAAATAGAAAATAAAGCATTAAAAATTCCTTAAAAAATAAAGGAAAATACTTGCATTCTGACAAATCAGAAAGTGCTCTTCCTGTCTCCTGATTCCCATATATATTTATTTTTATTGGCTAAAATTAAATTAATAGATCCCATATAATTAATAAAAAATATATTAATTATCCCTTATTATTCTTTAACCAATAGAAATATAACATATAAATATATTAGAGGAGAGACAACTATTCTCAACCAAAAAAAAAAGATTGTGAATAATTTTCCAAGTGTGCGAAACAAAGAAGAATTGGGGAAAACGAAGTAGAGAGGAGAGTGGGCATGCTCCTCCATTTTCCTTCCCTCACTGCCCGACTCATCAATCTCTCTTTCTCCAAGTACTTTACTTCCATTATTAACCCTTTAACCTTTCCTTTTCATATCTCTTTTTTATTGCAGTGATTAAAATGCTCCATTATTTTGCTGCTCATTCCATAAGAACATCAAAATCTTTGATTTTTTTCAATACCCAATTCATTTTTTTTGTTGCCAACGATGATTCAGGTCAAAGAAAATATCAAGGTGTGTATTTATCCATATGGGTCAAGAAAATCTTCAATCTTTTGCTAGAAAGCTTGCTGATTTTCGTTTATGCAATATCTCAAGGTAATTTTAATTTACTCTTTGAAAATGAATTACAGTTTTTTTCTTCTTCATAATTTACAGAATTTTCAGTCTTTTGTCTTTGATAGTTACACCACTGAATTGCTGGAGATTCATACAGATGATCCTTCATTACATGTATTATTCATAACTGGAAATCCAGGTGCTTATATTTTTTTTTGGGGGGGATTTTTGGTGTTTTAAGTTTTTCAAATAATTTCTGATTTGTGGGATTTTTTTTTTCTTTTTCAAAATAGGCATTGTTTCATTTTATAAAGATTTTGTGGAATCATTGTATGAGTTGCTTGGAGGACGAGTTTCGATAACAGGCAAGATATTGGAATTGTCATTGTTCATACTGTTTTTTGTAAGAAATATTTAAATCTTTTGAGCTGACACATTTTCTCTGTTTGATGTTCTTTTTGGCCCTTCTTTCATTTACTATCAGCTATTGGGCATATATCTCACACAAAGAAGGTACTTGGATTCAGATCAAATTTAATTTGGTTCAGCTATTTTTATTTCAGCTTTCTTTTTTGTATTCTTGGTGAGCAACTAATTTTTGCATTATCTACATATATTTAAGCTCGTCTACTGAATCTGCATCATTTTTCTATTTTCTGAACAATATGCTGTATAGACGTTGATCAGAAAGTAGAAAAAAGAAAAAAGAAAAAAGAAAAAAGAAAAAAGAAAAAAGAAAAAAAGAAACTAGTTTGAGTTTCTAGAGATCCTGAATATGAAGGTTTTCAACAATTCCTAAAATAGTTATGGTCTAATTGCAAAATCCCAAAATCCCTTCTGAACGTGTAATCGATATTCTCTTATTTTCAGAACTGGGAGAGTGGAAGGCTGTTTTCATTACAAGAACAAATTGATCATAAGGTAAGTGTCTATTTTCTCTCCATTTATTTGAGAATTGTTTAAGGGTTAAAGGTAAAGGTGTGTAATCAGAGTACATTTATCAACAAAGTTATATGGGACATTGTACTTGATTGTTCCTGGGAACTATATTTTGGCTGCTGAACTATATTTGATCTTTTTTGCAGATTGAGTTTGTGAGACGAGAGTTACAAAATAGTGACATTCCATTACTACTGGTGATGATGCTTTATCATTGTGATCGATGTTATATTTCTGGAATAAAAATGAAAAAGTGTTCCACAGTGCAAAAATTTCATTCTTATATTTTTTATGTTATCTAAGTGTATATTATCGTTGTAGCTGACTTGATAATTCTCTTTAAAGGTTGGGCATTCTATTGGGTCGTACATATCCATGGAAGTGTTCCGTAGGTTCCAAGAGCGGGTATTGTCATTGACTCTTTGTGGCATTATTTTCTGCCCGTTATATGTTTCTAACTAAGAAGAGTGTTCAATGACAATTTTTTTGGTTCCACAGGTGGTGTATTGCATTGGATTGCATCCATTTTTGATGCTTGACAGACAATCGCGTAAGCAATTGCTTATTGGAAAACTTGCTGCGTATGCACCTATTTCTTTTAGATTTGAAAGCTATGTTTTTAATTTATTTCTTGTTCATTTCCTATCATAATTTTCAAAAATGTCCATTACATTGATGTAATGTTTAGTAAAAGTATCCAGAATCATTTATACTCTGAGATGGTTTTATATTGTTATGAAAGGAATTTGGATAACATTACCACTCTTTTTCTCAGTGTTCCTTTAAGCATGTAATTCCACTTATATATTCTCCAAAGCACCAACTTACATCACCATGATTTCCACAGTGATATTCTTCTCTTACAAACGAGGAAATTTTTTTTGTGCAAATAAGTTTTCATAAACAAAAGAAAAATATAAACAAATTAACCTAATTTATAAAATTTATTCAAATATAAGTTACCATACTTTATGATACAATTTTATTAATTTATATGAATATAATTCCATTCTTTAATTGATAATTTATTAGCTCTTTTATCTGTTAATGGGATTTACTGACTGGGCAGTTTTTTGTTGCAGAACCCGGATGCTATCTTCTTTTCTTTCTGCTCTTGGTGCATTGTTGGGTTTATTGCCAAGCCCAGCTTCAAGGGTCATTGTGAGAAAAACTCTTGGAAAGTCTTGGTCAAATACTGCAATTGAGGCTGCTTGCTCTCACTTGCTTAAGGTGAAATCTCTCTTCTTTTTCTGTCGCATGTACATTTTTTAGATCAATTACTCGTAACTGCCAGAAACTTTTTTTCTTGAAGATAACCTGGCTTTTTTGCAGTACCATACCATGCAAAATATGCTGTTTATGGCAATGACAGAGTTCCTTGAGGTATTGAAATCTTGATATTTTCTTTCATATGTATCAATAACTATAAAGCTTAGTGTTGAAATATTTTTCCCGTGTTTTCCCTTTGTATAGATGATTAATAATATTCTCTCCATGAAACTCTGTTTGACTATACTTGATGTCTTTGTTAATCTGTGAAACTTAAGTCTCTTTTATTGCTAGTAATTTGTTTTAGGAATTTTGATATTTAATAACTGACGTCATGTGTTTATATGTTAAAAGAACTACAACATGGTATTACACAGCCACTTTTGTACTTGTCATTAAAATACAGACATAAAAGTGGATAAGTTTCTTGTATTTTCTTCTGCATAATTCTTGTATTGTGTACTTAGGTATGGAAGATAAGCTTTTCCAATGAATTTATTCAAAAGATGAGAAGTAAACGAATCTTGAAAATTGAAATCTATCCTTGTTAGTGTTGACACTTGTGCGATTTCGATCATGATCATTAGATTAATGCACTACAAAGCCTAATATTATTTAAAAAAAAAATCATCTTCTCATCCTGTTGCTTATGGACATTGTTTAGCTTTCAGAAACACCAGATTGGGCCTTTATGAAGAAAGAGAGTAAGAAATTATCATTTTTGTTTAGTGTTGATGACCATTGGGCTCCACTGCATTTATATGAGGAGGTAAGATATCTTACTTTTCCATATTATATTATTATAATTTTTGTAACATATAGTAGAAATAAGCACAATCAGCAATATTTAGTTTCTAAATACCAAAAAAAAAAAAAAAAGATTTCCAAGCAGGTCCCTGGCATTGATCTATCAGTTGAAAGAGAAGGTCATACACATGCATTTTGCTGTTCTGAGGATGGCTCATTGTGTATTGCTCAATATGTGGCAAGCTTGATCAAGAATCATATTACAAACTAAGGTCAACATTCTTTCCTTCCTAAATCCCACATTATTTATGACAGTCCATAGAAGGAATAAGGAACATTTGATTATTGGGGCTGTTAAAACATGCTTATTTTACCAGTTTCCCGATATCAAGTGTTGTAGGGTCGTGGCCAACTTGTTAGGCATCGGTGTTGTCTTCTTTAAAGATGAAGGTTTGAGTCTCCTCTCCAAATTTGACGTAATATCTAAAAAACAAAGTGTTGTAGGGTCGTGTGGTTATTCTGCGAGATTAGTTGAGGTGCAACCAGACACTCTCGGATATTAAATTTTTTTTTTTATACCAGCTCAACCTTTTTCAGATAATGAACATCTAAGGCTATTGCAGTACTGATGATAAAATGATGGATGATCTTAGTTAAAATTTATTTCCATTTTTTAATGCAGGGGTTGGTGATAAAGTGAAGCAGACAAGACTTGGGCTTATAGTTTTTCTTCTTTCTTATTTTTTTTAAGTCAATTGATTTTTAAGTGATGCTAAATCTCAAAGAGTAGAGCAAATTAATAAAATGTTTTATGATTCAACTAAGAAACTAAGGTGTATTTATTTATTTTTTAAATGTGTAGATCTATCTTATCAAATGGGTAGGATCATGAATTTATATCCAAAGAAAAGTAAGAAATCAGGGGCAAAAATCGTAGATCATAGAGTTACATACTTGAAAGTTGAAATTGAGTATGGAAAATTTGACAAAAAGGTTTTTATATTCTTTCAAATTATGATGGGGGCATTTTCAAATATGTTAGAAATTTTTATAATATTTACAAAAATGTTAGAAAAAAAAAAAATTTACAAAAATGTTAGAATTTTAAAAATTCTGAGTATATCAGTTAATCACTATTAGTATATTAGTGAACTATTAGTATATCAATGATAGTTTATCAGTCGATCATTAATATTCTATCACTCATATACTATTATATATCACTGATATACTATTAATTATTGACTAATATACTAATAGATTGACTGATATACTCGAATTTTAAAATTATAACATTTTTGTAAATATTTCACTCAATTATAACATTCATGTAAATTTCTCAATTATGATTTTGGGATGATTGTAAATCCCACCGACTTAATTTATAAATCACACCCACATTTTGAAAAACGGTCTTAAACATCCTTGTGATTTATCAATAAAAAGCATGGTAATTATTTTTTTATTTTTTTATAGAATTTATAGATGTGACTTATTTTATTTGTGTTATGTGTATGAATTTTATTAAAATTAATTTATGGAAAGATATTTTATAAATTCACCAATCGATAAAAACTGGATTTATGAGATAGATTACATTAAATGGGGGGGAGTGCATAAGCACTTTAACCTTTAAAATAGGTAAATCACAAAGGGATCTCCATATTTTTTTTTATATTCAGTTTTTTTTTTGTTTTTTTTTTATTTTTTTTATTTTTTATTTATCTCAGATTGAATACATTTTTCTGAACCTTTTGCTTGTTCCGAAGAGACGAGATTTCGTTTCTGTCGTTCCTCTTTAGTCTTATTTATTGTTGAATTTGTCTCCTTTCTAGTCGTTTGAATATTTAAATAATTTTTAGTGAGATAGTTATTTAAGTAATCTAACGTTAGATGGTAAAATTCCTAATCTAGTCTAATCCTTCACATCCTCTAAAAGAAATTCTATAAGATAATTTCTAGTATTCCCCGTTGCACTAATGAATTTTCGTACACATTCCATTGATGGTATGTTATGTTTTATCTGTATTTATTATCAATAATGAAGTCTACCATTTTCAATTACTTTTACCTACTTTATTTTTATTATTTAAGTAGTATCGGTGATGAAGTAATATAATTTTTTTTTTTAGAAACTCCACGAGGTAAGTACCAAGCCTCTCCTTATTAGTTATTAATCAGTCAATCGTCTAATTTTTGTGATTTGTCGTAGATTTGGTAATTAAAGGCATGATTAATATTTCTCTTTCATCCATTACATCAACTAAGAGCTTTAAAATGTATGATATATAAGCACTTTTTCTCTTGGATTTTCAAGGTGGTTAAATTTTTTCAACTAATTTTCTGTAATTTTCCATTGATGGGACTCGATTATGCCTTGTAGACTTACACGTGCGAACATAAGACTTCACATATGTACGTGAGAAAGATTTCCGATCCTATCCTTCACATACGATAGGAGATAACTAATCCCAATCCACATCTGCGAATTTTCCTTCTTTATTTTTTTTAATATATTTGGATATTCACCGATCACATCCTATATAACACTTATTACCTTTTTTATATAGATACAAAATTATAATGATTAATAAATATATATATTTTTTAATAAATACATGGATTTTATTAATATTATTTTATCCAATAAAAAAATAATATATAGGAAAATGAGGACGAGCTCATCTTATTTCATTTTTTGTTTAAGTCATCCTTAGAAATATCTTCCATAAATGCAAGTGTTTGTATAAATATACTACCGTGACAGGTCAGGGCATTTAAAGATTTTTTTTTGACTAGCTTACAAAGGGAAGATAGGAAAGAGAATAATCATATGAAAGTTATGAATCTCACTAATTAATTATTAATCATTATTAATTGTTCTATTATGAGTATATGACAGTTGGCTATGGAAAATTTTGAGTATTGATGTAGTTCCAAAAATTAATTAGGCTTTGAATTATATATTGAATATTAATATGACATATTGAGGAGGAAAGAGATTGATAAAAAGTAAAAGGTAGAGGGGTGAGACAATCTTAATATTTATCCGTTTCTATATTTAATTAATTTTAGGGTATGGTGTGAGGGATGAAAAGTGGTGTTTTGAAATTCTAACCACTTAATTAAATCACAAATGTTTTATTACTACATCATACATATTTTACATAATTAACCTTAAAATAAAAATCTAATTATAAAATCTCACATATAAAACGAAACAGGTGTTTGTTTCAAGGTTTTTATATGAAAATATTAAATACCCAAGAATGAGATTAAAAAAAAGATGTCTATATTTAGTTTCACGTGTATTCTTTGTAAGAATATTATATTAAAAATTAATTTAAAAGATTAAAATGTTAGCAAGCCCTTGTGCCCAAGATTAATTTATAATTCTAATAAACAATATTTGAATTAGAAGAATAACAAAAATAAATAAATCATCACAAACTCCCATAAAATCCATACGAAAACGACTGTCCAAATATAAATTCTCCCAAATTGGAATTCATTCCTTTAACTCTCTCATTCCCAATACTCTCTCTCTCTCTCTCTCTCTCTCTAAAACAGAGCTTCATTCCCTTCTCTCCAATGGCGATTCCGAAACGAAATCTCCAAATCAATTCCATTTCAATCGATTTAAACATCTGCAAACCAAATTTAATCTCTCATCTCTTCCATTCCAAATCCAAATCTAAACAATCTAAATCTCTCCTCCATTTCTCCGACGCCACCGTCTCCTCACGCTCATCCGATTCCGAATCGCCGCCGTTTTCCGATTCCGATTCCGAAACAAGAACCTCAAGGACTTTCAGACGCTTCGGAAGGACTGGCGGAGAGAGCGTCGCCGTCGAGAAATATTCCGACGATCCTTACCTGGATTTCCGGCATTCAATGGTTCAGATGATTCTGGAGAATGAGATTTACTCGAAGGAGGATTTGAGAGAAATGCTAAAGTGTTTCTTGGAGCTGAATAAAGCTTCTCACCATGGAATTATAGTCAGAGCTTTTGGTGATATTTGGGACTCTGTTTTCTCCGTCAGAACCTCCGCCGCCGCCGGCGAAGTTAGGGTTTTCAATTCAAATGTATAAAAATTCTGTTTTATGTTTTGAATCATCATGTGATTTATCTCACTTAAGCATCCTTGTTTATTAAATTAATTATGATTTTCTCATTTTTATATATATTTTTATAGTTTATAAATAAATATTGAAATGTTTTAACAAATATAATTGGGGCATGGGATTTTTGAACCTAGCCTATGATGGTTTAATAGGACAAAATATGATAGTTTAATATAGTTTATTTTTAAAAAATAATTAAATATAGTAAATTATCGAATATGTATGAATCTCACGTGAATGATCATTCAGTCATTATACCTGGTTTTAAACGTATTATTTATAGAAATTTTCATTCAACAAAGCATATTGAAAAATACTTATAATAATTTAATTCATTAATGGGACTCGAATAATTTTTTTTACTGATCTTTATATAGTTTAGTAGTAAAAGACATGTTGATTTTTTTTTTTTTAAATTCTTATTTATGATTCGAATATCTTTTATAGTTTTTTTTTTTTTTTACCTTTATGAAAAACAAGTGTTTGAATTAGGATGCTGCCAATTTTAGCAATTACAAGGTATTCTTGATTGTAAAAGGAAAAAAAAAGTTGCAAAAAGGTTTATACTACTTTAATGAATAAATGAGAACTATGTTGGAAAAAAATTTAACATGCAATTTTTTTAAAACAAATGAAAATGGGAAGTATTATAGGAGAAATGATATTTTATATATATGAACAATGAGAAATTAAATTCTTTTGTTCTTTTTAAATTTTTTTATTAGTATAAGTCATTTTTTAATGGGATAAATGCAAAATACACCCATGCACTTTAGGTTATTGTTAAATCATATCCTGCACTTTTTTTTGTTTTAAAATACTCATACACTTTAAGAAAATTACAAATCATACTCTTTTATCGATTAGTTTTAACGAAACTTAGACACATCTGTACTATACGCATACTACGTGCCAAAACCATTAAAAATTTCAAAAAATTTGAAAATTTGAGTGTGATTATAGATTTTATATCTTATCCACATAAGAGTTTATTCTAAAGTGATACACATTTGCCAATTTTTTTTTTTCATGAAATTATAATATATGACATGTGTAGGATATAAATGTATCTCAATTTGGTTAAAATTAATCGATTGAAGGGTGCGATTTGTACTTTTACTAAAGTGTAGGGGTATTTTTAAACAAAGAAAATTCATGGGTATGATTTAACAATAAACTAAAGTGCATGAGTGTATTTTGCATTTATATATCCCTTTTTAAAATACACACTCTACCAAACCTATGATTAATTGGAAAAAGTTCAATGCATACGGTAAAATAAAAATATATAAACATCCAAATTCAGAAAATTATTTCTACTGTTTATGAACTCTAGTAAAGATAGTGCAATTAAAAAAGAATTTTATTTTAATATTACAAATGGGCCAATTGTTATTTTTTTAAAATATTAATCACTAGGTGGGATGACCTAGATGCATATTGAAGATAATCTTCAATCATAGCTAGTCACGAGTAATTTTGAAGCATTTTTAAAAATATTATTGAGGCAAAAAAGAAACATATTCCATAGTTTGAATATTTTTATGAACATATTAAATAATCGATCAGAATTTTTAAATGAATTATGAATTGAATTGAATGAAATATATTTTATTTATTCTTTCTAAAAATTACATCGCAAATTTTGAGAGAAAAAACTCTAAAATCTGATTGTTTGAGCTAGATATATGAGTAATAAATAAAATAGATTGATTGATTTTTTTTTTTTTTGGTGGCAAAATAGATTGATTTTATATAGTAATAAAATGATTATTTAATATATATCACTAAAGTATATTTATTAAATAGATTTTTTTACAAAAATAAAAAATAAATGATAAAGTACAGAATTTAAATTAAAACTTTTAAAAATAAAGTAATAAAATACGGACAAATTTGGATATTGAAAATGGAAGGCCAAGATTAAAGGAAGAGGTGGATTGGAAACTGATTATGAAATTTAATAATAAAATGGTGCAAGTGGATTTGGGAAAGGGTACTGAAATTCATGCTACTTGTTATTTCTTCTTATTTTATTTTTTACAATTAAAAAAAAATAGATTCGTGCGGCGATTGATTGTTTTGAATTCCATGCTAGTTGTTTTCCCCTATCATCTCGAAGATTGAGCTTTTTTTTTTCCTATGATAATTATTCACATGTGATAATGAGAATTTAGTAAATTTTTTTTATTAATATTTATAAAAATAACGTGATTTAATAATATAATAAATTTTGAATTTGTTAATCTAGAATTAGTATTAATTATATATTTTTATAATAATTTAATCACTTATTCACATAATAATCAAGGTTAATCACTGATTTTTAAATTTAAGAAAATGCAAAATTAATTTTTATCTCTATATTTTTCAACAGAAGGTAACTTATCTGTTTATTTCATAATTATTTAAAATAATAATCGAAATTAAAACTGGAAATTAACATTTTCGAACTGACTTTTAAATTTCCTCTTCCAAATATGACTTTCTTTGAAGATATTTACACCATTTACTTTTAAAGTGGTTGTTGTTCAAAGCATCACTTCTTTTTATTATCTTTAACTTTTAGACTTTGATTTAAAAAAAAATATTATTTTTTCAAAACTTTACTATATTTTAAACTTCTTTGCAAAATGATCCTCCAAGAAGGTTAATTTAAAATTCCAGACTTCATCAAAAGACAAGACAAGATCAAAACTAAAAATAAAGTTAAAAAACAAAAGGTAAAGAAAAGTTGGAAAGAAAAAGATATATAAAAGTTAGGAGATATTTGATACCAACAAAAAGAAAGAGAAAATAACTTTTGTTTCATATTTTTGAGAACTTTATTTTATTTTCTCTTTTTTAATCATTCAGGGAAAAAAAAGATTACTCAAATTTTTGGAAGGAAAAGAATATTGCTTAGAGTTTTAAACTTTTTATTTTTCGAAAAATAAACAATTATAGCCTTACAGACAGATTTTTTTTTTCTTTCTATAGTAGTTTTTGGAGGGACATTTGTTTTCAAGGATGCTTAAGAATCAAGATATCTAAATATTCCAACTTTTTTTTAAAATCAAATAATAATTTTGTTCATGAAAACTTTGTGAGAATAATCTAGAAATGTTGGTTGATTATAATTTATTTACATTATTTGTTAAATAAAATATAACTTTTTTATTAAATATTTTGAAAATATTCATTTAGTCGATGAATACAAACTTAATTTAATAAAATAAAGAGTGTTTTACTTTTAATCCATTGTAATTGTCCATTAGGAAGAAAAGAGTAAGAGGAATGTGTTTGCTCACTCCATAAAAAAAATCATAGAATTCAAATGATGAATTTAATTTATTTATTTTTAATCTTTGCAATTTGGATACTATTATTTTTCTTTTTCTTTTAAGAGTATAGTTTTGAAAAAGAGGTAGTGCTATCTTTTTTATAGTATTATTTCATTATTTAAAAAAATCGGGTTTACTTTATTTATTTTTTAAAAAAAACAAAAAAAATAGTTAATAAGCAATCCCTAATATTTCTCAACACTCATCCTCCATAGTGTAGACTTAAAACTTTAACCTTGATTATTAAAGAATAAAGAGGATGCGACGGATTAATACTATTAAAAATGAGAAAATCAATAAAAAAGATTGATGAGTGGATATTCAAAAAGATAATCTATATAATAATATCTATGAATATACAATAGATTTTGTGTGGACAATCAAGGGTTTATTACATGTGTAAAGTAATCAATTATCATTTCCTTATCATTTTAGTATTAAGTTGAGCAAATCTTTTTTCTTGTCGGATTTCAATAATTTCAATAGAAATTGGATCTCTAACCTCTATTCCGAGAGATTAGAGAAATCACAATTTAAAAAGTGTTTTTTTAGTCCAAAATATAATAATTGCAAAATTAAGTTAGACTAAATTTCGATTCATCATTATTAATTGATTTACACTATGTTATATTATTGACTAATAATATTATTAAAAATTATAATTTAACATTACTTTTTTAAGAAATAAAATACTTGATAAGAAATTTCTTAGTTTTTTTTTTAAAGAAAAAGTAAAATACGACCCTCGTGGTTTTGGTCAAATGCATGAACACCATCCATTTTTAAAAAATAGAAAATTACATCAATGCAATTTCAACTTATGCAATGAGACAACTTCTCCCAAAAATCGTTAATTTTTTTTAGCCATAACATTTTCTTTTGAACTTCAATTTGGTGATTTAAGATGTTATAGAATCCTCCTCATTTTGAGATTTACTATATGATCAGTTCAAAACTTTGAAATTATCAATAAACAAAGGTTTTATGACTTCAATCATACTAAATATTTTGATGATAATAAACTCTTTTATTATTGACAATTTCAAAGTTTTGAAGTACATAAAATAAAAACAAATTAATTATCAAACAAAATCAAAGAATTTTGAAAATAATATGCTTAAATTATATTAAAAAAAAACCTAGTTGACATTACAACATTGACCCAAACTTTAGGCGAGTTGTTTGATGAGTGCAAAAAAATGCACCCAATCACATGAGAATTAATTGTTAAAAAAATTATTGAAAATTGACATAATTTTGTTTAATTTAAATTGATAAAATTGTAGACCATTCAATGTCCACTTTTACTTCACTTCAAACCAAATAGGGTTTTAAAAAGAGAATATAAATCATCCACTTTAATCCCTTCATTTGGAGTTGGGATCATTCTTTAGGGAAACAAAAACATGGTCTACTTTAAAGAGTAAGTCAAATCCAAAGCAATCAAAATCTTTGAGATAATGGAAAACATAAGGGACCTCTCCTTCTAAAGAGGAGCATTTGAAAACCCTATCTTAAAGCTAATCCCAACACTATCCAAAAAACCCTTTAATGTTTGCCATTTTGAAATAAAAGGAGAAAAATAATGATAATTTTTTTTTAACATTCTTCAAAATAAAATTTGAAAGCAATAATTTTGTTTGGAAAATGGGAAAAATCACCTCAAGTGGTCAATATCATCATGTAATATGGATTGGATTCATTGAATTTGATTTATGTATTGTCACTTCTAGTGTTGTGATCATAATGGATTGTTCATCCTTTTCTTATGTTGTTTAGTAGTTAACTAACATTTTTGATTAGTTACCAGACATGTTCTATATGGACAAATAGAAAAGGAGAGAGAAAATCACATTAAAAAATTTAACTATTTGCAGTATTAAGACAAATTTAATCATTTATATATATGGTTAACAAAAGATTTCAAAACATGGAATTGAGATGTATGAAAATGAAGGAGAGAGAAATTAAAAAAAAAAAAGATAAAAGATAAACTCGGACCTTCAACTTTATAGAAGGGAGTACCGAGTACTAATACCAAACCAGTTCAGCTTTGTTTAAGTTGATTATTGAACCGACTTTTTAGTTAAACTCAATAGAATTGATTTTTGTATGAAATTGTTTTGATTGATTTTCTTTTAACTTTCAAGTTACATCCTTAAATAAATCTTGAACAATATTAAGATAAGACAGCCATAAAAGTCTTAGATCTCTAATCAAATCTTAAAGAGGAGAGACGCAGATGAAATTTTGCTAAGCTGTTGCTGAACAAAGGGAAGACAATGATGGAAAAGTTAAGTCATTTTGTGAAGGGAAAATGGCTAGACAAAGAGGTCCTTTGTCTCTGATCTTTCCATTAAAAATGATGAATTGATATGGGAAAAATTAAACAACCATTCATATAATCATTGTTCATTTTGATTTGAAATATCAAACTTTTTAAGTCTCAAATCAAGAATAGTGGTAACCAAAACATTAGACAGGTAGGGCAAGCTAAATAGTGATTTTTTAAGTTAGAAATAATCATTCCCCCCACATCTTCAACCACACACACATTGTCACATTCCTCAAAACCTTATTTATTTAATTATATATATATATATATATATATATATTTTAGAATCAAAATATCTAGAACATCGTTTGACCGATAGTTTAATTGTTGTTTTGTACTTGTCATACCGTGAGAACTCTCAAGTCATTGAATTAATAAAATTATATGTTTATTTTCGAAAAATTAAACATTATCTACACTCGTCCTACTCCCCTCCTCTAAAGAAATAGAAAAATGGAGTTTTTATATTATGTTATAATGAATTTTCTAACTCAATTTTTTTTTTCTCAAATTAAAAAACTTATATCATTATGTTTTTGTGTAGCCTTTGTAAAGACATTATTTAGTTTTTTTTTTCTTTAATTATGTGTCTGAAATCATTTGCTTTTAAAAGAGATCAAGTAAGTTACTTTAAGAAAAGGTGTATCTAACTATGAATAATCCCTGCAACCTAAAAGGCATTGCAGGGGTTTTAAGGAACATATAATATGGGGGTTCTTGTGGATGAGCCAAATATATTCTTAGTGTCCATTTAAGATAGTTATTAAAAATGTTTACAAATGTTTTTTAATAGTTAATCAAAAGATTTGTGTTATTTAAAACACTTAAACGTTTTTAAAAATTATTCCAGATGTACATTCAGTTGTAAAAAATTTATTTAGTTTTTGTAGTATTTTTAGATATTATACTAAATTAAGTGAGAGGAGATGCGAAACTTCAGCTTTATCGGAGGGAATCCTAAAATACCTAACCATTTGAGTTTGGTTCAAGTTTATGATATTGGTGTTATCTTTTCCTCATGAAATCCATATATATACTCATCCTTATACGAATGCTATGCAAGTTTTTTGGGGTAAAATATAGGAGCGGGAATACAGGTATTACCATTAGAACAAGCTTGATTCAATATTATCAATTTAATTCAAAATAATTTAATTTACTCCCCTATTTAAATATGATATAACAGGTCATCTTTGTTTCTTGAATAAAAAAATATTTTTAAATAAATTTTCAATTACTTATTTTAATTCTGAAAAACTAAAATTTGTTAATGTTTCAAATAATAACATTAAGTGATTTTATAACTTGTAAGAAAGGTTGTTTCTTAAGCATCAATTAGTTAGACATTAATATTTATTCGCATATTGCCTTAGATTCGAGCCTCCCCTTTTATTGTAATCTTAAAAACAAAAGGTAATGATATTGAGTATTTTTTGAAAATTTTCATTTTTATTCATCTATGTCTTTTATTTTTGTTTAGTAAAGATAAGGTTTTTGTTGAGGTGCGAACAAAATCTCACATCGGTTAGGTAAGGAGATGATCATGGGTCATACGGGGAATGACACATTCCATTAGTATGAGGCCTTTTGGGTGAACTTAAAAGTAAAGTCATGCAGACCTTGGTCCAAAGTAGACAATATCATACCAATGTGGAGTTGTGGTGGCCCGTTGTCCCCTAACAGTTTTAAAAAAAACAAAACCATGCGGGCCTTGGCCCAAAATGAATAATACCATACTAATGTGGAGTTATGGTGACCCGTTCTCCCCTAACAGTTTTAAAAAAATTGAGAACCAAAAACAAGTAAAACAACCCAAACCCAAATCTTGGGTTTTTTTTTTGCTACTGTGTTCCTAGTTTGATTGGCTGGCCCATTTTATTAAGTTGATAATATTATTGGGTCCAAAAACATATTCATTCTAAATCCAAACCAACCAGGAAAGAGGATTGAAAGTAAAACTTTGAGTTAATTAATCAACAAAATTATTTTTCTTAACTAAAATCTGAACAATTAGTTTTTATAGACTTCTATAAAAATGTTTCTTCCAACCCGACCCGCTTTACTTATCTTACCTTAGATACAAATTGTGTATTTTTGTGCATAAATTCAAAAGGTCATTTTTATAACTACCCTTTTAATATTTTTAAGTTATAAAAAATGCCTTCATATTATTTGATATTCCAAAACCACCTTAAATTAATAACTTATTATTGTGAGAATCTACTACAATTGCAAGTGAAAACTGTCATTTAAGAGTAAAAAATAAGTTATTTTTTTATTGAGATAGTTTTTAAAAGGGATAATTGTAAATTACATTCTTATGATTTACCTTATTTGTAAATCTCATGTTTGCGAAGTAAAAATGTTATAAATGTTCATGTGGTTTGATAAATTACAAAATACACCCCTCCTTTTGTTAGTATATCAAAATTTTGGACACATACTTATTCTACATGTGTTACGTGCTCCAATTTCATTCAAAATAACATTTTTTTTTTATAAATTAGTGTAATTTGTAGAATATGTCATTATCAACAAATTATAAAATCTAAAATCCTCACACATCTATTACAATTTTCTTATTATTTGAATGAAATTGGAACACAATGACATATAAGTAAGATAAGCACGTGTATGAAATTTTGGCAAACTAATATGTAAGAAGGTGTGTTTCGTAATTTATAAAATCACAAGGTATTTACAAACATTTTTAAATCACAAGATATAATTTACAAATTAGATAAATCATAGGGTGTAATTTACGATTATTCCTTTTAAAAATTATTCTTTAGGTATACGTATGATATTTTTTTTTCTAAATTCGAATAAATTTTGTGTTTTGGGCCAGCCACCATCATATTCAAGTTTTCTTTGGACTCTGTGACCCATGTATCTTTCCCTCTTGAGATATTCATTGCTCTATATATACTTAAGTAATCTAAAATCTTTAATTTATAATTATTGTATATAACTATTCTATTCTTAGCCTATGATATTATATGTTGACAAATCTTGATAGTCGGTTAATTTGTATCAAGTTGAGTGAGGTTTTAAATATAATTTAAATGTTTCAATTATAAATTTATCTTATCTAAGTAATCATAGTCAAATTTTATCCGAAAAAACAAAAAGTAATCATAGCCAATTTATTCCTATTTAGTTCAACCCTTTGATTGTATGATTAACTAAGTTTGAGTGGTTTATTTTAAATAAAAATGTAAAATAAATGTGAATTAAAACTAGTACTTTATGAGTTTTATTTGCAATTTGATATCTAAAATTAAATCATCTAGTTGTATAAATTGGTGTAGAGGGAAAAAAGGTGGACACTAAATAACATAAAATATAAACTCAACTATTTTAGTAATTATTAATTAATAAATTATGTTTAGGTTTTATTAAACACAAAATAATTTTAAAAGTCCCACAACTTATCTAGCGGGTATCACTTTCATGTATTTAAATCTAAACTGATAATTTGATCCTAAGTTAAAATTGCATATTATAATTAATAAAATAATATATCGGTGACCACATATGAATTTGAACTAATAATTTTAAGGTTTTGAGTAAGTTCTTTTTTAACCATCGAGCCAACCATGATTGCAAATCAAAAACAACTTACCACAACTCATACGGAGGATCCCTTTAACCTTACGCATATTGAAGTTTTAAAAAAATAAAAAAAGTTAGGATTTTGACCTTGGCCAAATTCTTCATTGCATGAAACGAAGGTTAATTTTGCCAATCTATGTATAAGAGACAAACATAATAAATTATGATGCGGCAAGACAAGATATGATATGTCAATTATGAACAATTAAGAAATGACCTTGATGTGATTTGATATAATAATGTTAGGTAAGCTATACAAACCATATCTAAAATTCAATGATACATGATAATGATATGTTATTTATTTTAAGTGCAAAATGTAAATAACACTTGTATAGTTTTAGTCAAATGTAAACACACCTTTTGTAGTTTAAAAATGAATATTTATAGCTCTATAGTTTTCCCTCACCTCTACAACGTTGATTTTCTTTTAGCCATAACTTTTTTCGTTTGAACTCTGATTTGAATTATTCGAGATGTTATGGAATCATCGTTTCGAGCTCTACGCTGTAGTCACCAAAAATTTCTAAATCATCAATATATAAAAGTGTTTACAACTTCAACCTGATCGAATATTTTGATGATGTTAATTATTTTATATAATGAAGATTTCTAAGTTTTAAGTGACTAATATAGAGTTCAAAGCGAGATTCCATAATATCTTGAATCATTCAAATCGGAGTTCAAACGAAAAAGTTATTAATAAAATAAAATCAATGGCGTAGAGGAGAGTTCAATTTGCATAATTTTAAAACTATAAAGGTATAAATATTCATTTTCAAACTTAAAAGGTGTGTTTGCATTTGACGAAAATCACAGAGGTATTTACATTTTTCCCTTATTTTAACTATTAACAACATATCATTTTTTATTTTAATATAAATTTATAAAATAAAACTTGTCTTCTCATCAATGAGAGGAACTCGTCAAAAATTCTATACATATTTTATTCTGATTTATATCAAGGTGTATTTAAAAAATTAATGCTGTGAGTTAATGAATATTTATTTACAAAAAGCTTTTACTTCTTTTCTACTCATTGAGTGGTCATAGTTAATGTGATGATATTAGTTTTTTTTTTTTGTGGCAAAAAAAGATAATAAACTTCTCAGGCAATTCTTTATTTTATTTTTATTTAAAATATATCTTATTGTTTGTTAATTAATATAGGGGTGAGTTTTGCTGGAATAGAGTTTGAATCTTCACCCTCACATGCGTGGCTGATGTTTTTACCCGGCGGATCTATTTTGGAGGAGAAATAGTTATTTTTAAAAAAAATTAAGATTTCTATACAAATGATTTTTTTCTAGATAAAAACTTGAGTTTTAGTTTATTATTATTTAAATCTATTTTAACCACTTTAAAAAATAAATTATATAATTTTTGCCTCTAAAAAGAATACTGACCCCGTCCTTTCAGATATATTTCATATAATTTTTTAGGAAAATTTTATTAAAATCAACCAAATATAATCAATCAAAATTTAGGTAACCGCAACACCCAATAACAAACAAACAAAAAAATGCACAATTTTCTTGGATGTTTGGTAAGGGAGTTTGTTTACCCTTTATTAACCTGTATTTAGATGTGTTAGGGTCGAGTTTCAAAAATATAAGTTTATTTAACCTATATTTGATAGATGAATTTTCAATATACATGTTGTTTTATTGAATTATTTTAGCCGGATTTAACAAATACTAATTTTTTAATGTTTAAAATTCTCGCCCCCCAAGATAATCAGTTTTATCTAACATATATGGAATTAAACTAGTGAAGCACATCCCCACCTCATTTAATTATGAGGATAATAATCCACAAAAATAATCATATTCAACTATTAAACAAAAATTTGAAATCAATATTCTCTCCTATAAAATTGAAAGTTCAGTCTCCTCTCCACTAATTTAACGTAACATATTATTAAAAAAAAAAAGTTTAATTTCACCACTTAATTTAGAATTTTGGGAAGTCATAAGGTAGCAAATTAATAAAACAAACACATACCCAAAAACATAATACTGATGAAAATTGAGCAAAATATGAAGACGATAAATAACTATATATATATATATATAGGCAAAGGAAGGGATATAATTCACTGTAGCATACGACGAAGCCAGAAACTCGTCTCTGCGCTGAACTTGAATTGTTCCTGTCGTCTGATACTGACTTTTCCCAAATTTCAAAACCAATGGCTGTGATTGCCTGATCTTGTCAGACGCACAATTCATTCCACGTGGAGCTCATCCAATGGTGCATTTACTGAATCGATCAGTATCCTAATTTATTTAATTAAAAAATCCCAAAATGCCATAAAAGCTGAAGTTGCCGTTGAAGAAATCTCTTTCCCTCTTTCCAAATTGCTTCTTTGCTTCCGATGGAAGAGATTACTCGTTTTAGCAAATATTATAATTAATAATGTGGAAGTGTTAGATGGGATTTGTTTATGTAGAAGTATTGAAGAAAAGTTTGATTCATTTTAAAAAATAATAATTTTTGTTTTTTTTTATTAAATTAAAAAAGTATTATTACTATTTTCATATATGGTATAATGATAAATCTTATTATTATTTTTTATGATTATTACTAAATGTTTTTTTTTTTATTATAATCAGGTTTTTTTTTTTTGTTTTTTTTAGGTTTTTAAAAATTATTGTAAAAAAAAAACCAATCTAAACATAATTCAATTGGTTAGAAATTTGCTTCTTTTCCTTGAAGTAGAAGTTGAGTTTTTTCTCTCCCAAATTGATGTAATATATAATAATTTTTTTTTGTAAAAAGTATAATTTTGAAAAATACATCATATAAAGAATTATATTATATCATAAAAGAGTAATAATATAGAAGATATTTAGTATTACAAAAACCACCTATTTATCTCATTTGTAACCTCATATTAGGGATGACAACAGGGCGGGGCGGAGTCGGGGATGTATATCCCATCCTCTAGCCCGCAAGGATTTTTAATCCACATACCCTACCTTATCCCCTAATAAAAGAATCAGGGGCGGTTTCGAGGATTCACGTGGGAAAAATTTCTCATTTTATATTTTAATTCTTATATATATATATTTAAAATATACATTTTTAAGACAAAAAAAAACATAATACTAAATATTTTATAATTTATTAGTTAATATAACTATATTATATATTTTTTTAACAATAAATAAAGATAAAAATAAACAAAATACATAAGATATTATTAAAATATATGGTTCAGGGTCAGGGGCGGGGGCGGGTGGAGAATATATTCCCATCTCAGTCTAAAACAAATTGAGGGAAATTCCCCCCTAACCTTTTTGCCATCCCGGTCTCATAACATTAAATTCATATATTCAACATAAATAAAAGAAATTTAAAAATCAAGAGTTTGAGACACTCCCTTATAAGATAAGGAATCTTTTCTCCAATTTTGATAAACTTGACTTGTTATTTTCAATTTGAATTCTTTCATGAAACGATGGAAATTAAGTTTAAAAGAAGATAAAGTAATCTTTAAGCTTAAAGTTAACTAAAATTTACTTTATAAAACGTTTACAAACTTAAAATAATTCACTTTGCGACGGAAAAAGGAAATGAAGATGAATCATATTCATGAAAAGGAAAAAAGAGAGGCACTTTTCCCTTTTAAGACGGTTCCGTTTGATGCAATCCTAGATTCTAAAGGATCAAATTAAATACTCATTCTAGAGTGAAAAGTAGAGATTCAAAATCCCAAGTTTTCAATTAAAATAGTCCTTTTGATATCATTTACCCACCCTCAACGTTAAATTAATTTTCTAGTTCATACGAAAGGTTATTTCTTTTTATATAATATAGTTAAATAACCACTCTATTATAGCTCACTTACTCATAATTAGAAGCTATTTCCAAATTTGTAGTATGAAATACTCTTTGAAGTCATAATTAGAAATATTTAATATACTAGTTTATAATTTTTTTTTTAATATTACACATAATTAAGTAAAGATATATTCAAAACCAACTTGAATATTATTTAAGTTGACAGATCACCAGTCAATTTCATTATATGATAGAAAAAAATGGTCTTTCAACATCAATATCGAACAGAGTTTTCCAACATCATCAAATATTATAGTGTATGATAGATATATCTTGAAAAACAGTTGATGTGTGTGCAAACTGATCCGAACACTCGTGAATATTAAAAGGAAAAAAACGAGACTAGAGATTAACAAGGATTATGAAGATTAATAAACTATTGTTTTGAATTAAAATCATCAAACACCTCCTCATCATCTTCAAATAAAGAAGACAAAGAAGGATAAGGAGTAGTAGTAGAAGAAGAAGAATTACAATAATCAATCTCCTCAATTTCCAATGAGGATGATAAACAAGTTGTTTTACTAAACGAAGAAGACGAATTAGAAGAGGAAGAAGAAGAACAACAACAATTAGAAGTTGAAGAAGAAGAAGAAGAAGAAGAATATTTGATGATTGAATTTCTAAAAGCAAGACCCACCAATAAATCAACAAAAGCCCCAATAATAAAATCATGATTCCTTTCCCCATTCGCCTTCAAATACCAATTCAACAACTCTTCCATCCCTTTCCAATCTTTCAATCCATAAGCCTCAACCATTTCCTCCATCGATTTCTTGAAATCCAAATACGGATCTTTCGAATCCATTGCCAAAACCACACTTTCTTTAAAAAACGAAATCTCTTCTTCTTCTTCTTCTTTTGCTGCCATCTCCATTATAGAACTCGTCTCTTCAAGCTGCAGAAACAGCCTCCCACCCGGCCGGCGTAACCCACGAACAACTTCCTCAACTGGGTCATCACCGGCGCTGTCATATACGGAGACGGAGGCGGCGGCGTTGTCTAAGTAAGCAGAGTTAATGGTACGGAAAATGTTGTTGTAAGAAGAAGAAGTACGGAAAGAGAGAGTTCTGGGTTGAGAGCAAGAACGCCATAGCCATGAAGGTTTTGAATGATTTGGGGTTTTGAAGAGGAGATGAAGAGGAAGAGGAAGAAGCTTCATTTTCTTTCCCATGGCAGCGGGCTGCTGCTTGCTTTTGATCGTCGTTTTCTTTCTTTCTCTCTCTCTCAATGATTTTTTTTAGGAGAGAAAGAAGAAAAAAGAAAATGGGATTAAAAAAAAAAGGGTTTGGAAGATATATTATTGAAAAGTGAAAATTGAATTATTTGGAAAATTTGGCAATTAATTAGCAGTCAGAGAGGGTTGTGGGGGAAAGGAAGAGATCTATCAGAGAAGAGGAGGGTCTGAGAAAGGTTGGGTGGGGTTTTCGTGTGTATTTAATTAAGAAAATACTTACGTGAGAAAATTTACGGTACTCCTGTTGTATTAAAGAATTTTCACATTTTTCTTATTGATTAGTCAAATGACACGTGCCTTGCAGTTGAAATACCAATTATCAATTGAAAAATTCATTCAATAATATAATTTGAGATATTTTAATTAAAAATGAAATTAAAACATTTTCTTTTATATATATAATTGTAAAACAAGTATATATATTGTTATTAAAAAGATATGTGCATGAATTCAAACTTCATATGGTTACATAAAAAAAATTTATCATATAAATCTCAATTTTTAAATTAAAAATAATGAGAATTAAGTTCTTAAATGTCATATTGATTGTCTTAATATATAAAATATGAATACTCCTTAGATTTGACAAAAACTCATCATTTTTTACACATTAATTCAATGTATAATTAAGTAAAAAAAAAATTGTACGGATGAAATAAAATTATATAAAATGATACAAATGGAATATTTAAAAAAAAAAAAAAAGTAAGGGCAAAATGGGTACTCATGTGTACATGGTGTACACATCATGATTGTTTTATTTATTGAATCATATCATATCATATCAAGCGGGAGAATGTAAGAAATTATTGTGACCCAATTGATATATTATTAACTCTTTAATAATTAAATAATTAAAAACGTGTCTATTGACTTAAAATGAAAAAAACATCCTTAAAAAAAAGAAAAAAAACATAACATGTATAGTGGCTATTGTCTTTTTGAGAATGTAAGAAATAATTATGACCCAATTGATATATTATTAGCGGTCGAATAATTAATTAATTAAATCCAGTTAGTTTTATTCGTAGAGGGACACATTGTAAAAATGTGTCTATTGACTCAAAATGAAAAGTCATGACTTCTTTATATGGTTATGTCTTTTGATGGAAAGACATAACCATACATGGTGACTATTGTCTTTTTATAATTAAGTCAAGTTAATTTAAAATAAATTTTATATGATCATGTCTGTTGTTGCGCAAAAATGGTTGGCGTCCACGTACGCAACGAACTTATAATTTGAGACGAGTTGGAAGTAGTGTGCTGCACTGGAGGTGCTGCGTAGGCGATGAGCTGAGTAGTTGACGAGCACTGTATGTACCTGCATAGGAAAGGAACAGAGCATCGGTGTGGTGTCGGCCTAACACCCTCCGATGCTTAAGTCAGAGCTAGTGTGCCAGAGAGAATTATAGTAGAATGAAGTTACCTAATGAATGAATTTCTTCTCCTATTTATAGGAGAGGAGGTTGATGACATCATCGTGCCACGTGTCGCGTTGGGATTGGGCCACGTGTTTCTTCCCCAATGACATGTCGCGTGTTGGTTGTGCCACGTGTCATCTTTTGATTGGATACTAGTATAATGTAGTTTCTTGGTAATTAGATACGCAGTCTTATTAGATGACGTAGACGTAGCCTCTCGCAGTGACGTAGACGTACCTTCCCAGGCAACGTAGACGTAGCCTCCCAGGTGACGTAGATGTACCTTCCCAAACGACGTAGACGCCTCCCAGGTGACGTAGACATGCCTATTGTGCATTCCTTGATCAAGTTAAGAAATTCCACGTGTACTGGTGTAATTTCACCCATAACAGTGGCCCCCTACTCCCTAGCTAAGTTGAGACGTCAGCTCACTGTTGAATAAGGGTCTCAATTTCTTCCTTGATCTTCCTTATCTCCTTTACTTCTCACAAATTCCTTCAAGTACCCTATTTGAATAAGGGTCTCAATTTATTTTTTGAGATCGAAACAATCAGAGGTGGTATGGTCGTGGTCTTTGTGGAAGAGGCAATACTTGTCGTTGTTCCTCTTGTTTGACCCTGCTTTCATCCTAGGTGGCCACCTAACCAAGTTTTTATCTTTGATCTCCAAGAGTAGCTGTTCAATCTGGACCGTGGTAGAAGTGTATTTTTTAAACTTACTAGAAGAAAGTCTTGGCTTCTCAAGTTGGTTTCCTGGCTTATGTCTCTTGTCATCCTCGTAATGATCAGTTCTCCAGACAAAGTCTTCTGTTCGGTCTCTCTTCTTCTACTACCTCCTTCATCTTAAGTCTTCTTTGCACTAAGCAAGTATCCGACGCTCATATATTTTTGCGCTCTAGCAAGAAGCTCGGTGTACGTAGCAGGTGTCTTCTTGCTTAGTGACCACAAGAACTTTTCATCTTTCAAGCCGACCATCACAGCAGTCAGAGCTATGTCGTCACTATAACCTTCCACCTTCAACGCCTCATTGTTAAATCTCACCACATAGTCTCGGAGGCTCTCCTCTAACTTCTGACGCACAGTCAAAAAGTGCGTGGCTGGTTTCTTATGATCTCTTCCACCAAGGAACTGAGTTACAAAAGATCGGGTGAGATCTTTAAATGAAGAAATGGACCTCGGCTTGAGCTTCCTGTACCACCCGCGAGCAGGGCCTTCTAATGTAAGGGGGAATGCCCTACACTTAATAGCATCTCGGATTCCCTGGAGTTCCATCCAGGTTCGAAACGTATCAACATGTCGAGTGGATCCTTTGAACCATTATACGTGGTCATAGTTGGCGTTTTGAATTTGGTGGGAAGCTCCACCTCCATTATATCATCGGTGAATGGCGGCTCAATTTGCTCAAGTAGATCTTCTAGTGCAAGAGGAGTCTTTCCTCTATACTCTTTCTTCATATGACCAAGTTGATCTCGGAGTTTTTTCAACTCCGGAGCCCAAGGCTGGGAACTTTCTGCAGTAGACTTCACAACATCTACATGTTCTTTTCTCTTTTGATTAAGAACTTCTCTGAGGTCGGACCTTTCTTTCTGACTAGGTTGTTTGTTGCGAGAAGAGTTATGAGAGGAAGAGGAATTGTCCTGGATATTTAGCCTCGACTTCCCCTTCGAATCACCCTTCTCATGATTCCTCGATTCACTTATGCGCTCTATAGGTCCTTTGTCTTTGCCTTTTTTGGATAGTAATTCCTGGTTGTCAGCAGGGGCTTGTTGATCAGACCTTTGTGTGAGTATCTCTAGAACTTATGCAAGATCTCGATTCACACCTTGCACTTGCTCTTCTAGAGCATCTACCCTCCCGTCTGGCATTGACATAACTCTTACTACTTCTTGATTTTCATTAAGTTGTTGTTGCTCTCTAGTACTGCGAGTTTGATATCTTTTGTTACAGGGATTACGATTTTCACCGTCATCTATATCATCACCATGTTGACTTCTTCGACTCATCTTTGATGGTAGAGCACTTAGTTATATACATTTTCCCACAGACGGCGCCAAATGTTGTTGCGCAAAAATGGTTGGCGTCCACGTACTGTAACGACCCGAAACTTTGGTAAGGGTATTTTAGTCTTTTCTTCAAATTCAATCTAAATACTTTTATTTCATGATATTATTACTCGTCATGTCAATACAAATTCAACGCAAATGACCGTTCCTCAATCCGAGTTTCGAATAAAAAGATATGACCTAAATACTATGTTTGCCCTTAGTCTCTATATTTCAAATAAGGGTATTTTGGTCCTTTTATTCAGTCAACTAATGCTTTTAACTAGACCAAACTTCCAAGACAAGCTAAATTTTCTTTTCATTCTTTCTCTCAGCCGCCGTAGCCATTGTTTCTTCTTCGTTTTTCTTCATCAATTCCCTTGCTTTCTTCTTCAATTTAAGGTAAATTTGAGCTTAATGACTATTCACTTTCCCATCTAAATTTGAATCATTTGAGTCACCGTTTCCTTACCTTTCTTCTCTGATTTGGAAACAGCCGCTGAGATCAAATTCATCACCTGAAAACTGAGAATTTAACTAGTTTCTTTCATTTTCTCGCAAGGTGAGTTCATCCAATTGTTTTTCCATTCGATTTTCTCTAGTTTCAAGCTAAATGGTCATGTTTTTCATTGCTTTTCACCGATTTCAGACCTTGTCGTTTTCTATTTTTTTATCGCCGAAAAACAGTCCATTCTTTCACCATATTCATTGATTCTTGTGAGGTATTCCGTCCCTGTTTGATCCAAGTTATTTGTCTTTAGTTTTCAAGTTATTTTACGAGTTAATTGGACGTTATTCCTCTGTGTTTTTGTCAGTTTTAAGGCTCGCCGGAATCTGCTTCAAACCTCGTCAGAAACTGGGTTTCTTCTTCACGATTAAGCTTCAGTTTGGAGTTGTTTTGCATGGGTTTCTCCGTTACGGTTGATTCAAGACGAGAGTGGGGCGTTTTCCTTGAGTTTGTGTAAGCTGCTGCCCTTTCGTCTTAATTTAAAAAAAAAAGGGAAACACAGACTTGCGTTTTCCCTGCTTGCGAGCGCCAACGTTGTGGAGAAGACACAGTCCAGTTGGACCGGCTGGGCTGGTTTGACTGAACCGGTTCAGCTGGTTCAACTGGTCCAGGGCCTATTTTAGTTTAATTTGAGCCAGTTTTCGTCCCGTAAGCCCGGTTCTCGTAAAATTGACCTTAAATTAATATTATTTCAGGTCTTGGCCATCGTTAGGAGTCATTTTGGATTTATTTCGAGGTCGTTTGCTTAATCAATTTGTAATTAAGGTAGGTTAATTCCTACTTAGAAGTTAAATTGAATTCTTTGGTTTGCTTGTTTTATGCTAGAATTATTCGGGTGATTTTGGGAGATGTTTTGTGGACTTAAAATATTATTATATATTTATTATGACTTGTTTGGATGTGGCTTTTATATTATTAATTTATTATGTTTGAGAATTTGATAGGTGGATAGTTAGTGCCCCTAGATGTTATAACTCGAGATAAACATAATAAATACCTATTAAATTTGTAGAGCGTATACTATGGCACGTATCATCAATGGCTTTATACCCCATTATGATACATATATGCAAAGTTAATTGAAATTTAATAATGGATGCTATGACACGTATCATGGTGGGTTATAAGGCACCATGATCATATTGTCAAGCGCATAGCATGCCATGCAAGTTTAATAATAACAAAGAGATGACGTAGGCTAAGTACCTACTAATTAATGTTAAATGGTGGAAATGGACGAGTATCCATAAGTTATTATAATTATACGACTATGTGTTGAATTTAATTTACTTATTTGAGTTTGGATTTAATCTACTGAGCTAAAAACTCACAGTATTCAAAGGCCCTGCAAACTTTTATTTTGCAGGTAATACTGGTAATAATGGAAACTGAGGCGGTTGACGAGAATGGCGCTACACTTGGAGGCCTTAGGACATATGTCTGTTTGTCTTATCATTTTTTGATACTTCATCTTTTGACTACTGAAGTCAGTTAACTTATGAATTTCCTTTTTGTTTATTTCAATTGTTTTTATGTTTTTAAAAAAATTGGCGCCAAAATCAAAAACTTCATTTTGAACTTTTCTTTGGTTATTAATCAAATGCTTCCGCAACCGTTCATTTTACTCTGATTTATTTATATTTTAAAAGCACTTTATTTATTTATTTATTTAATTATTTCTGGATATTTCGAGTCGGGTCGTCACACGTACGCAATGAACTTATAATTTGAGACGAGTCGGAAGTAGTGCGCTGCACTGAAGGTGCTGCGTAGGCGATGAGCTGAGTAGTTGACGAGCACTGTGTGTACCTGCACAGGAAAGGAACAGAGCACTGGTGTGGTGTCGGCCTAACACCCTCCGATGCTAAAGTCAGAGCAAGCAGAGCTAGTGTGCCAGAGAGAATTATAGTAGAATGAAGTTACCTAATGAATGAATTTCTTCTCCTATTTATAGGAGATAAGGTTGATGACATCATCGTGCCACGTGTCGCGTCGGGATTGGGTCACGTGTTGCTTCCCAATGACGTGCCTCGTGTTGGTTATGCCACGTGTCATCTTTTTGATTGGATACTAGTATAATGTAGTTTCTTGGTAATTAGATACGTAGCCTTATTAGATGACATAGACGTAGCCTCCCGCAGTGACGTAGATGTACCTTCCCAGGCGACGTAGACGTAGCCTCCCAGGTGACGTAGATGTACCTTCTCATGCGACGTAGACGTAGCCTCCCAGGTGACGTAGACATGTCTATTGTGCATTCCTTGATCAAGTTAAGAAATTCCACGTGTACTGATGTAATTTCACCCACAATAATGTCTTTTGATGAAAAAGACACCACCATACATGGTGACCATTGTCTTTTTATAATCAAGTCAATTTAATTTAAAATAAATAAAAATGAAATAAAATGATACAAATGGAATATAATAAATAAGTAAGGGTAAAATAGGAAGTCAATGTTTCTCCTCACTTCGCCACTTTTATATATGTTATAGATAGTATGATACATGTATTTTTTTTAAAGAATATGATACGAATGAGATTCATCGTTTTTATTTAATTTATTATGAATTAAAGGAGTATATACTGTAACTTTTTCCTCTGTTAATAGAAAATCCTCTCAATTTTCATACGTATTAAATTTCTATTAGGTAAAACATGAAAATAAGAAGGAATTTCTACTCAATTAGTGATGGTGAAAAAATTTTGTTCGCTTGTAAAGAGGTTTTTTATTCTGATTCCTTTAAGTTCCTTGAAACAGTGGCAATCAAGAAAGGGATAAGAAGCTTGAATTCTCAAGATGAGAAGGTTGAACATCACCAGTCTTTTAAACAACAAAGCTTCCGATCTCACAGTGGGTTCTATCATCTCAGAGATTCTTAAGCAAGCAGAAGATCATCAGGTTTTAAAATTTCAACATGCAAAATAAAGGTGTAATCGTTTGGCACACTTTTTAACAAAAAATACGGCTGATTCTGGGAATGTTAGAGAGGTTGTCTTCTTTCTTGGTTTAGAGAAATTCTGATTTGATTTTTTGCATTCCTTTGTTCTCATTTTTATGTGATTAAAAAAAAAAAATTAGTGAATAGGCAAATATCAATATCAAATATCAATGTTGTATTATGATATTTTAACTACTAGTATCTATTTTTTTTTTAACAAATTTAACTTATACTTGATTGAGAGTTGTTTTAATTATGATTGGGCATTGCTTTTAAAGAACTTAATTTAGCTAAAACCATGGTGTAGT
The DNA here is from genome assembly GCA_028015215.1 of Gynostemma pentaphyllum. Lineage (NCBI taxonomy): Eukaryota > Viridiplantae > Streptophyta > Magnoliopsida > Cucurbitales > Cucurbitaceae > Gynostemma > Gynostemma pentaphyllum. The sequence continues at coordinate 39,796,923 of CM051349.1, read as the reverse complement.
CATGCATATGCTGGTAAATAATTTGTCATTATTAGATGGATAAACTACGAAATTTGATTTCTTATTCCAAACCGTTAGATGTACAAATTTATTTATTTTTTTTTTAAAAAAAAGGGAAAAATAATCTTTTTGAGTGGAGAAATCATATTAAATAATTTCTTTGTAGGTGAGTTTTTTTTGGGGGCTATTTATTCATTTAACTAGTTGGAGTTTGGAGGAGAAGATGGATTTCAATGAAAGTGAGTGGCCTTTAAAATGATAAAATTTATCCTTTAAATTAATTATTACCGAAAGTCAATCGAATTAGATTAATTGATTTTGGGTTGTGTACGGTTGAAGGTCAATTTCTTCAAACCAATTGATTTTGATTTTGATTTTGATTTTGATTGTGATTTTTGGCCATTGGGTTTAAAGTTTTTGTTCATGACATTAACAGTATACACTACCAACCATTGATGTTGATTTTCCATAATCCAAACGGAAGACCAATTATCAAATTGATGTTAATAAAGAAAATGGGTTGAATGAAGTTGATCTGGGTTGACTTTGATGAGTTTCATTTCATCATATACTTAATTATATATTTAGGAAGATGAATTTGGATATCAAAATTCATAAGTTGAATGCACACAAATAAAAAAAATTCTCATAAATGTAGTGAATATTAGGGTTTGTTTAAATGAGAATTACGCAAGAAAATATTTTTTACTTTTATTTTAAAAGCAACAACTTTTGGGTATTATGTGCTTGATTCACAATTAACAAGTTTTTGGAGAGAAAAAAAAACACTTCAAAAATAATCATTTTTAACACATTGGCATTAAATAATAATTTTATAAATTAAACTGGATTTTTCAAAATCGTATTAAATATAACCTTATGATTTTTTTTTTGTCAGATTTTTTTTTATTACAAATAACAATCTATTCTCTATAAAGGGGATACAAAATGCAACCACCCATCATGTCTTTGAATTGTTTTAACATTGTGTAATTGTCCCCTATATTAAGTGAGTGGAAAAAAAATCAGATGTCTTTAATTTAAGATCTAATTACCGATCAACAACAACCTTATTAAAAAAATAACTGATGAAAATATAATTTTTTTTGGTCTTTGAATTCTCTAACTTTAATTAATTCAATTATATAGATGAAATAATAACAAAATAAAACTTATAGTTGTATTTGAACACAATTAACGAGTTAATCTAAAAAAACAATTAACAAGTTAAAATAAGGTGTAATTACTGAAATAGCATATTTTTACATAATAATTACTGAAATGTCAGAACTTTTTAAAAATTACTCAAATAGCATAATTACAGTTCAATAAACTATTGAATTGAGTTCAATAATTTATTGAACTAAAAAAAGTAAAAAAAAAAAAATCCAGCAAATTTATTGAAAATAATAATGAAAAATAATCAAATAGTTCTATAAATTATTGAAGTTGAACTTAAAAAAGCAAAAAAAAAATAAAAAAAATTCATTAAAGATACCCATAAAAAATAGTTCAATAATTTATTAAACTATAATTATGCTATTTGAGTAATTTTTAAAAAGTTCTGATATTTTAGTAATTATTATGCAGATTTATGCTATTTGATACAAATTCTTTTAATATAATGCAATGATTCTTCTAAGTAAGGAAATAAAAAAAAAATTAAGAAAAATTATTTGCAATGGGACACTAAAAGTTAGGTTGGGGGTTAGGCTTAGGATAGTTAGGGGTAGAAGTGGAAGTAGAGGAGTAATGCTTGAGCTTGGCATGTGCTTGCTGGGCCAAGTTGTACCCTCTTTTGGTTTTAAGGAGATTTACTTTTCGTTTTATGTGAATCTTCTTTTCTTATTACAAAAGAAAAAAAAAAAAAACCAGAATAGGACAATTATTTTATTTATTTGGGGGCAAAAAGTCTTGAGCTCTAGTTGACTTTTAGAATGTGAATTATAGCATTATCATTGTATTGGTTTAGCTTGATTCAATCCAAGAGCCCTAGGACTTGTTTAGGAAAGTCAATATCAATTAAATTTTTTTTTAAAATAAATTTCGTTTTTAACAAAAATTCAGTAAAAATATATTAAACTAACTATTTATTTTTTAATTTATTGTTTGTTTCGGTAGGTAGCTTCTAGTTTATTAAAATAATTGAAGTATTATATTTTTAAAATGTCCATCAATTATAAATATTGATTTGGAATAAATAACCATCTCAATTTTCATGAATCAACCGGTCACATAATTCTTAAAATTTGTTTGATAATATAAACTATCAAATAGTCCTTTCAATTCCTATTGAGAGGCTTTCTTTCATTAATATATTTTTATGGAAATCCTCTTAAAAATAAATAGAAACAAAATAGTAAATGCTCTAAAAAGTTTAATTAAAATAAAAATTAAGTAAATGTTATGGAGTGAATTTTTTTTCAATTCTAATAAAGAAAATGGGAAAGGAAATCACATGTAATTTTTCCGTTGCCATGTGCCTTCCTAAACAACAAGACAAAAGATTTCTAGACTTTGAAAGCAAAACTTTTATTAGGCATGAATTGTTGGGTGGAAATTAAAAACGAGATTCTAATTTGATAGGTAAGATGTAAACAAATGAATTGAAAGATTATTAAAAAAAAAAAAAAAAACTATATTTAAATAATTTGGTCTCAATCATCACTTCAAACCTAACACAATTTTAGACTCGTAATTATAATTTAGAGTCATTTGATTGAGAGCTTGGAATTTATAAACTCTATTTTTATGTAGTAATTATTGAGTGATATCTTACTTTTATTAATTATAAATTAGCTGTTTTATCTGTTTTTATTTATAGAGAAATAAAATGTAAAGAACAGAGATGGCAAAAGAGAAACGGCTTGAGTAATGTTTTTAAAACAACCTTTTACTTTAGTTTCTAAAACCACTCTAGAAGTTTATGAAATTGTCTCAAATAACATATTTCTGCATACTAATAATTAAAATATTAAAAAAATTTAAAAATCACCCGATAGCATAATTTTAGTTCAATATTATATTAAACTAATTTATTATTTTTCATTATTATTTTCAATGAATTTAATAATTTCTTTTTACCTTTTTTTAGTTCAATATAATATTGAACTATAGTTCAATGAACTATTTTGTTATTTTTCATTTTCTTTTAATGAATTTGTTGTTTTCTTTTTTCTTTTTTAGTTCAATATAATATAGAACTATAATTATGTTATTTGAGTAATTTTTTAAAAGTTTTGACATTTCCGTAATTAATATGTAAAAATATGTTATTTCAGTAATTACCCCATAAATTTTTGTAATAGAGTCTATAATTATAAATTCAAGATTTTAAAAAGAAAAAACTTTTATTATTCCAAAATAATAGCTCATCCGTAGAAGAAAAATAGATTTTAATAAGATAATCATTTTGTTAGACCTAATTCTTATGATTGATTCAATTGAATTTGTTTAAGAAAACAAATCAATAAGACTATACAAAATTGATTTCTGTCTCACGAATTTCACTATTGCAATAACACATCTAAATATTTTTTTCATTAAATTTCTATTCTGTAAATCATACAATTCTCTACATTAAAAAAGTATAAACATTAATAAAAATAAAAAACGAATGAATTGTCTCCTTAGTCTTTAAAGAAAATATACTCAATTTTAGATGAGAATTTAAAGAGTTATTATCTCACAAAAGATATAAGATACAAACCAGAAACAATCTAAACAAATTAACTATTTTTTGAAAAACATCAAAAAAGAAAGTTGTTATCAAATGCAAATGAGAAAATAGGAAAATCACACAAATTTTTCTATAAAAAGAAAAGGAAAAAAAAAAAAAAGGAGAAGTTTCCAATCAATATTATTAGAAGTAAAATTGAAAGTGAAAAACACATAAAAATGGGGGACCAAAATGGAAGAGTTAACAGAAAGTGGTCCAAAATGGCACATGCAAATACAACTATCAAAAAAGGGGATGTTTTTAGCCTTATTGCTTTAGTTTTCCATTAGCTGCTTTCAACAATAAGATTTTTCAGTTTGAAAAGTTTTTTCATTTTTGAAGAACAAAGAAACAAACTACAGCTTGGATTCAAGTCCCACATTGCCAGTATTTTTGTGACTCTTTCATTTTCTACCCTTTGTTATGTATCCATTTCTGGCTGACATTATCCCCATCTTTTTCTCTTTTTTTTTTTTTTTTTGGAATTCAATTTTTTGGGGAGTACTTTTATGGGTTTTGTGAGACAGGCAGGCAGGCAGGCAATGACCTTGTCTTTTTTATTTTATTTTGTTTAATATTTATATCTTTTTGGAAAAAAAGAAAATATATAGGTATTATGTTTTCTATTTGTTGGCCCCATAAATACAAATAATCCAAAAGAAATTATTTTTTCAAAGTATTTTTGTTTCAATAATAAATAATTGCCCGAATATCAATTAAATATCATTAATAAATTGTAATATCTGTAATCGTTTAGATATTTAAGATTTCCTTTAGTAAGATTGTAGGTTCGACCCTTCCCTCTGTAATGTCTAAAAAAACCATCAATTAATTTCAATTAGATTTGATAACATCTGAAATATGTAGATATCTGTCTTTTGTTGTATCAGAAAGCAATTCTTGGGTTTACTGTAAACAAAACAGAGGTTCTTCTTGGAGATATGGGCTTGTAAAATTTAGAAATTTAAGGTTTCAAAATAACTGAGATTTTTCATTTGGTCTATTGCCCATGGTAAGACTAATGTTGATGAAATCCAAAGGAAGAATCCTAATTATAGAAGTCCTTTTCCAGATGTACTTCTTAGCTTACCATTATTAAATCCTAGTATTTTTTTTTTTCCAAACAAATAATACCATATGAAAAATCTCAATCTTAAAAACCTTGAAAACTTGTAGATTTTACAAGCCATAACTCTAAAGACAAACCTATGTTTTATCAAGAATTGGACTCCAACAGTAATTTTGGTCCTGATTGGGCTTATTATGCTTACTGAATGATGATATGTTTTTTAAGATATAAAACCAACTTTTCATTGAATCAAACCCAAAAAATGAAATCAACAGTGTATCATTGAGATAGACATTAGTAAATACAGTCTTCGACTTCATGGATTAGATCGGTTTCAAACAGGATACTATAAGCCAACACCTCAAATATCTCATTCTTAACTAAAGGAAAAAATTATTCAACTTTAAATTTAAAGGGCTAGCATACTATTACACTCATATTGTATTTATTACAAGTTGTTACTTTTAGTTGGTTAGTTAGTTAGATATTGGTTACTACTTTTGTATATAAATACTTTGATTCATTATTACATTCAATGAGAATATATCAGTTTTCTTCTTAGTTCAATATGGTATCAGAGACACTCAGTGGGAAATGAGTCACAAACCATTTCTTCTCCACTGCCTGTGAATGACAATTTGGGATGCTCTTGTGGTTCATGTAATTGTGAAGGAATCAAGTCTTTAATTGATTAACATCAAATGAAGTATGTAATGGCTTTTCTCATGGGATTAAATGAGAGTTATGCATAGATTCATGCCCAAATTCTACTTACAGATCCTCTTCCATCGGTCAATAAAGTTTTCTCTCTTATTCTTCAAGAAGAACAACAGCGATTAATTTCTCAAATCTCTGTTTCTGACTCCGGTTCAGGAACTGAATCCATGACATTTGCTACTCAGACTCGTTATCAACCTTGACAGCATTTCCAGAAGAAAGACAAGCCTATATGCACTCATGGCAATTATACGGGGCACACTATAGAGAGATGTTATAAGCTTCATGGATATCCACTAGGATATAAGCCTAAGGGTCGTATAAATGACAATCTCAGTCCCAGCAACATTCTTCTCTGCCTTATGCCCATTCCAGTTCTTATTCAACTCCGAATAATATCTTATTCATTGAAGAGAAATATTTTAATCTTATTATATAAAAAGATGACTTAAAAAGGAGAAAATCCAAATTAAGAAAAATATAAATATCAAAAGAAAGAAAAAAAAAATGAAAAAATGTAAAGTGATTATTTTTTATAACTCAACAATTTATTTGTATAAGGGTTTATGAAAGTTGTCGTCCACTACTAAAATTCTCTTCTCACATGGAATTGTAGAGAATTAAAAATAGTTGAAAAAAAACTATCATAAACGGACCCTTAATGGAGTGGACATAAGAGACAGCAAGAGGCAACGTCAAGGCAGAGTTTTCCAGGCTTGAGAGACGTTGGACATGGATTCAGTGTTTTGAAAATGGAAACATTGAATCCTGTCCGGTTCCCCTTTGATGGGAAGATCTTTGATCTCTTTGGTTAACAAATTGTAAGAAACGACATGTCCATCCTTAGCTTCCATAATGAGTTGTTGATCGGAAGAATTAGCAAAAAGTAAGGGCCTGACAATTCCAGAAAGAGGGCCGATTGTCATTCGCTTAACCCAATCAACAGATCCATCCATTACCATTAACCAAATGTCGAAACTTTTGTCATCCCCACTCATTGGGTAATCAAAAAGAACAATAGATCCATTCCAAACCAATAAGCTTCTTTCATTATTTTAGACCACATGAAACCTTTAGGCATAGAAATAGGACGGAAAAGCTCTTGTGAAAATTGTAATCTTTTATATATATATATATATATTATATATTAAAACTACTCAAAACCACCACCGGAAAAATTAAATTACATTATGAAAACATGAAATTTATGAAATCCCTTTAATTTTGTAAAATTAATGGAAAATTTAAATCTAAAAATATTAAAAACTATAACTCAAAAAATCTTAAAGTCTCTGAATACTTGTTTCTTCCAGAAAAAATCGAATTTTTTCTTTTTCAATCATCCTCCAACTGCAATTAATACTTCTTCAAACTCTGAAATTTTTAAAAGAGAAGCACCGTTAGTTTAACAATATTAAACCCTGTATAATTGATAAACAAAAAATAAACAAATTTTTGGGTACCAAAATATCCAATTTCATCCTATGAATTGGAAGAAGTGCTCCGTTAAACTAGAATGCAAATTTTAGTACAAATCATTTATAATTTATAACACATGGAAAAATTGATGAAAATTGACATCTCTCAAAATAAAGTAATCAAATCCACCAAAATTGACATTGCTCAGATTTTTTTCCTCTTGCCTTTGCAAAAAAATCCATGGAAATCAACCAAATTCACCAAAATTTATAACCAAAATAACTTCACCGTAAAATTATCACTTAGAAGATTATACAATAGGATGTAAATTCAAATAAATAGTTTTTAAGAGACAAATGGGGGCGAGTAATGAAAAAATTGAATAGAACTTTTACTATATTATCAGCCCAGTTCTGAATGCATGAAAAGTAAAATATTTTTAAATTATTAACGTATCATATTGATTTTAAGTTATTGCAATATATCAAGTTTGTTCTGATAAAGAAAATAACATGATATCACTTTCGAATCAATGACCGCTTACATAATTATACACCAAAAATTCTATTTTGTAAGTCTTCTTTCAGTCTGAGCTAAAATTAAAAAACTAATCTTATTGAAAACTTTTGATACTATTAAGACTGTAACCACTAACAGATATCGAAAATCTCCGAATTCAAAAAACTGAATTCTATATCGAAAATTATGTGAAACAAACAGGAAACTCAACACAATGACTAATAAGAAAGAATGCTTAACCTAAACCATATTGATTCAAGAAACAAAAAACAATGAATAAACAGATAATTAGTAAAATAAAATGTTCACCGTGATTTCGATTGCGAGAAGAGAGATCTCCAAAAGCGAGGGTACGGTCTAGCTCCTCGATTCCCAAACTCGAAGAATTGCCGAGAAAAATTACAAGATATATTTGAATTTTGTCTTTTTGAAAGGAAGGAAGAAAGTGGAATCTTTGGGGCTTTCTCGTCCTGTAGGCCGTAATAGAAGAACTGAGAGAGACAGTAAAACAAAAAAATTGAAATAGTCCTTTGGTGGGTTCTCAGGCCCCCAACTTAAATATTTGGGAAATGGTGGGGTCTTTTTTTTTCATTACTACTCTAATTTTAATCCAGCAGTGAATGACCTATTATGTGTTGAGGGCGAACAAAATCCCACATCGGTTACGGAAGGGGATGATCATGGGAATATAAGGGGAAGAACACATCTCCATTGGTATGAGGCCTTTTGGGTGAAACCAAAAGCAAAGTCATGCGGACCTAGGCCCAAAGTGGACAATATCATACCAATGTGGAGTTGTGGTGGCCCGATTGTCCTCTTAACAAGTGGTATCAGAGCCATGCCCCGATCCTAACGATGTGGGTGGAATCCTCAAGTGCCGAACAAGATGAGGAGTCTCGGAAACCCGATCCGTGGTGGGCTCTATTGGACTGGCGGTGAGCTCCGGAGAAAGGAGGTTGGCCTGGATAGAGTGGACGGATAGAGGGGAGGCTCGATGGATATTTGTTCGAGGGGAGGATTGTTGAGGGCGAACAAAATCCCACATCGGTTACGGAAGGGGATGATCATGGGAATATAAGGGGAAGGACACATCTCCATTGGTATGAGGCCTTTTGGGTGAAACCAAAAGCAAAGTCATGCGGTCCTAGGCCCAAATTGGACAAATATCATACCAATGTGGAGTTGTGGTGGCACGATTGTCCTCTTAACATTATGGCTATACCATATGTTTTTTTTAACCATTATACTAACTTTTAAGACTTTTTGGCCATGAGATTTTGGGTTTCCTTTTAATATGGTTGTTGAAAATTTAATCGAGTGTCATTTATTCTTCTTGTATATGCTCATATCTTCGAATTCTTGGACGAATTTCGATTATGATAGATTTTTAACGGTCATAGTCTATTACATGTTAATTATCAAATCAATTTCTTATGGCATGGGTGGTTCTCGGAGGTCATTGGAGCCACTTATTTGATTGAACAGGTAGAGAAGAGGAAGGTGAGACAGAATAGGGTGAATTAGATTTTAAAAACTGTGGTAAAAGTAGAGCGGTCTGATCATAAGAACAAGGGGAAGGAGATGAGATAGATGACTTATGCAAGTTGTAATCGGCCCAAATGAAGGTTATAATTTGGCAAAATTATAGAAACACTTATAATCCAGGCTTGAGGTTTCATTACGAAGTTCCTAATTTGACAGCTTAATTAGCTAGTAAGACTAGAGACTCTATTTGTATTTAAATTTGGATTTTCCTATTCGTCGATGTATTTAAAAAAAAATTGCTAGATTTGCAAATGCCTCAAAATATTGTTATTTTTAAAATATCAATTAAAAAAGTCTTGAGATTTCTAAAAAAAATTATTCATACGAAGCCACATTGGGTAAATTAAGTAAATTGATATTTTTTAATGCACATTTCGTTTTCAACTTTTTTTTTCTTGTTTTTTCTTTTTAATTTAATACCAGATTTACACATTATCTAATTAAATATCAAATCTTCCGGCTTTCTGGTTCCACCACCTAGAGAAGGAGAAAGTGCCGGCTGTTGTCCTTCCTGTATGCGACATGTTTGAATTGCCATTTTCAATAAAGGTTCAAGCGTTAAGTTATGTCTTTTTAAGGCATAACTGACATCTTACATTTTATTTGGTACCTGCTCATTCTGGAAAATCTTTTCAAATCAAGAAAAAGTATAAAGATTTAAGGTAATCGTTCTGAGTTTGTATGAATTTAGTTTTCTTCGTCTACTGAATCAATTGTTATTATTGTTCTTTATTGGTCTTCTATGTTGCTTGATTACCATCTAGATTTACAGATTCAGAATCTGTATTGGGTATAAGATAATTGTTACTGAAAAAAAAGACCAATTATTTATATACAAGAGTTTGAAAAAAAAAAAATTTAATTAAATTAAATGGTTTTTTTCTTTTATATATATATATTTTTTAAATTGCCCCTTCTTAACTCGGGTATTATCACTCTATGCATATCTTCTAGTCTTGCTTTTTTTTTTTTTTTTTCTAGATATTACATCAAATTGGGAGATGAAAGACTCAAACTTTTCATTGCAACCAGGTGACTAACTAGTCTATTTTGATATTTACAAAAGGGAAAGATTGCCTGCAAATTTGATTCAAATAATACTCTTATAATTTCAGTTATGATAGAAATATTTACAAATCTCTCTTCAAACGAGAAAATATATATATATGAACTATGCATATAAGTTACAAATATGATTTTGAATTTTTTTTTTCTTTTTTCCAAATCTGTCACATCAGTATCAATAGAAAAGCGACAAATAATAAAGATCTATGATTTTAAAAAAAATAACCATAAAAGTGATAATTGAGGCTAAATTTATGAAAAATACCTCTGGCAATGTAATAGGTCAAAAAAAAAAAATTGAAATGCCAAAAAAAATGTCAAGTATTGCAGTCCACCCAAATTGTGTTTAAGGTTTAATCACTTCAGAACAAGAGGAGACTTGACAACTTCTATATATGCTCATATCCTCCGTTATTAACATGTTATAATGTTACGTCTTTTTCAAAATTTCACTTAGACATGCTACAAATAAAAGTTATTTTTTAATGTATATATAAATATGTATGAGTATTTGGATTAACTTGCACACGTTATAATTAATCTCACTGAACAACCATTACGACCTTAAAATAATTTGGTATTGAGAAATTATTGTAGGGATAATATTTTAAATTATCGTTTTTAAATTATTAATTTACTAATTATTTTTATGGACTCCCTGAGAGTTTGTTATGCATGAAGGAAATCTAAGCCCCAGAAACTGAAAACCTCACTGAGAAAAGGTAAACATTTTACCCCCATTACTTTAATTTCAATACTTTAAATATAAAACTATAACAGTAACCCACTACAAAATAAATCTCTATAAATAGACAACCCGCTGACCCATAAAATCTATAAGGATATGAACCTTTCTAATAACTAATTTTACTAAATCTAAATACAAGTCTAAAAAAAATAGGATAATATCGATATTTTCCCATTAACAAGATCAAGAAAAAAAATTATTAATATGTAAGGGTTTGGAAAAAAATGGTTCTTTTTTACATTTTTTTAAAAAATTACCCCTCTTAAATATGAATTTTTTAAATTATCCTCTCTTAACACGGGTATTAGTATTATATACATGTCTTCTAATCCTGCTTATTTTGACACTTTTTTTTAATAGATATTACATCAAATTGAGGGAGAGAGACTCAAACCATCGATCTCAAGGAAAGAGAGCAGCTATCTAACTAGTTGAGTTATACTCATGTTGCGCTTATTTCGACACTTACAAAAGTTAAAGAATGCCGGTAAATTTGATTCAAATAATACTCTTATAATTTCAGTTTTAACAAATCCTCTCTTCAAAGTCAACAAAAAAAAAAAAATTAACTATGCATACAAGTTAAAAGGGTACAAATATCATTTGCAATTTTTATTTTCTAAATCTGTCACATCAGTATCAATAGGAAAGCGACAAAAATAAAATAAAACAACAAAGATCTAAATAAAATAAAAATAAAAACCATAAAAGTGATAATTAAGGCTAAAGTTATGGAAAATACCTCTTGAAATGTAATAGGTCAAAAAAAGAAGTTTGAATTGCAAAAAAATGTCAAATATTGCAGTCCACCCAAATTGTGTTTAAGGTTTAATCTACTTCACAATAAGAGGAGACTTGACCGTTGACATTCCTACACTCTTAGTCACAGTCAATTGTTAGTTTCTGCCTAATCTATGACATGTTGCTTCAACTTCTATATATGCTCGTGTCCTCTGTTGTCAACATGTTATGCCTTTTTCAAAATTTCATTTAGACATGCTATAAATAAAAGTTATTTTTTTTAATTATGTATATATAAATATGTATAAGTGTTCGGATTAATTTGCACATATTACAATTGATTTCACGGGATAATCATACAACCTTAAATAATTTGGTATTGAGAAATTATTGTAGGGATAATATTTTAAATTATTAATTTACTAGTTATTTTTATGAACTCTTTAAAAGATTATTATAATGCATATGATTTTATATACCTATATTTGAGGAAATCTAAGCCCCATAAACTCAAAACCAAACTAGATAAACATTTTACCCCATTACTTTAATTTCAATACTTTAAATATAAAATCATAATAGTTACCCACTACAATATAAATCTCTATAAATTAATATCGTCAATAATGTATATGTATGGTATATAATATGTATTTTGAATTATTGATAAATTGATCAGTAATTTTTTTAAAAAAAAAATCCATATGATTAATACATAAATGGTAATGACATATTTTGTAAATTAAAGGTTCGATGAAAGGTAAATTTTGTTTTATAATTTTCAAAAATTATGTCAAGATAAAATAAGCCAAAAATATTTCTTAAGCCTCTTATTATATATATATATATTAAGAATTACGGATAAATATTTAAGGTTTAATTTATTAAAATTTAGGTTTTAATTGAGGAAATAAAAAATTTAGTTTTAAACTATAAGGAAGAAAAAACAGTATAATACCACTTATCTAAAAAAAAAAATCTTAAGGCAACTTGACTAACACGCAATTCATGGGTGGGACCCACATCACCATCTGAGAGAGCCATGTGGGAACTTTTCTCTCGCCACTTTCTTCCCTCGTGAATGAGACAAATATCCGTAGGTTCAATCATTACATTACTAAGATGGCAAAATTCCCCGCGGGTTAGGGGCCCTGTGGGGCTCCGACCCTATAGGGGCCGGGAATCCCCGTTTTATAGGGTTAAGGTGAGAAATTTCCCCCCAATTTATTATAGGGTAAGAGTATGAGAATACATCCCCGTCCCCTTCCCCTACCCCGAACCCGAACCCGAACCCTATTTTTAAAAAATATCTTATATATTTTGTTTACTTTTTATCTTTATTTATTGAAAAATATATGTGAAATATGATTATATTAACTAATACAATATAAAATGGTTAGTATTATGTTTTTTTTTTACTTAAAAATGTATATTTTAAATGTATAGTTTATTTTTATATTTAAAACGGGAAATTTTCTCCGCGGGGAACTCGATCCCCTAATGGGGAATCCCCGAACCCGACCCCGATTTTTGATTAGGGGATAGGGTAGGGTATGAGGATTAAAAATCCCTGCGGGTTAGGGGATGGGAAGTGCATCCTCGACCCCGCCCCGTTGCCATCCCTATTACTAACAATAAATTATTCAGTCGTCTCCTTCTGGACTTTGTTCCTTCTGTTTTATTCTAATTTTTAGTTTTTCTTCCTTTTCTTTGATTTTTCCTATAGAACTGTTTGTTCTTTTTTAATACAATTGAGATGGTACTTGTTGTAACTGTAAGGAAATTAAAAATGATTTGTTTTTTTTTTTTTTCATTTAGAATACAATTGAGATGGTACTTGTTATTTGTAAGGAAATTAATGATGTGGGTCCCACCTACTAGATAGTACGTGAAATTTTCATAAGAGAATATGGTTGCGGGAGAAATCATTCCAAAGAGTAAAATTTCATTTCCAATTGAAGGAAACGCACCTAAACATAAATCGATTGGTTAGAGCCACCCATACTTAAATTTCTACAAGATAGCCATTTAAAAAAAAAAATTATCTCAAAGATTACATCCGATAAAATTCAAAGTGATTTTCATTTGTATTATTTTAACTTGCTAAGTATAAGTATATAAATTTGTGCCAACACGAGCATAGCTCAAGTAGTTAGGCACCTTGCTCCCTTTCCATGAGGTCGAAGGTTCGAGTCTTCCCTCTCCCAATTTGATGTAATATCTCAAAAAAAAAAATTATATAAATTTGTTCAATAATATTTCAAACATATATAAATAAAATCAGCAAAACAATAAATTAAAGAAGAAAACAAATAATCAAGTATTAAAGTATCAATTTCCACATCAAAATACTAACAATTTCATAGCTAACAAGTAAGTTTTGTATTTGAACTTTATTATTATTTTTACATGTTTTATATTTATATATAATATAGATATCAATACATTTTCACATCAAAATTTTACATTTCTAATACATTTAATGTACATGAACTCGTGATATATTTTAGGTTTTTTCTTTCTTTCTAAAATTACAGTTGAATAAGTATTAATTTTAATAAAAACTATGGAATCAACCATGTATATGAAGATTATCTTATGCAATTGTTTGGCCATCCACCAGGTAATACAAGTTTCTTTTTTTTTTCCTTTCATAATTTGTGTTTGATAAAAGACGGAGCATTGAAATTCTAATTATTAATGCATAGTTTTGCTTAATTATTTTTCAGTTATTGAAAATTATTTTCTGTTTTCCTGTGTGTGTGTGTGGAATCTATAAATTTTCATGGGAGAGATGACAGAAGACAAAGAGGAAGTAAAATGATGAAATACATTATATTATGCTATACATTTGTTGATGTTCTAAAAAAAATATCTTTTTTGGCTGGAATTTGGAAATGAAATGGGAAATTTGGTAATATGTTAAATTGGTATCACTTTTGAGTCTGACACGTTATCACTATTCATTTGTGTAATTTTCGTAATCAACTCCTTTTTTTTTCCTCCTTTTGTTTTCTTGTGGTGCTCAAAACAATTTATGATCTATAGTTGTTTGTTATTGTTTTTTTTATATAGAATAAGAATAATATAAAAGCTTTCTTTTGTTGGATGTACTCAATAGAGAAGGCTTTCTTCTGATTGTACGTACCTGTGTATGGGTTATTTTTTAATGGGAAAAACAAAGTAAGAATGAAATTAATATTCAAGTGCCTAAGCCATGTTTGGTTTGCATTCCAGATTCAGTTTTATGAATCTGGATTGAATGAATAAAAGGAATCTGCTTTGTTTTATGTTTGGTTTACAATCCAGATAAAAGCATTTTGGATTCAATGTCTTTTTTAGGCTAAAAAATGAATTCAATTAAAACAAGAATCCAAAATATCCAACTCAAAACTGAAAAACACAGATTGACCTCACCCACACAATTTAATCCACGGGTTTCAACACATGAGATAAAAATACGAGTCGGACCCATTTTGCAGATTTGGGTCGGATCGGGCCCGTTTTTCGAGGTTGACCCGGTCCGTTCTAGCTTTTATTTATTTAATTAAATTTTTAATTACATGTTTTTAAGCTGATTTTTAACTTTTTAAACTTAAACTTAATTCTAAAGTGATGGAAAAAAAGTTAATTTATTTTTTCATTATATCCTATTTTTTATTTATACTTTGTTTTTATAATTATATATAAGAAATAAAATAATTTATATATATATATATATATATATATATATATATATATATATATGTTTTGGAGGTTGTTGCTCACATTTTTCTCTGCTTCTTGTTTACTAATGTATGTAATACTATTTGAATAACGCTATTGGAGGTTTTCAATGCCCAAATGGTCTCTCCATTCAGTGTGAAAATATTTTTTCAGATTCTCTTTTATTGAGAATTCTTTCTTTGGCTGCACTAGGTTCTTATGAATTTTAGAATGGATCTCATTGTGTCTTGTATAGTTCTCCTTTTGAAAAAAATTGAGTTGTTTTAATCTAAAGAGTTTATTTGATAGACTTGCAATGTTTCTATTATCTTTATTATAATTTTTTTTAAATGAAAAATTTATCCTAAGAATGAGAATAGTTATTGTTGATGCGGATAAAGATGTTTCTAATTTATAAGTTATGAATTATTAGTTTTTTCAAACTTAAAAATGAATGATTAAATGTTTTTTAATAATTCTATCGACGAGAGAAATTCAAACCTTTCAATAAAAATCTTATAATATATCTAAATTAAGGAATGTTTTGTTATTGATATTTTTTTTATGCTATTGGTAGATTTTTATTTTTTCAGACTCCCTTGAGAAAATTGTCAATAAACTATAATAATATTGTAATTTAAAATCAAATCAAATATAATTTAAAAATTATTTTAGTTTATAAGAAATTATAAGCTTATTAATGTTCAAACTTTTCCGTTTTAAGTGAAGCATGTGAAAAATGGTAAACAACATAATGGGAAAGAAAAAAAAACATGCCGCCTGACTGAGGACTGAGCACTGAGTAGTGGGTAAAAAGCGATTTCTTATATCATCTCAGTCTATTTTTCAGTCTTCTTCATATCCATCTTCACATCATCTCACTTTAATTTTCATATCCATCTTCACTTCATCTCAGTCTATTTTTTAAGTCTTCTTCATATCCACTGTTTTTTATTTTTCCAGTCATGAGAAATGCGAAAGAAATTTCACCTCTATTTTCTATCACAACTGATTGGGGAAAAGGGAGTTTGTTCAAAAGTTTGTCCCCATTTTTTCAGAAATATTGTTACTCATCTTCTTCAACCGGCCCGCTTTTTGATCACTTATAACTTGTATCTCAATGGCAACCGGCAGCTTGTCGGATGCATCTTAGATGTGTGAAGAAGGCGAGTCACATATTTACTTTGCATGGTTTACGAGCATGCTCATCCTATGGGAGATATGTCCTGACCATTCGCCCCATCAACTACTTTCTGGATTTTCAAAAGGTAACCAAAGATGATTTTCAAAAGATATTTGCTTTGCATTTTAGGGACTTTTTTTTTTCTTCAAACATTTGAGTTTTTTCATTTCTCAGATCCTTAATATCAGTGATCTACAAAAATCTTGGTCGAGTTTGTATCTGTCTGACAATAGGGATTTTTATAGGTCACAATGGCGGACTCATGGAGGAATCACTGAGCATTTGCTCAACCAATACGAATTCTTCAACTTTGCTGTTACTGAATATAAGAAACACGATTACGTTCAATATCTACGCGAGGAGCAAATATTTCCTGATATCTCAAAAAATCATAAGGTGGTTGATTTTGCAGCGGCCATTGAAAAACACACCAAAACTAAGCCTGGGTTGCGTTGCAGCGTATCTAATTGTCAAAAATATCAACTGTTGGAAATTGTTCGATGTTATAACATAAATTTGAAGCCTATCCATTGTCCGCCTAGTGCAACTAACTGCAGACGAGACTTCAAATTTTTCTGACTAGATTGATTGCCTCTATGTTATCCCTTTTAGATGAATTTCATAGCAGCTTTTAATTTTTGGGCCAAAACTTTATTTTTATATATATATATATATATATATATATATATATATATATATATATATATATATATATATGTATGTATACATATGTGTGTACATATGTGTGTACACATGTGTGTTCATATGTGTGTACACATGTGTGTACATATGTGTGTACACATGTGTGTACATATACATATGTACCTATACATGTACATACATATGTACCTATACATGTACATACATATGTACCTATACATGTACATATACATGTACATACATATATGTCTACATACATGTATACACATATATGTCTACATACATGTATATACACATGTCTACATATATGTACATATATGTATGTACATATATGTACGTACATATATGACATATATGTACGTACATATATGTAGACATATATGTGTATACATGTCTACATATATGTATATACATATATGTGTACATACATACATACATACATACATACATACATACATACATATATATATATATATATATATATATATATATATATATATATATATATATATATATATATATATATATATATATATATATATATATATATATATATATATATATATATATATATATATATATGTTGTTACTTCATTTTGTTAGGGAAGGGGAAAGGGCATATTAGTAAATAATTGAGGTAGTTAGTGTTGGAAAAAATCACCTTCCCACGTTCACCGTTAGGAATAAAAAAAGTAATCGAGAAATTAAAGAATAAAACACAATCAGAGAGACACGAGAATTTATACTGGTTCACTCAAATTGGCTACGTCCAGTTGCTACCGCTGCGGAATTCACTATGATGATCAGAGTTACATTAGAGAAATATTCTCAATACACTAAACCGTGTATTAACCGCTCAAAAGCCCTCAAGAAAGAAAACCCTTTCTTTTACAATATTTCTCACAAACTCACTCACCACAAATATTGCTCACAAATCATCTCTGCAGCCAGACGAAGAATAACAAGAATTTCTTACTTTTATCTCTCGGCTCCTCGTTCTGCAAAAGACCACAGCCCCCCACACAAATCTATATATATATATATATATATATATATATATATATATATATATATATATATACACACATATATATAGTTGCAAAATAATTGACCTACTTAATTATTGCACTTCACGCTTTACGATGGTGGAGCAATACAAGAATCTGTAGTACTAGTGACGCAGGAATTAGCCACGCACTGCCATTGAGTGGCTAATGGTCATTATTGGTGACACCAAACACGGGCGTCACCAATGGTTTCTCCATCATTGACGCAACGTCAGTGATGTGAGTTGGGTAGGAAGACAGAATACTAGTGGTGACGCGGCATCACCAATGGGCTTAATCATTGGTGACGCCGAGTCACTAATTGTTCAATAATCCGAAATAAAATTGCCCTTTAAATCGAAACGTGTGTGTTGGACTTAACAGTTATGTGGCTTGTGCGTGGCAAATGGATTCACTCATGATAGTCTCATTTGAGACATGCACGTGCGTGACGAATGGTAGCGAACAATTATCCCTTTTAATTCAAAACGCTCGTTTGAGCCTTATTCGTGACGTGGCGCGTGCGTGGCTAATGTCTTTCCCTTTTAATTTTCTTTCAGTGCGCTGGCTGAGACTGATCTTCTTCCTTAAATTCGTTTTTTCCTTCCCTCAGCCAAGAGCAGCCCTCACCATCGCCCCATCCTTGTTTTCCTTCTAGTTTTAGCAATTTAAGGTCATTTTAAATGCTCACGTTGTTTCTTACGTTCTTAATCTCAGTCTTTTTCTCGTTCTCTCACACGAAGCTTCTCTCAATCGATTCTCAGTCTCTTTCTCATTCTTTCAATCATTCTCATCTCACCTCATCTCTCTCAATCGTACGAAGATGATGGAGTGAAATCAATAGCAGAACATTCGGCTCACGCTCCAAAAGCCTTAATTTCCTAAAAATCTCATCTCTCTCAATCTTCGATCGATCTTGATTTTTCATAATAGCGAAAAAAATATCTCTCAAACAATACACCAAAAAAGGTTCGAAATCGAACCCCATCCATCCCCAATTTTTCTTTCTTTCGTTCTTCATCTCCGCTCACGAATCAGCTCGATTGTTAAACCGTTGCAGGATTCGAATCTCTATCAAAGCTTAGCTAATTCTGAGCAAAAATGGTGAATGTTTGATCATTTTCTTATTTGTATTACTGAAGCTTTAGATTTGATTGTTATCTACAAAGCTTTTGTTTTGCTTGTTGTATTGTTTTTGTAATTTGTAGTTTTCTATCTTTAATTTTGAATTCCGCAATTTTCTTTTGCTCTTTCAATTGCTTCAGAATGCCGAATTCTTGACTTGAATTGCTTGATTTGTATAAGCTGAGGAGTAGTTTTTATCCTTGATTTGGTTGATAGAAGGATTTAGAGTTTTATTTGAAATACCTAATCATTATTCATTGTATACAATTTCTTTTTTAGTGTTTCCGAATCTTAGATGACTGAGTTGAAGATTTCGTATATTTACATGTGATCTACTATGAAGATTAACTGGTTTTTTTTGTTTTCTTGCGTGTCCACAGCCTCTCAGACTTGCAATCAAGGTACTTTATCGATTCGTTTATAATTAATCCAATTTCTCATTAGGTAAGTGTGCTATTATGAATTAAGTCTTCTATGGGGTTTTTTTTTTTATAGAGGAAACTTGCTCAAAGGTCGAAAAGACTAAAATCTGTGGACTTGCACCCGACAGAACCATGGTAAGTCTAACTTTTTGATATGCGTTTATATCTTTCCACCTGTGCCTTGTGTGTGTTATGCACTTTTAAAAGTCTGTAATAGTGTAGTAACTACTTGGAAGGACTACTAAAATAGGGTCCAGTCTGGCAAGGAATCTTCTTTTGTTGGGATAAAAAAGTTTAAATAGTTTTATTGGAAACAATAATTGGGTTGGATTAGAATTTTAATGATGCAAGATGTTCAGGTATATGTAATGTTGTAAAATTGCTGTGGAGCTGACAATTTTCAAGTTAAATGTATCTGGAACTACCAGTCTCAGGTATGAAAAACTGGACAGAATAATGTCATTTATAGCATAGTTGTTTTGTTCATGTATTTAGATTTTCTCCCTAGTCATCTATATTTAGAAATTTAAAGTTAATTATAGTTTTTTTAATGATGTTTCAGACCATGGTTAAATCTTTTGAGGTCACTGAATTACCAGGTAAATAGACATGTTTTCTCTACTTTTTTTTA
Organism: Gynostemma pentaphyllum; assembly: GCA_028015215.1. NCBI lineage: Eukaryota > Viridiplantae > Streptophyta > Magnoliopsida > Cucurbitales > Cucurbitaceae > Gynostemma > Gynostemma pentaphyllum. The sequence goes on along the minus strand of CM051349.1, from coordinate 39,776,610 downwards.
AATAGGTATGAATGAGAAATTTTATTTCCCCCCATTTTATTTTCTGGATTGGACTGTAGCCCATTCTCCAACATTGGTGTTGTGTTTTCAGTTAGATCGGCCAAATTTATATCACGGAAACAATGGGTTGTTGCTGGAGCCGATGACATGTTGATTCATGTTTACAACTATAATACAATGAACATGATAAAAGTTTTTATTTATAGATTTGGAATCTTGGATCCCCCGATCCTAACTTTATGTTATATGCCCATTAGAAAGGAGTGAATTGTGTTGATTACTTCATAGAAGGTGACAAACCTTACCTCATAACTGGTTCTGATGATCACACTGCTAAGGTCTTTTCAACTAACTAGTTTCCTTAGTATTGAAGTGTTTTAATGAGTTCATGATGTATGGAATAGTTATGAGTGTCATCTTGTTAACACACGTATGAGACTACTAAACCAAGAGATGTGTCCAGATATTGGATGGTCATATTCACAATGTCTCTGCAGTATGTTTTCATCCTGACCTTCCTATTATTATTACGGGTTCCGAGGATGGAACAGTTCGCATATGGCATTCAACCACTTATAGGTAACTTTTTTTTTTGAAAATTTATGATATTAGTGTGTTTGTATTTCGAGAAGCTGGATTTAGAGAACTCTGAAGATGGATTTGTGAGTAATTTGGTTTTTTTTAATTTGTTTTAATTATATTGGTTTTGCAAATTTTGAACAAATTTTATTGCAATACTAAACATTCTTGCTCAAATGACTGAAAATGGTAGTACTATTCCAAATCGTTGAATTCACATCCTGTAAAGTCCCGGTCTTTCAGGTAATTAATAATTGATTATTTAAAATGATAATATATTGATTTTTTAAATTTAAGTAATAGACAATTCAATTATCTAGTTTAAAATTTAGGGAGGGGTGGATTTAAATCAATATTGTTAAAATGATGTTTTAAATTAGTATATTAAGGGGAAGAGATGTGGAGAGGGGTTTAGTAGAATGGTGGGCCATGCTTGGTGAGAGAATTATTGGGCCTTTTTTCATTCTTATATGGCAATATCCATTACCCATTAATGATTAGGGTTTTAATTTGGTTAAAAAAAAAGAGAAGGAAACATCATCTTCTTCCTCCCTTTCTCCTTGCTGCCGTGAATCTCATGTTGGAGGGGAACCCTTCTTTTTATTTATTTATTTGATTTTACTTGATATCCAATCCTTTTCCCATCATCTTGCCTTGACCCATCTTCAACCGAGAGGTTATTGAAACTCCATTCTCCTTCTCTTTTTCCTAGGGCTGCCGTGGATCTTACTTCCCAAACAAGTGGGAATTTAGAAATTTTCCTTCCACTTCCTTTCTTCCTTGCTCAATTTGTTGGGAAAAAGAAGAATCACACTTGAATCTTCAAAGGGGTAAGCTTCCACCATCTCTCCTAAAGTTTTGTGTTTATAACCATGGTGGATAACATGTTAACACTCTTTCTCCTTGTGAATAGTGAGGCTAAATATGTGTTTATGCTCTCTGTCAAATTACCCTTTTGCCATTAAATTTCATTTTAAGTCAGGGGCAGATTGGTCTTTTCAGAAGCGGTTATCTCCTTCCTCAACAACTTTCGTTTTTCTTCTTCGTGAGCTGAGAAACTAGTCGTTGATAGCCACTGTATAAAAAGGAAAAGAGAGAGATTGAGAGTTGTAATCTGAATGAAATCCATTAATGAATATAGAGATCTATGATTTGTGAGAGAGGACGTAGGATTATCCGAACCTCTATAATTTCCTGTGTTCTTTAATTTCTGTCATTTTTCTCGTTCTTATTGTTGTTCCATTGCTGAGATTGAGAGATTTGTGAGTTCTTGAGAGCGATTTCGTAACAAATTGGTATCAGAGCCTTGGTCCAAGATCAAATCGATTTGCAATTAAAAATCAAAGAAGATAAGCTTCACCAGATTTGAGGTGGAGAAATTCGATGGGAAGGGAGACTTCTCTCTATGGAAGAGAAAGATTAAGTCAGTACTTGTCCAACAGAAGGTTTCAGCCGCACTTCAAGAACCGGAAGCCATGCCTGCAGAGTTGAAGGAACTGGTGAAAATGGAGATGCAAGAAGTTGCCTATAGCATCATCATTCTCCATTTATCAGATAATGTCCTTAGGCTTATTGAGGAAGAAGAGACAACAGCTGCACTTTGGGCAAAACTTGATAGTTTGTACCTTGCAAAATCCCTACCCAATACTATCTTCTTGAAAGAGAAACTTTTTAGTTTCAAGATGGACAACACAAAATCCCTTGATGATAATCTGGATGATTTCAAGAAATTGATCAGTACACTGGCTGGCGCAGGCGAGAAGGTTAGTGAGAAGGATCAATGCATTATCTTACTAAATTCCTTATCTGATTCATTCAAAGATGTCAAGAATGCTTTGAAATATGGAAGAGCTGCCCTGGCAATGGAGGAAATCATTGATTCCCTGAGATCAAAAGATCTTGAAATGCAGACTGAAAAGAAAGGAAAGAACAGTGGAGAGTCATTGTTCGTAAAGTCAAAAATTGGCAAGAATCAATTCAAAGGGAAGACAGATCATAAGAAGAAAATGAACAGCAAAACCTTCAAGTGCTATCATTGTAACAAAGAGGGACACATAAGAAGAAATTGCTACAAATGGAAGAGGGAGAATTAAGAAGGGGAAGCAAAAGAGGGTGAAAAGAATGCTGCAACAGATCAGGCAAACCAGGTAGAAGCCGATGCTGAAGTTCTTGCAATTACTGAAAAGAACATTGACAAACAATGGATTCTTGATTCCGGATGTTCCTATCACATGATACCCAATAAGGATTGGTTTGAATCCTATGAAGCCATTGAAGAGGGGCAAGTGTTGCTTGAAAATAACAAGCCTTGCAAAGTGATAGGAAAAGGAAGAGTAAGAGTCAAGATGTTTGATGGCCTGGAGAGAATCTTGTCTGATGTTAGGCATGTCCCTGAGTTGAGGAGAAATCTAATCTCTCTTGGTACTCTTGACCAAAAGGGGTACACATATGATGGTAAGGATGGCATCCTAAAGATCATGAAAGACTCAAGAGTGGTAATGAAAGCCATAAGAGTCAATGGCTTGTACCATCTCCTTGGCAGCACACTAGTTGGAGGAATGACTGTGGGAGATGCTGCCACTGTAAAAGCAAATGAAAGGTTGAATGCAAATCTTTGGCATAAAAGACTTGGGCACATAGGAGAGAAAGGGCCTTGCAGAACTTCAAAAACAAAACCTATTGGGTGAAATCAACCTGAAAGACTTGGAGAAATGTGACCACTGCATCTATGGCAAGACTATAAGACAACCATTTCAAAGATCCACTTTCAGAACCAAAGAAACCCTTGCCTATATCCATTCAGATCTTTGGGGACCAGCAAGAGTGGACTCAATGGGTGGAAATAGATACATGATGACCATAATTGATGACTGCTCAAGAATGTTGTGGGTTTACATGCTAAAAACTAAAGATCAAGTGGTGTCCAAATTCAGAGAATGGAAGAGAATGGTTGAGACTCAGACAGGAAAGAAGGTAAAGAAGCTAAGGACTGACAATGGCCTTGAGTATGTAAATGAAGAATTTGAGAAATTATGCAAAGAAGAGGGCATGGTCAGACACAAAACTGTAAGATACACCCCCCAACAAAATGAATTGGCTGAGAGGATGAACAGAACCATTTTGGAGAGGGTCAGAGCTGTACTGTCAGAAGCAAGATTACCAAACAAGTTTTGGGCAGAAGCTGCACACACAGTTGCATACCTGATAAATAGAACCCCTTCCTCTGCAATTGAGTCCAAGACACCCTTAGAAATGTGGAATGGATAGCCCCCCAACCTTGAAAATCTGAGGGTATTTGGCAGCCTTGCATTTGCCCATGTGAATGATGGAAAACTAGAACCAAGAGCAAGGAAGTGCATGTTTCTTGGATACCCCGAGGGAGTAAAGGGCTACAAGCTGTGGCTACAGGATGGAAAGGCAACCAAGACTTTCATTAGCAGGGATGTAGTTTTCAGAGAAGGAGAAATGTATATGACATCAATCACAGACCCAGCAAATCAGAAAGAAGGTAATACTGCCATCCCAATTGAGGTGGAGAACCATGTGATAAGATCTGCTCTGAATGAAACAATTCAAACTGTTGACAGTGAGAACCCTGTTGAATCCCAGGAACCTCAATCCTACCAGCTTGCAAGAGACAGAACCAAGAGAACCATAATCCCCTCTACCAGGTATAGTGATTCTGATTACACAGCCTTTGCCCCATCTGTTTCTGAACTGCTAGATGAACAAGAGCCTGAGTCTTTCTAAGCTGTAATGAGATGCAAAGATAGGAAGAAGTGGGTTGAAGCTATGGAAGAAGAAATGAGTTCCTTGCTGAAAAATGAGACATGGGAACTGGTTAACAGAAAACCAGAACAGAAACTAGTCCAATGTAAGTGGCTTTTTAAGGTGAAATCTGGAAATGAAGAGGGATCCCTGCCTAGATTCAAAGCTAGACTTGTGGCCAAGGCGATCGTTGATCTACGATGGATGATGGCTTAGGATTTTGTTTAAGTCAACACTTTTATGATAGATTCTAATAACTTGTCTTATTCGAACATTTTCTACTTTTCTGGTATTTTACTCTTGCTTGATATCATGACTTGAACTTTATCTCTAGTTTTCATGAATGATGCTGAGACTCGATGTCTATTGTTAATTATGTGAACTGAGACTTCTTTAGAAATTCATGATGAATTATAGATGGATTATTTATCGATATTGTGATGTGGACTGTTGTTATTGAATTGTCATTTCAGGTTATTGGTTAGTCCATATTTTAAACGTCATCATGCCGTTTTTTTTAGAATATAAGTCTTCCGCTGCTTGTACTGTTTTTAATTGTTTTAAAAGAGTCGGGTCGTTACACATCCTATTTGGAACATCTTGACTTGGGAAATTTAAGTGTGTATATTTAATTTAATTTAATTTGCTCAATCCAATTATAATTTTATAGTTGAGGAAAATTATGACATTGTTGCTTGATAATTCTCTAATCTACTTTTTTGCATACTTGCCTTGACTATATTGGTGATAGCAAACCATATTCATAATTTGATATTCTTTTTACTTGTCATTTTCATTATCAGAAAGTCATTGATCAGATTAGGAGCGAACATGCCTGCAAGAGCAGAGAGATTAATTAGGCGAAGCGACTTTGATCAGTACACCCAGGTGGAATAAATCAATGCTCGTTGGATCGAGATGTAAATTATCTATCAAACTTCTGACCCCTCGAGGAAGCTGCACGAGTGGGTGGATTTTTCAAGAGACCTTGAGTAGGGAGAAAGAATGGTGGGCGTCGAATCCATCAAAAATAAAGATCTCTACTTTCGATTTATGGATTTGTAGTAGTGAAAAGTAGGGTCGAATCCACAGAAATTGGTGAATTAAAATTGGGGGGGTTTTGAGTTTGTTGAGAAATTGAGAAAGAAAACAATAAAAGTTAAGAAGATATTCAACGGGAGAAAGTTCCAACCAAAGGTGTAATCATCGTTTGATTTATATTATTTGATCATTGATTTTCTAATGAAATCTTAACTCATTCTCTAAATTGGTTATGATTATTAAGAACGTCTTATTAATCTATCCTTCCTTAGTTCGTCGGCAATTAAGATACGATCATTAATTACTTCCCTAATCAATGACAACCCTAGAGTACGACAATAGAATTTAATCAATGACAGCAATAAGATGAGAAGGACGACCAATTCTAGCCAACAAATGCGAAACGTTTGATCTATTTAGACTAGATCCTATATTTTCATAGCATGAGATGAAAAGACTTATTAATCATTCATAGTAATTGTCACATGGATTAGAATGCATAAACAATTACGGATTTAAACACTCTAATTGACGATCTATCAAATTGAAGAATGATCAAAGGGCCCTATTTGAACAATCAAACAATATGATATTGAATGCATAAAATATAAAACATAGAAATAGAGAAGAATTAGAAAGAAAGATGAAGAACAAATCTCACAAATATAAGAATCAAACTTTGATTAACCTTGGTTGGAAATTGGGAGTTTATCTAGACATGGATTTCATCATTCTCTAAGAAAACCTAGGGAAAAACGTTATGGACCTATTAGAAAAGAAGTCTCCCTTTTATATCCTTGAAAACTAGGGTTTAAAACAAAAGATAAAATATCTATCCTAAAAAATCCGAACTGGCGTCGCGGCACTGATTTTTGGGCGCTGAGCAAAAAGACTAAAATCTGGAAATTTCACGCTTTCGGTGCTATGGCGCTAGAAAATCAGCGCTAGGGCGTCGAACTCTCTGGAATTTTGGCTTGGAATCAAACTTTTCCTTGTGGCTGCGGCCACTAAAAGTTGACCCCATCAGTGACGCGCGTCACTAATTCTTAAAATAGGCATTCACGACAGGGTATTGACGACGTGTCTGTCGACGCGTGCTCGCGTCACCAAAGATTATTGGAGACGAGGAGGTATACTATTAGTGACGCTATGGCGCGTGGTGAATACCAGAGTTTTTTGTAGTGAAAAACCTCTCAGCCAATTAAAAGAAACAATTCACATTTGTAAACTTACACTTTCAATTGACCTGCTTGGCATTTGTCTTCATACCCATTTAATCACCATACAAAGTCAAAGTGGGCTGGACTTACTTTGGGCTTTAAATCATTAATTTCATTTATTTTGATTTGTCTTCATAAATACCCAACAAATTCCACCTTGAAGACAACATAAAACACCATGTCTTCACTGCAGCGGTAGCGATTCCAATTCCACCTTGACAGGATAGAATAATTCATAGCTTCTGCTATAATCATTGTCTTCACCGACAATCATAGTTCTCAAATTTGAGAGCTATCCTACTCCACCATATAAGTAGATCCACTTGAAATATCACCTTTCAAGATTTCCCCTTTTTCGGCACATGTCGATAAACCTTGCTGAAATTATGGTGCAACTTCCACCTACTTGGCTTCCCCGGAAGTTCTTCAGCCATCGACACCAATTCCACACGTCTTGCATAACTGCCAAGTCAATGCCCGCGTGCATCCGCTAACAACACATCCTCTATCATGGTAAAGCGGTCATACCATGAGGATGAATTTCCTCTTTCTTCAAACAAAGTTGTCGTCTCCCTTTACAAGAGAGACAATGTTAGCTTCCAACCCAGAGCCCTTTGTCGAACCTGCTCTGTTTGGACAATCTCTTTTCAGGTGACCAGATAATCCACATTCCCAGCAGCTTTTCTTTTGTATGAAATTCTTCTTCTTCCTATTGCCAACTACCAACATAGAGTTGTGATGTGAATCGCGCCCTTCACTCTTCAACCTCCTCTCCTCCGATAAGAGTTTACTTGTAGTTTCTGCAAAATCCAAAGAATCCTTTCCATACATTAGAACCGTCTTCATGTGCTCATAAGAAGTTGGAAGAGACAAGATGAGCCTAAGTGCCTTATCCTCCTCATCTACATTCACTTCGATTGCCTCCAGTTCTGAAATGATACCATTAAGAACACTCAAGTGATCTGAGATTTTTGTACCTTCATCCATTCGCAATGTGTGAAACCGCTCCTTCAAGTACAACCGATTTGAGATACCCTTAGCTTGATACAAGGCTTCAAGCTTCTCCCAAAGTTCTTTAGCTGTCAATAATTCCATGCATATTTGCAAGAACATTTTTAGCCAAACATAGTCTTATTGCGCTTGCCACCCTCAAATCCATCTCCTCCCAATCTTCATCGTTCAAACTAGACTTTTTAGCACCTCCACTAGAACCACTGCCATCTGATTTCGTTGAATCACCATCACCGCTTGATTGATTGAGAGCACCACCGCTCGGTCTTCCTTTCAAAACCTTGTGTAACCCAAATTGTATCAATACATCCTTGACTTGCACTTGCCACAAGCCAAAATTGATCATCCCATCAAATTTCTCCACATCAAACTTCACCGGACTCATAAAGTTTGACATACTTTCACTCCTAACTTGAATCTGCGGACAATTATAACCTAAAGCTCTGATACCAGTTGTTGGGAAAAATCACCTTCCCACGTTCACCGTTAGGAATAAAAAAAGTAATCGAGAAATTAAAGAATAAAACACAATCAGAGAGACACGAGAATTTATACTGGTTCACCCAAATTGGCTACGTCCAGTTGCTACCGCTGCGGAATTCACTATGATGATCAAAGTTACAATAGAGAAATATTCTCAATACACTAAACCGTGTATTAACCGCTCAAAAGCCCTCAAGAAAGAAAACCCTTTATTTTACAATATTTCTCACAAACTCACTCACCACAAATATTGCTCACAAATCCTCTCTGCCGCCAGACGAAGAATAACAAGAATTTCTTACTTTTATCTCTCGGCTCCTCATTCTGCAAAAGACCACAGCCCCCACACAAATATATATATATATATATATATATATATATATATATATATATATATATATATATATATATATATATATATATATATATATATATATATATATATATATAGTTGCAAAATAATTGACCTACTTAATTATTGCACTTCACGCTTTCCGATGGTGGACCAAAAACCTCTCAGCCAATTAAAAGAAACAATTCACATTTGTAAACTTACACTTTCAATTGACCAGCTTGGCATTTGTCTTCATACCCATTTAATCACCATACAAAGTCAAAGTGGGCTGGACTTACTTTGAGCTTTAAATCATTAATTTCATTTATTTTGATTTGTCTTCACAAATACCCAACAGTTAGTTAGGGGTATTGGATTATAAATAGAGTGAATGTGAAGGTGTGAAGGTATCTAAGATATTAGTCAAGTAGTCATTAGACTATTGAAAGGGAGTGTTATAAGCCTCTCGAATGCTTAGTAAATTCTTGTAATAGTTTTATTTTAATATAATATCACTTTAGTTCCTATCACATTTCTTATGAAATTATATGAATGTTACTGATAATTTAATTTAATGTTAGATTAGTTACGAGGTTTCAAGCTCACCAGTGAAATTGGACATTGTTCAACTAAATATTATTTCCCTTCCCTTTCATTCTTTTCAACTTTTATTGAATAGTTTGTATTGACACGAAAGTTTATAAATGATATCGACAATCGTGCATAATATTATAATTGTTACCTCGTTGTAAAAAAAACATGTCATGAAGATTTCAACATTAGATATTGTTAAGGTATATTAGACTAGAATTAATTATGGTGATTTGTATTTGCCTTATTTATCTGAGTTCTCTTAATTTCTTAATTAGCTCGTTTACCATATTTATCTAGGTTAGCTTTCCTATATAAACCAATGTAATACTCTGTTACAATTAAACGATTCAATACAATGTAGTCTTTCCGCTAACAGACATAAACATTGATTAGATTATGAAGTAATTTAATGTTTATACTCATCTAGTTCATAATCTATTTAGCTCGCGAAAATATGTTGTTCTGAAGATTATGAGAAGTGTACCGAAATATCCAAACTACTTCCTTGTATTTTGGGTACCGAAATATCCAATTTCATCCTATGAATTGGAAGAAGTGTTCCGTTAAACTAGAATGCAAATTTTAGTACAAATCATTTATAATTTATAACACATGGAAAAATTGATGAAAATTGACATCTCTCAAAATAAAGTAATCAAATCCACCAAAATGGGGCAATTACTGAAATAGCATATTTTTACATACTAATTACTGAAATGTTTGAACTTTTCAATAATTACTCAAATAGCATAATTATAGTTCAATGATTTATTGAACTGTAGTTCAATAATTTATTGAACTAAAAAAATTAAATTTTTTAATAAATTCATTGAAAATAATAATAAAAAATATCAAATAATTCAATAAATTATTGACCTAGAACTTAAAAAACCAAAAAATAAACAAATTCGTTAAAAATACCTATGAAAAATAGTTCAATAATTAATTGAATTATAGTTCAATAATTTATTGAACTATAATTATGCTATTTGAGTAATTTTTAAAAAGTTCTGACATTTTAGTAATTAGTATGCAGATTTATGTAAACAAATTCTTCACCAAAGTTGACATTGCTCAGATTTTTTTCTACTTGCCTTTGCAAAAAAAAATCCATGGAAATCAACCAAATTCACCAAAATATATAACCAAAATAACTTCACCGTTAACATATAAAAGGGAAATTGTCGTTGGTGGTAAAATTTAATATTTTATTATTAGAAAGTATAAAGAGAAAAAAAAAACAAGTTGATCACTAATTAATTATGATAAATGATAACTGTTTCTTGATTTAAATATTGATTAAAAAAATGGCTGTCAAACTGAGGTTAATTTGCTGACGTGTCAAAAGATGACTAGGCTATTTTAAATGATGTGGCATACTACTTGGCATTTATAAAATCCATCTTCGATTGGCTAAGTTTGTAGAGGTCAAAAACGGTGAGGAAAATCGAATCGCCTATACCTTTTTTTTTTCTTTGCAGGTTAGGGTTTTTTATTTTGATTTTGTATCAGTATTAGTATTGGGGATTTTGTTATAATTGCTAAGAAGTAGAAGGATGTGTTTCTTTAATTATTATTCAAGATCTGTTTATCAACCATCTTAATGGTTTTGTTTTTAATCCATATTTGGTTGTGGATTGAAGAGATTAATTCCCTTTGTGATTCTTAATCAAGTTGTGTATAAATTAATTAAAAAATCAGGGCTTGATGTCTTGTTAGCAGAAATATGAATTGCAAGATGTGGGTTTATGGGTTGAGGGGAGATAGGAGGGAATTATAAAGGGAAAGGGACAAAACAAAGGTAGAGAAGGCTTGCATGAAGGAAAATTGAAGTGATGCTCTGTTATGCGTTGCTTTGCTTCAGGCGTGGGCTTGAGCTTGATAGGGAGGGTGAGAGAGGGGTTGAAAAGTCAGAGAATTAATGAAATATAAAAATATATTAATGCCAAGTAGGACACCACCTTATTTATAATAATCCATGTCATCTTTTGACACGTCAGCAAATTAACCTCAATTTGACAGTCATTAACAGCAGGACTAAAAGAGAGTTTTTCTTAAACAGTAGGAGTAAAATAAACTACAAGGACCAAATAGACATTGAATACAAACTAAAGGGACTAAAAATATATTTTACCCATTTAAAAAAAAATAAAAAAAATAGAGAAGTTATAAATAATTAAAGTAAAAATCTCAATCCAAAGATAGTAGTAGTAAACCGTGATATGATAAATTTACCTACCGATTTGTAGAATAAACATTTTAGACTCGAAAATTGTAGAGTCTCAATGTAACATAAACGCATATTAAACATGATAATTTAATGTTCGGAGGGCCAAAAAGAATTCCTTAGCTTTTTTTAACCTAAAACATTTTTTTTATAGTAAACAACAGTTTTTCATTGATGAATGAAAAAGCCAAACCTAAAACATTTTAGACCCTCCTAAAATTATTCGAAACAGACCCTAATTTATTCATGAGCCGTGTAATTCTAGGCAAAGCCGTAGTTGTTCGTCGATAATTATTTTTTTCCTCGAAACTCCTTCAATTTAACTTAAACTATTAAAGCGAGGAAAAATTACCCCCCAAAGAAAAATCTTTCTACCCCGGAGGAAAATCAAAATTTTGGTCTCCAATAGTCTTAATCAATCTCAATCAGATGTATAAGGCTTATTTATCACAAAGGTTTACAGAAACTATTTTCTTTGAGAAAATACACCCCCAATGAAACAGAGATACTCCGAAATTGAAAGAAGAAGATATCCCACATAGAAAGAATAAAACTATGCAATATGAACACTTCTAGCAGAGGACAGAATATATATATAATTTTCAGAATGACTCCAATGATCTTCCTAGTAATGAATAAAGGATCCATTCCCAAAATCAAAATTTTCAAAACCACAAAAATGAGAGTATATATATGAACAATTGGTATGTAAATACAGAAGTCCTTTTCCAACCAAATGAGACAAGGAAGAACATGAAGCCACATTTTTCACAAAGAATCCTTCCCTTTACCCATAAATGGATTACCACAAAGACATTGATAAACAAAGGCCAGAAAGAATGAATTTGAAAAGACCGCCACACTGAACAAATTGAAGAAAGAGAAAGACCACCAGATTTTCTCATAAGAAACCACAGTTAAGAAAAGGTGTTCTTCCTTTGGAGCAAGAGACCAAATGAAGAATCTCACTTCTTAAAAAACTGGAGACTTGTAGATTTTACAAGCCATAACTCTAAAAAAAACCTCTGTTCTATCAATAAAAATAAATAAGAATTGGATTCCAAGAACAAAAATACTGATTTGTACAAATTCCAACAGAAATTGGTCCTGATTAGGCTTATGCTTACTGATGATGATATGATTTTGAAGATATAAAGCCAACTTTTCATTGATGAGATATTGTCAAACCCAAATCAACAGTGTATCATTGAGATAGACACATTAGTAAATACACAGACCTCAATGTTTGGCAGTCTTCGACTTCATGGATTAGGTGGGTTTCAGACAGGATACTATAACTATAAGCCAACACCTCAAATCCTCATCTACAGCACCTCAAATATCACATTCTAACTAAGGAAAAAGTATTGAACTTTAAATTTAAAAGTCTAGCATACTACACCTATGCCCCAATTATATGACTCTGAATTTGATATTCTGTAATTACCTAAAATCTCGTAACCGCAATAATCATAAAATATTAAGATAAATGTTTAATCTATCCTTCATAAATTATATAATCTGTAAGCTAACTAAATGGTTAACAATATATTGAACCAAACTATCACAATTCACAAAGACAATCAAAACCTAAGAATGGATTAACTAGAAAGAAAACTATACAAAACTATTGAAAAGAAAGATTTCTAACTCTAAACTAAGTTTCTAAGCCATACAAAATACCGGTAAATTTCTGAAGATCACCATTCTTGAAATATAGTTCCCTAATCTTTAGGAATGAGCGCAATGTCAGCAAGCTATCAGAACCAGCCTGATGGCTCTTACCAGTTTCACGTTTCACATCGAGAAATTGACACACACGATCGAGACCTCCATACAAATTGTCACAGAATCTCAACATGTGCTTCACGTCAAAAACCGTCGGCCCGAAGAATAACCTTACACAATTCAAGAAACCGATTAAATCTTCCGGTAAAACCCTCTGAGTGAGTATCTTCACCAAATAACCAAAATCGTAAGCACTGTGAAACGTCACCCAAGAAACTGAATCACAACACACCAGCCCTGAAGACATCAACAATTCCGCAAAATGAATAGAATCTATCCCAAACTCTCGATTCCGCTCAAAATCAATCCCCTGTTGCCTTAACAATGCAATAGAATCATGCGCCTGTAAATCACGTGACACATCAAAATCCCTAAAATTGAACTCCCAAATATAAGAAGTATTCGTTCCGAATTCCGGAAGATTGCCTTCATCATCAGAAAGAGTAATCCCAATCTGGATCAATTTGAGCCGATCAACATTTGCTTTAAGAAGAACGTAATTGGTTTCCGATCGAGAACGCCGGGAATTCAAATCTGTGGAATCTGAACGAACAATAACACCAGGAAATTCTGTATCCATGGAAATCTTGGGGAAATCCTCAATTATAGATCTGATCAATCGAAACTCGGAATCAAGATTATCAGACCATACAGATCTAGTAACAATGGATCGCTCGACCGGTAATTTAGATTTGAAATCAGACATCGCATGAATTAAAGAAAAGGAAAAGAGGATTGAATTCAAGAAAATAATTAGGGTTTCGTTATGAGCAGAGATTAGGGATTTATTGAAAGAAGAGGATTAAAAAACAAAAGTGATCCGGAAAAAAGGGTAAAGAGTTCTCCACGATAAGACGTGAAAAAACTAAACCCTATAATTTTAAATTCAATTTGATTTGATTTTAATATTAGGGTTCTTTCTTGGGATTAATATTTATAGGTTCTTTAAATTAAAAAATATATATATTATAGGTCGGTTTTGCCTCTTTAAAAAGAGTTGGCAGTATTAAAAAAAAAAAAAACTTTATTCTTAAACTGCATGAGATGTAATTTACATGAAAATAAAAAATTATATTTTATAGGAAAATAAAAAATTGGCGTTTTATGAATTATGCTCAATTTCCCTTTTTTTTAAAATCTTTTTCTTAAAAAAAAATCCCTAATTCTCTGCTCAAAACGAAACCCTAATTTTTGTTTCTTGAATTCTATCTTTCTTTTTTTTTTTCCTTTTGTTTTTTCTCTAATCCATTGTCTGATTTCAAACAAAAATTTCTGGCTAAGAAATCCACTGTTAGTATGGTTTGATAATCTGTTTCATTTCATTAGATCTCTAATTTACGATTTCCTCAAGATTTCCATGAATTCAAAAAAATCTGGAGTTATTGTTTTTTCAGATCATACATAATCAAATTTTCAGCGTTCTTGATCGGAAACGAATTACGTTCTTTTTAAAACTAACGTTGATCGACTCAAATTGATCGAGATTGGACTTACTCTTTCTAATAATGAACGTAATCACCCGAATTTTCGGACGAATACTTCATAATATTCGAGATTCAAATTGAGGCATTTTGATGTGACACATGATTTATTGTTAAGGCAACAAGAGAATGATTTTGAGCAGAAACGAATGTTTGGGATAGATTCATATCATTTTTCGGAATTGTTGGATGTCATCAGGACTTGTGTGTTGTGATTCGGTTTCTTGGGTGACGTTTCATAATGCTTATGGTTTTGGTTATTTGGTGAAAAAACTCACTCAGATTGTTTTACGGGAAGATTTAATTGGGTTTTTTGAATTGTGTGAGGATATTCTTCGGGCCGACGGTTTTCGACGTGAAGCACTTGCTGAGATTTTGGCAGGATCGTGTTTGTCAATTTCTCGATGTGAAATGTGAAAATTGGAAGAGTCATCGGGCTGGTTCGGATAGTTTGCTAACATTGTGCTCATTCCTAAAGATTAAGGAACTATAATTTAAAAATGGCGATCTTCAGAAATTTACTGATATTTGGTATGGCTAGAAATCTTTCTTTTCAATAGTGAAATGTGAAACTTGGAAGAGTCATGGTTAGGTTTTGATTTTCTTTGTGAATTGTGATAGTTTGGTTCAATATATTGTTAATCATTAACTTACTCTAAATCCTACATATAAATTATATGAGTTTTATACGTGAAAAGGGTGTAGGCGTAACCATTGATTTTCTTTGATATAATTGATATTTCATCAATATCTTGTGAAATATCTAGTAAAATATCTAGTGAAATATATCTAAGACTTTAGTAAACCAATAATATTATTATTGATATCTAGATCAACATTTCCATAATATCCTCCACATGGTTTTTATTTTGGCAGTTTTATGGTTAAAAAAAGTAATAATACAAAAAAAAAAAATTGTAAAGAAAATATTAAATTTTATTGGATATCTGATTTCACTTTTCATAATTTATGAGAGAAAAAACACAATTAGAAAAAACCAAAATTACAAGAATGTCACTACAGTATATATTGAACTAGTTTTTTAGTCATAGCTTTTGATCCAATAATTGTGATATTGGACTCGTAAAAAAATATTAATAAGAACCCAAATTCATACCGTTTAAGACAAATAACAAAAAGAATCAAAATAATGGTCAATAAATAAGGGTGTTTCAGTCATTTTTGTTATTTTGTCTTTTTATAAATGGTATAAATTTAGGTTCTTATTGATCATCGTATTATCTCGAGTCCAATTTCATAAATGGGTCGTCTTTACAACTCTTAAATAAAAAATTATGACTAAAATCTATATTAATCAATATAGTGGTATTTTCATGATTTTGATTGTTTTTTTTGTTTTTCTCCTAAACAATAAATTCGTAGAGTGTATACATATTCACGTCTTTCTTCCCAAAAAAATATTATGAAATCATATATGAAAAAAAAAATCCCCTCGACATATGGAAAGATATCATTTAACTCTATTCGATAATCAAACATATCAATAAATTGTCGAATATATTTGAAACCTTGAGGTTTACATAATTACAAAAACTAATTAAACTTATCAAACTAAACTAAACTAAAATACTTTTACGTAATTATAACAGTTTCAAAAGACATCAATAGTAATCTCTAATATCTTTCCACACCAAAAAGAAAGAAAAAAAAAATCCTTAGATCCTTTTAATATATGGAGTTTTTCAAAAAAAAAAATATTAAATGAACGGATAAAAAAAGAAAAAAAATGTAAAATTTTCAAGATTAACATATTTTTCCTCTATGATTCAAAGTAAACATGAAACCCCAATCCAACCCCTCTTAAAATGCAATTTTAAAAATTTTAAAATAATTGATGTTTTTGAAAATACATATTCAGAAAGAGTCCTGTAGTGGACTTTCTTTTTAATATAATATATATTATATAGATACATTACGATATTAAATTTTGCTATAGAATATATTTTTCTTTAAATCATTCAATTTTAGTTTCTAATTACTTAATGAAAGTAAGAAAGCAAACCTTAAACATAATCACGACGCCTAATTTTGGGTTGAAATTCAAAGACATACTTTAACTAGAATAACGCTACAATTTTATAGAGACGCAATTCATAAATTACTATTTTATTCCACAACCAAGCACACCATATATATAATCTAATTAAAGTTTAAGGAAGCAAGAGAAATTATAAGATGTTTAAAATATCTATGGGGCTATATATTTGCCCTATTTTATAACATTTTAACTATTTAGATATTTAGTATCTAATCAATAAATCAATCTCCATATTTAGTGTTTATTTGAGATAGTTTTTATAACGGTTTAAAAATATCTTTTTTTTAAATAGTTTAAAAATATTTATGATAACTATTAAAAATAAATATTTTTAAAAATTGTCATAAATAAAAGATTATGATCTCTTGAGTACTAGATTATATACCTAATATTTGTTAATTGATTAAATATGTCACCCCCAAAGTAGTTATCGGAAATATAGTTTTCAACAATCTCTGATTTTAGTTACATATAATAATTCTAAAACTAATTTTATCATATACATAATTCTTCAATTAATTATTTAAATGCTAATTATCATGACTTATCTTTAGTTTTAATTTGTCCATCTCTTTATATTGATATGGAATCAAATGGTTTTTGTAACAGCCACTCTTTCTAGGTTTGACTAAAAACACACCTTCAATAGAGTTATTTAATATTTACAAAAGTAGACACCATGTTTAAGAAAGGTAGACTTCACTTTCTTTCATATAAAAACTGGTGGGATCCCAAAATTTAATCAACCATTACAAAAATACAATAAGTATAAATTATTTTTAGATTCAAATATTTAAAAGGAAATATTTCTATAATACAAAATTTTAAAAATAAGATGGTCACCATATAAATATAAACTATTGATTTTCTCATCATTTATTATAGTTGACATCGTAATTACTATTTTTAAATTTTTTAAATAAATAAGTATCCATATATTTATATATTGTATAAAATTGAGCAAGAAGAGACTCAAACCTTCGACTTTGTGAGAAGAGAGTAAATACTTAACTGCTTGAGTTGTGCTCAGATTGACATGAGTTATTGAGGGTCCATTTTGATAACCTTCCAAATTTTTGTTTCTTGTTTTTATTTCTCATTTTTTAAGAGATAAGGTTGATTGGTAACTTTTGTTGTTTCTCAACCCTTATCAAAATTGTGTAGAAATTTTAGAAACGATTACTTTTAGTTTCTTGTTTTTCATTCTTGTTTCAAAAAATTTCAACACGTTGATAAATTATTATATTGTACCGTTTTAACTTATAAAATAGTATAAATATCCAAAATTATATAGATATAATATTTTTAAATATTTCATTTAAAGTTGTAATATTTTCCACATATTTTTATTTTTTTTAAAATGAAAAACATAAACAAGAAATGGTTATCAAAAACATAAACAAGAAATGGTCATCAAACACGTTTTTTTTTTTCAAGAAACAAGTGATATGAAACAAGAAATAGTTTCTAAACATATAACTGTTTCTCTTTTAAAAAATATAGAAATAAAAAGCTAAGAAATAAAAACAAAGGAGATCACCAAACGGTTCTCAAGTTACCTATTCTAATATCTCGTAACGATAGCACAATTGACAATTACTTTGATTTAAAATACTTAATTATCCTTGTTATAAAAAAAAATACTTAATTATCCTACATTTGAAGCATCCGCCCCAAATTACCTTTATACTTTCCTTTAAAGATAATGAATACTGTAAATTAAATTCGTTGTATATAAAGTTTTCACTTAAATATATGCTAGGTTCTCATTGGGCTTCCCTTTTATTTATTTTTTATAAATAAGCTAGATTATTAATAGTTCCTTTTGTTAGAGTGCGAATAAATTCCCACACATTGGTTAGAGAAGGAGAAGATCATGGGTATATAAGGAGAAAAGCACATCTCCATTGATATGAGGTCTTTTGGGTGAAACCAAAAGCAAAGCCATGCGAGCCTTGGCCCAAAGTAGACAATATCATACCAATGTGGAGTGTGGTGGCCCGTTTGTGGACAGATGGAGGGGAGGCTCGGTGAATTTATTCGAGGGGAGGATTGTTAGAGTGAGAACAAATTCTCACATTGGTTAGGAAAGAGGAAAATCATGGATATATAAGGGGAATGACACATCTCCATTGGTATGAGGCCTTTTGGGTGAAACAAAAAATAAAGTCATGAGGGCCTTGGCCCAAAGTGAACAATATCATACCAATGTGGAGTTGTGATGGCCCGTTTTCCCTTAACACCTTTATTTGTTCTATACATTTTTTTAATCCTATTTAGTTTCAAAAGAAATAAAGTTATATTTTTCCCGAACTTTTCTGAGAGTTCAAAAGGGATTTGCATTGCTCTAATTGTAATAAAGAGGTTTAAATATTAAAAATATCAGCCTAGTTCTGTTTCTTTTTTTTTAAAAAAACTTTTGACTTTTTTTTCTCTGCAAAAGAAAAAGAGTCTCTGCCAAGTACTAAATGAATCAAATAATAAATAATCTTAAATCTCAAAGGTTCAGTAATTCATTAAATAAAATTAAATAGAAATGTACTATTTGCTCGCACTTACATAAACAAAACATTAAAAATAGGATGTGCCAGCCATTCCAAAGATCCCCTAAATCAATGAAAAAAGTTAATAAATATACTTTTCCCATCCCCTCCAAAGATTAATTTTTCAAATATTTGTTAATATCCGAGCAAAATTACGTGTATCTTGACTAAGTTTATCAGACAATTACACGGTTATAAAATACTTTTTTTTTAAGTGGCCACACATACTTTAATTCTATCTTAATAATCATTGGTCACCCATCTCGAAGCTAATTGATAATGAGAGAAATAACCTTTAAATTTTTATGTAAGGTCTCATCATTTTTCTAATGTGAGATCCTGAATATTTTCTCTCAAAATGGAGGTTTTTTTTAGACTCATCAATTTTAAGTTGGATCTTATTTTTGGACTAGATGATCGTTTGATTTTATTGAGTTCTGATACCATTTTAATAATAATAAGTTTTCATCTCAAAACTAATTGATAACGAGAAAAGTGACTTTTAGACTTCATATATTTTTTTAGATCCATTTAATTTTCAATATGGGATCCTTAATAATCTAACCGCCAGATGAACCTATAATTTGATATCAAAGATTCAATTTTAAAACAGAAGAAAATGATGATCTTTTTAGTTATCTTCCCCATGCCATGCATTTAGAGAGAATAACAGAAATGGGATGAGGAAAGGACATGGAAACAAGGCAAGGAAATAAAGAAGGTTTACTAAAATAGAATAATGGCCAACAGAAATATGGCACTTAGTGAGTAAATTAAAGAGAGAGATCAAAGAATGGGAGAAATTGAAAAGAAAAAAAAAATTAAAACGAAAGAGAAAGAAAGAGAGAGATTGAATTAAATTTGTATTTATCAGATTGACGTAATACCCTTCATTATTCTCAACCGCCTCAATTACTCTTGCATTTATGTACTTCTTAATGGCCTTTCAATCTAATACATTAACATAGTCCCCCCTCTTTTCAACCACCCCCCATCTCTTATTAAAATTGCTAATTAATTTATAATATTCATCTTTTTAGATAGGTATGTTTCATCTTTTATACCATTTAGCTAGTGAGTGACACCAATAAAAATACATATTTTCTTTTTATTATCGAGTTTCAACTGGTGATGTGTGTTTCATTCTCAATTTTTAAAAATAAAATTAATTGGGTAATCCAGTTTGTATTTTACTTTTTCATATATTTAAATATGATCTTTTTTTCTTTTAATTACTCTCTCAATTATGTGTAAAACTTCATCAAACATTTTTATGAATTTAATAAATAATAAAAAAATGTTAAATGAAATCTATACAAACATCCTCAATCATTTACTCAACATCATCATTCACAAATTTGAATCAGTATTTTTCAATGAATAAATACCTAACGAGTTGAAACTCGTATTGATAAAAAGTTATATTATTTTTAAGGCATATGTATTCCTCAAACCACGGGCCAAGTAAAATTACTTATCAAACATAAATAGTAGCACACTTAAAATCTTACAATAATACAAACCTTATCAGTTTGAATAAATAGGTTTTACTTGACCTAGATAAGATCATTTACCACTTTTAAAAACCTCTAATTCAAAACCTATGACTATCTTCACAATTCATTGATTTATGGTCAACCACAACTTTATTCACATAATTCAAAATTCAAACTCAATTCCATAAAAGATTAAAACCTTATGACAATCAACTTTCTATAACGTATTGTCTTCTTTTCTTTATTAATCATTAGTTTTTAGTTTTGATTAGATCATCAAATTTGTTTTTAATAAACATTACATTCGTAGAGACGGTGTCAGAAATATTTCTTCGGGATAAAATTTTCATAAATTTTTTTTTAAAAAATAATGAAGATAAAATATACGAAAAAATGGACCACGCTTCACACTCCATGGATAAAAAAAATATTATAAAACAAAAAAATAAAATAAAGAAAAAGTCACCCCACCAAATTATTAAAAATTAAAAATTACATTCAATGTCACTTGATCTGTTGACATGTCATGCATGTGGGCCCAAGCGTATAAAAGTGGGCCTGACCGGCCCTAGCTTAGTGGGCCCACAGTGTTCTAATTCTTATTTATACTGTTAAATCCTACTTCTTTTTTCCCCCCACGAAGTACGGAAAATCTAACTCCAAGTCAAAATGCTCCCCATTACTTAACCAATTATTAATTTTCTACTCCTAATATACCCTATAAATCTATTTTTTTTCCCTTATTAAAAATAATTATTATAATTTTAAGTTAATTAAGTCAGAAGTGTCAATATCTGACGTGGCAGACTTAATTGAATACAAGGATAGAAAACAAATGGATTTTTTCAATTTATATATCTTTCGTCGATCATCTTATGTTTATATATACTAATGACATTAATGTGTTGATAAAAAAATAAATCAAAAGGTTCGTTAAAATAAGAGCTTATATCAAGTGATTAGTCACCGGTGTCTTCTCAAATTTAATGTAGTATCTAATATATATATTTGTACTCATTATTATACTTATATATATCACAAATCACTACATTTAATAAAGTGCGCATTTTACACCTCGAATCAATTTTATTTTAATAACATGATTATTGTGATATTTGCAGGTGAGTTAAAAAGCGGAAATATTGTTTATAATTAATAAAAAAAATTGTATTTTAAAGAGAAAATGTGTGTTTTATGATTAAAAAAATAACAAATGTACAAGTTTAGGCGTAACTCGACAATTTTATAAATGAGAGGAGAGAGAAAATTGAGAGTAGGTGAGGGGTTGAGGATGTAAAAAAGAAGAAATAGAAGGGCAAAAACATAAAACATTTGGATACTAGCTAGCTGTTAAACGCTGGTTACATAGTCTTCTGCTAAAGACGGAAGAAAAACAGAGCTGAAATCCTAAGAGAAATACAGACATTCTTTCTTTTCCCAAAAACCCCAAAAACTCCCTGAAAATGAAAATTCATCTAACCCCTTTCTATCAACATAATAAAATAAAAATTAAAACTTTATAAAAATTAAAAAAAAAAAAAAAAAAAAAAACACTTCTATTCTATTGGCCCTCAATTTCATCACTAATTTCTTTTCTCTTTTTTCTTCTTCCAAACCAAAACATTACCCCAAAAAAAAAAAAAAAAAAAAAACAGAAAACTAATAATTCCTAATCATAGCAGCCAAAATCAAACATAATGATTAACTTTCTTTTTTTCTTAACTTTTTCTGTTATTATTGACGGCAGAGTTGTCATGAAGGACGTCAAGGAGGACGGTGCTCTTGCATTTGGGGCATTTGGGGTCATCCTCGGACAACATCACGTACATCAGACAGCGTGGGCACCCGACCAGCAGCATAGACGTAGCTTCAGGGCTGTTGGAGTATCTAATTGCTGTGCCATCCTCTTGGTTCAGCTCTGACGATAGGCACGAGCTCGGTGGCGATGTCGGCGATACCGTAGCCGATCGGCTCGGCGACTCGACTCGTTGGTTTGGCCTTGGTGGTGATAAGTTAAGCTTCAACTCCAGCTTTGGAGCACTTCCATTGTTTCTACGGTTCATCTTCTTTTTTCGCTGAAAGCAAAGATAAATAATAATAATCAATCAAATATTCATATAATTTAACGCATGCGGGTCGAACACAAACCCGTATCGATCGATATCACTCTTACCTTATAGAGCGGAGAAAATTGAGAAGATGAAGATGGATTAAAAAAAAAAAGAGGAGAGAATTGAAATTTTGTTTTAAAAAAAAAAATTGAGAGAAGAAAAACACAAATAATTTGTGTGTGTAGGCCAAGTTGGGATAGTTTGTAAAAGAAAAAGGCAATTATATATAATGGGGAAGAAGTGGGCTTTTTATTTATAACTTTATTTAATTGACAGAGAAAGGTATTGAAGTATTTGGTTGAAATTGAAGAAAGAGCGTAAAATGAGGCCAGATAATATTAATGGTTGGAAAAAAAAATCACAATAAATATGCATAAATTAGAAATATTGCAGTAAATATTTTAATTACCTGATGCACAGAAAAAACCCTTCCCTTCATTCAATACAATGGGTAAGTCGGTGTTTGAGAGAGAGAAAAAAAAAATTCAATTGAATAAAGATCTTAATTATTGTAAGATTATCATTTTAAGATTCAAAATTAAGAAAATAGTATATTATATTAAATTGAGAGAGTGGATATTTCGAAGCTTTCGAGTTTTGCGTTGGAGGGAGTATTGATGTCGACTGAATTTTTAAAATCTTTCAATTAATATGGATCAATTTTCTTATTAATATATGAATTGACAATTGTAAAGAAAGATGATCGGTTACGATATTTTTAAAATTTTAAAAAATATAAGAAATATATAAAAGGGTTTTGAAAAGAGAGAAATAAAAAAGGCAAGCCAAGACCCACCTAGAAATTAAATAGAAAACACCAAAAATTAATTGTGTATCCATATAAATCAATTGTAACAGCTAAACTGAAATTAAAACTTTTCAACAGCGCCCAAAAAATATTTAAACACAACAGTACACTGGAAAATTAATGGGTAGCAGCAAATCAAGTGCATAGGAAAGAGCAACTTATTCAATGTTGTAAATAAAATTAATTCCAGAAGTAAAATTTTCAATTTTCCAATTAAATTCAAAATTTAGTTTAATTTAAAAAATAATAATTCATTTTGATTTTAATGACGATGGGTTGGTCCTTTCTTTCCATATAAAGAGTGGGTTTTCAATTTCTTTCACGATATGGGATATTTTGCCACTCTATCAATTTCAAATTGTATTTCAATTCTAATGTTAATTTTTATTTTATTTAATTTTAAAAAAATATATATATATATATTTTTTACCTTTTGTTTTGTTGGTTTTGGAGAAACCAAAGTTATGGGGCATTTGCATGCATGTGTTACTAATGAATGAGAATGAATGTACCGCCAACTTGTTAGTTTGTGTTGTTGAAAGCTAGATGAGGGGAAAAAAAGGTTTCATTTATTAATTATTAGTAGCTTTTATTTTTGTGACTTCTAGAAAAAATACATTAAGAATTGATTATATATTTTTTGTTCCATTCCACCCTTTGAAATGATATGGTTTATAGAAAATAATAAAAACAACCAACTGATTATAAATTACACTTTTGCAGTTTACATGATTTATAAATAACACTCTTGTGGTTTAAAAACGGTTTAAACATCTTTATTCTTTTTAAATTTGTAAACCCCATGTCTCTACCAATTAGTTTTAACCAATTCGAAATAGAGGGCTTATTCCATGTCTGTCATAAATTTCATCCATTAAAAATAATTGAGAACTTCTAATAGAGTGATGTGAATCGTAGGTTCTACACTTCGCTAATAATTACTTAATCTATAAATTATATTCTTTTATTGGAATACTACAGATATAGAATAAACAGTCACAAATTTATCGAAGTTAATGGATATAAATAGATGTGATTTGTAATTAAACAAACTCTAAGGATGTTTAAAACTATGGTAACATCATATACAGTTTGATTTTCAAATCATGCAAACTACCTATAAAACAATCAAGGATCGATGATTTGAAATTTCAGCCCATCAATTGAATCAATTTAATAAATATTTTGTTAGCTAGGGTTGCTCTTTTGGATAGACAATTGAAGGTGATAGAATTTGAAGACGCGAATCACAATAAATATTTGAACCAGATTTTTTTTTTTCAATCAAACTATCATTAACAAACGGTTTGTTAATTTTTATTGTTGGAATTTCTATAATCAATTTTCAAGATATAAAAATTGATCAAAATCGTTTATGAGTTATCTAAAATTGGAAAATTGTTCTTTTTCCTTATCAATTTAGTATTAAAAAAAATCACGTATGCTATGGAAATGATGCCTAAGGACTAGACGATGTGTAACACGTTAGAGAAAAAAAATCGAATGACTGTTTATTTATTATTAGTGATAATCACACCTAATATATTTGGTACAACGGTTGCGTTCATAAATTATTTCGAAAAGAAGTAAAATAATTTTCTTTAATTTCCTCACACACAAACCGATATGCATTAAAATGGAAAATTGGCAGCTCATAAATATGTTTAGTGTGACTCTTTTTCTTACCTATTTTTTTAATCTTCGTCTTCGAAAAATATTTTTATGTCAAGTTATATCTCATTGAAAGTATTTAGATTTACTAAACTATATTTCAACTTTTATATATATATTCTTTTTTCTTTTTTTCAAGAAATTTTCAACTTATATAAGAGCGGGAAAAAAAATCAAAACATTTTTTCATGACACCAATGTATGAGATGATTAGAAAAAAAGTAAAACGATAATAATTAAATTCACGAAATCAACAACATAAAATACTAATTTATGATATCTTTTAATTAGAATTAAATTGTAACGACAATAATTTAAAGATTTTCATTGTTTACGTGTATTTTTCAAACAACTTACTTAAAATTGGGGTGGAATTATATGAATTATAGAAAGAAAAAAAAGAAAGAAAAGGGTGAAATTAATATAAAAGTGTATTAATGGTATGGTAAAACGCACCGTATTTAATCCTCTGTATCAACTTCAAGTTATTAACTTCATGACATTGATAAGAACCTGCCAACTCCTAAAACACTTCAAAATTAAGTTTGGCACTCCACTCCCCTTCCCTTTGACACCTCACTTTCATTATTAACCAATTTCTTATTTATTAAATTATATTTTCATGATGAGTCCATTTCTTAATTAAAATCATTAATTCAATTTATCAATTAATAAATGAGGACTTCTTATATATATTTTTTATTTATGTTATTTACTCACATCCACATGAGCACAATTCTAGACATCTACTTTATTTTCTTAAAATCGAAGGTTCGAGTCTCTTTAACCCTAATATGATGTGACATTTTTATTCACAATTTTTTTAGTTTTTAAGCCGTATATAAAAAAATTTACGTGATATGTTGAGATTGTTTCAAATCATACTCTACTCTCAATTTTTGTTTTTGAGTAGACACACTACACTCAATTTATTAACATATATACTTTGGATTAATTTATAGAAATTATCACACTTTTGTATAAATATTAAAATCTCTAACCAGGAGAAATATTATATATATAATAGCTTCGTTGACGTTCGTCAGTTGCATTATAGGAATTAGGAACTGAAAACCTGTACTCCCAATATGAATTTACATTTTCCTTTTGGTTTCGACTTATACGAGGTTGTGGAAATAATATATAATATGTATATAAGTTGTACTCCCATATATATATATTTCCTCCTTGATTTTCTCGTACACTCTTTGAAGTTTGAAGTAGAAAATTTAAATTATATAAAAAGTAACAATTTAAATTTATTTTCTACAAAATTTTGGAATATTTCTTATCTAAATAATACATATATTTTTTAGAGATTTCATTAGATGACACTTTTTTATGAGTATTTTTTTAGATATTTATGAATAATTTTTAAAATAACAAATACTTCAAAAAAAATGACATTTCTAAAACTGAGATTGATGGATCTCATTATGAAAAATGCTACTTTTGAAATTTTTCTAATTTTTTTATTATTTTTTAAAATTTTCAATTCTTAAAATGTCATTTTTGAAAAACCCTTATATTATTTTATTCATTTTTCACTTCTTTTTTTTCTGATGGGGTCAAGGAAAAGAAAACTTTATTCATTTATATTTCTTTTTATGAATTAAAAAAAATGAAATTCAACATTAAAAGGCTCAGATTTTGACCAAATCTCACTAAATCTAGAGTTAGTCGTTTGCATTTAACAAAACCCTAAATTAAAAAAGCAACTGGACTTGGGAAATCTATTTTCCTTTTTGGGTTTTCAAATTTAGTTGCACTTTTTTTTGCCATATTTTTCTTAATTGTATTATTGAATCCCATACATATCATTTCCCTTAAATTCATAAAAGCATTTGTTTATCAATCTAAACTTTTATATCTTATTTTTCAAAAAAGAAATAATTTTAATAATAGCTTAGAAGATCTTTTTCTTCACATCAAATTAGAGAAAATAAGACTCGAACGTTAGATTTTAAATAGAATATTGATACCTAATCAATTGAACTGAGTCGACGTATATTGAATTTTGGATATTACTTAATTTTGAGTTTAGTTTAGTGATTGAGGAGTAGGAAATGAATATTTCATAGGGAATCCAATTTGAAGCAGAGTCTTAAATGGAAGAAATTTGAATTAATGAAAGAAGTGGGAATTTGGTTAATACAATAAATTGGAAGCTGCTTTCAGTTAATGAGATTTAAGTCTGGGCTTTAAATGAGAGCCACCAAAGGCCAAATCTAGTTGGAGTAATTTATAATTATTCCAATTTTATTTTAAAACTACTTCCTTGATAAGCTTGTATTTATATCCAACCATATTATTTATATTTCTCTTCTAGTAACGGTTATTTTTTTCCAACCTCCTAAAATTAAAGAAATCTCTATACCCCATAAATATTTTTTTTTTTTCTATTTTTCTTGATTAAAACATTTTTATTAGCCAATTCAAAAGTTAGGTATAACACTTTCTTTTATAAAGTTGAAGGTTCGAATCTCCCCTCCTAAGATATTAGACCTAAAAAACGCTTTCATTGTTTGATATCTTTTTTTTACTTTTATACTTAAAAAAATGTTATTTTAATTACATATTTTAAAGTTTCTTTTTGTCATTTGTTAATTTAGCAAACAAATGGTATGGAGTCACGTGGGTACTGATGATGCCAACTAGATATGTTACCATGTAAATTATAGAGACCATATTAAATTTAAATATAACAATGGAAGAAATATAAAAACTAATTGAAGATATAATTTATACTCACTATCACTACATTTAAATCTTAGTAGCATTATGAACGTTCACCCCACTCTATACCCATTTATTTGATTTTTCTTAGATACTCATTTAATTATTTATATAATATTTGGAGGGTAGATTTCAATCCTCTAATTTTGTAGGAACGAATATAAGTAACTTATTGCAAAGTTAAATTTTGATAGATGGACAGATATCCTTAATTTAAGATGAAAATATATAAATGTCAACGTTTCTTTTTTCCTTTTTTTTTCAAATTTAAATAAGCACATCTATCTATAATGGGAAAATTGCACATATGACCTCCATTATTAATGATATTTAATGAACCAAATCCAAGTATTTGATTTCTTTTAAATAAGACCTTTTGCTGATGTCAGCCGAGCGTGAAAAGACGAAAAAGCCCTTGAAAATTTAATGTTTGCGTACGAAAACGAAACGTCAGGTTTTCCTTTCTCTAACTAATTCAGATCGCAAACGAAACGTCATTCTCTTCGAAACAAACGATCCTTTCTCTTCGAAACCCACGATCTCATCTCTATTCCAAACCCACGATCTCATCTCTATTCCAAACCCACGATCATATCTGTTTTCCTTTTTAAATTTCGTACAAGGATCTCTGCAAATCCACGAGAAAAGGTATTATGTCTTTTCGATTTTCTGAAGTTATGGTTTCAAAGTATAGGGCTAATGATCAGTTCGATCATGGGTAATTAGATCACTCAAAGAAGATATGACAGATCATTAGCCCTAAAAGAGGCGATAAGTAATGATCGGTGAGATTGATGATCGGTCAGATCATAGTTAGAGATCGTTCAGATCATAGCCTATAATCTGAACGATCTCTAACTATGATCTGACCGATCATTACCTATTACCTCTTCTAGAGCTAATGATCGGTCATACTTTCTTTGAGTGATCTAACCGATCATAAACAACGATATGACCGAGCATTACCCATGATCGGACCGATCATTACCCATGATCAGACCGATCATAGGCCATGTTCGGACCGGTCAAAACACCAGCACATGATCTGACGTTTATTTTTTTGACCTTTTTTAATTTTGTGTCCTTCAGGTCAAAAGTTCTACTTTGAAATATAGTATTGCTGATCATTTTCATGCCACTGTAACTGGGGTCTCACACTTGTCTAACACTGTGAAGAACATTAAGGATGGACTTACTCAAACACAGCTAGCAATGTTGAGAGAAACATTCATTGGGCGTTTAATTGATGTAGAATTCAAGTTCTGTGGCCCACTCATTCATCTAGTTCTACTAAGAGAGGTTGAACAACCGAATGAGCAAGAGATGGGTTTTCTGATTAGAGGACGGGTAAGGACATTTACGAAGGATGATTTCGCACGTATCACTGGATTGCCACGCGGGAAACCCTTTATACGTAGGGACCATTCTATTAGACTACGAGAGTTGCTGTTCAGAGGCAGTTATGGCATAAACAAGTATCATTTAGATGATAAGATCCTTAATCACGGATTGACAGACGATAAGGACGTAGTGAGGATGACCTTAGTGTACATTGTGGAGCTAGTATTGATAGGTGGATTGAGAAGAAAACTAATCGATACTAGTTTTTATTCATTGGTAGAAGAAGAAGAAATGTGGGAAAGCTTTGATTGGGTTGACACAATTTATGGGATCACGCTTAGTTCACTGAAAGAAGCAATTGAAGGAAAATTAAAACCGACGCAACAAATTGAAGTGAAGGAAGCAATTGATGATGCAATGGTGGAGGATAAGAAAGCGAAGGTAGTGGGTGCAACCTACTCGCTTGCCGGATTTCCATACGCATTCCAGGTAATGTACCGAACACCGCCTTTGTATTA
This sequence comes from Gynostemma pentaphyllum, assembly GCA_028015215.1. Classification (NCBI taxonomy): domain Eukaryota; kingdom Viridiplantae; phylum Streptophyta; class Magnoliopsida; order Cucurbitales; family Cucurbitaceae; genus Gynostemma; species Gynostemma pentaphyllum. The sequence goes on along the minus strand of CM051349.1, from coordinate 39,746,801 downwards.
TCCGGTTGTGAAAGTGTACAATTATCTGATATTATATGATAATTTACCTTGTAAACTATTGTAGGCATGGATTTTCGAACAAATACCTGAGCTTGTTGCTGAAGAGTATATATCAAGAGTGGATACAGATCTACCACCAGTCTGCTCGTGGCGGAGTGAAAAGACCATGACACAGGCCAGCCTTAAGAAGAAAATATTTGATAAATTGGACAAGGTACTTTGTTAATTTTTGTGAAGTTCATTGTTATTTATGAGATCATACACAATGATTGGTCCGATCATAGTGTATGATCGGTAAGATCATAGTGTATGATCGGTTATATTTTAGTGTATGATCGGTCAGACCGTATCTATGATCTGACCGATCATTAAGACAGAGTTATGTTACGTGCTCTGTTTTAATGTTCGGTCAGATTTTGATCGGACCGATCATACACTATGATCTGACCGATCATTGAGACAGAGTTATGTTACGTAATCTGTCTTAATGATCGATCAGATTATGATCTGACCGATCATACACTATGATCTGACCGATCATACACTATGATCTGACCGATCATTGTGTATGATCGGTCATATGAAGTTAATTGAAGTTCTAAATTTGGTTTCATGTTTTTCATGTTAAAGGCAAAACGAAGAAAAAAGAAGAATATTGCTGAAGAAGTGGAGGTGAAGAAAACAAAGGGTGATGAAGTAAATAAAACAAAGGGTGATGAGGTGAAGAAGGGTGATGAGGTGAAGAGGAGGCCGGGAAAAAAGGAAAAAGAAGTGGACAAGAGGACAAGGGATGACAAACCAAGGAAAGTAGGCGGTTTGTCATTGAAGTACAAACGAGTCATTTTAAACTGCGAGGCTCGTATTGAACAGGTTGAAAATGATGTTCGGGATATCAGATCCATGTTAATGAATATTCAGAAGTTATTGGAGAAAAAACATAAAGAAGACGACAATAGGATGGAGGATGATGAGAATGATGGAGTTAGTGATTTATTCATGTATCAACATGAGAGTGAGGGTGAGCAAAGGATGGAGGAGGATGGTAAGAAGGAAGAGGGGAAGGAGGAGGAGGAGGAGGAGGAAAAGGGAGAAGAGGGGAAGGAGGACAAGGGAGAGGAGGGGAAGGAGGAAAAGGCTAAGGGAGAGGAGGGGAAGGAGGAGGATGAGGAGGATAAGGGAGATGAGGGAAAGGAGGAAGAGGATAAGGGAGAGGAAAGGAAGGAGAAGGATGATAAGGGAGGGGATGGGAATGAGAGAGATGATAAGGGAGGGGAGGGGAAGGAAGAAGAGGATAAGAGAGGGGAGGAGGAGAGGGGGAAGAGGAGGGGGGAAGATGGAAGAGGAGAAGGAAGAGACGAAAAAGGAGGAGGATGGGAAGAAAAAGGATGAGGATGAGAAGAAAGAGGGGGAAAAGGAAGAGAAGGAGAAGAAAGAGGGGGAGAAGGAGGTCTCCACTTTAGACATCGTTATGATGTCTGACATGGTTGAGTTTAAGACCCGTCCACGGGGCATTAGAAAAAGGAAAGCTGTAGGTCCACTTCAAGAAGATCCATTGATGTCTGAGAAGAGATTGAAGTTAGAAGAAGCGGGCATACAATTAAGAAGTATAAGCTTTTTATTACCAATAAGAGGAATAGTAAAGTTTTGACACCGTGTCGGTACTACGGTCCAAAACCGAAACCATTCTTCCTAGATTGGCTTGGGGTGAAAAACGTAGATGCACATCTTGGCTGTGAGGTGAGTTAATAAATCTCAATTCATGAATATAACTTCACATTTTTGTCTTACTCACTAATGTTTGCTTACTCACTAATGATTTCTTTTAATATGTAGCAGATTGATACATCCATGCTGTTTATTCAAGAGAAGCTGAGGAAGTGGCCTGAATTTATTAAGCATCCTTTCACAGTGGTTGACTCATATTTTGTAGTATGTAATTTGATTATTGTAATTGTGAAGCTTTGTCTGTATGATCTGACCGATCATGATGTATGATCTGACCGATCATACATTATGATTGGATCGATTATGGTGTATGATCTGACCGATCATACACTATGATCTGACCTATCATACACTATGATCGGACCGTTCATACACTATGCTCTGACCGTTTATACACCATGCTCTCACCGATCTTTACTTGTAAATAAACTTGTGTAATTGTCACAGCAATATTGCGGTAGGAGTTGGGCAAAACATAAGAAAACTGTGAAGAATAATAAAGTCTATGATTGGCAGAAATGTTTTGAACTCATAGACTATGTCGTAGGCAAGCATGGAGACTTCATTGTCCCTTGGGGTGATTGCGATTACGTAAGTTTATAATCTATATTATGTTAAATTAGTTCTGTTAAATTAGTATTAATAACAATTTGTATAATTACTTCCATTAGGTATATGCTCCAGTCAATATAAAAAAATCTCATTGGATATTGGTGGTCATTGATATGAAACGGTGTTCATTCCTGTACTACGACTATCTTCCAAGTTACTCAATTGAGCAAGAGATTGCAGCAATTATGGGGCCGTTTCGGAGTTGCATGCCATATATTTTGTACAATGTCGGCCTATCTGACAACGTGACTCAATGGGCATTACGCCGTGTACGTAACACCCCGATACAAGACAACAGTGTAGACTGTGGTGTTTATACTGTTAAGTTTTTTGAATGTCTTGTAGCAAGAAATAATGTAGATATTTTAACCCCTGACCTATTTAAGCAGTTTAGACTAATGTTATCTGCTGAGGTGTGGTCCAACACACCCGTTTTTTAAGTAATAAATTTTTTTTGTATGCTTTCATTTCTTTTTATCCTAATATTTATATTTTAAATATTTATATAACCAAAATTTAAATATAACCGATCATTGCCTATGATCGGTCAAATCTGACCGATCATAGGCAATGAACGATCATTCATAAACTAGCCTAAGGCTCTGTCTGAATGATCGGCCATATTATGATCAGTCCGATCATTGCCTATGATCTTCCATATAGAGACCGATCATGGGCAATGATCTGACCGATCACAATCTGGCCGATCATTCATAAACTAGCCTAATGCTCTGTTCGAATGATCGGCCCGATCATTACCTATGATCGATAACAATCTGACCGATCATAAGCAATGATCGGACCAATCAATGCCTCTTACCTGAACTATCATTCAAGAATAAAAACTTTATTTGCAAATAAACTGATGTACCAATTTACAAGTGATACGAAAGTGGATTACGACATGTTTTCCGGTTATGACCGACTGAACCACACCTCCCACAATGTCGTGTTTTAACAGCAATCTCTCCAGATGATAGGATCCTTAGTTTTTTCCGACGTCCAATACGTGCCACCATTTTAGAAGGTACCACTTTTACTGGATTAAAACCATCAGAAGATTTATATTCCGACTTGTGTGGAGCTGGATTTATGGGCTTGGGATATGCATTCAATAAGAAGTCGGCCGTAAAATAATCTGAGCATAATGTATATGGGCTGACGTTCCGCTCTCTTGATGCTGCAAGAGCATGTTTGCAAGGAAATCAGTCTATATCAAATAACCGACAACTACACTCCATGGTGTTCAGATCAACAGTCGCAACATAATTATTATCTATGACTTTGAAACGGTAAATATCGATGGTGGAGACAGACAGTGTGACTGACTTCACATGAGCTATTCGGAGTTGATCCTCTGCATGATTTGTTAGAATTCCTTGCGTCTTCGACGCTTCAACTCGACGCTCAAAGAACCATTGTTGCAATTTCGCACGAATACCTTCAACCAGTGTAGTAATTGGTAATTCTCTATCATCAACGAATACACTATTGATAGATTCAACAATATTCGTAGTCAGTATACTATATCTGTTTTTCGGGGCATATGCCCTTGCCCATTTATGTAAACTAATTTCATTTTCCAAGTACTCACAAACACCAGTGAACAGTGAAAGGGCTTCCCAAAAACGTTTTAAATTGGACTCTCAATAAGCCTTTGCAGCAAGAAAGAATATCTTATTGATATTTTCATTTTTAAACTTATGTGTCAAGTTCATGCTAAGATGGTAAATGCATATCCCATGACTCGCAGTTGGGAAGACACTCTCAATAGCTTTCTCGATGCTTTTGTGTCTGTCCGATACAAACACCAGATCCGCAATGTCTCTAATTGCAGACTTTAGTTTTTCCAAAAACCAAGTCCATGATTCATCAGTCTCTCTGTCCACGATCTCAAAGCCTACTGGATAAATTTGATTGTTTCCATCTAAGCATGTGCTCACAAGCAATGTGCCCCGATATTTTCCCTTCAAAAAGGACCCATCCAAGGCAATTACCGGTCGTATACATCTTTGAAATCCCCTGATACAAGGACCAAAGGCTATGAAGAGATATTTGAAGTGTTGGTTATCTTCTAATTGTATATGATAAATCGTTCCAGGATTTTCACACTTCACCGCTTCACAATACGGCCACAAGAGATTGTAAGACTCTTCATGTGAACCTCTAACAAGCTCATATGCATCCTCTCTTGCTCGCCACGCTTTATCATAAGATATGTTAACACCGTACTCTTTCTGCATGTCGTCCATTATATCTCTCGGTCTGTATCTACAACTAGAATTTTCAAGCTTCATCTTAATAATGTCTCCAACCACTTTGCTACTCGCTTGCCTATGATCATGGTTCAATACGGAAAGCGAACATGAATGAACATGTACAAACTTTGTAACACTGAATATGTTGGTCCCCTATAAACACATTGCCTGAAACCTCCACTCACAATTTGGATCAACGCATCCTACAGAATATAGAGTCTTAGTCGATTTTTTCACTTTCCACTCAAAACTTCTTCCGATCGCATACCTAGAAAATCTACTTATTAAATCTTGCTTGGAAAGGAATATGCGGCCTACTTCAAACTCCTCCATAGAAACCGTTTGCATTACATTCATCAATGAACTATTTAACTCAAATGGTTCAAGTTTATTTTTCCCCTTCTTATCACGTACATCCACACGAATACTCGGTTCACAATCATTGACAACATTCCTCTCAAGTTTCACTTTCATAGTATCCCTTTGGACATTTCGGAGGTCAAATGGGTCATCTGATCCTGATAAACTCGTTTCACCTTCATTGACAACATCCCTCTCATTTTTCACTCTCACAGTATCCCTCTGGACATCCCGGGTGTCACATGCGTCATACAATCCTTGAAAAAAAATCATAATCATGTTTATCATTATGAAAATCCCCATTCAGTTTATCCCAATCCATCCTCACATTATCATCATTTGCTAAATCATATGGAGCTATACTATCATCTAACGAAGTCATAGATGCAATATTCCTCAATCCATTACACTGATTTAAGTAAACATTCCCTGTAACGTTCCGTTACTTTTGGGGGTAATTTATTTTATTTTATTATTATTTTATTTATTTATTTTAATTAAGCTTTTAAGATTAGTTTAAATTTAGTAATTTCGATTTTAGTAGTTATTTTCGTCCGAAATTCATTTAAATCGTTTTAATACTTTAAATTCGTTTTGGTGACATTAATAATTATTAATGACCTTTAGATTAATTTAAAAGCTTCAGGTTTTGTTTTTAAAGTAAAAATAAAAGAGGGACGTAGGCGTCATTTTCTGATTTCTTAAATATCTAAACACTATTCATCCTTCTCCTTTAATAAGCTAAAATTAGACAAAAAAAATCAAAAAATTCTTCTCATTTTTCATCCCAAATCCGTAGCTTAGAGAGAAAAAAAGAGGAGAGAAAGATTTTGTCACCCCGGCTTCGTTTCTCGACCGTTTTCATCGTGCCTTAGCTCGTTGGAAAGCTCTCGAGACGTACTTCCTACCCATCCTAACAATCGAGGTTTTCGCTCGTTTTCTCGAGGCCTTAAGGTATGACAAAGTTTCTAAAATTTGATGTGAATAGTATTTTAATGGTGGTTTTGGATTGAAGACTTCAAATTCGTTCACCGAAGCTTGAAGATTTCCATCGGAAAAGTCGTTTTGATCGATTTTAGAAACTTCCCCTAAACCCTAAAACCGAGTTTGAGCCGGAAACCCGTCCCATGTGATTTTCCCTCACTTGGCCATGTTTAGGATGTTAGGGTTATTGTGTTTTTGCTATTTACTTAATTTTTCTGAAATCGATTGTTGATCAAAACCCTAAATTACGGATACCCATTGTAGTTGCGAACCTCCAAAGTATCCGAAACCAACCCGAAACACCTCTAAAGTGCATAAAAGCCGGAAAACCAAACCCGAACCCTATTTTCCCTTGTATGGCTAAGAGCACCATAGGGAGGAAATCCGGGATTTTTGTTGTTTTATGCGTTTAGATGTTGTTTGTTCGATTTCCGGTTAATTAATGTTATTTAGGTGTAATTCATTTGTAGGATTGTGATTTGTTCGGGTATTTGCAACCTCGGATAATCGGAGCTTTTCTACAAGCTAAGGTGAGTTTAAAAGGGAAGTTAGTAATTTTATGAATTACGTTTCGTTATGATATTGTTTATCGATGTTAAGAGGGAATTAGCTTCTTAGAATTATTGTTTGGTTGGAGACTTTAATTCGGAAGTGAGTGGAGAGGATTTGGAATTATGGTTAGTTCGGTGAAAAGGAAACATCGGTGTGGTTTGGAAGTATTGTAAAGTGACTTGGAGATGTTAGTTGAAAGTGGAAGTTAAGTTACTTTGAGTGGTTTGGGAAATAAAGTAGCTTAGATGTTACACTTGAGTGATGACTCGTGTAATCTAAGTAGTTAGGTTCTTTAATAACTTAGTAGAATTCCTTGGAGATTATATGATTTATTGGAGACCTTAGGCACATTGATTCGGCACATGATAGTATGTTGATATCGATCCATACGTATCATGGTGCGATGATTTGTGGAGACAGTGACACATTGATTCGACACATGATAGTATGTTGATATCGATCCATACGTATCATGGTGCGATGATTTGTGGAGACAGTGGCACATTGATTCGGCACATGATAGTATGTTGATATCGATCCATACGTATCATGGTGCGATGATTTCTGGAGACAGTGAGCATAATTGATATGGTACATGATAGTATGTTGACTTCGGTCCATACGATATTATGGTACTATGATTTGTGATATGGTACGACCGTACATGGTATGTTGATATCGATCCATACAATAATACGTTACGATGAAACTTGTTTGGTAACAAAGATGGTTAATATTACAATTACTTATTCTTTAGAATTGTGTAATAAGGCTTATTAATGGTTGTTACTTTTACTTTAAGTCCTTAATTCTATTTCATGGCATCGAAAGACCATCTCGAGTAATATCTTACTATAGTTTGATTGTATGGAAATTGGAAGTGTGGATATGGGTAGTAATGAGCATTATAGGCCTTTGGACACAATTTCGGGTATGAAATTTGGTTCATAGGATTACTTGCTTTCGTTTTACTCTCACTAGCATTTTTATGCTAATGTTGCTACACTTACAAATTTTCAGGTAAACCCCGTGCTAAGAAGCGTGGTAGGGGAGGTGGTGCCGCGTGACTTGCCGAGTTGGTGTACGGACAATGTTGAAACATATTTTGGTTTAGCATTCTTAGAGATGCTTGTACATTATTTTCATTTTCCATAACTTGTGTCTTTTTGAGCCCGAAAGGGTGTTTGTCTATAATATCATAAACTTTTATGATTTAAAGCTTGTTTGTGAGTTTAAAATTAGAAGATGGAATACATATTCTCGATTTATAGCTTTCTCTGAAATTGGGTTGTAAAACAGGTTTTGGTTATTCGATTTTTAAACGAACCCATGCCGTTTTTCTTTAAAAATCGAGTCTTCCGCTGTGCATTTGAATTTAAAGAATTTAACGGAAAGCGGGTCGTTACATTCCCCCTACTACTACTACTCATCTTCTCTCTAGGTTCACAAGATACACATATAGGATCGAGAGGTTCTGAACCCATAATGTAAAACTGTAGCTCCATATCATTTATAATTTCAAATGGGGGACAAACTGTTGCAAACTTGTATATGCATTTCATTTTTATTGTAGTCAATGAAGGGTCAGATCCTACAATTACATATAGCCGTTCTACTAAATTTTCATAGCTTATACCTTTATCGACAATTATTCTTCCCAATGTGCCACCAATATAATTGTAACCTTCAGCATCCCAATGTCCACCATAACGAACAAAAATTCTTACAAGTTGCATCTACACAAATAGTCAAATAATTATATCAGCGAAATATACTACATGATCGGTCCTGTCGTAAGCAATGATCGGTTCGATCATAAGCAATGATCGGTTCGATCAGATTCAATGATCGGTTCGATCATAAGCAATGATCGAACCGAAAATATTCAATGATCAGTCCGATCATGATGCATGATCGAACCGATCATTGCTTACTACAGGACCGATAATTGAATCCTATTTTCTGCCGATCATTTACTCATATGGTCAAACGCAAAACGAAGGAATGATTTTTCTGTTCTCTAACACAAAAAAATATCATAACATGAATGAATCTTACCTGTCTTCTTCCTCCTTACGCAAGTTGAGAGAGAAACTCTAGAGTGAGAGTGAGAGACTTTAGAGTGAGAGTGAGAGACTTTAGGGGAGAGAGAGAGAGAGAGAGAATTTATAGACTGACTTTAGAGTGAGAGAGAGACTTTAGAGAGAGCACCATAGAGTGGGTAGGTAATGACAAATAAAGCTAAAGAGATATTAGGTTTTTTTGTCTTTTCACACTACGATGACATCAACATAAGGTCTTATTTAAAAGAAATCAAAAGTTTGGTTTTAGTTCATTAAATATCATTAATGGAGGTCATATGTGCAATTTTCTCATCTATAATACTAATGAATAAATATGAAATTCAATTATATCATAAAAAATTACCACTTATTAAATTAGAAAGAGTGATATACGTAAATACATGAATATGTAATGATATTGTACGGTAAAATCACTTAATGAGAAAAGCCCAAATTTCAAGGGATAATCCACTATATAGCCATTTTAACTACACCATATGTTTTTATAGCCTCTTAAATTCTTTAGGTTTTTTTTAGCCATTTTAGAGTATATGTTTTTTAAATATCCCCGATTTACCCTCATTTATTTTTGTTTTTAATTGTTCAATTATGTCTGATAAGGATTTTTTTTTTTGCATTTATAATTGTTTTCCTCATATGATTTTGTTTCTCTTTCCAATCTTTCTTTTTCTATTTTAATTTTTCCTCAAATCATGGGATTTTGTTCTTCCTTTTCATAGTCGTCCAACTCTCCTTTCTCCAAATTCTCCATCAGAATTCATCTTCAAATCATCTTCATTTACAAAGTTTTCTTTTTCATCTTCTTCTTCTATTGACATTTTACCCTTCCTTTTCATCTCTTCATGTTCCTTAGATCTGCAAATTTTGAATTCCTTAGATCTGCAACTTTCGGATGGCCAAGGTCGAAGGTCCTTCTTCTTCTCCTCCTCCTCCTCCTCGGTTCGCTATACAGTCCACGTTTTTTATTATACTGTACATGAATATGGTTCTTGTTTTTCTTCTTGTTTTTCTTCTTGTTTTTTCAAACATTCACTGTACAGTACAAGTTTTTTTATTATATTGTACATGAATATGATTCTTCTTCTTTTTGTATTGCATTATTATATTGTACTATTTTTCATCTGTCATTTTTTTAAAAGTTTTTTTATTAAAGTACTTTTATTTTTAGTATACTGTACCTTATTTATATATATTATTTACTTTAATTTTTAATGTATAGTATTTGTTTATTTAATATATTTTGTAATTTTATTGTTGTTATTATATGTGTTTTCTTCTTTTTTTTATTGTATAGTTTGTTTTTTCGTTATTCCTTATTGTACAGTTTTGTTTAGAATACTGTACTTTATTTATATTTATTATTTACAAAATGTTTTTAATGTATATTATTAGTTTTTTAATATATTGTAATTTTTTTGTTTTTTTTTCGTGTTTGTATTTTTTTAATGTATAGTATTTTTTATTAATACCCTCATCTTCTTCGTTGTCATTTGTTGTTTTCCTGCAATTTTTGTTTTCTTTGTTGTTTTCCTACAGTACATGTTTAATTTTTCCTATAAATCTGCCAAGATTTTTTCCCTTTAATTTCAATTTCTCTCTCTTATGTTCTTATATGGTTTTTTCATATTTAATGTTTCCTTGATTTTAGTATATTCAGATCTTTTTCTCTTTCTTCTTTATTTTTTTTTCCTTAATTTTAGAAGGGCATTATTGTATTTTCATTCTCATTTGAAAATTTTCTGGGCCATTTTGTTTTATTTTTTTTCTTTGGGGCTATTATACTTTAGGTTTTTTGAATTTGGGCTATATACCCAGTTTTCCCTTCTTCATAAAGGAGCCTGAATGTTCCAAGAGCCGAGTTGGAAAAGAAGAGCCCAACCAATTCGACCACGGCCTGGGTTCAGCTCGAACAAAAACAAGTTAACATGTATATGTCTGTGGATCGGAGTGAGAGATCAGGGAAGATCTTATCAAGTGACAGCTCACCCACGAAATCCTCGCCGAAGATCATGGAAAGCCCATGACGACAGAGCTAATCAGAATGGCTATAAAATGCACCTTGAATAGGAAAACGAGTAATGCAATGTTGCTTGGAGAACCATCTAAGTTATCTCTTTTCTACTATCATTGCCTTCAATTTACTAACTTGATCTTCAGAGTTTTTTGGCAGGCATCACACCGACGTCTTCTTACTCTTCTCATTGCATGATTCGAGAGGTGCGAGGAAGACGATTGCACATAAATGACACGTGGTCGACAGTAGGCAGTAAATATTCACTACAGATATATAAATAAATCCAAATATTTAGTCAAAATACAAATAGTTTTACATTTTTATTTTCATTATATTTAGTCCAAATATAATTTTAAATATTTCAATTTTTTTCTTTTAAGAAAATATTAGTTGGTTGTAAATTTTTTGTAACATTTATACATATAATATTAAAATATTTTTTTTAATTATGATGTTTTTTTTATAAACAAGTTAATCACTGAATTTATAATGACCTCTATTTTTATATAATATGTGGGAATGGATTTTAACTTGTATTCTCTTTATCATTTTGTGACAACATTTTTCACATTTCATTGTATATATTTAATATAATAAAAATGTTGGAGAATATTTATTGTTTTTGTTCTCGATCTAAATTTTTTTAAAAAAAATTGAATTCTAACAAAAGATCGTTTACGTCATTTTCCCCTTCAAACAAGTGGTTTTCATCATACAATCTTTTGTAATTTGTTTCATAATTCCAAAAACATGTTTGAAATATAAAAAAAACTAATAAATTTTTTAAAACTACTTTTTCCTTTAATTCCAAAAACAACTTTTCTTTTAATTTTAAATTTTATTAAAAAAAAAATATAATCGGTAAACAATTAAAAATCTTTTTTTAAATTAGAGATTAAAGTCAAACCACTTCCCATGTTTGGGACCACCTCGTCTAAACCCCTCTCTTTAACCCATTGATAAAAAAAATCAAAATCAAAATCATTCGCCAATGGAACTTAGGGTGTGTTTAGCCAAAAGTGCTATTAAATGAGGAAAATCACTTCTTAGATATAATTTTGGTGTTTGGCAACATTTTAGAAGTACTTTTTATAGAAGTCAAAAGCACTTCAAAGTGATAAAATTAGAATACTACGAAAAACTAAAGAGAAAAGAGGGAGAGAAGAGAAACCGGTATGAGGCTATAAGACTACATTGTACTCAATTTGCTTCTTAATCTCAATAGCATTACATTGTTTATATAGAAAACCTAACCCTAGATAAGTAAGGAAAAGATAAACTAAATAGGAAAAGATAAACCTAATAAGAAAAGATAATTATCATAATGAATATGATAATTATCAAAGGAAAAAAGATAAATAAGAGAAACATATCAAAATAGAATAAACTAATTTTGGCAGATTTTCTGCTGAACCGGTTTCCACGACATTGTTAATCATCAAATCTCTATACCCTCCCTCAAGTTGGAGCATGTAGATCACGAAATGCCCAACTTGCGAAATATGATCGAAAAAGAAGGGTCTTGTAAAAAAAATGTCGTTTCTAATCGGGAAACGCCATAATTCATCAGGGTGCAATGGTTGTCGCTGTGTCAACTTCAATCATCGCGGTCATTATGGTTGTTGAGATATCTGCAACATCCATAGAAACGTCGTCATTCATCGTTTCAATTTGAATAGTCTTCTAAGAAACTCTTCATGAGTTCTGATCATCATTCAGTTATGGTTCCGAAACCCAATTTGTTCTTTGCACAAATATTGTTGCACATTGAACATTCTTCACCAACGTCTCAAATCAAAAAACGTTGACATTCACAATTTTTTTTTTCTTGGCTACTGCCCTTCCTCATTCCAACATAAACACTTTTTTTTAGCCATCTGCCACAAAATGACATTTAGCATGCCCATGCTTTCCACTCTTTGATGAAGATACGTCAACAACCGTGCAAGGACGGCCTTTGAAGATAACCATTCTTACGAATTGTTTCAGCTTGTTGAGGAAAGGTTTTGGAAGCTCCAACATAAGCCTTTGCCTCAAAGTGATGTTCTTCGTCCGACATGATTTATTCTCTCTCTAAACAATTTTTTTTAAAATAGTCACGAGACTATCAACTTTTATTTCATAGATTAGGATTCTAACTGCTCTGATACCATGATAAAATTAGAATACTACGGAAAACTAAAGAGAAAAGAAGGAGAGAAGAGAAAACGGTATGAGACTATAAGACTACATTGTATTCAATTTGCTTCTTAATCTCAATAGCATTACATTGTTTATATAGAAAACCTAACCCTAGATAAGTAAGGAAAAGATAAACTAAATAGGAAAAGATAAACCTAATAAGAAAAGATAATTATCATAATGAATATGATAATTATCAAAGGAAAAAAGATAAATAAGATAAACATATCGAAATAGAATAAACTAATTTTGGCAGATCTTCTGCTGAACCGTCGCCGTGGCCACGAACCCTCGTCTCCACGGCATTGTTCATCATCAAATCTCTATACAAAGTGTTTTTTTGAAGAAGTGGGTTATAGGTGTTTTTTGAAGTGCTTTTTATTTTTTAACATTTGTATTTCTAATTTCTTCTACACATTTTACCTCTCTAACATCTCCTTACACACTTTATCTCTCTAACATCGCTCTACACTCTCTCTTACTCCTCTCTCTACACACTTTCTCTCTCTAAACTTCTCCCCATAATTTTGTCTATATAACTTCTCTTCACACATTTTCTCTCTCTAAACTATTTTTCCACTCTCTCTAACTTCTCGTTATACACTTTCTTCCTCTATATATTTCTACAAATTTTATTTTCTACACACATTTTCTCAACTCTAAACAACATTAAAAGCATTTTTTAAATATTGTATCCAAACAATAAAATAATATACCACTAAGCACTTTTTATCATAGTACTTATAAGAAAAATACTTTGATTAAAAACGCTTATTTCATAAACACTCTCAAACAAGCCCTTATACCTTCTCATATAATCAAATAACATTTTTAAAAGGGAAAATGTAGTAAATTAATTGAGAAATTTCATTGGGTAACATATATTTCTGTAATGTTTATAAATATAATATTTTTAAAAAGTACTTATAAATATAACATTTTTAAAAAAACTCTTATTCATGTGAATTAAAGAAATCAGTGACAAGTTATAAAATAATGAGTGATAACTTATTAGGTAATCGACGATTACATGCACGAAATGTCAATTGATACAGTGTGAATCAGTAAAATCAGTGATTACTTTTTTGCTAAATCCTGATTACTTATATGCTGAATCAATGATTACTTGTTCGAAAATCAGTTATTACTTACGCGAAACTAGTGACAATTTTATAATATTTTAGACGTTAATTTGAGTTTTTTTTGCTATTTTTACAAATAAATTTTTGGGTTGCTATTTTGTAGATATTGAACCTGGTTCTGCTATATGTGCAAGTGCCACAAATTAATATGAACACACTTGAGTATTTTGAAGAAAAAAAAGTTTGGAACCTAATTATTCTCTAGGATTTAGTATTTTTCTCAATTGCCCCAAAAATTTTCAAAAGTTTTATTTTAAGCCTCAAACTTTACATAATATTTTGTTTTAATCCCTTCTATTATCTCATATTGTAAGTGACCTAAATCTCGTAAAAATAATTAGTTAAATTTGTTTTTCACGCTTTACTTGCAAAAATCAGATTTAATATGTTCAATTATAAGTTCGTCGATAGAAGTACAGTTGTAACTGTGATCGTGAAAGTTGTAACTGTCGGCAGAATATAGAATGAACAAAAACAACACTTTAAAGATCAATGGGGAGGGGATCGACGCAAGGAATGATTAACGTAGGAAACCAATCGGTGAAAACCCACGAGGCTACGCCTAGAGAAAAATTCACTAGAAAATCAGTGTACATCCAAACAAGAAATTTAAAGCAAATACACAAACATAAACGAAAAACTCCCTTTTTCCTTGTCTTCGATTGCTCCTTGTTGATGACGATCTTCAAGTCGGATTCTCCACAAGTTCCTCTTGCGGATCTCGATCTAAGGAACTCCCTTCCTTGTCACGAACGAATCAAAACGAACTCTCTTCAGAATGTGTTAGCCTTCTCCGAAGACTTTTGAATTTGTATATTTGAAAAATACTAAATAACAACTCTCTCAACAATATAGGAACCTCACAATAGATTATGAATAAAGAGAGAGCAAAATATAAAACACTCTAATAATATGTTTGTAGAATTGAGTGTGTAGGAGAGGTTATCTTCAAATGATGAAAGTCCCAATTTATAATATGTAGACGAGAGACCTCAAAAGGAATGAAACGTCAATTAGGCAAACTAAATGAAATCACTACAATTATAACCTAATTAGAAAGCTACATCATAAGCAATAATCAAATAAAATTGAGCAATATGATCATGCTTATCAATTAAGACAAATCATATCCACCTTGGACAATAATGCCAACGGTAAAAAATTACCAATCAGTATTTGAAATTGATGAAAATTTCCTTTAGTGAAATTGAGAATTATGTTTGCCAAGTTATCATTTATTTAAAAAAAAAAACAATTTAAGTCAATTAAAAACTTAATTTCTTCTCATAAAACAATTTTAATTATATTAAATCACATTAAAACTTATAATCAAATAGTATGAAATTAAAAATGTTTCTGTCACAATAAATATGTCAACAATAAAATTCTAACACATGTAATTTTTTTAATAGAAAACATTCGTGACAATATTTTATACTTATAGATAAATTCAAGATCATATGTTGTAGGACAAACAATGTTTCATATTGGTTAGAAGTTGGACGGTTCATGAGTTTATAATACATCAAACCATCTTCAATTAATATGAAGGCCTTAAAGATAGAACCGATAATATAAAATACATGTGGGCTTAAATATCATACAATATAGAGATTTTTTAGTATTCAGTTGTAACACCAAACACCCTCTTTTTCCATCACTTTAATTTTAAAGTCCTAAACGATTTTAACTCCCCTTTTTCATTTTGCTCTCTTTAAGTATGGATGATTTTATACTATATATCTTACTACCAAACTCAATCCATTTTATCAAATATATATTAAAAAAAATAGTGTCACTAACAAAATAATAATACCACGAACCGAAACAAAACGTTATGCACGATTTGAGAGACCAAAATAAAAAGTTTAAAGAATTTTGTCTCGATTAAAAATAGATAAAAGGTAAAAAAGAGGAATAAAACAAAAGCACAGTTTGAGACTAATTAAAAAAAAAATAGAGACCAAAATAAGAAAAGTGAACTTAAATAGATTTAAAAATAAATAAATAACTTATGGGCTCTCACTAAATATAATAAATAATTCGGATTTTTTTTCCAGTGAGTTAGAAACATTAATTAATTTATTTATTAATTTGTAAAGGACATTTACAGTAACTGACAAAGTACGTTACGTATTTATCCATTATATGGTATGATTTTATAGTTTTAGGAACCATATATTCAGGGTGATGTTGATGACTCCTATATTTCGGAAACACCAGTTAACATATATCTATAATAAGTATTTTATTATAAAAAATAGCCCCAACAACTTAATAATACAAAACTACCCTCTTTTTAAAAAAAAAAAAGAAAAATAAACACTCGTGAAAAGATTTTGCGGTAGTAAAACAACATTTTTTTTTCTAAAAAATTTGATAGTTTTTTCTTGGTTAAAAAATTAAAAAAAAAATTAGTGTTTTTTTTAGATATTATATGATTCGAACTCATACGTTATTTAAAAATAGGAGTATTTTAAATTAGTAATTATATTATAAACCACTTTCTTGATAATAAATTTTTACTACTTTCAACGTTGTTTTTTTTTCTTAAAGATGGTTTTTTAAAAATTACATTTTATGAATTGGTATTTTCAAAAAATTTGATAATTTTGAAAATTTGCAAAATGTCTATAATTAAAAAAAAAAGAGTAATTTATAAAATAAATAATTATTAAGTAAACTAAGTTAATCTTTTAAAATAAAAAATAAATACCATAACTATTATAGCAATTAAACCTATAACAATTCGCACGCCCAACCAAGTGATGGTTTGACGGTTTTTTTTTAATCAAGCGATCACAAGGGGATTGGGATTAGGGGTGAAAGCAAAACCCCCTGCCCCGCTTCCCCACCTCAACCCCGCCAAACCCGCTTCGTAAATGGGGCGGGGGGAAAAAATTTCCCCCATTTAATAAACGGGGCGGGGGCCTTGGGCAATGGCCCTGCCCCGCCCCGTTTAAGAGGCTATTTTTTTTTAATGTTGTATATATAGTAGCCAACCAAGCAGCAACTACACCCGGCATGAAGCCCATACTCTCAAAGCCCACTTATTTTCTTTTCTTATTTTCTTTTTTCTTTTCTTTTTCTTTTTCTCTTTCTCTTTTTCTGTAATCGTGAATCCCTACCCTAATTGTAAATTTGTAATTTTCTTATCCCTCACTCCTCTTCTCGCTCAGCCGCTCACGCCCACACACAAACTGTTAGTCTCATCCACTTCACCGCCACGCCGCGCCACTTGCCACCGCCACACTGTCATCAACCATCGTCGTCGCCACCGCCATGCATTACAAAAAAAACACCGAACCACCCTTGCCCCGCCTTACCCCGCCCTGCCCCATAAACGGGGTGGGGACAGGGCGGGGTGGAGTTTTCCCCCGCCCCACCCCATTTACACCCTAATTGAGATTAACAAAGATAATATTATTATTTTTTTTTTCTTTATTTAATGTTTTCATCTTTCTAAGAGAGAGACTCGAGTTTCGAACTTAAGATACTTAATGTAAAATTAATAAAATTACCAATCAAAATGAATACTAAATTTCACTATATTTTTATTTTAAATAAATACAATAATAATGAATAATAAATATTTATTTTAGTATTGTAGGTACCCACAACAATAATAGTATCCTAAATGACATCCATTTTTATTAAATGGCATAAATGAATTTACTTCACTTACACCAAAGGACAGCCGAATTTGAAAACAGACGAAAATAAAATAGTAAATATTTTTGATTTTTTAAAGGAGAGAGAAAAAGAAAGAAAGAGAAAGGCCATATTAGTGTGTGAGTAAATTTGGCTGACATAAGTTATACAAAATGTGCATTATTTACCTGTGAAATATCAAATATGCTGTGTACTTTCCTCTGACAAAACCATGCTTCCATTCAATGCCTTAATCAATTTGCTTTCATTATTATTATTATTATTATTATTTTGATTCCGACCATACCAACACTAATGTATCGGATCTCAACAGTTAAGCGTGTTTGTGAGAGAATAGTATTAAATTGAGTGACACTCAAGAAGTCCTCGTGTTGCAACATTTTTAAAAAATTACTTAAAAAACATTTTTTTTTTTACATTTATTTAGGATTGTCAATTTTTTTTGGGTAAAAATTTCAAGAAATTCCCATTTAAAATGAATATGAATTTTTTTTTTCTTTTTAAACTTAGAATTTAGAAGTGTGAAAAGTGGATGTGCGTAAATTGACACATGCGAGATTTATCATATATTTAGGCATATTAATATTATAAATTGGACATTCATTTTAAATATGATATGTTGAATTTGATATTAAAACTCTATCTTTTTCCCTTTCTACTTCTTTAAAATTCACTCATATACCAACTGACGCAGCTGATTTAGGCGTCTAAATTAATTCAATACATCTCATAGGTGTCAAGATTAATTCATTGTTTGTTAAATTAATATGTTGGTTTGGCATTATTATTATTATTTTATATAAAGTGGGGGTGAGATTGAACCACTCTCTTGAAAATATAACTACATATCTTAACCAATAAGTTATGTCCGGGTTGACATTAGTTTTAATTATAAAAAAAATCAAAACCAACCAACCTGATTATAGACCCCATGATATCCCCATGTCTCACTTCGACATTAGTCTTGCTTATGAGCTCATCCATATCCTGAACTACTTCTAATCAAATGCTATATATAATAATTTTTAATTTTTTTTTTCATTTTATATGGTTGAATCATGTATCTAATAAATGGTACATTCAATTTGCTTTAAAGAACACCTTCTCTTTTTTTCATTATTATTTGAAATCCATTACGGAGGTTGGGTTGTTTATAATTTATGGTAATTAAATTACTATAATCAAGTTTCATTGACCTGTAAAGAGTTAAAAGATAATGTGATTATTTAATAATGATATCATTCTCTCTCTCTCTTTTTTTTTTTTTTTTTTCTGTTCTTGCGCCTTTGGGCATCTTTAAAAAAAAATCAACTTCAACAACGAGTGTTAATAGCTAATGAGACATTATTCTTTCATGGGCTTCCTCAATTCGTTGGATCGATTGTTTCCTTTTTAGGTGACAAAGATTCATATAAAAAAATGAAATATTTTATCACATTTTATTTTATACTTCTTTTTAATTTTTGAGATTTGAGATATAAGAAGTCCAACGTGTAACCTTATCCGTAAAATACAGTTGGTCATGTAATTATTGGATAAAAATATGAAGAAAAAAAAACTAACCATGAAGATACAAATTGTAGTTTGAATAAACCACATGACGGTAAGATATATATAAAATATAGATCAAGTACGATTTATAGTTTAAATAAATTACAATGGTGTAGTTATTAAAAATAAAATTACATTAGTGTTATTTACATTCATCTTTTAAGATCTTATTGTTACTGTTTGTTTCTTTAAAAATGAATAACTAAACGAGTTATCAAATAAACTTTGAAATCTAGTTCTTAAAAAAAATCATGATCAAAGTCAAATAAAAAAATAATAATTAGATAGCTAAAATTTTCATTTAAGAAATAAAAAAGTTGAAAAGTTAAAAGGTAAATAAAAAAACAACTAATTAAATTAATTTTAGATTGTTAACTCAAATTGTAGCTTTTTTAAGTGATAATTATTTATTTTAAAAGTGTTTTTTTATAACCACTAAAAAATATTTTTAAAAACTATCCCAAACCAGCTTTTAAATCTTCTCATTGACAAATAAATTCACATTATGCATCACTCACAAAAATTGAATAGTTCAATTTTAGGCCTCTCTGATTATCTTTAAATTGTTTTAGAAATTAAAGATCATAGACTTTCGTTGCGAGATGAATTTGTTTCATTCTTTCAAATAAACCCATAAACCATATTGCTTTCCAATGGGTTGGGCTCTAAATAGATCACTTATTGGGCTCATGGATCCTCAATGGTTCAAACCCACTAATTGAGCCTTGTAATAAGATTAATCAATGATATACTATGCTTAATTTTCAATCTTACTTTATTTCATGGTCTCATGATCTTATCATAAAGGAAAATAAGTATGTTGCCACATGGGAGGATTTTTTTTAAAAGAAAAAACAAAATTAAAGGGAATTTTATCATATCTACCCAAAAATTAAGGTGTGTTATAAAAAATACCCCCTCTTCTATGATATTTTCATTTTTACCCTTTGGTTAGTTATATTCATCCCACTAACTTTAATTTGCTAGCCTCCACGTGTAAAATTATGGGCAATTTTGATAACTTCTACATGCATAGGGTAAATTTTAAAATGAGTTTTTTCAATTGGGTAGTTATGAAAATTTCCCAAATTAAAGTGAGAAATTCTCTCTGTCAAGTCTTTTTCTATAATAAATCAATATTATTAAACAATTAATTACACAATGAGCTAGTGCAAAAGTTACTAACGTCTAATTAATCTTATCCCTAAAAAATGTGTAAATTCAAATCTCTCAAATCTCAATCCCTAAATACTATACTAATCATAAAAATAAACATGGGATAAAATAATATAAAAACTTATAATTAAATAAAAAATGTGGAAGTTGATTATATTCAAAGAGTAGATCTTATATTTATATTACAATTTTATCACATCCAAGATTCATATCGCTCAAACCTATTTAATTTGATTCACCTAATCCAATGTATTATTTATAATAGTTATAAATAAAATAGAGGAAAAATTTGGTTTTTTTTTAATACAATTTATAGAAAGGAGAAATCAAACCTCATTCCTCAATCCAAAACCATATTAATCATATAATTGTGGGAAGTTAAAAAAAACCGAGCTTTTTAAGCTTCAAATTCTCATCAACAAGTATTAAATTCAATAATATAAACACACATTTATGTCGTTTTCATTGTGCATCACCCTAATATTCCATTCATAATTTAAGTAAAATATAGGTGTAATTACTGAAATCATATTTTTACCTATTGAATACTGAAATGTTAGAATTTTTCAAAAATTACTAAAATATAATAATAGTTCAATAATTTAATGAATTATAATTCAATAATTTATTGAACTAATAAATTCATTGAAAATAATAATGAAAGATAATCAAATAGCTCGATAAATTATTGAACTTGCACTTAAAAAAAAGTAAAAAAAAAAAACATACAAATTCATTAAATACTCATAAAAAATAGTTCAATAATTTAATGAATTATAATTATGCTATTTGAGACAAATTCTATAATATATAACTATTAGATTCTCATAAAAAAAGAGATTACTCATTAAAATGTGATTATCTAATGGGCACGAATCTATCCAAAATAGATTTTTTTTTCCTCTTTTAAAGATAAAAATACCAAAATAGTTATTAAAAACGGCTAATTTCATTAATAATCAAAAGCACTAATATATTTACAATGATATTGAGAGGGAGAAATTAATTATAAAATTGAACAACCACCACCACATGCCTAATTGAAAAGACAAAAACAACCTCACCTGATAAACAACTCGATAGGTAATGTGCCTGATTATTAAAAAAAAGGAAAAAATAATAATTGCAGCTGCAGGCGCAAGGGATTTTAAAAAAGGAATATGAGATAAAAAGAAAATCTTACTAGAAGGATCCATTATCTCCAATAAATCAAAAACAAAACCAATATACCAGAGATTTCGAAAAACATTCTGAGAACAAAAAGAAAAGAACGAAGGAGAACATTGGAGATGATGAGCAGAAAAAGGATCTTGATGGCGAGGAGAAAACTGATCATGCAATATAATGAGGAAGAAAAAAAACAACCGGAAGAGGAAAGCACAAAATTATATACAGAAAAAGTAGAAGAGGTATGTTCTTGCAAAAAAAATTAATTTTTATGAGAGAAAAAAAACTATTTACAGATTTCATATTTTCTTTTGTTTAGAAAAATATTTAATTATTTTTCATCATGAAATAGGAATAAAATCTCGTAGAAGAAAAAAGAAAACAATGTTAAAAGGAAAAGAAACATTGGAAAAATCTGAATACTTTGTAAATTCAAGCAAGGAGGATAACATGGATAATGAACAAAGCGTTGAAAAAGAACACTCATACGAGAAAGAAGACCCAGAATATTTATATTTGTTAAACATTGCTAAATTATCATGTACATTGCAAATTGTCGAGAATAATTTAAATACATATTTACTTTTGTTAAACATGGATAATATTTAACTACATTTTTCCGTGCTCATAATGAAATTTATTAATTTTAGTAATTTGAAAAAAATAAAAGTAGTGACGGAGAATAATCTAGAAGGAAAAAAAATGGATAAGCGACGTCCGAACCATATATTTACTTTTAATAAACATTTAAATCCAATTGATAAATGAAAATCTTGTTGAATTTATATAAGGTAAATATTTAACATCATTTATTTTTAATAAACACATAGTAATTAAATTTTGTTCATCGCGAATTAATGTGAGAAACCATATCCACTCGCCAATTTCTTGTGCAAGCTTTCGATGTTAATGTTCTTTGACACGATGAAAAGAAGAAGATTGATAATCAAAATAATTTGAATTTTCATCAAACCGGCCACTGTGTAAAAATTGTGGTTTCAATCAAACGAACCATTTTATAATTGACAAAAAAAAAATACACAGTGATGAACGAAAAAATACCAGAGAAAAAGGAAGCGTAAAAACAAAAACTATGAAAATGGAAGAAGAAAAATGAACAAAAGAAAGAACAAATAAAAAAGATATGAATAAAAAAAATTGAAATTCAAAATGAAAATGAAAATAAAAAAGGAAATGAAAACGGAATATGTGGGGTAATAGCAAATCAAATTTGGTGACAGTTAAGATTTGAATAAAATAATTAATAAAGAAATTAAAAATTAAAACAAAATCTAAATTTAAAAATGGAAACAAACGGACTGGGAGAGGCAAAAAGATAAAATGGTAAAAAAATGAGGAGGGAACCCTTATACCACGGCCTTAAATATCTAATTTTATAATAAATCTAAACCATAGATATACTTGTAAATAGCTCATCCGATTTGATTTTTCAAGAAAATATTTCTATTAAAAAAATGGGGAAGAAATTATGGCTAGGGAGGCTCAATCCGTTGACCTTTTGACTAGATGAGCTCCATCACCTCCTGACAGTTAATGGGAGGAGCTCCAAACGCGTGTTTGGATAAACATAAATCACTCCATGACTTTCGTTACATATTCTGTCATTGAAAAAGATAGCTCATCTTCTTCCGTAATTAATCCTCCATTTTCAACTAACTTACTTTATTCTGAATTTATTAATTTCACATTTTCTTCTTCAAATGAAGAGTATCCATAGATTAAACAGAATAAAGTAATTAATTATATTTTTCGTATCTATAATTCACTTTATATTTATTTAAGTATAAAATTTTCATCAAGAGAATTTTAAAAATTTAAACCAAATATTTTGAATTTATAAAGGTTTTCTCTCAATTCCTTTAATTTTCTTTATAAAACACATTATTATCTATACTATTTTTAATAAATAAAATTAAATAATTAATTTATAATTTGAGAAGCATAGTAATAGAATCTTATCTAAGATGAAATATTGGATCAACCAAAATATATATATAGAGGAAATAAAACTCATCGATAAATTGATAAAGAATTTTGAACACTAACAAATTCTACATTAAAATATTAATTCTTATTCTAGTTTTGAACTTCCACGTATCAATTCAATTTTGATCCGTATAATTTAAAATGTTCTGATTTGACTGAACTATGAACATATGTTTTGGTTATCACATCATTCAATTTTTGTGTCATGTTTAATAGAAATTTCATGACGCTCATTTTCAAATTTAATATCAAACGATACATCAGACATATAGTTTATAATAAAATTACAAACAAAATCATGTAATTTCTTTAATCATATTTTCAGCACTAAAAGAGAAATGATATTCACCTTTTTTTTTACTACAATATAGATTATTTTCTAACGTTATAACCACGGTATATCAAATAATATACATCGAGGTACATAACTCAAATATTTTCATAATTATTTATCGAATACAGATTCAACACACACTAATCACTATTCGATTTCAATAAAATCTACTATATATTACAATTACTCTATTAAATTTAACCTTACATTTTATTAAATAATTATATATTAGTTTTCATTTTATATAAACTTTCACATTTTATTAAACTTTTCTATATTTTTTTTTCTATAATTATATTTCCTTAGACCAACGATAATTTATTGACAACGGCCGTCATGAAGGAGCGGTTAACGGTGCTATAGCCGCCATCAATCACAAGGTTATGTCCACTAATGCACTTAGACTCATCACTACAAAAGTGAAGCGCCGCCGCAGCCACGTCCTCGGCCTTCGGCACCACCCCTTTCAACACGGCAGACGACAAAAGCACCTCCTCCAACGCCGCCTCCGTCAGCCCTAAGGCATTTCTTAGTAACGGCGTCCCAATAGCGCATGGAGATATTGAATTAACCCTAATCCCATATTCTCCCAATTCCACACATAGATTCTTCATTAGTCCTACGACGGCGTGCTTCGACACCGTGTAGGCGTGCGGCGATTCCCCGCTACTCACGGAAGCGACACTCGCTGTGAATAGAATCACGCCTTTCCTCGCTGGGATCATAACCCTAGCTGCATGTTTAGCTCCTAAGAATGCACCATAAACGTTCACTTCGAAAACCTTCTTGAAGTTCTCATTATCCGACCCCAAAATTGTCGAATCTACCTCTCCAGCGATACCGGCATTGTTGAACATGATGTCGAGCTTTCCGAACTTTGCGATGGCGACATCGACGACATTTTTCACGTCGGAATCTTTCGTCACGTCGCAGTGAACGAAGGAAACGATCTTTTCGGAACCTAGTTCCCGACAAAGTGACCGGCCAAGCTCATCTTGGACGTCGGCAATGATCACCTTGGCGCCGTGTTGAATGAACAGTGCGGTGGTGCTCTTACCGAAGCCGCTAGCGCCACCGGTGATTATGGCGACTTTACCCTCCAACCTGCAAATGCATGAGAATGAGATCCCTTATATATAAATTTATTTAACGTTAAAAATTTTCCATTTTTGTAATCTTATTTATTTTCTAAGGATTATGGAAGAACATAACTCACCTTTTAGTAGACAAAGAGTAATGGTCCATCTCTCAAAAACTGAGTTTTCTCTCTCAAATCTGTTTTGAGTAATGGAGTTTACCAATTCATGAATATTCCTATTTATAGAAGATGGAGAGAGATTCCTACTTTTTTTTTTGTTTTTTGTGTATATATATCTATAATACAAATTATTTCATTCGTTTTCATTAGATTGTGTTTTTTTCAACTCATATTAGTTTAATGAGATGGATCTAATTAATTAACTAAACCTTAAGATAAATTTAAGGAAATTTCATTGTGTAGCAGAATTTTTTTTAATATATATATATATTTTTTAAATATAACTTAAGATGTTTTTTTGTCTTGAAAATAAATAGTATTTAAGGTGTTAATTACTAATTAGATTATTAAAAGTTTTGTGAAAAGAAAAAAAAAAGTCCAAAATAGACATGAAATGAAATGAGACATAGACTTGGATAATGTTATATAAGGTAATATATATTATGTATTTAAGTTGATTCGGTGCCATCCAAACCAATTTTTTAAGAGCATTAAGTGGCCAACTAAAAATGAATTTAATAATATATTTTAAACTCGACCAATTCAAAATATTCAGATACTCTTTTTAATTCGTTTCCAGTTTTTGGTTTTATTTTGACTTTTCATTCTAAAAAAATATAATTATTTGATAATTAATTTAATTTTCAATATTTAGATTCTATATTTTAAAATATTTAAGTTTTTTTCTTTATAAAAAAAATGAATGTTTTTAGATCTCATTCTCTTTGTGTCATAAAATGTATGCATCTCTTAGATAGTCCCATCTTTTTCTATCATCCTCCCCTTTAATATATATCTCTCTCTAACAATTATTTATCTCTCTTATGGCCCGTTTGAGATAACCTTTAAAAATGTTTATCTATTTTTCAATTGTTATAAAAAAAACAATTTTTTTTATTAATAAATACTTTTAACACTCTTAAGAGTTATCTCAATCGGACAAATATATCACTTGTATATCTCTATATATTATTTTATAAATTAATATAATGATAAAATTTGAATTGGTTTAAAATTAAAAAAAATAGTTTGATAATTATTGTATTGTAAATAAAAAATTATTTAAAAAAAAATCATCAAAACATGTTTGGTTTTATATTTTTTTAAAGTAAAAAAAAAATACCTATCAAGCATATATATATATATATATATATATATATATATATATATAGTTTGAGAGATGTTGAGATATATGATTAAATTTACCATCACGCATTAATTTAAATTTTTAGTTCTAGTGATTTAAAATATTTAATATGAGAAATAATTGAAAATGTTATCGAACGTTAATAACCCAATTGAGTTCAATCAATCTTTTTAGTTGTCAACTGTTTTCTTTTTTCAGATCCCACACATATATATTAAAGAGAGAACAATATTTTTTTTAGAAAAAGAAGAGATCAATATTAAATTTATTTTTAAAACATGAGAATGCTGTCGGTTTAAATTATTATAAATTAATTATCTAATAAATATTTGTCTTCTGAGAAAGGATCTCATCTAAATGATGCATAAACTTTTTTCTTAAAAATGATCATAAAAACGAATAGATTATTACAAAAATGGGGACAAAATCACAATCAAGAAATTGAAATGCATGGATTCACATAGATTTATATGTACGAGTTTGAAGAAGACGGATATAGAAAAAAGGGTTAAAATAGTAGTTTCCATAAAGAAGAAATCTGACACAAAAAAAGACGGCCAACTACATAGTTTTTTCCCCTCAACTACTCCCTAATATTGGTGGGGAGAAAACTTCCTCTAATCAACAAAAACACCTCCTTGTGATTGGGATTCAACCCCCCAACATTTCCCCTCTTATGTTCGTCTCTTTAAACACTTATCCGAAACATGTTAATTCTACGTCTCTTATATATTTTAATTCTACATCTGTTACGTGTGATTTGTAATCATCCTTTTAATCTAATAGAAACAAGACATGTATAAATAATGGTGCCGTACTTTTTTAAGGGGGTAAAAAATGTATAGAACTGATTTTAACAAATAAAGAAAAGTAAGATGTTAAAAATCAAAGAAAACAATTATAAAAAAAAAATCAATTTCTTATAAAATGTTATTTTTTGAAATAATTATCCATTGTGTATATGAAAATAAGGAGCAACTTCTCCACAGGAAAGAATGTAAGTTTTTTTCCCCCTAAAAAATAAATGCGAGCTAATCTATGAGGAAAGTTGGCCATGCCATGTGGCTTAGTTTGAAAACTTGGTGGGATGAGCAAATTTAAGAGGACGGTTGAATTTCAAAGCATTATCCTCATGGCCATGGCTGCCTAAGAAAGAAGGAACAAATATTTTAAGTATCTCATCATTCTTGGTGGGTTTTTGCGGCTTTTTATGAGTGCTTAATTACTCGACCACATAATCTAGGTGAAAAATAAATATAAAATTTTAAAATTAAAATGGATTCCGTCAAATAAAATACGTGACTCATGACTTGTACATATTTTATTTTTATCGGATAAAACATACCACTGAAACTTATTAAATAAAAAAGAATTATAAATTTATTATATACTAACATGTTTTAACCAATAGAAATGAGACACATAGAGAAAGTTAAGAAGAAATATTTTCATTCACTCAAAGTAAAGTGGGGATGGACGTAAATTTTGTATAATTCTTTTTATGTAAAATAATATTTTTTTTAAAAATATATTAGATCTATTTTGCCTCCGCCTCTCATCATATGGATTTTTTTTATTATTTATAAGAAAATTAATTGGCTGTCAAGCCTATATCTCTTTAAAAAAAAATTAAAATAGAAGGAGTAAGGCCTAAGATCAGGACGAAAGACGTATTCGATGAACAACAAATGAATATTCTCATATTATCCTTTTGATGGAAGTTTTGGTTTAAAAAAAAACATTGAAAAGATACATTTTTTTAAAGAAGTATTAATCAATGGTAGGCTATCAATGGGCAGTCTATACTTTAGGAAAACTATAATATTGTCGGTGGGTGTATATTTATGATAGTTAAAAAGAGTACAATATAAGAAGTAAGAATACAAAAAAATAGTTAAATTTTATATTAGTGTTAATTTTATCTATATGTTCATTTCAGTTTCGTAATTTCGTTAAATTCTACTGTTACTACTCATTATTTGCAATTGATCTGAATTCAAATAATTTTTTTTTAATCCTTATACATAGTTACAATTCATAAAGTTACATTAAATTTATATGGATTTCCTATTTATACGAGGTTTTCATCGAAATAAACATCATTCACTAGTGATAAATATCAAATATGATTACTAAAATTAAATGAAAGTATATGAATTGAGATTCTTGACCTTCAAAATAGGCACTTAAAGTTTATTGACCTTCATTATCATTTTAACTCTTTTTGACATTCTGATGATGTCATTTTGCTGCGGAGTGTCTAAAAAAAACTTTTTTCTTATCTTCTTTCATGAAACTCTTTTCTTATATTCTCAATAGTATCTCTTCTATCTTTCTCACTTACGGCGGCGGCGACGGCGGAGAGCGGCGGTTCTTTTCTCTCTCGATTATGGTATGTATGACTTTGGGTTTTTTGAGATTTTCCATTTATAATTTTTATCTCTCCCAAAACTTCAACACCCTCTTCATTCTCTACCTCAACACTCTCTTCACATAACCAAGTAATCTTTAAGCTTTTGATTCTTATCATAATGTAATACAAGTTATCCTTTAATTTCAAATATTTATTTTGAAAAAAATAATCTGGATTGCCCTGTAATTTGCCCAGAAATCGGAATCCCGTGGAAATCGAAAGATAAGAAAACAGTTTTTTAAACATTTAACAGTAAACAAAATTTAATATCTAGTAAATTACATCTAATTAATTGAAGTTTTTTTTAAAAAAAAAAAAAATTATGATTGAAAATAGAAGTGGGAATTTCATTTGCAAATGCAAATTGCAAGGTAGTTGCGTACCCAACATAACACGGTGCATCTTCTTTGCTTGAGTCCTTGATTTGAGTTAGGCTTATTAAATCTTTGGGCAAATGGAATATGAGTTTAGTTGGGCTTGGATTTGGATTTGGATTTCATTGTTGATTCAAAACTGCAATCTTTGGGTTACAACTTATGTAAAAGCCCACTATGACCCTTTTCCACCTTTTCTTTTAAACATCTATTAATCCTTCAAAATTTTATTGTTAATATTAAAATTCTGCTTCTTTTCGTTAATCTCCCTAAAAAAAGAATGAAATGAAAGATTTGAAAACAATTTTGATTTCTTTCCGTTCAGATTTAGCTCAACAGTGGATTTACTATGAAAGACCTTGGACCTGTCCATCACTTTCTTGGTATCGGGATTCATCGCTCTACCAACACTCTCCATCTCTCTCAAACCCACTATGCCCAAACTCTTCTCGATAAAGCTCAAATGCTAGATTGCAAACCCATGAATACACCAATGGAGTCTAAAACTAAGGGCCTTAATGATGAAACTCCCCTCTCCGATCCTACTCTCTATCGCAGTATTGTTGGTGCCTTGCAATATTTAACACTTACACGCCCTGATCTCTCCTTTAGTGTTAACTATGTTTCTCAATTTATGCAATCTCTCACTGCTGCTAATATGAAAATGGTGCGGCGTATCCTTCGCTATGTCAAAGGATCTATTCATTTGGGTTTGCATCTAACTGGAGATACTACTCTTGATCTTTTTGCCTTTTCTGATGCAAATTGGGCAGGTTGTCCTACTACTCGACGATCAACAACGGGATTTTGCACCTTTTTATTCCACAACATTATCTCTTGGTGTGCTAAGAAACAACCAACCATCTCTCGCTCAAGCACTGAAGCCGAATATCGTGCTATGGCCAATACCGCAGCTGAGCTCACTTGGCTCACATATCTTCTTCGTGATCTTCGAATCACTCCATCCCGCCCACCAATTCTCTTTTGTGATAACTTGAGTGCGTTACACATGACGGATAATCCCGTCTTTCATGCTCGTAGCAAGCACATTGAGTTAGATTACCATTTTGTTCGTGAACGAGTTTCAAAGGGCCTTCTCATTACCCGCCATGTTTCCTCTACTCTCCAGGTGGCAGACATTTTCACAAAGCCATTATGTAAAGTCACTCTACTTTATTTTTTGCAGCAAATTGTGCCTCCAACCTCGACACATTTTGAGGGAAGGTATTGAAGCACAAGATCCCACGTCTAAAGAAAATAACAAACCCATGGCTGTCATCCCATATATATCAGAAGATCATAAGAGAGATTCAAGGGATTTGCTACTCATTGACAGCCAAAATGGTAAATCTGGAAAATAAATGATAAAACTGAAAATTATCATTTATTCCTTATTTACCCAAATAAATTGACAGCCCAACGGTCTGATTGCTTGAATCACGTGAATTGATTGAATCAAATCGGCTTCCCTTGCTTGTTTTATCTTCTCTACTATATATTGTAACAAAATGTACTCAAGAAAGACAATTCAAAAAAACTCTCTTCTCACGTTCATCAATAAAGTGTTTTCTCTACAATTTCTATTCATTCTATTTTTTCTTTAATATGTATGTTGTTAGGGAATGATAGGTTCGCGAGGCCTAAAATTCACACAAGAACGGTAATGCGGAATAGCAAAAATTGACACCAAAATTTATACTGATTCACCCAAATTGTTTGACTACGTTCAGTTGCTACCGCTGCAGATTTCACTATGATAAATCAGAGTTACAAGAGAAATATCCAATACACTAAACCATGTATTATACGCTCAAAAGCCTTCAAGAAAGAAAACTGTTAGAAATTAACCAAGAACAACTCTCTCTCTTAGCAAGAAAATCACTCACAATCTCAGATAATCAATTGAAGAACAAAATCGAAAGACATAGAATAAGAAATTAAAGCATGAACACAAAGGAATTATAGTGGTTCGGATAGGAGATCCTACATCCACTCTCTCAAACTTGCTGCAGTCTTTTATTAATCAGAAGTAAATCTCACAACTCTCTACAAAAGGAAGAACTCAGAGTCTTTTATAAACCAAGACTAAGCTCAACAAACAAAAAGATAAAACTGTTACAACTGACAAACAAGATACAGCTTGCCAACAGCTTCAATGATGAGGCTTATCTCTTATACCCTTTTTAGAGAATGACTTCAATATAGGCTCAATGTTCACAAAAACTCTTTCTTTTACAATATTTCTCACAAACCCTCACTGTTGCTCTAATCCTTGACGAAACAAAATTGGCCGTCAAATATGATCTCACGGTTGAAGCAACAAATCACCGCCGAAATCCCACCCACGAAGACACAGCCAATTGATTAAATCAAATAAGATATTGACCTAATCGTTTTTATTTGACAAACAAGTTTTACGATGCACATAAAGCAAAGTTGCAATTCAATTTCAATCGTATTACAAAACCATAAGCTTATACGTACGTGACCTTTTAAGGAGATAATGGGCCATTGATCTTATTTTATATTGTTTTGACTTCATCACCACAACAATATGTATGCTCATTCTAGATAAATAGTAAAAAAAAAAAAAAAAAACTTTCTTGTCAAAAGTTTCTCTCTTCTTAATTCAACTTTTCCGTCATCCCTATAGATCATCTTAAAGGAAACAAGATTTCATTTCAGTGATATTTCTTTTAAATCTAAATTTCTTATCTTTTCTCTAATTTTCAATAACAATAATAAATTATCGTTAAAATTTGATTAAAGTACATCAATCGAAATGAAACTTTTAATAATAAACTTATACAAATGATAAAATACGTTAAAGATAAATGTATTATAGTCTCCAAAAAGAAAAAATAATAATAAGAAAAAATATGACATGCTGCCTATTTTGACTTTGAAAATTCAAACTTCGAATTCTTATGATTTTTAAGAGAATAGAAATATTGTACATAATACTTATCATCAATTTAAAAAAAAAAAAAAAACGTGATCTTTCTCATGCCACAAATATCTAGTCATCTTGTCAGACAATAAGTTATGGAAGTCAAGAAGAAACTATAGAAAACGACTATTGATATTTTAGGGTTCATTGAGAATGAGAGAATAGAAACATTGTACTTATTACTTATCATCTATTGAAAAAAAAAACGTGATCTTTCTCATGCCACAAATATCTTGTCAGACAGTAAGTTACGTTGTGGAAGTCAAGAAGAAATTTCTCGTAAACGACTCTTGATATCATAGGATTCTATCACATTTGATAATGAGAGAGGTATCTCATATATTTTATAAGGATTATGAGTTTCCATTATTTTTTCGATGTGAAATTTTCACCCCCTCAAAATGGTGGTTTTTTTTAGCTCATCATTTATGGGTCAAATCCTATTTTTAGACCGAGGCCCGATCTTAAGAAATTAAGGGTCCGGTGCAATATTATGGATTTGGGCCATCTCTCATATAAACTATTGTAGACACCGTATTTTGTCCGGCCTATTTTATTTTTAAAGAATAAACTTAATGAAAAACACAAAAAAAATAGATAAATTTGAAAAAATACAAAAAAATGGTTTTAATTGAAAAATGCATAAAAATTAAAAAAAAAGACAAAAAAACGTGTTTAAAAAAAATGATTTTAAAGTTAATTAAATAGAGATTTGAATTTGCTTTGAATCTTTATTTAATTTATTTTTAAATTAAAGGAAAAATCAATATTTTCATTTTTTACTTTAAATTTAAATTAATTCATTTAATTTGATTAAATTAAGGTTTAATTTTAAAATCTAAATCTAAGTTTAATCATGTTAATTTAATTAATTAAAATTTAATTCCACCTCCAGATTTAAAATTAATTCTTTTAATTTAATTAAATTGAGTTAAGATTTGAATTCAAATTCTTTAATTAAATTTAGTTATATTAATTTAATTAGTAAAAATTTGGTTTCAATTTCTAAATTAGTTTTAATTCTTTTAAATTAAATAAATTGTGATTAGAAATTAAATTTGAATATGAATTTAAATTCTAAATCTAAATTTAATTAATTTAAGTTTATTAAAAAAGATTTAGATATGATTTGCAAATCCATTTTGGATTCATTTTTTTAAACTATAAATGGGACACAATTGATGAAGAAAAATCGAAGAAGCTATCCCTCTCTCCCCTCATCACTTCCTACGTGAACTTCAAAAATATCCAAATATTTGTTCATTTATTTCTCCCACTTTCCTCATATATTTCTCTTACCATTTTCTAACCCAATAAAAATTCTCATCATCATTAGCTTACCCATAAAAATTCACAAGCCATACATTGCTTAACGTTTCACTATGTGAAGTCAACATGTGAGTAGATTTCTTCATCTCCTTATTCATATATTTTATATGGTTTTTTTAATAATTTTTAGTATTATTAAAATGCACATACATCATTTAATTTTAGGCCATTTGATTAAATTGTCATAATTTTACATTTTAATTGTCAAAATAAAATGTAATAAATGCATTTTAAAATGTGATACTTATATTAAATTTGTCACTGGGTTCATGCATCTTTAAATTAAAATTGACATAATCATCATAATGTATGTAATAAAATTGTCATGCATTTTTATGTTTTTTTTTTATATGATAATTTTATTTCTCATGCATTTCTTTCTTTCTTTGAAATAATAAAATTGAAAACATTATTTTAAAATTAATTCATTTGAAAGAAGATGATTTATTTTAAAATATATTTAAAATGGATTTAAGAAAATTTTAAATAATAAAAATCTGTCATTTAAGTTAACAGATAAAAAAAATGATTTTAAATCAAGTTAGTTGAAAAAATAAAGAAGATTTTTTTTCTCTGGAGTTAGTTTTAAAAATAAAAAAAAATTAAAAAGCTTAAAAAAAACAATAAAAAAAACGTAAGTTTTTTTTTTCTTTTGAAAAAAACAAAACAAAATCAATTTTTTTTTAAATAATAGAATTTCAAAATTAAGGCAAAAAAATTATTTTAAAACATAAATACAATCCGATGATGGATTTTGAGAAGTAAAATTCTCAATTTCTTACGGTGGAATTTTCCAATTCCAATTTTGTTCAATAAATGGCCATAATCCCACCCATTTTCAATTCAATTCTTACTTCATTTTTGAAGTTAAGAAGAAATTAAATGGGACATTTGTTTTCCAAAAATAAAACTAACAATTTTCTTAGATAAAATAAAGGACCATTTTTTTATTTTAGGATAATAATCGATAAAATGTGGTAACTGTTTTAAAACAGGTGTGTAGGGTACCTTCCCTACACACAATCGCCTCCCGAACCAAATCTTGTTTTCGCAGACCTTTTTTTTGTTTTAATTTTGCAGGTGACCAATCACACCCAATATGGTTGGTGGAGACTTCAAAACCCACTTTTTCTCAAAAGAGAACGTCGGCCGCTCCGCGTCGCAAAACCCGTTGTGACAACTATGATATAAAAAAATCACAAAAATATAAATATATATGTATTACATATTAACTTTAATTAAAAGACTATGAATGCAAGAAAAATGTTAAACAAATGTATTTATAAAACAGATTTTACTAATAAACTTGAAAAACTAATTAATTTTAATTAAAAAAAATCAATATTTATCATAAAAAAAAAAAATTGGCAAGGATATGTATATTTGTAATATAAGAAAAAAATTGTTTTTAAAAATGATTTAATTTTTTCTATATTATAAGTTAAGCTTAAAAATACATTTGGTCGCAATTTTTTATTATAATAACTAAAAATTATTTTTAACTATTGATCGGTAATATTTAATTTATTAAAGATTAAATCAAGTCAAAATAAACATATCATTTTAAGTTAACATCATTCAATTCATATTGATTGATATATACGAATGTAAAAAATAAAAACTGCACGGAAAATCACGATTTATACTCTAAATTTACTATAAATTTAAGTTATATAATTTATATATGATAAATTTGATTTGATAGAGTGAGGTAATCATATTTAAAATTTTATATTTCAAAAATTAATAAACAAAAACAACCACACAAAAAAGCAGTTTAAGATGAAAATTTATGAAAAAGTGAAACAATATTTTGACTAGTGGTGAACATGGGGCGGGGTCGAGTTACCCCGATTATACCCCAACCCCATTTAAGCCAAAAAATGGCACCCCGACCCCCAATTAAGTTTTACCCCGATCCCACCCCATTTAACTGTCGGGGTCGGGGTACCCCGATTACACCCCGTTTAAAAAAAACAAATAAAATATAATCTGGTAGAGGCGATGACGTTTGATGGAAGAGGCGGCGGTGTTTGACGATAGGGATGGGAGGCAAGAAACAACTAAAAAAGAAAAAAGAAAAACACAACTGATCATCTCACCTCACAGACACTACACTTTCTATGGAGTAGGAGTTGCCAATCGCACCAACATACATATTTCAATTTAATTTTACATTAAAATATATATATTAATAAATTAGTTTCTTCATGATTTTGGGCCCAATTTTGGGGCCTTTGCACAGCATCAGGGCCGGCCCTCGCACAGCATCAGAGCCGACCCTCACACAACATCAGGGTCGGCCCTC
Organism: Gynostemma pentaphyllum; assembly: GCA_028015215.1. Lineage (NCBI taxonomy): Eukaryota > Viridiplantae > Streptophyta > Magnoliopsida > Cucurbitales > Cucurbitaceae > Gynostemma > Gynostemma pentaphyllum. The sequence goes on along the minus strand of CM051349.1, from coordinate 39,711,203 downwards.
TTTAGACCAAATGTCCGTTTGAGTTTGTTGTGCTCTGATATCATCTTGATATTATGAGATCACATCTCAAATCCAATTGGTAATGAGAGGAGTAGCTCATGTGTTTTATAAACATTGTGAGTTTCCTATATCTTTTCAATGTGAGATTCTCAACAACGACAACATCAACAATAATTTCATAGTTTATTTCATATATTTTCTCAAAACCACTACAATTATTTGTCTTTTTTAAAAAAAAATTATAATAACCCTTGAAATTACTTCATTGTTTATAAAGCATTTTTTTAGTTGGTTTAAGAGTTATTTATTTATTTATTTCATTGTTTTAAATAATTAAAAATATAATATATAAATCAATTAGTATTTTTCATATCATACTAAAAAGATAATTTTTCTTATTAGATTTTAAAAAAACAATTAAGTCCATTTTTGCAATATCAAGTTAATTATGTTTTGTGGTTTAGTCAAGTTTAATAGAGTTATAAGGAATGACAAGAAAAGTTTTGCACTCAAACCTCAAGTGATTAGGTATCCTAGATATTTTTCATGGACATTGAAAATCCAACCTTTGATTTTTTTAAACAAAAGTAAAAAGATAAATGTGATAAATAATATTACTTTTTTTTTATAATTGAAATAAGCACGTGATGCAAGTACAAATAGATATTTATTATTTAATCATATAATTCGTTCAGTCAGACAGAAAGGTCGGCGATTCAACGAATACAAAGAACAAAAAATAGTATTAAAATCAAATGAAGATGTGTAATAATAAAAATAATAATAGAATTGGATGGTTGTCCAAAAAAATAAAATTCTTTGTCTCCCTTATTTACCGCTAAAGTATTGTTTGTTCCTTTTTTTTAATGCTAAAATCTCTCCCACAATTATGCTATTGTTTAATAGCAATTTTTTAGTGTTTCCCACAACATTCTGTCGAAAAATAAATCTTCTATTTTTTCTCAAATAAAAAAATTATATATAAAAAAAAAAGGCAAAAAATTATTTATATAAAAATGATTTTGTGTTCTCATCCTTTCACAGAAAAAAATAGATAAAATATTAAATTAATCTATGAATTGAAATTAAAATACATTAAAAAAACCATATTTGAAACTTATCAAAAACACTGTATCATAGACCACCACGTTGGTGGTTATTTTATATATATATATATATAATTTTTTTTATTGAGATATCACATTAAAATAAAAGGAGACTGAAATATTTAATCTTAAAAAGAGAGTACTAATATCTAACCATTCAAGCTCAAATTGACCACAAAATCTAAATACAAATTATTCTATTTTCTCATTAAATTATAACTCGGGTTAAAATAAATAAATTGGATGATTATATTCTAATTAAAAATGAATAAATAAATATATATTTTTTTTCAAAAAAAACGTCACATTGCCTTAATATATGATATAGATACACATAGGAAGGAATTTAATAGATCTCACAATCAAACAAACAAAGCTCAACGTGCTCCTCAACTACCATTCACATTCACCACTCAATATTCCTTTTCAAAAATTCAATCACTAAATTTCTTCCCTTTTTAAATTAAATCCAAAACTTAATTTTTAACCAAAAAAAAAAAGCCATGGGGTCCAAATTATTTTTCTTCTGGATAATCATATTGGGAATCTTCTTTTACAGATCTCCAGCTTTTGAATCAGAGCTAAAGTTAATGACTGAGAAATTAATGGATTCAGCAAAAGAAGGAGAATTCATGGAATGGATAAAAGGAGTTAGAAGAAGAATCCATGAATTTCCAGAGTTGGGTTTTGAAGAGTTTAAAACGAGTCAACTCGTAAGGTCAGAGCTTGACTCCTTGGGAATTAGTTATAAATGGCCTGTTGCTAAAACTGGAATCGTGGCTTCCATTAATGGACTTTCTCTCTCTAAATCCAATCATGTTTTTGCTCTCAGAGCGGATATGGATGCTCTCCCTCTCCAGGTTTTTTTTTCTCTCTCTCTCTCAAAGTCGTGTTCGATTGATTAACCATCACTCATTTACTGTCGTTTTGACCGTGGGTTAACTAAACTCATCATCCTTAATAATCTCGTTATTTTTACTTTTTTTTTTCTTCAAACTATAAGTTTGGGTTGGAGAGAATTTGCACTAAATCACTTTATAACTTAATAGTGGTATTAATTCATTTTTACGATTCAAATATATTTTTCGATACCTATTTAAATTTGTTATATTTTTTTCCTTCATATAAACATTCACTTATTCGTATTGAAAAAGTCATATTATTGATGTTGACATTCCATATTTAGGACTATCTAGACTGAAAAATTATTGGAGAAGGCTGTCTTATTGAGGCTTCTCCTGCATGTGTGATACGTGATAGTTTTCATTTATATAACTCATGAAATAGAGGGAAGTTAATATTTAAATGATATTTTTATTTTTAAAATATCACGTGTCATCAGGTTCCTCCAATAATTTCTCTTGACAACGAGTTAACTAAACTCATCATCCTTAATAAACTCGTTGATTTTCACATTTTTTTTTTACCATAGATTTAGGTCGGGGAGATTTGAATTCATTCATGATTATATATTATTAATCCATGACTTTCGCACAAGACCACCTTAATGGTGACATTTTTTTTCACAATTCAAAATACATTTTGCAACACCTAATTATATTTGCTATACTTTCCTTTTTCACATGTAAATTATTCACTTATTAGTATTGAAAGAATCATATTATTGATGGTGACATGACATTCCATATTTTTTTTTCCCTTCCTAAGAGCACTCAAAACAATATTAAACACGTGATCCTCCTTTAAACAAAACATAGGAATTTCCATAGCCACCCATTAAACTGATATTGTTGATAAACTCTCCCATCAATCAACTTTCCAAATCGACGTGTTGAAGAGATAGATTAATATCCATTTTTGTCTTTTATTTCTGATTCTATCCTTTTCTTTTTAAAATTAAACTTTGGTTCCCGTTTTTTTGCTTGTTTTTCAATTGAAATTAAAAGGTGAAAATTTCAAAAATATATGTTTTTTAAATTTCTCAAGTTCATTACGAGTTTTAATTACTTCTTTGCGACGTAAAATGGTAAAGGGGGAAAAATAATCAACAACATTTTCGTGAAGTAAATATGTGAAATTGTGTGAAAACACATTTTTCTAACAAGTATTTCAAAATCTCAACCTTTTTTTTAAAAAAAATTTGTTCTCCCCTCTCTTTTTAAATTTGGCTAAGTTTTCAAAAGTACATTTAAAAAGTAAAAAAATAATAAAGAAATTGAAAGTAAATAAGCTTAATTTATATAGAAAATTGTTACCAAATGAGACTTCTAAATCAAGTTCTCATCCCTTCTTCATAACTAAAAGAAAATTCCATACATTTACATTCCCATCCTTCCTCCAATGGATAGAAATCATTATTCAACTCAATTAAATGGGTTAGGAAATTGAATTACTTCCTACAAAATCAACAATCAACCTAGCTATAACATTTACTCTTCATATAATTTTGAAGGAACTTGTAGAATGGGAATTCAAAAGCAAGGTAGACGGTAAAATGCATGCCTGCGGTCACGATTCGCATGTTGCCATGCTATTAGGAGCAGCAAGGTTGCTGCAGGGTAAACGAGAGAAACTAAAGGTACAATTTCGGACTTGTAATATAGCAACACAAACAAAAAGAATTAGTCAATTAGGGAGACTGACCAGGTGGTATGTTCTTTGAAGGGAACTGTCAAGTTAGTTTTTCAGCCTGGAGAAGAATGTAATGGTGCTCATCAAATGCTACAAGATGATGCTTTTGATGATATAAATGGAATCTTTGCCTTGCATGTTATGCCCGCATTACCAACTGGTGTCGTAGCCTCAAGGCCAGGTCCAGTATGTGCTGGAGCCGGACACTTTTCAGCTATGATCCGAGGAAAAGGCGGTCATGCAGCAATCCCACATATGACTAACGACCCAATTCTGGCAACAGCTTTCATAATACAGGCTCTTCAACAAATTGTATCTCGCGAAATAGATCCCCTTGAGGCCGGAGTAAGTATCCCTCCCTCTAGATGACCAACAAAATCATCCAATTTGTTAAAAGTTAAAGCCAACAAGTTTTATGTATTAATTATCAACAAGATTCAATAGTCTAGTCTGACTACTGCTCAAGAGTTGTCAATTCACATTATTAAATTAGAGCTGATGCATAGAGAGGCAACTCGATAATACAGACGTCGTAACTAATACCTCAGAAATGTAGGTGGTGACAATTGCATTTGTGGATGGAGGACAGACAGAAAATGTAATTCCTGAGACGGTTAAACTAGGGGGCACTTTTAGGAGCCTGTCCCCTAAGGGTCTCTCCTACCTTAAGGAAAGGATCAGAGAGGTATGACATGCTTTACCATTCCTGAACTTGATGAATTTCCATATTACTTTTGTGAGTGGGCAGAGTTTAATGCCCTCCTGAACAGGTCATCGAGACACAAGCAGCAGTGCATCACTGTTATTCTGCAGTGGAATTTCAGGAGGATACACCGGTAATGGTTAACAATGTAACATTGTTTGAACACACGAAAATGGTTGCAAATACCTTACTTGGAGAACCCAAAGTGCAACTTCTTCCATGGACAATGGGAGCTGAAGATTTTGGCTTCTTCTCACAAAGGATTCCGGCTACCATATATGGGATCGGGATAAGGAATGAGACTCTGAAATCAAACCAGCCAGTGCACTCGCCACATTTTTTCCTTGATGAGGAGGCTCTTCCAATAGGAGCAGCGCTTCATGCTGCTGTGGCCATGTCATACTTGGAACATAATTCTGTTTTTAGTGATTAACTTCATTTTCAATTCTGTAAACAAATCAATATGTAAGAAATAAAGTATGCTGGAACACAAAATGTATATACTTTCAATAAATGAATAGAATTGTATTTTATTGCTACCAGTGAAAATTTAGAGATACCTTACAAGGATATATTCTATAATAGTACAACCTGCAACATGATTTGCAGCAACCAAGACTTCATATTGCAATCACAAAGAAGAAATCTTAAGCAACCAGTTTGACTGGGGTGGAAGATTTGTCTTCCTGAAATCTCGAAAATAAAGAATATTTCAACGCTTAATACTTAAAAATACCATAACAATAAGGCAATTTAGCCTTACCACTGAATTGTTAGACACCGGTATTGCAATAATCTTGAAGAAAAACAAGATGGTAAACTGAGTCATAGCAATGCTGGTGCAAATAAGGATGCAAATACTGTATACCCAATCTGATGGGTTAAATCCAACTGCAACCAGGTATTTTTCTAATCCCTCTCTCATTCATTTGATTCCTCACAACAGAAACATCCAACCACCTATCTGCTGCTGCATAGATATTGGATAACAGCACATAATTACCAGCATTTTGAGGCTCAAGCTGAATTAGTCTAGAAGCCACCACCTCCGCTAGCTCAGTATCGCAATATAGTTTGCAGGCCCCTAGCAGTGCACCCCATGCACCAGCATGTGGCTGAACAGGCAAAGATTTTAAGAGCTCATAAGATGCTTTAAGTCTCCCAGATCGACTAAGAAGATCAATGATACATGCATAATGATCAGGAGAAGGGATCATGTTGTACCTACTCCTCATGATTTCAAAGTAATGCCAACCTTCATCCACAAGCCCAGCATGACTACAAGCTGTCAAGATGACTGTGAAAGCCACCTCATCAGGAGTAAGTCCTTCATCCAGCATCCTCTCAAAGAGTGAGACAGCCTGATCACCACTCCCGTGAATTGACAACCCTTGTATCATAGAACAATAAGAAATTAAACCTCTTTTGGGCATATCTTCAAATAGATTCATTGCTCGCTCCATGTTCCCACACTTGGCATTCATGTCTATTAGAGCTGCACTAACATGTGCCCCACGAAGATCGACCAAACATTTGCTAACATATGAATTAACCCATTTAGCTAAATCCAAATTACCCACTTGAGAACAAGCTGACATCAAACTTGTCAAAACAAAATCATCTGGTTTCACATTCTTAGAATCCATTTCAAGGAAAATCTTGACTGCCTCATTTGGCTGACCATTTTGTGTATATCCAGATATCAAAGCTGACCATGCGACAATATCTCTATCAGGGGCTCGTTGAAACAAATCCCTCGCGGAAACCATATCGCCGGCCTTTGCATAACCATCAATCATTGTCGTAAAAGACACAACATTCCTTTCTGGCATTTCATCAAACACCTTCTGAGCACTCCTCAAATCACCCATTTTCATAAACCCACCTAGAATTGCATTCCACGACGCCACAGTTCTCTCCGGCATCGCATCAAAAAGCCTCTTCGCCTCGGCCAAATTCCCAATATTCAAATAACCCACAATCATAGCAGTCCAAGAAACCACATTTTTATTAAACATTTCATCGAACACCTCACGAGCACACTCAATCAATCCACCTTTGCCATAAAAACTCACTAAACTTGTCCTCACATATAAATCCTCATCAACCCCACATCTCACCACAGACCCATGAAGTACCATCCCTTCAATCACCTTCCCCTCACTAGCACAAGCCTTGAAAAGCGAAGGAAAGGTATACTTATCAGGAACCTCACCCGCTCTCTTCATACGCAAAAACAACAAAATAGAATCAACAAAATGCAACTTCTCACAGTAAACACGCACAATAGAATTCCAAACAAAGGTACTAGGTGACAGAACACGATCAAAGATGGAAGTGGAATAAGAAACATTAGCTACAGAATTAGAACAAGAAATGAATTGGGTGACAAGAAAATGATCTTGCTCAAGCCCCTTCTGAACAAGACGAGCATGAACTTGCTGTAGATCAATGGGGGTCTTACAAAACTTGAAAAGGTGGGAAATTGAGAAGAGAGAAGCATTAGAAATCGGTTTGGTGCGGAAATATGGCGCCATTGCCACATGGGGAAACTATGAAATGGGCTTCAACGGGTTTAGCCCATTTATATTAAGTTAGAGGTTCGAATTGACTTACCCAAACAAACGATCAATATTAAAACCCTAGGAGGAGATGGAGAAGTGGATGCATTCTGTCACGCGCCGGCAGCTAGCAATGAGCGGTGGATTTTTCGTCGCTGGAGTGGGATTTTTCGCCGTCGGAGCATACCTTTCATTGGTGAATATAGGACCACAACAAGCGAGGACAAAAGCTCGGAAAGAATTTGTGAAAGATCGATTGAGAAAGATGCTCGAGGATTAACATGGATTTCAATTTTCAGACAGTCTGTCTTCTATGTAGAGACTATTTTTTTTTCATAAAATATTACGCAGATGGTAGGAGGGACTTCGGAAAATCGTAAATGTCTAATCCGTTGAGTTAAACTCCGTCACTCGTGATTCTATATGTGGTTTTTAAATTTTAATTGAGGGTTTGCTAGAGATTTGGAAGTGCATTTGTTAAAATTTGTTATGGGTTAAATGCTCTTAAGTTTGGGTCATAGTTTTTTTTTTTCTTTAAACTAATATATCACTTAATAAGTTTCTCCATATATGAATGTAATTTATTTGATGTTTTGTAATTTTTAGTATGAAAAAATTGGATTTTGATTTTAAAAAGATAGAATTTGTCTCAAATAATATAAATTACATACTAATTTTCTGAAAATTACTCAAATAACATAACTATAGTTTAATAAGTAATTAAACTATACTTTATTATTTTTTATGGTTATTTTTAATGAATTGTTTGGTTTTTACTTTTTTTTTTTTAAATTCAAGTTCAATAATTTGTCGAACAATTTAATTATTTTTTTTAATAAATTTGTAGTTCAATAAATTATTAAACTATAATTATATTGTTTAAATAATTTTTAAAAAATTCTGATATTTTAATTATTAAAATAAAAAAATATGTTATTTCAATAATTGCTTATACAAGTAACACCTCTTCTATCTCTTCTCATCAATTTTCACTGCCGATGGATTTGTTGCCATTTCTGTTCATTGAAGGTAATTTGTAGTTTTTTAGTTATGATTTTGGAGTTTGTTGTTTGATTTATTTGCTTTATTTTCAAGGGTTATTTTATTGGGGAAATTTCATTGGGTGACAGATTTTTATACAATATTTTTAAAAATATCAACGCAAAAAAGTATTTACAGATATAAAATTTTTTATCATGTTTATCAGTGATTTATGTGTTTATCAGTGATAAACTTGGTGTAAACATATGTAATTCAATGTTTATCACTGATAAACCCAATCAAAATTGGCTATATTTGCAAATATTTTTTTGAGCTTTTATTTTTATAAATATCACTAAAAAAATTTGCTAGATTTGCAAATGCCTCTATTTTATTCAAAGGTGAGAGAATGAAAAAAAAAACGAGCTTAAAGATAAACAAAATTAATGGTGTTAAAAAAGCGAAAAAATATAATATTTGTAAATTATATTTTTTATTGATTAATGAGTTTTTATCAATTTTATATAATTATTAATCTTTTAATTCATACAATATTAATAGTTTTTGATAATATATATTTTTAAATCTAAAAAATATATTATATATCACCGGATACTAAATTAGAATCTTATTAAAAATATTGATTAAATTTAATTCAAATTAAAACTATTTTATAAATTGAGAAAAATTCCACACGGGAAACAGATCCCCTCAAATTCCCTTGCAATTTTTTTTTTTCCAATCAAATCTTTGGTATTTTTACGATTTGGATAAATTGAAACTGAAAGTGCTGTTTATTAAAATTATGAACAATATTTCTATTTTTGAAATTTGTAATTTAAAATATATTTTTTAAGTAACCTAAACAAACCTTGTTGAATTTTCAAGTAACCTCTTAACCCAATTAAAGATACTACACGAAAAACTTTTTCAAAGCAAAAAAAAAAAAAAGGGGAAATCGTTAAATATACATTAGAATTACAGTTTTCATGTCAATTTCAAATGTATGAATCTTCTTTGTATCATACGGAAACTTTTTTCTTTTTCTTTTTTTCAATTTCTCATTTTTAAACTTTTTGTGCTTCTTTTTTATCAATAGTTTTTTTTTAAAAAAAAAAAATCGTTTTAGATTTGTGTTTAAAGAATTCATGTTCATGCATTTACCTTAAAAAAAGCCATTGAATCTTATTGTTCATGCATTTTTTTTAAATATCAAAACACAAGATTTGAATAATCACATTCTAATTTATTTCTTTTCTTGAATCTTTTTCTAAATTTGCTCAAAATTCTCTCTCTCAAAATTTCTGCCATCAAAGGAGTGGAAGAAGTCAAAGTGCCATAAGTTTTAGCCATGCATTTTGCTCTTTAACCTTTGATTATTTCCATTAATCTCTCTTTTCCTTAGAAGAAAACAATTTCAAATGGATCTTCAAAAACAACCCTTTTACCAAAGATCTCCATTTCTCTCTTTTCCCATCAATAAACCACTTTGTTTTGCTCTCTCTTTTTTCATCCTATTTATCTCTTCCTTTCTTATCTTCAATCTTCCCACCAATCCTTTTGATCAGAAATATTCCGATCTTCTTCGTTTCAATTACTTCTTGTCGCAAATATTGTCGAACAATCACCCGAGAGCTTGTGATTACTCTAATGGAAAATGGGTTTTGGATGAAACCTATAGGTTCCAATCTTACAATGAGAACTGCCCTTTTGTTGATCCGGGCTTCCGGTGCAGCCAAAATGGACGCAAAGATGACGGTTATCGGAAGTGGCGGTGGCAACCAGACGGCTGCGATCTTCCAAGGTAATGATTATGAACTCCTTGGTGTTGTTATGAAGTTTTTGTATGATGTAGTTATTTTTGTGTTTGAGAATCTTGAAACTTACTTGTAAGTATGACTTCATGAAATGTTTATTTTTATGTTATGAAACATTAGATTCAAATTTATACATAAATAAACCTTAAAAATTTGAGAACATGAGTTCAGACCAGTAGCCACCTATCTAAAATATTATCCTACCAAGTATTATAACGTCGTGTTATTGTTTGTCATGTGACCTTGATCGAGATACGCACAAACTTATAAATAAATAAGTAGTTATATACACATATTCATGCAAGGTAAGAGGATACAAGTTCTTTAATACAATTGAGATTAAACAAGTTTAGGTGTCACTTGTAGATACTATATAGATAAGTTAAATAGTTATATGTCTAAAAATAATAGTTATAGAATATTTGATGGTGTTAAGTAATTTGCAAAAATAAATAAATAATAATATCGGTGTTAAGCAAGTTAGAGTAAATTGCAATAGTTTAGTAAAAATTTCAAATGGTAATATTTAATGAAAGTTTACTAATTCGAAAATTACATGTTCAAGTAGTCAAATACTTTTTATGAAAGAAATATTTGAAGATAGATTAGGCAGTGGATCAATTTTTTCCCCTTTATTGTGGACAAAAATCAGTGCGCTATGATATTGATTGAGTTGGTATTTTCTTAGTACTCTATATCACTTTTAATGGATAAGCATTTGTTACCAATGGGGATTCTCCCATGTTTGGATTCGTCAGGCCCTTTCTTGAATTCATTCAATCAGATTTTAATGTAAATGAACCATAACTATGTAGCCAACTCATTCTAATATATTATAAAATGAGAAAGAATATAGAGTAAAAGTCAAATAATATTATAAATATCATCTAAAATTTAAAAAAAAAATCCAAAAGGTTAAAGGTTAAAGGGACCACCTCCAAGTGAATAATATTAGGGCTTTAGGTAAGCAAACTATGGTTTAGTTCGATAGTAAGACATTTATATTCTTTCCATCAAGGTAGATGTTCGATTCCCATTTAATTGATAAATTACTTATATTACCTCCATCAAGTTAGATGTTTAAATCCTCTCTCACAAATAACACGACTATCGAAAAGCATAACAAACCCTAAAAGAATAGCAAAACATCCACAATATGCTCTACATGAACATAAAACTTCTCTACAATTGATAGGACAGAAACTACTCCCTATACGCCGATGAGTAAGAATTCCAATTTACTTTATGATGTGGTTTATTTCTATTAGATTATATGCATCATACATATCTAATTGGAAGGAGTTCATCTCTTGATCAAAAGTCAAAATTTATAAAACAATAAATTAAGGAGAGTACTTGAACCAATTAAATACTCTTACCATAAAAATAATTTGATTTCTAGAAAATCAAACTACTTTTAAAAACAAAGATAATGGAAATCCTCTAAAAATAACATGGGGCGATTCAGGTGAGATCCAATGTAGATCCAACTTTCTATTCACTCGTGGGATCCGGGCGGTCCGGGGGGGACCACCTCGGCTCCTCTCTTCTCGAGAATCCATACACCCCTTATCAGTATATGGACAGCTATCTCTCGAGCACAGGTTTTGGTTCGGCCTCAATGGGAAAATAAAACGGAGCACCTAACAACGTATCTTCACAGACCAAGAACTACGAGATCGCCCAGCTACGTATAAGCAATGAAAGAATCTTACATCACTTCACCAAAGATCCATGGGTGTTTCATCTGGATTGATGATCTAGATGAAAATTGAGGAGCTTTGATTTTGTTTTAAGGTGAAATTTTTTTAAAACAATCGAAAAGATTTCAACTCATTTTGAAATACTTGAAATCGAAAGAATATATTTAGTTTGTGAAAGCATACCAAACGCTGAGATGGATTCAAGTTTTATAAATTATTTGCATTCACTTTGTTCTTCCAAATGACTACAGATTCAATGCAAGTGATTTGTTGGAGAGAAGCCGGAACGGGAAGATAGTGTTCGCCGGCGATTCCATCGGAAGAAACCAGTGGGAGTCACTGTTATGCATGCTGGCTCAGGGAGTTTCAAACCTTTCAACAATATATGAAGTGAATGGAAAGCCTTTAAACAAACACAAAGGCTTTCTCTCCATGCGTTTCCAAGAATACAATCTTACTGTGGAATACTATAGAACTCCTTTTCTCGTCATCATCGGCCGACCTCCTCCGAACGCCTCAGACGAAGTTCATTCCACCATTCGACTTGATGAGTTGCACTGGTACTCCAAGCAATGGGAAAAGGCAGATGTCCTAGTGTTCAATGATGGCCACTGGTGGAATGAGTACAAGACTGTTAAAGCGTATGAGTTTATTCTTCTCCTATTTTCTCTTTCGAATTTCTTTTTTTGCCAATTCAAAAAACATGTAGATACCTCACCATCTCCTAATGAAGTTTATTTGAAAACTTTTTTTTTTTTTTACACAAAAAAAAAGGTTGCTTCAAGACCGATTTAAAAACATTCTAAAGAATAGAGGGGAATAAAAGGAATGCATCTAACTTTTTATTTGTTTATTTTTGTTTGCTAAAATTTAGCCATTTGTGAATTAATATTGCTATTAAGAATAAAATCTAATGTTATAAATTGTATAAAAATTTAATTTAAGTTTTAAGAATATAAATTTTGAATCTAATGAAAATGAATTGAAAGTACAGGACCTAATTTAATAAGACGATGAAATTAGCAAGGACCTTATATTACAGATTTTTTTTTTTTCAGATATTTATATTACAGAATTGAATATCACTAAATTAATGAGATTGCACATGATCTAACACAAATCATACAATTAAATATTAATAAACATGAATAATACAATGTATTTAACTTTCTTCTATTATAGTTATCTATATCATTAAATGTAAAGATTCGACCAAATTGTTGTGTTTAAACTAACTTAAGAATTTGAGGAATTTATTTTCTACTTAGAAATAGGAAAAGAAAAATAAATAAAAACCACCTTTTAATTTTGTTTTTCAGGGGTTACTATTTCCAGGAAGGAGGAAAAGTGAATATGAGTATCAATGTGATGGAAGCATTTCAAAGGTCACTTCAGACATGGAAGTCTTGGGCAGAGGAAAAATTAGATCCAAACAGGACTCATGTTTTCTTCCGCAGCTATTCTCCAGTTCATTACAGGTAAAATTGACATGAAAGCACTGCATATCGAAACCAAAATCGTTGTTTAATGAGAATTCGAATACTCGAATATGTAGTTGAAAGGTAAAAAATTTGCTAAAGCAGCTATTTTGACATTCTGAAACAAGCTTTAGATGCAAAAACTTGCAGGAGTGGGACATGGAATGAAGGGGGGCATTGTAACAATGAAAAAGAACCCGAAAGAGACTACACGCGGTTGGAAGGCGAACCCGAGACCAATATTTTCATTTCAGATGCAATTAAACAAATGGGTTCTATACAAGATAAAGTTCAGTTCTTGAATATTACATATTTAACAGAGTTCAGGAAAGATGGTCACCCTTCAAAGTATCGTGAGCCCGGCACTCCTGCTATAGCTCCACAAGACTGTAGCCATTGGTGCCTGCCCGGAATACCTGATACATGGAATGAACTTGTTTATGCTAATCTATTGTCAAAAGGGTTTAGAAAGTAGTGAAAGTAACCAACCTCGTGTTTAGATCTGTAATTTCCTTCCACAACCATAATATCAGTGCCTCATTCAGGCTTCTTCCTCTGTGTTCTCATCAGAGCTCACTTCACTGGTTTTCATTTCCTTGACTTTCTCAAGCTGCCTCAACAGATTCAATCTTTCTTGTCCGTATGTAGACGGTATCTGCCAACAATATTTAGTTCAGCGAAGAATCAAGTCAGTATCAAAAGATAATTCCAACAACGATACTATGGAAACCATACCAAGGCTGGTACATATCTCTGGATAGCAGCCAGCATTGCTGCATGTCCAACAGCAGTAACCTGAAAATGTGAATAGATAAACCAAAATAAGTCAAACTGAGTCCATTAGATCAATCATGCCTCCTACAATTGTATATACATTAATAAGAAAGATGTGCAAGAGTTTTGCCTGGATTAAAATGTTACAATCGTACTCATGAAATCACTTTGACTCGCCCTTTTCTGTTCCTTTAATATTGGCTTTCACCAAGTGTTGAAGCTTTAAAGTGTTCTTTTTATTATTATTATTTTTCCGTTCAAGGCTAAACAACGAAGTTCCAATTCCATATCCAAGGCTCGACCATTTTATTTCGGAAACACCCAAGTGGTGGAGCACATTAAGGAAAAAGGAGTTTGTATTTGATGTAGGCACAAAAATGCAAAAACTACCCTTGTGGTTTTGGTCAAATGCAAACACACCCTCCTTTAGTTTAAAAACGAATATTTATACCCCTATAGTTTCAAAATGGAGCAAAATTGACCCTCCCCACTCGCCGTTAATTTTCTTTTGGCCATAACCTTTTCGTTTGAACTGCAATTTGAATGATTCAAGATGTTCTAGAATCCTTGTTTTGAGCTCTATAGTCACTTAGAAATCATCAGTATATAAAAGAGTTTTCATCATCAAAATATTAGATCGGGTTGAAGTCATAAACACTTTTATATAGTGATGATTTAGAAGTTTTTGGTGACTATAACGTAGAGCTCGGAACAAAGATTCCAGAATGATTATTTTTGAACTATTTTTCATGGAGGCCTGAACACTATTGATAAACTTCAGAGAAGGTTTCCTTTGATGAGTTTGAATCCTAATCGATGTGTTTTGTGGTGTGCTAATACAGAGAACCCCATGCACTAGTTTTGGAGCTGCTCCTTTACCTCTAAGCTTTGGAGGAATTTGCTGGCTATCTTCAATTACCAAGGGCCGAGGCCCTTTTTGTTGCGACATTTGTTACTTGGTCTGCTGTGTGGTGTGAGGTTCAAGAACAAAGCCTTGGTCCTGTGGCGTAATGCGATTCGTGCTTTACTTTGGCTTGTTTGGTGGGAAAGAAATAATAGAATCTTCAATGACAAGTCTATGGAGCATGGTTTAATTTGGGAGTTGATTGTCAGATTTATTTCGTTGTGGTCAGGTAACTCGAAATATTTTTGTAATTATTCTCCTTCTGTTACTGCCCCCAATTGGAGGAATTTTTTGTAATCCTGGGGTGGCTTTTTGTGTATCTTTTTCATTCATCAATGAAATGTTTCTTATTCAAAAAAAAAAAAAAGATTCCAAAATGATTCAAATCGGAGTTCAAAAAAAGCAAAAGTTTCCAGAATTTATAGAAATGAAAATTTCATTATATAATGAAAGAAACTAACAAACCTTAAAAAATTATTTAATTTTAATTTAAAACATCCCAATTAGAAACATATAAAACAATAATAATGTTCATCATTCAACACTTACAAGTGTAAAAAAATGAAGACAATACCTAATGAAATAAAAAAGTGTTATTTTTAAAAATAAATCAAACTTTTGCAATTTTGATAAATAAGGGAAACAAAAGTGCTAAGGGTGGTAATTTCTTTTTAAATTATTATATTTTCATTTATTGGGATGGAAATCAAGTGGTGCACACTCTTGCTGTCCATGCAAGAGGAGGATGCTGCTCGGAGGTGTGGGTTGAAGAGGCTCTTTGTGGTTGTGAGTCATGGATGTTGACTGCTATGATGCTGACGGGAAAGTGTCGGTTTAGATTACTTGTTTTTTTTTTTTTTTGGGTTTTGTGTCTTGTCCTTACTAAAAAAAAATACTAACCAAATTAACAAATCACATTAGATAGAGTATAGAAACGTACCGGAAGAAGCATCAATATGCCAATTGGAACAACTGATGCTACATCAGTCAAAGTTCTTCGGAGGGCTTTCTTTTCTTTTTCAGTCAACTCATCTCCAATCAGGACCCTCCTAAGCAATCCCGTAGCAGCAGCAACATCAATAGCTAGGAGCTGAGTACCTTGCCAGACATCCTGCAGTTAAATTAAAGCCCTCCATTACTGAGATAATCCATTTGAAGAGGTAGAGAAAAATGGATCAAATTCATAGCAAAACATCATTAAAAAGAAAAAGAAAAAAGCAACATAAGTGGCTAAGGCAAGACAGTGATGGTCTTTGATCGTTGGGGTAAAGTTTCAGTAATTCCATCAAATAAATAATTTTGAAGTTGCTAAAAGTTAATATTAGTCAATCTCCTAAAACATTAGATTTCAATAAGGGAGCTTCTATTCATTCAATAAGAAGAAAGAACTAGATCATGTGGAAGCAAAATAGCAAATAAATTTTCCCTACACTTGCGAAAAAACACAAAGCTGCTAGGAAATGGGAGATAGGGGTCCATGCAAGTAAATGAAAAGCTACTGAAAAGGAAAAGATAAACTAAAGTATCACGAGATTATTAACGGTTTTGTACTCAATAGTTAATCTACTTAAAAAATGGTTCAACTTGAGTTATTCGGCAACATTCTCATTACTTAAAACTCCAGGTGATCATGAGATTATTAATTTGTAAACAAGGCCTACTTTTATTAACTCAACTCTTAAAGAAACATGATAAAAGAATCTCATCAGGCTAAGAAGCCTTTTACTTCATGAAGATGGTCAAGGAAAGTGAACCACACAGCCGATCATTTTGTATGGATAAGTACAATTTATCCAACAAACAGTCCCCAAAATTCTAAGGAATAATTAAATATAGGATAGATGAAATATATTTCTGTAATTGTAATTTCATTTTTTTCTCTCAAAATACATGTATTCTTTTCTTTGATTAATGAAAGTTTATCTTTTCATTAAAAAATGAAATAATTAAACTTCAAAACATCTATTTCTAACTGTTGGAAGGTTGTATCATTCATACCGTGCCAGCTTCTTTTAGCTTATCAAATGATTTATCGATAATATTTTCTTTCTTTCTAATCTGAACCAATTGTTTATCCTCAGCAACATGAAAACTATTTGCAGTATCATCTGTATCCTTCGCATCCTGGAGTAAGACAGATATCTGAGATTAGTTTGTAATACCAAAAGTTAAATTTAATGAAATCCTAGACTACTCAGGTATCCATGTTGGGTCTTTTAGCCTTCTATAGGAGGAGGGAGAATAAACACATATAGTCATGGTTGAAGATCTAGAATTGAATACTTGAATAGTCATGAAAAATATTACAAAGTAATGCGTAGAGATTTAATTTGACTGAAACAGGAATAGTGAAAATAATGTTTTGTTTTGTTTATTTAGGATGACGCTTAATTCAGTAGCCTTTAGTTGAACTCAGACAAAGTATGATACAAGTTGTATAATTATTAATCTACGTACCTCATCAATTTCTGATTCTTCGGAACTTCTCTGGACCCGTCTTTCAAGTTCTATTAACTCATTGCGTAGTAGTTCAAAACGACGAAATTCATTAAATTCTGAGTTTGTGACACCAATATCTGATGTATGATGTCTAATGATGTCCTCCTGCATATGCCAAAGGAGACACTGTTATTCACACAACTAAGCTGGCCAGCTTTGGCAGATACATGCTTGAAATTCGAAACCTATTTTTTCAGTTAAAAAAACTGAGGTTAATTCCCCATTCTCTCAATAGTGCATGACTTATTTAAAAGAGGACACCTAAGATGCCTTCGGATTTAAAAAAAAAAACATAGCCAGGCTAATGTTTTGATATTCTTCTGTGTAAGATAATAATGGATACCGCAAGTTCTTGCAAGTAAGAATGTACTTTGTTTCCTTTAGTCAGCTACAGTAGCATATAATAAATTTAAATTTACAACGCTAGAAAATGAGAGGAGGAGAATTCAGAGATCTAATACTAACAGGGAAAAAATCTTTCACGAAGTTAGTGGATAAAAGAAAAAATTTCTTATGGCTTTTTGGTACAACTATGATAATCGAATTAGAATGTAATCACAATTATAAATACATAAAGAAATTGCCAATGCAAAATGTTTGAAAATGAAAATAAAATTAAAAGCCATAAAATTTTAAAAAAAAATAACAATAATGAGAAGAAGAAGAAGACATACTGATCCATCCACATCGGACTCAGGATTAGGTCGCCAAGGAGAAGGGACCAATATGTTCCATAATCTACGAGACCTATAATTCAAATTGGAGAAAATATTTTTTCCTAAAATAAGGTAAATGCTACAGTGAAACAAAAACTATCCCCAGATTAAGAAGGGAAAAACAAGAAATTAGCATTTGAATGAAATTCTCAAGTATTGGTAGGATGTTCTTGCCTGTTACTCTTGTTGGAAGTCGCCTTAACTCGCTTTCTATTTTTGTCTTTCGTGTTTTTAGGTTGGTTGCTAATGGAAGATCGGTCCAGACTTTCATCATCTTCCTGGAATGAAGCACAAATATTTAAGAATAATGAGTGAGAAATGATACGCTAAGAGCTATGTAACCATCAATACAAACAGAAAATACTTTTTTATAAGAAAATACGAAAAGAATAACACATAAGTTAGAGAGAAACAACATACTTCATAGATAAATGATGTGATGTCTTTATCACCAACTCTTGCAGGCTTAAGGATTAGATAAAAAAAGGTTTTTGAAAAATGTATTCTGTTCATTAGTACTAAGCTAGGTGTTCCAATTTAAACGTTCAACTATTAACTTCATCAAATTGAACCTGGTGCAATTAATACCCTCATCGAAACAACACTATAAAACTACAACAACAAAAAAACAGTTAGTAAATCCCCAAAGAAATCAAGCCAACAAAATATATATAAACCTAATAACAAAAATATCCAATCTTAACCCCAAAAATACTCAACGGCTAAGAAAAAGTTAGACCAGTATCCCCGACACCAAATAACCAACATGGGTTGGCCTAGTGGTCAACAGTTTGCTTTCCAACCTTGAGGTCATGGGTTCAAACCATGTTGGCCACCTATCTAGGATTTATCCTACGATTAAACCGATGCCAAGTGTTGTAGGGTCATGAGGTTGTCCCATGAGATTAGTCGTGGTGCGCGTAAGATGGCCGGACACTCACAGTATTTTAAAAAAAAAACGTATCCCGACACCAAATTACCTCAATATAGACATAAAAAATATTCAACACAAACATAAAAATCAATATCCACAAAAATGACTCATCCCGATACAAAAACATCCACAAGTCATGTATTACACTAAGGGAATGCATCAATTACAAGAAGATTGAGAAGGGAAAGCATCAGGGAAAAAATCTCCTACTCCTACTGATGGTGTGACAAACCAGCAATTAATTCGGAATAAAAATAATGTCTGCAGTACCATGAAATAAAAAAAAACTACATTATTATATTGAGCAAGCCAATAGAAGCAATAAAAAACACTCAATTGGCCAGACAACCCAGTCCCAGTCTTGCCAATCCAGCTATTATTGCAGGAAATTCCAACATTATTGTGAAGTTGGAATGGAAAGCATACGCCACTAGGATTAAGTTCAGGTGTGTACCAGAAATTATTGAGAAAAATGTAATACCTGCTGAAGGAAAGCTGCTTTTGCTCTAAAAGATGCCTCCATAAACTCGGCTTCTTTCTTTAGTTTCCTTATTTTCTCAAGATCGGAACAGGCAGCTTTTAAATGTTCTTTTCCAGAATTAGAACTTGATACATGCAGTTCTTGAAGCAACTGTTCTAGTCTTTTCAAAGCTTCTTCAACACTTTCCAATGCCTGGAACCAAAGGTTACAATCATTTCACTATCAGAGGCGTTCAGTGAGTCCCAAGAGAAGCAAAAAAGCCCAAATGTAAGGAAAAAAATAATGAAAAGAATTCATTAACCTTAAAAATTACTTAATTTTAATTTAAAACATCCCAAAAACGTAAAAAGACAACAATGAGATACATCATTCTACAATTAAAAAAAATTAATGAAAGAGAAAAGCTTTATATTTTAAAATAAATCAGACTTTTGCCATATTTAAAAATAAGGTTAGAAAAGGTGCTATTCACAATAATTTCTCAATGCAAAATAAGGATAGAGACATATCATGACCATTAGATTCCAAATTTTCCCCATGAAAGATCAGCAGAAAAAAATTATGAAAATAAGAGAAATTAAACAAGCCTCCTCATCGCGTATACAGGAACTCTAAAAATAACACAAACAAGAAAATGTAGATTTATTAATTTCTTTAAAAAGAGAATTCAATAGAAGTCAAAATACAACCGAGGATAAGGAATCATCCCAAAAAGCCAAGAAGTAACAAAAAAACACTTTAGTTGGCGTAAAAAAAAAGTGTTGTAATTACAAAAGAATTTAGAGAAGGGGCTTCAAAAGGAGACTTTGAAGTGGAAATTTGATAAACCACAAAGGTATAAAATCTGAATTAGATTAATCAACAACCAAACTGTGCAATCTGCATTGGGAGTTCTCTTTCCCCCTCTATGTATTGTATTATCCACTCTACCAAGATAAAAAAAGATCTTGGGCTAAGAATGTACAAAATCTTAATTTTGGATTTTCTTTTGTATGTACGAGCTTTGAAATACTTTCATTTAGCTCGTGTTTTTCTTTATTTGTTTTCTGGTAGTTTTATGCATGTCAAGTTATAACTGACAATGATGTATGTGAAAAATATTTTTCTAATTCAAACTTGACCAAGAAATTTGACCCAGTTGCATCCCTTTCATTCCTTCCTTCCAGCCAATACGAATGGCATTAAATGAATCAATCAAAATTCCAGTAAACAGAAAATCCTGAGAAAAATCCCAGGACACATCAAGTAAGAAAAAACACCATTAGATATATAGAAAGTTAATAGTTAAAAAAATAGATGTGACTAGTGGCTTGTTTTAAGTGTAAGCTTCAATCCATTGGTAACTATCACATATATAAAGGGGGGAAACTAAGATAGTTTAAACTTAATCATTGACATGCACCTCAGTCCTCCACAGCCCTGTCAAAATAATGCGTTCGTAAAGAATAACATTGCAATAAAAAGACGACCTTGTCAAAGGATTCAGTTTCACGCTTAGTGGATGCAAAATTACTTGATCCAGTCTTTTCAACAGAAATATTGGTATTTCTCTCAAGCATCTCATTCCTGAAAGCATTTAAAGAAGGTTAAAATTGACAAATACATAAATTAATGTCAAATAAGTTTAAAATTATTAGTTCCATAAATGATTTGAGTGACACTGACAATAACTTAGTACTTTTCATCCCCTTTGTTACCAGCAAATAATTCAATGCAAATGAAAAACTAGAAGCTAACGGGGAGATGGAAAGAAATAAAGAGGATCAAGTGGCATGAAAGAGTGACAATGTCCTCTTCCTGTAAGTTGACATCTTGAATTTAGAAAAAAAAACACCCCATGATAATTAAGCGTAAACAAAAAGTAAATAGAAACGAAAAAATACAACCAACTAGCCAAACAATTTTTTATATAAATAAAATAGACAATCAATGATAGTCCTGAAAGGGATAACCTGTTATATGATCTATTTAAGTCAGGAAAATTTAAAAGAAAAGGGTAGATATTTGTACACACAAGAAATTAAAGGAAAGCCAATTATCTTTTAAGAGAATAATACTCACTGTTCTCAGTTATATTTACAAAGACTGAAGGTTAAAGCAAATATCTCATTTCAAAAGAAAAAGGTTGAAGAAAATATCCGTTTGGAATAGAGAGATGGGAACTATAGGAAATGGTATAAAGAATCGGTGCTTGAGCTATCAGTGTGATCTATTCTGAATGGTTTTTGGAGTAATCTATGAGCACAAAATGTCTGTGTGTAAGTTCATAATTGTATGCTCATGTATGTCTACAACCAAGAAAGAGGAGGTGAGCTTAACTTACTTTAAAATTCCCTGTTCTCCCATGCATTCTGTCAACATGATATGCCTAACATTGAAAATAATCGGTTCAATCAACAAGATTTAGACGCAGCTGACTGATGGAATGCCCTTTAAGCATTGCCCTCAATACAGAAAGAAAGAGAGAGCCCCATTACCCTATTGATAGAAATTTCGCTGCCTTAACATTTGAAGGGTTTTCTAGCCATTTGCTGTATTTGATGAAGCACTGAATCCAATGAGCACAAACATCTAATGCCTGAGGGATCGCTTCAACATTTGGAGGACCTTCTCTTTTGGTCATATGGCCATGAGACTCTTTCAGATGACCAGCATTGCTTGGGTAAAAAGGAAGCCAATCCAGCTCTTCACAAACAACCTGAAGAGCTTAAAATTCATCATAAATCCTTAATGAACAAAATGCATTTCCAGAAAGGAAAATCCTTACACAGTACACACTAACCTCCACATATAACTGATAAGAACTTATCGATGAAAGGTGAGGATAGTATAAAACGCTGCCCCCTATAAGATACCTGCATTGAGAACAAAAGGTCATAAAAATAGCCAAGACTTGGAACCACCACCAAAACTTTTGAGATAATATTCTCAATGTTATACCTATTCTTTTACTTCCTTCACTAGTGGACATTGTCCCTATCTACTTGTACTTTACTTTTCTTTTGATCAATGAAAGTTTATTTTCCATAAAAAAAAATGTTCTACCTAATGAAGCTTCCAAGAGAATCATCCAAAACGTCAAATCCATTTGCAGAGAGAAAGGATTGTGTATTTCTTCCCAGGGCAATGAAGAATCCAAATATAGCCAAATCTCTCTCCAACACCTGCATTAAGCGATATATGCTTTCATTTTCAATAAACTATGAGAGACAATGCAATATGCCTCTCCAAAGGGTTCACAATGTTGTTTATGAAGATTCTTAGTTGGGTTGTTAGAGGCTTGAAGGCTTAAATCTTAGAGTAGCCTTGTTAAGAACTTTAGCGTGTTAGATTGTTAGGAGTTTTGGCTCTTTGGTTGGATCTCTTTTCTCCCTCCATTGTTGCTTCGTATTGGCAAATTTTTTTGTATTTTCTTTTTTTAGCTTTTTTTGTGCTTTTTCATTCATCAATGAAATAGTTTGGTTTATTATCAAAAAAAAAAAAATTGAGCTTTAATGTGGTTGATATTTAAAAGCTAAAACATCACCAGCAAAGCAAAGAAAAGACATTCCCCTGCAACTTATCTAAAAGCATTTTATAAAATTTGCATCGGTGGATTAATCCAAGTAACAGGGGATCCACAGTTTACCTTCTCTTTGTTTCATTTCTATATTGTTATTTTCCTTTTCTTCATTTTTCCGCAAATACAATTATTGGCTGAAATTGAAGCATATGGCAATTCAATAAAGTCATAGTGTATATAAGTTGTCAAAAAAAAGGGGAGAAGAAAATGTATATATGAAATTTCAATGATCATTCAATTATCCAGTAGATGCAACATGTGTGTAAGATCTCTCCTCTGAATATTCGTTATTTCAGAATTTCATTTACGCTTGTGTGATGAGGTTTGTAACAAATTAATTGTGTTGGTGGACATGGACATGAACAACATAAAATACAATGACATATTATAAAGTCCAATGATTTTCACTCTAAAAATTGTTTTGGTTAATGATATTTCTGTTAAAAATTGTTTTGAGGATATCTCATCCTCCTTTTTTTAACTACACTCAATACTCCACAATGATCAGTTCTGTTGCAATTAGACAGACTTCAGTACTCTACATGTTGTATTCGTAGTCCAGAGAAAAAGTTAAAGGTGGATTTGGAACAACTTATATCTCTTGTTTAACCAGATAAAGTACATTTAATTAACTTAAAATCCAGATTAAATCTCAACTTTAAATTCAATAAGAAGCCAACACTAGTAAGAGAAGGAATACAAGTTGTTTTAGAGCTTCCAATCTTAAATTTAAAGCTGAACTCGATATTTTTCTGATGTCGTTATTCATTAGTCCAGATATTTTTTTCTTTATTTAAATTACCATTAGATACACGTACACATACACATACACACACACCTATGAACTGCTTTAAAGAAAATGAAATAAGCCAGCTTTAGGAGGGTAAGATGAACAGTACAAGATGTCTCTAGAAGTTCCATGGTCAAAAGAACTGAATGCTGACCTCAATACTTTCTGATGTTGTTAATCTGGACCATATTCTTTCTCTATCTATAGCTCGTTGCAGCTGCTTCTGTACAAGTTCTACCCAGAAAATTACTTCTTCTGCACCACAATCATTTTTCACACGACAAGCAGCCGCGCGTGGACCAAAATGGACAAGGAATTCTCGGCTTAGACCAATGCTCTTTATGGATTGAAAAGCTTCAGAAATAGGAATAAATTCCACCAGCATCTCCATCAATCTACCAGACATCTCTGGAATTATTGAAACAAATTGTGGGCAAGAAACTTTTGTTGGCCCAAGTTTTGTGATAGCAGCTAGACAAGCCAGTGCAAGCATGAGAAGTGATACATCACTTTCATTGCCAGAGCCCATGGATGAACCTCTTCCATTCCTGCAACAAAAAAATTTAAACCATCATTTCTTCATGAAAAAAAAAAATCATCAGTATTCAGGAACCTATTTAACATGAGACATACAAAGCAGTAACGAGAGAAAAGCGTGGATCTTGTTCAAAATAATTGACAAACGATGTTATCACCACTGGAACTTGCTGAGACCAAAACCATTCATAAGCTTCTGGTTGCTTGGCTAATAATTTATCTCTGATTAAGCTCTCCAAGGGAGCAGACTGGCGTAGTAAACTGCAAAAAAAAAAAAATGCACTGATTAATAATTGATCAAGCCATTAATAGTGATAGTGACGTACCGAGGGTGAGCAGTATTGATGAATTAATAAACTCACTAACTGCACCATGACACCATGCAAGTTGGAAAACTATTAAGAAACATAATATAGTTATCATCATTGCATGCCAAAAGAACAAAGAGAAACTAGACGTGTGTTTGAGTGTGCAGTGTTGGTTCCAAAAGCACTTCCAAATTTGTGATGATATTTGGTCACACTTACATATTGATGGAATTAGGCTCCGTTTGGTACAACTTCCCCTAAAAGTGTTTTGAGTGAAACTTTTTATAATAAATATTAATCAAGTGTTTCATCTAAAAACACTTGAATATACTAAAAGATATTTTTGGAAAAAATACTTGATTTGTGATTCTTCCAAAAATGTTTATAAACAAGTATTTCACTTAAAATACTTCACTCAAGTGTTTTTAGATAAAACACTTAACTGGTATTTCTTTTAAAGTGTAACTAAAAACATTTTTGGAGGAAGTTATACCAAACGGACCCTTAGTAACAACCTCACCCGTGTATTTCTTTATCAAACAAATGCTTATAGAATGAATTATAAAGAAATAAAAATAAATAAATAAATCCTAGCCTACAATAATTAATAATTACTAATCAATTAAAACAAAATCTCCTTAATAGACAAAGTCCATGATATAGCGTACATTCAGAATGGAAAAAAAACCTTAGAGATGCAAGATTGTTATAAATAATTTTATTTTAACATTCTCCATCAAGCTGGGGTGAGCGGACATTTCCTTTCTCTGCTTGCTCTTAAGTCTGAATAAAGCCTTGAAGGCTTATTTCCGAGGTATCCTTAATTCTTCTAGGGTGACTTTTTTTTTCAAAGTAGTTCACAAATCACAAGCGCTATTGCTCTAAATTCAACTACAAATTAGACCACGACTCCACTTTGGTTTTTTGCTTCTCCATGTAATTAGGTTTCCACCAAGGAAAGAACAATAACTAGACCTTGACCTATCATCAACTGAATTTGGACACTTTGCATTAGAATATGCCTCATGTATTGATAAATCTTCTTTAGTATACAATTACAACAAACTTCCTCTTTCTATAAAAAAAAAAGTATACAATTACAACAAACTTCCTCCGCCACATCCCTATAGGCGTGGGAGTATCTTTGTTGTTCATGTCGCATAATGTGTCCACATCGTGCAGAAGAGAATGCACGTTACTTGATTCGTATGCAAGAAAATGTTTAAAGAGATTCAGCTTGAAAAAAAAATACAGTTGAATTTCTATTTCAAAAGAAAAAAACCAAAGAGGCTAACAAAAAAATAGAATTAAAGATTTGTTACCTCCTCTCTACAAAAACATTGACATCTTTATCTCTACTATCACCTCGAGATGAAATTTCACTCGCTGCTTGCAACAAGGAGTACACAGAGGCCTGTAGATGATTCTCGTTTTAGATAACATATATAATGTTTGAGATTGAAGTACTAATGGCATCAGGATTATTCAGCTGTCAATTTCATGTGTACGAATATAAATAACTTAAATATGAATTTACTAGGCAGCATATCGAAATATCAAAAAGTATCATACAATCAAGAAGTAGGAAATTCACAATGGGATGAAACTGAAATAATATTTTACACACCCACAAGAAAGTGCCAACCAATGCATTTGAACGGAAGAAATTACTAAGGGGATCCTAACTCATTTTTTGATAGAAAGATTAAACTTTCATTAATCAAAAGTGATAAGTACACAATAGGATGAGAAAGTACCTGATAAGCCAATGACTTAACCCATGCATTTCTGTCTATACCAAGCCAGGCTGTTGAAAACCAAGGCATTTTCGAGGACGTACTATGTTCTTTAATAGCTAACTCAAAAACTCTCGCAGCATCATGCAAAGATTGGACAAGGCCGTCATTATAATCTTCTTTCCGCGAGTCACCTAATCTGACCCTCATCGTCCCAACATCAGAACTGGTGCTTGCTTGGGGACTCCCATTGACTGTAACACCCTCATCAGCAGACGCAAGCGGTAGTGAATTTTTTCGTTCGCGAAACGGTAAGTAGCTTTTCCGAAAGGCAATCAACCTAGGATTGATATTTCTGTCATTATTTTCTAAGAAAACAGCTCTTATAAGGCATCTCTTCCTTGAACTACCCCAGCTACTTAATAGGCAGTTCAATTGAGCAGAATTTTTGCACGAAAAGTAATTCCTAGTAGAATTATACGGCAGCCATGGAGTTGAGGAACTGAATACACAAAAAAAAACACTGATTCAAAATTAAGCAACTCCGATAATCGACACAGCAATTTTCCCATTTCAATTTCTATGTCTTAAAACTTAATCCCACTTAATATAACTTCAAAATGCAAGAACAAGAATTAACATAACCCTAATTTGGACGAAATCAAGAACCGAAAAACCAAGAATTAACGAGCAAGCAATGAAAAAGCAACGGAAAGAAATGATAAAATATAGTAAATAACCTTGAAGGAAGGAAGCTAGTACTATGAAATTCAATCGCCATGCGCAAGAGAGAAACCTCAGCGTAAAAAAAATCGCAGTTTCGTTTCAGTTTTTCAAAGAAAAGTGAAGAAAATAAAAAGAAAAGAAGGAATCGAAGGGAGAAGAAGAAAGAATTTTGCGGGAAGCAGATAGTTTGTTTGTAGGAAAAGAAAAAAAAAATGAAAAGTAACGATGACGTGGCAAGCGAGGAATTATCCGTAAACGTGGAGAAGCGAATTGACACAGAATCGATGGGCGAGCGTATGGTAATGAGCACGATACAGGAGATTATTTCCCGTAAAGGTCATAATGGGAAAATGAAAATTTCGCGTTATCTTTTTTCTTTTTCAACAACGCCAAATTAACTTTTTTATTTTTCCGTTATTCTCAGCCACATAGCAATAGACGGAGAGGAGAGGGCATCGGTTTTTTAAGTAATAATTAAAAGAAAATACTTGATATGTTAATTTTATGTTCGTTAAAAATAAATCAATGAGTCTCATGTAATTAATAAAAATATATATTAATTATCTTTTATTATTTTTTAATCAATTGAAATGGAGATCGAAGGCAAATATTCTCCATAATTAAATGAACATCTTAAAATCATATTTTATAAATTTTATTCTGATATATAATCTCACTATTATTCTTATTTCCTGAACTAAAAAAAGTTCGAGATGCATTCCTCATTTCCACCCCGTCCCTGCTACATTCTTCGAATCTGGGAATTGAAGATTCTCTATTCGATGATCAGATACTCCGTGTGAAAAAAAAAATCCAATTTGATAATTTGTTTTTATTTACTTTTTAATTAAAAATTAAGTAAATATTAATATATTCAAAAAGTATAATTATGTATATAAAAAATAGATGATGATAATAATAAAAATATTTGAATTATTGATTAGTTGAAATAATTGATTTTATTTTTGGATAAATTATTTTAAAAAAAAAAACACCCGATTAATGGAGGTATTACTCAACTATTTAAAGGGATACTATCATAAAATTTTATTAATTAAATAAGCTTGATCACTAACAATATACGAAAATATAAAAAGTGTCTAGTTAAATGTAATGAGAAATTTCACAACTCGTGTGAGATCTCTAATTCATGAAAACTGATGGTTAAAATTATTATTATTATTTCGACATCCGTGAGTCTCCGGATAAGCTCACACACACTTCAACTAATTTGACGGGACAAATACAACCCTACAACACTTGACATTATTAAACTATGGTTAAAATTGTATCAATAGAATTTGATTATAACCACAATTAATGGTCCAAAAGGTTCGATTGAACCACAGTATCAAAGATTTCCAAAACCAGACAATTAATCTTGAGATAATCGATTTGACAAAATGGCAATCAGCTGGTAATAGAATTCTCTAAACAAATTTAGAAATAACAAAACTTGAAAGTTCCTAGCCCTGGACCAAATTCTGAACGAATGGCATATAATAGAAGTGACAAACTGAAAGAGAGTATCACCATGCCTTGCGTTTCAGTCAACAACAGCTCAAATCAAAAAGACCTTAAAGAAGACTGGAACTTTTAGGATTTTACACTGAGAAGGCTTTACACTGCAACCAGTGATTTTAGACATAATTCAAAGTGAGTTATGTACACATCTGATACACACATTTATGCCCGACGACACCAGCAGAAGATGATCGTTGCAGTCCCACTCGGGCATTTCGAGATACTCATGAATGGTGCATCTTCACTAATGCTTGGTAAAACTTGTCGATAAATTGATCGTCCTGACACAATAATAATCTACAAGTCAGCCTATATCTGTGGTATAAATACTTCCCTGATATATAAATTTAAGAAGGGAATTGTTACTGAGCAGCAAATATAAATAGGTGAAGAGGGTGGTGAGAAGGATCATTGAAAATTTTGCATTGAGCATGACTCAAAACTGAGACTTCTAGTTTTTTTAATTACCTAGAGAACTATCTTTCTACATGTATTCCCTAATTCTTTTTTGTTATTAAATATACTTTGGCAGGTTGGAAATTTGGTTCCTATCAAGTGACACAGGTAACTTACCAACAAACCATACTAGTGCACAATTCATCTTAAAAATTGAAGAAAACCTACTGGTTTGTAAAAAGGACATGAGAAAAGACACCTGTACGAGCATCAGAAGTGCTTCACGAACTTTGTCCCTGTTGATCATAGGCCCATCATTGAGAGCAGGAGTAGAAACAGGTGTAAGTGATGGTGGTGGATTAGGTGGTGGAAATGGCTGGAGCATTGGGGTTCCGTAAGGGCTTTGTAAATTAAGTTGAGCATGAAGCGGGGGTGCCGGCATGGATGAAGAGATAGAGGGCCTCACCTGTGCAGGTGCAAAAGATGGAGGTGGAAAGAAGGAAGAGGGCTTCACAAGATTAGTAACCTGGTTAATGCTATTGTTTGGGTCAGATGGTCCATAAGGAGAAGTTAAAGTAGATGAAGCTGAAATGGGAAAAGATGGCTGTTGAGTCAGTACAGGGGCTGCTACAATCTTAGGCGAAAGCAAAGGTGGAGGGTTCATAGCAGAAGCATGATATGGCTGTCTTGAATCTGATATATTGGAAGTATTGCTTCCAATACTCATAGCCGCCTGCAGAAATATCATTGGTAAATAGGCCAAACCAATGGCATTGAAAATAAAATGAGCCACA
This sequence comes from Gynostemma pentaphyllum, assembly GCA_028015215.1. NCBI lineage: Eukaryota > Viridiplantae > Streptophyta > Magnoliopsida > Cucurbitales > Cucurbitaceae > Gynostemma > Gynostemma pentaphyllum. The sequence continues at coordinate 39,681,581 of CM051349.1, read as the reverse complement.
GTGAGCAGAAAGGAAAGGCATAATACACAAATACAATATAAATTTTTTTATATCCGTGAGTGTCTAAGCCAGCTTACACGCACCTCAAGTACACATTTTATGAGTTGCTTCATCAAAAGCACCCATGCCAAACCCAAACATCATTAGTTCTGAAAAAAAATGGGATCTCTACCACTACTTTTCAACAAGCGGGGAAAAGGGGTTTCATTTCCATAAATGCCTTCACATTTACATTTTAAGTTTTTCATGTTTTTAATTCTTCCAATTGGGGGTGGGGGAGGGAATGGAAAGCACAATTTTCATCTTGAGAGATGAAAGTACAAGGAAGGACACAAGGGAACCAGACATATTTAAGATCTAAAAGGTGAAACAATATAATTACAATTATTATTTGCTTGCTAAGAAAATTGAGGAAATAATTATCTTCGTTGCACTGGTGACTAGTCTTCGGAGCAATTTTTTAGCAAAATATTATTTAAAATTCAATGAAGCGTGAAGAAAATTTAACCATAAACCAAAATTTCACATGAATTTGGTCATTTATAGCAAAAAAAAATGCAAGTCCACACCAGCAATTCTAAAGCCAGTTGATAGATGAGCAGATTATATTTCTAGGTCTAGCAGGTGAAAACCGTCTCCTAATCAGTAAATTTACTTGTCACCATTAGCAACCGTTTACACTAAAATTCATTTCAGGGTTCAGGCTTAACAATTTAATTTTGTATATAACCGCAATTGGATAAATGAATTCTTACTCTTGAGTTTCTTAGCTTTTTTGTTTTTTGGATGAATAGGCAGGTCCCTTTTTTTCATTCAATAAAGGAATTTTCTTAAAAATTTGGACGTCTCCCCAACTTATATTCTTTTACTCTACATTTAACAAAATATTGAGTGTTTGTTCTTGCTTCAAAAAATACATTTTTTCTACAAGTCCACGTTAGAAAGGAACAAAAGCTAAAACAATTTCCAGAAAAAATAAAAAGAAAGGATAAAAGGAAGAAGATAAAGGATAGAGCACACACACTAAAGAAGTTCACAAAGGATGAATCATCAGGAGCAAGAGCATCAGTGGCAGATGCAGGTGGTGCCGTGGGCTCCAATGGACCTTCAATCACTGACATGGTTGGCACTGCCTCCAGCTCCTCAAAATCACTGGATAGAAAAAGATAATCATGGAATATTAATACATTTCCAAGAACAGCATAGAATTTACAAAATAATTGAAAAAGTTTGATATTAGCATAACTATCTCTTATCAACCCAACCTTTAGTATTCTTTTTTTTCTTCCCTGAATGAAAGTTGATTATTTAACATAATATTATAACACCACTTTTTCGATACTAAAGTGATAATAAAAAACTCCATATCCTAATACCGAAACCAAAATGCTTCTCCATAATCCAATCATCCATGTCAGATAACATGATATGGTTTCATTCAAGCAAGGTAAAAGAACTCATACAGGCAAATGATGTCAATACATGATGATGATGTTCCTAAAACATAATGACAGGAAAAGTAGAGAGTATAATGCTTTGATCTATAAAATTCACTTAAGTAATTTATGACAACATTATCGTTACCCCTTGCTTGAAGAAACTTTAGACTTTAAAGGAACCTTCGAGAATGCATTAAGTATCCTGTAAAATGAAAAGCATAAAAAAGTGTCACGTAAGGAACACATTAAAAATCTATGTCAAAAATCAGAAAATAATTATTAAATTTCTCGTCAATATGATGCAGTCATGTGAAGAAATTTTAATTTAAAAGAAACAATGGTATAGGAAAGGGGAAAAGGGAACTAAAAAGGAAACCACAATATATATATATATATATAAGAAACAACTTCATCAATAAGAAGAAAACACAAAAAAGGGGAGGAACTCTGAACTCCTAAATCTAAGAGTCCCCAAAATGAATTTGACCACAGATAATCCTCGTATCCCTAAGCTTTTTATCATAAAAGTCTCTACTTGCTCTCTTTCCATATCTCCCATAAATTTGTAAATGCAACATTTGTTTATAATTTCTGTCAGACCCTGGGACCTAGCCATTTGACTTGAGAAAATCTATCACCAACTCTATTCGTACAAAAGAGAATTCCCCTTTTAAGCTATTGCTTCAAGCATTTGTTTCCTCAAAACTTCTACCACCAGTAACTTTCACTACATTAAGCTTTTACAAGAAAAGAAAACAAAACCTGACAACCTGACTATGCTTGCTTCATCCCATTAGCTCCTCATCAAAGAATTTTTTTTTTTGATAGGAAACGAGAATTTCATTAAAAGGTAAGAATATACAAAGGTGCTGAGAAGCACCCAAAGCCAAAAGGATTACAAAAAAGAACTCCAATTGGCGTTAATCAAAAGAATATCATAATTACAAAAAACTTTCGAAGTACTGGCGAGAAGGGACACTTTATAATGAATAATATCCCAAAGGTCTTGAGGGTCCACAACTTTATCTTTGAAGATGCGCCTGTTCCTCTCCAACCAAATCTCCCAAATAATATACTTTACCGCCCTTTCCCATAACCAATTCCTTTTGTCCTTAAGATAGTGGCCCAAGAGGAGAGAGTTTAGATTAGTTTTGGGGCATTTTGTAAAGCACCAACTAATTTGAAAGTAACTTAACAACTTCAGCCACAGATTTCTGGCAAAACAGCATTCAAAAAAGAGATGATTCTGATCCTCCCCAGCTTTGAAACAGAAGCAGCAACAGGAGGGGGAGATGGTAAGATTTGGGTGTCTTTTTTGGATCACATCAGCCGTGTTAATACCTCCAGCCATCAAATTCCAGTTGAAGAAGTTTATCTTCCTAGGACAGCCTTTAGTCCATAATTTTTTTGCCAAATTTCTGTCCAAGAGCCCTTCTTCATCAGTCAGATAAGAAAACAGGGAAGAAGTTGTGAAACCGTGAGAATGAAGAGGCCATTTATAGGAATCCTCTTCATTATTTAAATACTGAGACTGGAGCAGCCCAAGGATACTGACGAAATCATCAATCTCTCTATCATAGAGAGGTCTTTTGAGAGTAACATTCCAGATTTCGCTTTCGGTATGCCAATAATCACCAATAACAGCATTTTTATCACGAGCCAGGTTATAGAGTCTAGGGAATCTTCTCTGAAAAGGGAGATCGCCTAACCACCGATCTTTCCAAAAAAGAACCCTAGAACCATTCCCAATTTTGAACTCCAAAATCTCCAAAATCATTTTCCTGCAGGTTTTCACAAAAGACCAAGGTCTACTCCCTTTTTTAACGCTTTTTGGATCAGTAAACCAGCCAAATTTGTCCACACCGTGAATGCTAGAAATGATTGTTGTCCAAAGGGAGTTAGTTTCCAAAGGGAATCGCCAACACCATTTAGATATCAAGGCTTTATTTCTCTCTTTCAGCCTCCCAATCCCCAAGCTTCCCTTCTCTTTTTGAAGAGTAACTCTCTTCCAGTTCACCAAATGATTACCAGAATCAATGCCCTTTTGAGCCCACAAGAAGTCCCTCATCTTTTTTTCCAGAATTTTGATGACTTTGGAAGGCATTTGGAACAGGGACATATAATAAGTGGGAAGGCTAGAGAGAACAGATTCAATGAGAGTTAATCTCCCGCCTTTAGAGAACATAGCATTCTTCCATTTATCTAATCTCTGGCCAACTCGATCAATCACTGGAGCCCAGAAATTAAGCAGCTTCGGATTTCCTCCCAAAGGTAAGCCCAAATACTCCAAAGGCAGACAACCTGGCTTACAGCCCCATTTGTTGGCATTAAAAGACACTTCTTCATCAGAGATATTTATGCCGTAAAGAACAGTTTTTTGCCAATTCATCTTAAGCCCTGAGCCTTCCAGGAAAAGTTGGAGGATTTGGAATATGGTCTCCAACTCAAAATCTTCATAGGCACGAAAAATCAGAACATCATCCGCAAATTGCAAATGATTTAACTTCACCCTATTTCTGCCAACCTGGAGAGCCTTTAAGACATTTGCGTTGAGAGCCTTCGAAAGTAGACGACTCAGGACATCCATAATTAAAACAAAGAGAAAAGGGGAGAGGGGATCTCCTTGCCGCAGCCCACGAGAAGAAGAAATTCTGCCTCTAGGCCTGCCATTAATGAAAACAGAAAATTTTGTTTGAGAAATGCAGCTATAAATCAGATCTGTCCATTTTCTAGAAAAGCCCTTATTCTCCAAGATAGCCATCAGAAAGTCCCAATCAACAAGATCATAAGCCTTCTCCAAGTCTATCTTCAGAATCCAACTCTTCACCATGTCTTCCTTCATCTCAGCCACTATTTCATTCGCAATAAGAACTGAATCCAGAATCTGTCTATCCTAGATGAAAGCAAACTGGTTCACTGTAACTGTTTTGGGAATGATGCTTCTCAATCTTTCTGCCAATAGCTTGGCCAGAATTTTATAGATGCTGTTCACAAGGCTGATAGGTCTAAACTCCCTCATACAAAGAGCTCCTTTTTTCTTGGGAATGAGACAAATAAAATTTTCCTTTAAGCAGCTGTTCAGTTTGGAATTTTTAAAAAACTCCTGGAACACGATCAAAAGATCATCTTTAACAATGTTCCAAGCCTTTTTATAAAATTCCATAGTATAACCATCCGGGCCCGGAGCTTTATTAGTACCCAAAGCGGAAATAGAATTCCAAATCTCAATGCTTTCAACATCCCTAATAAGAACACTGTTGTCTTCTTCACTGATGGGGTCCCAATTAAGATCAGAGAAAATGAACCTGTCATTTTCCAATCGAGAATAGAGATTTTGGAAATAACTTATAGCTTCCTTCTCAATAAGAGCTTCAGTATTCAATCTCATCCCTTCCTCTGTATATAGCTCTGAAATCAGAGCCTTTTTCCTCCTCTGGTTAGCTACAGCATGGAAGAAACCCGAATTTTCATCTCCTTCTTTCATCCATCTCAACTTATTTTTCTGAAACCATCTTTGTCTTTCTCCTTCCACGAGCTTAATGAACTCGAGCTTTAAATTCTTTCGAAGATTCCTCTCTTCTTCAGACAGTGGCCCCTCTTCCTCTTTCAAATCCAAACAATTTATTTCTCTCTGAATGCTAGTTTTTTTCAGATTGATATCTCCAAACTGAATCTTGTTCCACTGTTTCAAAGCATCTTTTAGCCCTTTCAACTTAAAGTTTAAAGAGAAACCTGGCCAGCCTCTCACAATATTTTGAGACCACCAATCAGACAAAAAAGGAAGGAACTGAGGATGAGACAGCCAAAAATTTTCAAACTTAAACGGCATTTAGGGTTTGGAACAATTATATAAATTAGATTCTCAAATCTAAACGAAAGAAGGGAATTGGAAGTCAATTAAAGTAGAAAAATGATATGTATGAGGAAGTTCAAGGAAGCCTTGATAGCCAAATGTGAAGGAAAAAAGCATATCAATGTAAATGAGACAAATTGGAGGAATAGAGTTGGTTTGTCTAAATTATTTTGTAATTATTCCCCTTCCTCTATCGCCCCCAATTGGAGGAATTTTTTGTAATCCAGGGGTGCTTTTGTTTTGTTACTTTTCATTTATCAATGAAATGTCTCTTATATAAAAAAAAAAATGTAAATGAGACAAAAAAACACTTCACCTTTTCCTATTAATTTTGTCATGCTGCTTTTTTTCGTTATTCTTCAGAATATTTGGTTAGAAAGGAATACATGGGATTACAAGGGAATAGAGTTGCCTTTGGAAGGAGGCTTAGAGTTTGGCACACTTTAATGCATCCCTTTGGATGTATTTGACCAATTTCGTTTTGGTTTGTCCAAATTTCTCGCCCTCCCCAGTGGCGCACTTTTCTTCTAAATAGTGAGTTGACTAAGAAGAGTGGGAAAATAATTGATTTTGGTTTCTCTGTCAAAGAGTATGGTGAGCAGATTGTGATTTATCTTCAATATTTTACCAAATTCTTCTCCAATGCCATCTCAAAGAACAAACACTTAATGACATGATAAATATGATTCGTGTAAGGTAAATCCACTTAATTCAGTGCAAATCTAAGTAATGACAAGATAGAAATGAATAAAAAAAGGTACTCTACCTACTAAAGAGGTTTGCAACATCCTCACATTCTCGTGGATTGTAAAACCAAATTCCATTAACTTCTTGAGCACCATTCCGATACAATAAATAAGGAGCTTGCACTTCATACTCAAAATCCCCAAGTAGATTCTCCACAAGATTATCTGGTTGAATAAAAAGACGAGATAGTTGAAGTATATGTAATTTTTTTGATATGAAGGTATATGTAATTGAATACATGCAATTTCAAGTGACATATACCCAAGAAAATTAGAAGCCCATTTGTTGAGGAATATATTATATATTAAAATTTACAACGTTCAAGGCACCAATTCCATTGACTACTGCTCGTGTATTAAAATTTCAAGTTGCACGTTTGCACAAATACGACCTTCTTTTTTGCTACAACTAGAAGTAAACATTTTTAAGTTGTAATCTAGGTCTTTGATAACGACTCCGGTCCTAGTGAATGTGCTAGTCTAAAACCTGTCCTAAAATATCTGAAGCCAATCATTTGGGAACTAGTTGTACAATTATACAAGAAAAAATTGCAGATTCGCGTGTTTAGTTCTATAGAAAAACCACCACATTGAAGGGGCGTCTTTCAAAACAAAGAGAGAAATGAAATTTTTTAATGTGACAATGGATAGCATTACTAACCGGTGTTGCGTCGATTCATTACAATGAACTGGAACCGAGGTTGAGCATTTCTTGAAACAATGAAACACGTATATCAATATCGGGTGATACAAAAACTCAAAGATTACAATTACAGGGGGGGAAACCCTACACATGAAAATTAAAAGTATAATTTTTTTTTTAAATGGACAAAAAAAAAATTGAAAATTGATGAAGCACCTCTTGACTACGAAAAGAGATCCTTCAACGTCCTTGCGACTCTGTAACCACAAAGATTGAAAAACTGTAAACATAATAATCCCTATTGGAATGAAATTACTGAAATTTCCTCGCTAATCCCGTCAATAATGTTAGTTTATTTCAATTTCTCAATAGATCGACAAATAACAAAAAAATCTAAGATCATAAACCCAAACGAAAACAAAATTGAACTAGAATTAGAACTAACCCATTGATTAGTCTCGATATTAAACTCATAGAACGTCACATGAGCCGCGGTGATCAAAATTTCTTCAATAAAAGGATCAATTCTCTGAAGAACAGTAAGATTGAGCATTTTCGTGCTCTGCTGATCGAGATTCGGCATCAATTTTCCGGGTTGAGTCATCTTCGGTTGAAGGAGGATTTCCTTAAACCCTTAATTAGAAAATTCCCTCTGCGTTTTTAATTTTCCCGGGAAAGTGACAGGGTTAAAGAGAGACCAGCTTGCGTGCAAAGAAACGGGACAGTCTTCTCGTGGAAAAGTGAAAGAAATCGCAATTGAAAAGCATTCTTCCTTTGCTTTCACTTTTCGACCGTACGGGGAGAAAAAAAAAAGTATAATAATTTTAAGATAATTTCTGATTTTTTTTATTTTTTTTATTTTTTTTTTTTGTAGATTTTCAAATATAAATATTTATAAATTTTTTTAAGGAATCGAATAATAGCAAAAAACCCAATTTAAAAATAATTTTTAACACCGATTTTATAAATATTTCGCTATCCATTAATTTTGATGAATTTCTGATAAATGTTTATTTTTCGCTTTTCATGTGTTCTAATTTCAATTAACAAAAGATATTGATGAATGTAACGTGTAGAATTTACCATTGTTAATAAATTAGTAAAATTTAAGATCCATACATAAATGTTAGATTGCAATGATCATTGGCTATTTGTAATTGTTTTGTTCTAAGCTTTCCAGTATTTGTAATATATTTATTTAATTGTTTGTATTATAACAGATTATGAGATTAGTAGGAAACAGTAATATGCATTATGGTGTGCAGATGCCAGTGAAGTATGTTTTGATTTATTGTTTAGAATGCTTCATTTTGTTTAACATATACCGTGTGATCCAGTTTATATGTATCTTAATCAATCTTATGAGATAATCACTCGACCATACAATATTTGACGTCGGAAAATTTGTACGATAAATAATAGATAAGTGGACACTCATTGTTTGAACTCATAACCTCAAGGTTTTAAGAGAATCCTCTTGAAGTATAACTAGATCAACCTATGATATGATCATTTTATTCACCTATATGATTCAATAACTATGAATGTTTTGTTAAAATTTGGTTCATCTTAGAACCTATTGCCAATGAAAGGAGTGAGTCATGATCTTATAATATTGTTTGGTCCCTTAATTTTTATGATGTAGAATCCTTAATATATCTCATCAAGATAGTGGTTCTTTTTTATGTATTATCCCGATTCTATCTTAAAATCCCCGAGATTCCTTCTATCTCATAATCAACTATGAGAAAATTAGTCCATGCACTTCTTATAAAAATTATTTGGTCTTTCCATTTTTTCGAGGGGGAATCTTTAACATGATTTTATACTCAAATTAATGATTGTCACATATAAAATTTTGAAAGCTTATTCCAATTAATTCAAAGTATTTAGGACATGGTTAATAAATAAACACAAGCCAGCTTAAAAAGAGGGAAAGCAAGAGTACAGCTTAGAGAGAGAAGAAATACAATAATTTTTTTTATAACATTATAAGATCAACATTGAATGGAAAATAAAAAAAAAAAAAGATAAAGTTTACAAATTTTTGTCACACCCACAAATATTTCAGAAACAAACAAACAGAGAGAAACCATACAGAGGAATAATTAAAAAGAAACATTATAAAAGGGAATGACTTGGGATTGGGACAAAGACAAATTGAACCCTATAAAACACATATACAACACATTTTTAAAAAACCTTAGTTTTTGTCAAACAATAAATTTAGCGTTTTCTGAGGGATAAAGCAGAGAACAAGATGAGAAGAAGGAATATCAAAACAGCAACAAAAGAGCCCACCACTGCCCCACTGATTTGTTGGCAAAAATCACCAAATTGGTTGCATATTGCCAGCCAATTTGCACTTGAATTGCCGTTGTGGGCTAGGGACACGACGGCCGCTGCCGCCGCGGCGGCGGATGTGTTTAGAGTCAGTGCCACCTACAAATATAATAATCGGACGAGAGTTAAATCAACTAGTAGTCTGATAGTAAAGAATCACAAGTTAAAAGAGTGTGAGTTCGAATCTCCTCAATCTCAATCCTATAATATTTAAATAATAATAATAATAGAAAGACTCAAACCTTTAACTAGATACAAAAAATCACTCATGTTTAACCACTTAAACTATGCTCGTATTAGCACGATAATATTAACCACTTACGAAAGTGACTTGGTGTCATATTTTATCCTTGTGATTTTTTTATTATATTGCATAAATTTTAATAAAAGTAGTTGCAACAAATTATTTAATTGTAAAATGAAAATTATACTAAATATAAGAATTTGGATAATCAATAAATAATACTTACGGAATCCAAAATTAGTAAGAGAATGCGAGGTCCAGCGGCGTGGGGACGGATAATGCAGACAATAGAGAAAGGAATTGATAGAACTAAATAACCCGCAACTACTCCCATGGCGATCACGAAAAACCTGCCCATTAAATATGTTAAACGACATGTCGTCCCTTAATGCTTTCATTTATAAAATATAAATTGTATTCTTTTCACAATTTTTTTTTTAAAATTCGATTTATATCATTGTATAAATAAAAAACTTATCTTGGTTAAAATTCCCTTTTAGTCGTAGAAGGAAAAAGCACGATTATTTTTTTAAATGACAAAAAATGAGTTGAAGTAAATCATTTTTTTTTAATTGAATATTTTCATATTGTCATTTAGTTTTTTTTTTTTTTTTTTAAATTATAGAATTGTTAACCGTATATTAAAATATATACAATTTTTTAATTTAAATTTTAATGGGTAGTATTATTTTCAAGTATAATATTTTATTTTTTTACATATTAATCAATAATTAACCTTAAAGTGATTATTATTAATCATAATAAATCTCTGATTATCACATTTAAAAATCTATCTAATATATTTATAAATACTTTCTCAGCAACGTTATATTTACCAAATTCATTATTTAACGATCCAAAATTTGTATTGAAAACAAAAACCTTATACTTCAAAAAATAGTTAAATTTTTTACTTAAAAACTAGAGAAATTTTTTATCAAGCCATTTTAATTAAAAAAAAAAAAAACAAACAAACAAAAAGAAGAAGAAACTCAACTGGAAGGTGGGTAGATCATCATAGCTAGCTTCAAACTGGAAGAACTGAGTAAAGAAAGGCAATGTTTCGCCACTCGTTCCCATGGTGGCCGCCGCCGCAAGCGCCGCCACTAAAGCACCAATTCTCAAAATAAAGTCAAATATGGCAATCCCTCTCTTTGTTCTATAATCTCCCTTATCATGCCTCACTGTATCTGCCAACAACGGTGTCGAGCTCTTCTTCTTCGTCGTTATCGGCCCGCTTACGTTCTCACCGCCCGCCATTTCAATCGTTGTTGATTCACCATTCCTCATTTTTCTTTCCTTTCCTTTTCTTTATGAGTTTAGAAAACTGAGAGTTTGATGAGAATGTATTCTATAAGATTGTGATTTATATAGAGAAGAAAAAAGTGAAGAATGAAGTAAGTTGTTTTATTGATTGGAGTAGATGAAGTGGGATTGAGTGAAGGGGAGTCGTTGATAAATCATGATAAAAAACCTTCTCCATTATTCACTTTTTTTCTTTTTGTTTTCATGACAGGGAAGAAAGCTAGCTAATCCTAATTAAATAAAGTCAACTTTTATTATTTTTCATATTCAAATGTCTCTTTTAATTTATTTGTTATGTTTGCATATATGTTATGTTTATGTATGGTATGCCTGTATATATATGTTAATAATAATTATCTTTCGGTAAGATACAAATAACATCCATTTAGTTTAAGACGTTTGTAAAACACACTTGTCATCATTTACAAAATTCATTTTTATATCCACGTAGTTTTCAAAGTATAAATGTATACTATTTTACCTTTATTATAAACTTTTACAAACCTTGTTTTTACAAGTGTAATGATCTAGGGAATTCATTGACTTAGCTGCACAAGAACTCCAAATTACAAATTAGGTTGTATTAGTTTAGAATGTGATAGAGTGAATTAATAAGGATATAAGTAATTTAAACAAAGACATGAGTAAAATAGAATTTTAAAATAATTAGAGTTCGTTGGTAATGGAAGTGCCTTAAATCACATAGGTTTTATTTACCTTTTATCACACGAATGGATGTATATATGTATGTATAGATGACAAATTTACGGACAAAGACCCTACAAATAAGAAAGTTGATTTATTTTGTTATGTAATTAACCAACTAAACCATATGTATTTAGGGTTCCTAATCCAATGTTTGATGAATGTGGGGACATATATCCCTTCCCTTCCCATATCACATTTTTTAATTTGATGTTTTTGTTACATATATATGATATTTGTATCATTGGAATACATGGTACCTTGAATTGTGTTTTTCTTTATAAAAAAAATAAATAAATAAAAAGCAAATAATAATAATAATAATAATAATAATAATAATAATAATATAAAAACTTAATGTTGTATAAAGAACATGTGCATTGTTTGATTTTTACTATTTAAACTCCCAAGTTTACATATTATTACAGTGAGTTTTTTTTATGGGTAAACATAGCAAAATTCATGATAATCCCAAATATGAAGAGAAAAATCTCTTCATTTTTTAATTCATAAAAACTGTTCCCTGCAATGAACCATTGATGTATTCTTTTAAACTTTTATTGCCATTTGCAGCCACTGTACTGAAAACAATGGTGCCCAATAACATAACTTCAATTGCTTGCAAGATTCTTTTTCCCCCAAGGACACACATATATATTATACAATTACTTTATTTTAATTAAATATTTAATCCACAAGTACTTCAAAAATACCAAAAAGGAATCTTCATGCATAATCAACCATATCATCTACATTCAAAAAAATTAAATAGAAAAGTCTCGTTAGCATGCAAATCTTCGCCATCTTCCATTCGCCAAATTATAGAATGAGGCTGGAATAATGTGACTCCTCACTCATAAACATTAGGATATGTATTTTTAATAGGAGAGAGACATTTACATAGATTCAATGATTTATGGGCGGGGAACCACGTCATGGCGGCCAAATCCAATAATTTCGGCTCCAAGTACGATGAAAATAAACGCGTCCAAAACCCAACTGCACTTTAGGGCATTGAAGCATAGTGTTCAGGGGGTTTGGGCCCTTGGGGAACTGAAAAGGCTACACATTTCATTAATTTTCCTTCCAACAATATTTTCAGTTAATAAGACAAATCTTGAAATGTTCCCAACCAGATACTCTACCCAAACAAGCCATTTCAAATTTTCACATCACCACTACAAATGAAAACCTCTATGATATACAAATGACATCTAATTTTCTATGATTCAGGTGGGAAAAAATGCAGTACAACTATAGCAACTATGGTATGGAAGCTCATGAACAGAGATAAATCTAATTACTTTTCCAAACCTCTATTACTCCCCATGCAAAAGTTAGTGATCATTTGCTACCTCAGGGATGCTGGAATTGTTGACCATTGTAATAACCCAATGCTCAATAACCAGTAGATGCTACTGGTAAACACATTTAACTGCTATTTGCTTGATTCCTGCATGAGGGGAAAAATACAGAGCAGAATTTTTCAAGATATCCACCGTTGCCGCTGATACTCGACAATCAAATTCATGTTTCAGCTGAGTTTGTCCAATTTTTTGGTCTGATGCAATAGATCTCCGTTTTCTCCCTGAGCAGAATGAGTAATCACATCCGAGGAGACAGGACAGTGTCCATTGGATTTGATAGATCCAGCTCCATGACTGTCCTTAGGGGCAGATATGCTAGATTCTGTGATTGTTTTAACTGGCTCTTCTCTAACCTCTTGCTGTTGTAGGATTTCCATACGCCTTAAAGATGGCACATCACCTTTGCAGTACCTCTGCCACATTTTCCGGTACGTGGACTCCAAACCAATGGTAAAATTCCGCCCATTACAAACAGGAGATTTTGACATAAGGTCCCGAAGACTCATTCTCAAGTTAGAAAGTTCTGTCACGTCCGATGCTAGCTTCACTGCTAGCTTTACATATTCATCCTCATTTTTAGCAATCAGATGTCCTAAACCTGTAACAAAACAAGAAAAAAGTTAAGACATTTATGGCATCAGCTCAACTCTGTAAACTTGAGAAAGCCAACAAGATATTCTGAATCGATCTCCATATTTCTGGTTCAATGACACCACAGACTTCGTATCACATATGCCACAAGAATCTCACTCACAGACTGTCGTCAGTGAAAAACTTGGAGTCACAATTTCTAAAAAAGTTGAGTATCATTGAATGGACCTTACTCTTGAGCACTTAAGAAAGAATTCAAAGGACCAATCCTATGATAAAGACTCTTCTAGTTGGTGTACTAAAAAAATGTGACCATCTGTTAATCCACCACAAGCCCTCCACCTTGGGTTTCTGCACTCCTTGATCAGTTTTGATGGGGCATTCTTTTAAGAAGACAAAGGTATGTTGTCAGTTAGAAAAAATGACTTCATTTATGGTCGTCCTCTCTTTCTTCAGTTTAAAGGTTGCCAGGTCAACAAAAACCAGGCCACAAGAACAAAAGGATGCAATTAAAACAACCACACAACAAAAGAGAAAGGTTACTCACCAACTTTGCTGAGAAGACTAACACCAACATTGTGAGCATGAACAGATCCAGCCATTGTAACACATGGAACTCCCATATATAAAGATTCACATGTAGTCGTGGTTCCAGCATACGGAAAAGTATCCAAACTGCACAAAAACCAAACAAGAGCTTTTAAAAAAATCTCACAAGTCTAAAATCAGAAGAGGATAATGTAGGGATTACTACTTCAATTTTTGTCCGGTAGGAGTATGAGTTGAACCACACCTTGAGAACAAGGTGTGTTTGAGGGCCATCCCACCCTTGTTTTCATTATAATTTTATTTGGCATAACAGCATTCCTATCAAGGTTCAATTTTTTCTTTGGTCTGCTACTTTAGAGAAGATTAAGACATGTGATGTTTTGTAGAGAAAGAATCCGTTTTGGCCTTTGACCCCTTATTGGTGTTGAATCATTTGTCCATTCATTGTGATTTTACTAGTGTTCTTTAAAGCAGAATTTTGAATCATATTGATATGTATTGAGTTATGCCTTTGGATATTTGCTCTATCTTTTCCGTCTTCCCTTTTGGAACAAGAAGAAATCAGAAGGGCTCTATTTGGAATTGTGTTGTGGGCTAGTGGCGGGCTTTTTTTTTTGGTGATTTTCATCGAGAGGAACAATCGCATTTTTTAACAATATGGCTCATGAACCTTTTGTATTTCATTTACTTATGGTTTAAAAATATTGCGCATTTCGATTTTGGTTTAACCTATTCTTCTTTGTACTTGGAACTCTCTTTAATCTTTGTAACTTTCTTTTGGAGGTTTTCTGAACCTCTTGTAATGTAATAAGGACATATTAGTTAATAGTTGTTAGGGTTTGTTATGGAATGAGGTTATGAATAGAGTAAGTTAGACGGGGGTTAGGATATGATATGCATATTATGAAATTAGTCTTTAGACTATTAACGGGGAGAGAACTAAACCTCTTTCATGCTTAATAAACTTTGTATTTCTTTATTTCTATTTTAATATCAATTTGATTTTTAATTTTTTTTTTTTTATTAAAACAATATCAATTTGGTTCATATCAAAAGCATAGAAAAATTATACTATTAATCTGTCCCTGGAAGCATCAGTAACCACAAACATTGATCTTCTTCTCATTCCTTCTAACAAAAATGAACATCAAATAAAATGAAAATTGCAATGTCATTACGTTACCTAAACAAAACCATGACAAAAATAAATTTAAAACTACACAGTAATAGATACACAATCTACACAAAATTTACCTGATATCCATTAAAGAGTAGGCCTGCATATGGTCGTGGTTCAGAAGAATAAGGGGAAGAAGATCAACCCGCTGAGATTCTAAACCAAGCTGCTCCAAGATTGAAAGAAATCTCTGCCTCACGCTATCACAACAAAAAGGCTTACACTTCACAACGAGTCTGGAATTTGGTATGGCGCATAGAATCCTTGCCCAAACTTGTAGAACTTTAGGCGTTATCTGATGAGGAGAGAGATAGAAGGCAGGAAGATGATGGACACAAACATTAGATCACAAAATTAACAAATTTCAGATATAATTTCCGGTCTCATTAAAAAAAACAGGATGCCTTGGACAAAAAGGAAATAAAGAAATGAAATACCTTTGCAAGATTATTGAAACTACCAAATGTAACAAAGCCATTAGAAAGAGCTGGAGCACTGGATACAGAACCAGCCTCAGGAGAAGGTGTATAACAAAGGAAGCAATCTGGTAACCTAACTAATTCCTCCACGTGCCTGTAATAAATAATGGTATGATAAAAAACATAATTAGTGTAAAAAATAGTACATGAGTTACATCCTTTGAATAGTTAAAAAAAGAGACTTACTTCTGTTTTGTACTGGGAGGATCTGCCAGTGCATCTGTAATCCTGTAATCAATTGTGGGCAAACCAGTTGTGTTTGGGTAGCCAATCCAAGTCACCTAAAAGTAAAACCCAGCACCATGCATCAAAAGTTAACGAGGCAATAAAGAAGTGGAAAATTCTAAAAAGTAGAAAAACAAAAGGAGCTCAAGATAAAAACCATTAAAATCCATCTATCGATCAACACTTGTCACTAACCCAAAAAAAAACATCGGATCAATTGGTTGCTTCAAGGCAGGGGTAAATTTTGGAGATGGTTCTAACAAGGACAGATGTCAAAAACATCAATCCTTAGGGTATCATCTTTCAGTGCACCCAAAAGAATTGGGTCGAGTTCTTCTTACATATAAATCACATTCAATAATCCACCAGATAATATTATATACAGCAGAAACACAAAATATAAATGGTTATAATTAAAACCCCAACATAATGAAAGTTAATGAAGCAATTGGCAGTCAACCCAAGAACAAAAAATAAATTTTCCAGCATACCTGAAGCGGTGCAGGTCTACATGCCATCATGCCCAGCTTATTATTAGCTGTATGACCAGTAAGCTCCACCAAGATATCCACTTTGTCTTCCCTAACCATGCTTGCAACCTTTCTTTCATCAATTCCATATATATCCCTCCAAACCCCACCTTGTTTCAAGACTTTATCCCTAAACCTAATAGTTTTTGCATCTGCCTGTAAAAACATATGAAACCGATTCAAATTGTCACTGGAGTTGTGACTGAAATCAAACAATTAACGGTGGAAAGAGCAATGCAAGTAATACACCATCTACTTTATGTGAATTTCACTTCTTTGATGAATAACAAACTTTTCATTGTTGGTGAAAAGAACAAAAGGGAACTTATTTTGTTTCTTAGTAGTACCAAAAAAAAATAAAAAAGAGAATATATGTGAGTTTCACGAAAACAAGAATGCTAAAATATGCAGAATTAAGGATAGTCAACCTATGAATAAGGAGAGAAATCAGTGGTCTCAATGCAGATTGTAACCTTGAATCTCTCCGTTGTGGTAATGTGTTCAAACTTCAAAGGAAAAAAGAAGATTCAGTGGGATTTTGCGGTGAAATCAGTTTGTTGGAATGCGTGGCTCCAACGCAATAGGAGTCTATTTATGGATAGTCACAAATCTTTGGTTGATATTTGGGACATTTGTATTCTTAATGCCTCCGAATGGAGTGCTAATTGTAGATGGTTTTGAAGAGAAAATCATGTCCATTATAGCATTTTCTTCAATTAAATAATAAGAACATATAAGTATTATTTTGAGGATTCCTCATCCTCCAAATTGAATTATTTTACCTTTGGTCAAGGAAAGTTTATGTTTCTATAAAAAAAAAAGAACATATAACTTATAAGTTCTGATTTTAAAGAAGATTATCAAAGGAAACCAGTGGCAGTGGCACCATGGAAGAGTTAATTGTAGAGGCAGTGGAGTTAAAGAAACAGTTACAGGAACAGCTTAAAACTGAGTCAAATTTGGGAGTACTAGAAAGTTCGACTATTTGAGGTAGGCAGTCATGGCTATTTTGAGGTAGGTACTCTTGGCTAAGGCTTACAAGAGAAGAGTTTGAAAACCCTTCCGGCCTGCCTTCACAGAAAGAGACTGAACTGGAAGGTTTGAAAATATTATTCATGCAGCTCTTTATGGAGTGCTAACTCTAAAGCTTTTTGTAATTACTCTCCCTCTTTGATTGTACCCAATTGAAGGAATTTTTTTGTAATCCTTGGGAGCGTTTTACGTTTCAATTTATTCATCAATGAAATTGTTTCTTATCCGAAAATAAATATATTATTCATGAAGCACAATGGTCATTGGTAGCCTTTTTTTAAAGTACAAGACACAATATATCTATAAAGCTTACTGCAAGGCAAAAAAGAAAAAAATAGTAAACTAATAATGATAATATGAAGCATGAGATAAAGAAAAATTAAAGAAGAGTTTTTTTAAAAGAATGTTTTTAGTACATCATCCAAGCAGTTTTTGTCCTCTTGCCCATGCCTACTGATTACCAATAACCACAATAACATAGCAGCAACAACAAATGCTTTGATTAACAAAGAACATTTGAGGCAGATTGCTAATTTAACAAGAAAAAAGTATATATCCAAGTATAATAAGGTGTAGCAATTCCCGCTCTATTATCGCCTCCAATTGGCTGGCCTTTTTGTAATGCTAGTTTTGGCCTTTTTTGGGCTTTCAATTATCAATGAAATGCCTAAAGTTTATTACCAAAAAAAAATGTAAGAAGTTTGCAACATTAAACTAAATGCATACTGATACCTTCACAACTGCTGAATAAACAACCACTTTGTAATTGGCGTAATCATGATGGACAAGGGGGGCTTCAACAAAATAGGACACAGAATGAGTAAAATAATCTGGAGATATATATCCAATTACAAGTGGACGTTCAGGGTCTTTTGGGTTCTCCCATGATGTATAATGTGGATACAGTCTCATAAATCGCCTGCCCCAATCCCTATATGATTATCATTAAATCTAGTTACAAGATTTTTCACAATTTCTACAAAAGACATTTGCCATTAAATTGCTAGTGCAGATAATTGCATGTGGAAAATAAGCAGAACCAATAAAATACAGTAAAGGGGCCTTGTATTAGCTAGAAAAGATAAGGAATCGTCAATGGCAAATAAAAAGTGAAACAGATGGAATTATTTTTAGGTTTATGTCCTAAAAGTGATGTGGCTGACATTTATCAGTGGCATCAAGTAATCTTTTTCTAATTTAGGAAATAGTAATTACAATAATAAAAGAAATCTTCAAGAGGATGGATATCTTCCCGTAAAAGCTCTTATCTAAAAAATATCTCACCATAAAAAGAAAAAAATAAAAAATTAACGAATAAATTACAGGAATTTTCAGTAATCCTCTCTTGGTACCTGTCCTAAGGAATAAATACCTCATCTTCCCTCTTTCTTGTCATTTTCGCTCTTCATTGGAAAATTACTTTCTGATAAGCAAAAAAATTATGAAGGATGATTCATTCACACAATGAGCGAATTCCCGATCCCAAGTTTCCAATTCACTCTTTCTTTGGATTTCATAGGCAATCTTTTTCTGAATTTCTCTCATTAATGAAACTACACTGCTCTACTCTATTATAGGGATAAAAATAAAAATATAAAATATAAAATATAAAGGGAAAAAAACACCAATCAGATATTCACAAAAGCTAATGCATACACGCATGAAGAAAGTGTAGAGGATAAAAATCATCTGAAACCTGTGAGCCTCATAAAGTCTATCATCATGTCCTTCATCTATGTAGTTCATTGCAAGCAATCGATTCTACGGAAGCAAGAAAAACACAAACAAGAGAACATTGTTTAAAAAAGAAAAATAGAGAAATCAGACAACAATCTTATTGAATAATCAATGATCATGACTAAATAGGTCTTTTGCAATAAATTGAAAATAAAAAGTGGAGGTAAACTATAAACACATAATATATAGTTTGTCTAACGTACTAAGGATCTTAAGAAGGATCACCGTAAAACAACATAAATATATAAAGCATTGCTTCATAATTAGAACCTTTTTTATCCAAAACCAAGGATAAAAATGTCGATGTCGGTGTCAAGAAGTCAATTTTACGGAAAAAAATCCTAATTCTAATCTTTAACTTCCCTGAAACTCTTCCTCCTTTTCTTCTCTTGCCCTATGTGCTGCCGCTCAACATTCATACGTCTCTCTCAGCGTTTTTTTTTTTTTGAGTAACTCTGAGCCTCTCTTCAAGTCAAGATCAAGGATCAAGAAGGCTAGGATCTGGCTCCAACCATCGATTTCTTTCATTTTACAAGATTTCAAAAGAATTTGGGTATGAAATCACCCTATAAAATCGGCGACACGACCAATATTTCGCCGATTTTCAACTTTGTGTTTTAGCCAATCTCTAGGAAGAACGACTCTTCCCTCAATTTCAGTGTCGGTATCCTTGTTTTCGTCCTTGTTCAAAACATCAATACAATTAAATTTCATGTTGTTAGTTAAAAACATATATCCAACCATTATATTAATTGATCAACAAGCGTTTCTAATTAGCTAAAACCTCCCAAAAATAATGCCAAATTTGTGTCTCACAATACTCTAATTGAAAAAAATGCTACTTACAGACACTCACTCACCCTTCCATCACCTAAAGTTCTAAAACCAAAACATTCTAGATCTAGCTATAGACCATGCCACGTCAGCATATTGAAACAATATAAGACGAGTACAGCAAGAGAACCAGATCCGTTAGTCATCAGCCAAAATAATTTTCCCTTTTCATTTGTGTAATAAAAGATTTCAAAAGTATGAGCTTCATAAAACTCAATTAGCACTAAATAATGAATATAATCATCAGGAGGAAAACTACCTGACCAGCATTACGGGAGTCAGGGTCTATTTTAAGGCATCGTTCATAAGCATCAACCGCCATAGAAATATTCCCAGCATCCCTATGCAAAACCCCTGCAGCTCAAATAATCAGATGTTCAAAATTAACACACAAATCACTTAAAAGAAAAAACTACGAAGAAATAAGAAAATGAACTTCAGTCTACAAATCACAATAATAGAAAAAGCCTAGAAGAACCAAAATAACAGCAGGTAGACTGGAAGAGTTCAGGAAATCAGAGTCCTGAAAAGATCCACACCACCAAAAAATTATGATGTCCTCAAAATGAAGATCCTAAATTCAAAAAAATTAGGAATAGGCTGGGGCAAGATAAGCACTACCCAAACTCCCAACCCCCTCTCAAGAAAATAATCTGTATACATGACAACAATAACATATATGAATGTAACATCAAATATAAAATACAATGGCAAGGGAGAACTTTTTTGAAAATTCCATTAAAGATGACAATACAAACACTAGTTTTTGCAATTATAAGCTTATACTATATGGGTAGTTGCAAGTTTAATTTTCTATTAACTAGCTGTTACATCTTTGTTAAAGAATCTGATTTCGCGTGTATAACATAAATAGGGTTTGTTTGTAGAGAGGCATCAACAAATCTGAACGATTTGGAGAGAAAAAGGTACGATAGAAGCCTGTGGAGTGAGACTTCATGAAAATGAGGTTTTGATCAGTGAGAAGTAGGTGTGATTTGCTTTCTCATCTTTTTTTTTTTATTATTAGAAGCACCTCAAAAGGTCATTTCATTGATATGATGAAAGAATAAAACAAAAACAAATACAACAAAGTGGTAGTAAAACCAAAAGCCACAAGAAATCCAAAATAACCACTTACCCAAAAGAAAGAGACCCATTCTGACACCTAATTACAAGTATGCGGGTCAACTATTAATAGTCAAATATAATGGATAATTACAAGTGTTTGGTGGTTGATGCCCCAAAAAAAAGCATTTAGATGTGTCAATTCCCAAACATAACACCAAGATCTCTTTTCATCTCTAAAGATTCTTTTATTTCTTTCCAACCAAATCCCCCATGTGACTGCAAAAAAAACCCGATAGCCAAAGATTTTTCCCCCTTTAAATGGCGGGCTCAAAATACTTTATTTAATGTTTCACAAAAAGTATCTTTGTGAACTCATGTGACTCCAAAATTTTGAAAAATCCTTTGCCAAATAAGCCTCAAAAACTTGCATGGCATAACGTGATTATGATCTTCAGAGTCTTTACTGCATTAGATAGTTGTTTGGTAGTTTTGTGGTCTAATTTTTCTTAAATTTTAAAAAACTAATGGAATCTAGTGAGAATAGTTACAAAGATGTTAAAAGTTAAATATTTAAAATAAAAAATTAGAATAGTTAAATATTTAAACTTGCAACTACTTAGATAGTCTTTTGTATATTGGTAACTTTATGTTGTTTATTAATGATATATTCATGTTTCCTATAAAAAAAAAACAAGTTAAAATTAAAGGTTCAAGTTGATAATACCCTAAAGTACAAGGGTAAAAATTGATTTTTCTCCCAATAAATAATTACAAATTTTCAGCACAATAATGCGATAAAACTGCACACCAGAAATATGTGCTTTAAAAAAAATAGAAACTTTTCATTTATATAATGAAGGTGATGCAATCAAGGAGAACATTCAAGAGAGACAGTTCAAAGGGAGACCTAAGTTATTGTAAGCTTCTGCATAAGTTGGATTGGCAACAATAGCCTTTTCAATCATGCTTGCTGCAGCATCCATTTTTCCCTGCCAGTGTTCAAATATTATGAATTTAGCATACAAAAAAGAAGTTTACTTAATATTCAATAATCAGCATGAATCGGTACAAAAACCTGGACAGTATAGACAACACCAAGATTGTTCAAGGACTGAGAAAAGTTAGGTTTGATCGACAAGGCAAGCTGCAAGATAGAAACAATCCGGAATCCCAAAATTATAAAAAGACAAAGTACTCAACCTTTGCTCAAATCTTGTTTCTTATTTAAAGCCTACCTGATAGCATTCTACAGCTTTGTCCAGGTTATCCTGATCCTTATATATAACCCCTAAATTATTGCATGCCTCTGCACAATGAGGATTGAAATGGAAAGCTAGCTCATAGAAAACAATAGCCTGCAGAGCCAAAATTTTCAATACTTTCAAACAGCACAAATAATTGAGTAAGTGTAAGAAGGGAGAGAGGTTTGATGAGACCATGCATGCCTATGTATAAAGGAAAAAACTTAGGGGAGAAGAAAAAGAAGTTATCCTCCACAAAAACTAACCATGTCAAACTTCAGCATTTCACCATACGCAACCCCAAGATTATACATAGCATCAGCATAGTGCCAATTGTAATACAGGGCTTTCTTATAATACGCTACACCCTGAGTAATATCACCCTCCAGTTTAACCTGGACAAAAAAAATCTGAATCAAATATCCAAAACACTCAACAACAGTCCAAGAAGAAGGGAGGAGGAGGGAGGGGGAATCCAACAGGCTATCTTGTACCAGTTGATTTACTTCAGCATTGGATAACATACTAAAATTATGCATTACATGTCTCAACTACATATAATATAACCGGGGGGGAAAGACTTGGTCTCTTCACAATATCCATGTTAGAATTCTGTGTTCACAAGTTCAATTACACCATCTCTTATTTTTAATCAAAATCTTCGATCAGTCTTTCTGAAGCAAAAATAAAACAAATCCTTAACATGAAATCTTAGTAAAATTTTAGATTCCACGTGAAACAAACTAACCATTAAACACTGTTAATGCAATTGAAGTCCAAAACTAGAAAAATAAGGGATCTCAATACATTTCTAAAATAGTTGAAGGAAAGTTAATCAACCTTTGTCCCTAAATCTGTCAAGGCAATTGCCATATTATTCTTTGCAATCTCAAAATTCGGTGAAACAGCTAGACACCTGACACCACAGAGCCAACCACCAGACATACAATCAGAATCTATAAAAGTGAGTTGGATAGGAAAACTACCTGAGAACTGAACAAAAACCAACAAAGAAGCACCAAGAGAAATCAATGGAAAAATAGAAAACTGGCAGAGACTACCTCTCATAACAAGCTATAGCTGATTCCAGATCCCCACGATTTTTATATATTACACCCATGTTGCAATATGCTTCAGCATACATAGGCCTCTCAAATGCAGCCTTCTCATAGCAACCAAGGGCTGTGTCATATTGCATCATCTCAGAATATACAACACCAAGGTTATAATATGCAGGCTGCAGTTGTAGAGTACACAAAAATAAATTAATATAGTTTATAAAGCTTAGTACAATATAGAGGGTAGATGGACAATAGTAGGAATAAAGAAGAAATTACAGCATAGTGTGAATCTATTTTGAGGGCTTCATAATACTTCTGAATTCCCTCTTGAGTGTTTCCAGCAAGCTTCAAGCTGGTTCCAAGGTCAGTCAAAACAACCGCTAGGCATTCGGCAGCTGGTTTGTATGAAGGGTCAGCTCTCAAAGCCTTTTGATACGACTGTCCCCAAAGCACGTTGATTAATCATTGGCCATATTTTTAAAAAATTTAGAAGGACATTGATAAGGTGAAAAGTATACAACAGATTCCTAGAGTGTTATAGGTAATGGTAAACATCCAAAAGGTCTCCCAGCTCAATTACAATTTTAAAACCAGATTCACCATAGAACTACAGCTTAAGGATGTTTATCAGTTTGATTTAGTTCAATTTTTTAACTGAATCAATGGAACCAAACAGTTTTATTTCTAGAAGAAGGAAAATCAAACCAAACCATTAACCTCCAAACAGAACCAAATCTTTCCATCATCTGTAATTTTTTTTAACCATTCTAAAACACCTATTTCGTGATTACAGTATAAACCAGCTATCTGTCTGATTCTCAAGTGGTTGGTCTCTTTTTTATTTTTTTTATTTTTTTAAAAAGAGAGTCGGTCTCTTTTTTATATGTTAGTTGAAAATTGCACAAGTTAATGGGGATTGGGAAATCTTTACCCAAAACATAGGTTCATTATCATTAATGTTTTAAAAAGCCCTCACTTAAGCGCGCTTCAAGGCCTTAAGCCCAAGGGTGCATGTCGCCTCGTTTTTTTAGGGCTTTTTCATTTTATAAAATATTTTCTCAGCATTAATGATTTTTAATGAAAAATGTCAAAGACAATAGCTAGATATGGTTTTAAGTTAAACACTATCTAAAAAAATTGAACCTAATTTCTTTAATTTTCCATATCTATTCTTGACTATACTATAATTTTCATGTATAAAATATTTATTTTCTTTACTTTATATAATGCCATTCATAAAATAAATCCCTCACTTTCTTCTCCGCTTCTCACTTAAGCCCTAGAGGACCTTAGCAATTTAGTGCACTTATCGTTTTTTAAAATACCGATTACCATAGTGGTGATTTCTTTCACTTGACAGTAATTATTGGGCAAAACTTGATGCACATCTCGAGGACAAGTTGCCTTATGGGGACACAGTAATACAAAAATTTGTATTAGTTAGGACATTTAAGTAATAAGCTATTAGCCTATTTCAGACAGGCATGAGTCAAGAACTCTAAGATTCAGTTTAGCTCAAAGATATATTTGATATAACTAGCTATATATGAAGCTAAACAACCTAACACTGACTTGACCATCTCCACTGATCCATATTAGCGCAATGAAAGATGTGCTATTACCATCTGACATTTGAAGTGAAGTGAAGTGTTTTTTTTTTTTTTGAATAAAAGACATTTTCATGAATTGAACTGTATTTTCAGAGTATGCAACCAGGAAGGTGAAACTTTCTCTCAAATACGTAGATATCTTAACAGTTATCACTACATTATTATGCATTTACACGATGACACTAAGTAATGGCTTTATAGGAAATTAGGTGCCATGGTAATCTTATAGTTTCAAGTGAACTATTTTTTATACCACATATGTATCACACTATATGAGGATAGAGAGAGAAAAAAAACCATTATTTTTGTATCACGAAATATTGAATTTAATAGTATACCTCCGCCGCCTCCACAAGACGACCTTCATCTTTGTAGAGAATACCACAATGCGTGAGGGCACATGCATTCTGTGGATCCAACCTGATGGCTTCTGCAAAACTCTCAAACGACAGTCTGTTCAAGTTCTGCATCTGTAGGCATATTCCTTTACCAATGTGAGCTTCCACATTTCCACAATCCGTCTCCAATACACTCTCATATAGCCCAAGAGCATCCGCAAATTTGTTCCTCGATCGAAGAATATTCGCAAAGAAGAGAGCATCCTTTCCCTCTACCTTCTTCTGTGCCGGAACAACACCCACCAGAGACAAACTCGTGTTTGAAGCAGACTGTGATCCTTGCATAAAACCATTGTCTCTCACAGGCTCCCTCTCCCTCCCACTATCAGCATCTTTATCCGCCCACGCCATATATGTGTAAAATGCACTCTCAATTGACAGAATCAACAATTATCACTAATAACAAACTCCATAATCAATGCTCGCCCGCCAAAAACACCACCAAACCAATAGTTTATACAACCTAATCAGGTCACAAAAACACACTTAAAACCCTAGTGATTGATCAAAATTACAACAACAACAAAAATTTCCGCACAAACCCCACAAACGAAACAACAAATTCACTCTATAAATGATTTAAAAAGTCCAAAACTTTACAAGAACTAATCAAACAATCATCAAAAAAACAAAGTGGGAAAATTTAAAAAAAATATAAAAAAAAAAACTTGATCAATAAACAGTGAATAATACAGAATCATGAAAAAAGGGTTTAAAGCTTACGCGAAAGTTGAATCTTCCCCTTGGAGTAGTATATGATAAAGAACACTAAGCTAAGAACATTGGCGTAAGAAAACAAAGATAAAACTAATTTCACTGATAGTTTCTTCCTTCGTTAAGCCCAAAAATCAGACAGAGAGAGAGAAAAATGGAAACGTCAGAATCTCCGAAGAGAGAGGGGATTGGTCTGAATGGCGAAGGAGACGAGAAGAAGCTGAAGGGGTGGTGGGTCTCTTACTCTGCTCCTTCCCTTCCCTCTCTTTCGTGTTGTCGACTGATGATTCTTCGAAATGTCCCAAAACCCAGAAAGGGATTCCCTAAAACTTAAGGCCGTCGGTTTAATTCATTCAATTGCAACGTTGTTTTTTTTTTTACTTTCTTAATAAAACCATCCTAAACAAAATAAAATAAAAAATAAAACCATCCTACAATTAGGAGAGGGAATATAGGGTTTTTTTTCCCTCTCCCTCTCTCTCTTTAATTTTCTATTTCATGTTTTCCTTTTTCTTTTTTTTAAGATAATTGAAATTATTTTTAAGAAAAAAAATATCAATTTTATATTTCATGTTATGTGTCAATCAAAACCCTGAACTAATAATCTAATCAATTTAAACTCTAAAAATCAATAAATGGTTCGATTTACACCTTTTATTAATAAAATTATTATATTTTTTTAATTTATAATTAGACGTGAGCGTTTTTATATATAGATTAAGTTATTTCTATACTTGTGTTATATATTTTGTATGACTTGATCCGACTGTTTTGATGTCAGAATTTAACTTCTTGTTTTTTTAACCTTTGATTTGGTAATTTATATATGAGTTTTTTAGAGTTTTTTATTTCCAAGAGTTTTTTATAGTTGAGATTGGCATTTTCATGATTATGTAATATATGTTTTGTTATTTTGATCTTTTGGTGATTTACAAACTGAATTATGGTCAATTTCGCAGTTTTGTTTCAATATAGATGTTAATTGAATAATTTAACAATAAAATTTAGGGTTTAACTTGATATACCGTGTAAAGTTGAGGAGTCTAAATTACCCTTTCCCTCATTTTTATCTCTTGCTCCTCTAGTTGTTCTGGTATGATTAGAAAATATAACCTTATATTTTATAATTTAAACCCTAAAATTTGAATGTAATTAATTTAAACTCTAAATTTGACTAAGTGGTTCAATTTACATTAGGTAACTAGAGATGGTGACAAACACTATGAAGTAAGTGTATGTTTTAACCTACAAGATTATATCTCGTGTTTAGATATAGATACTAAATGAAGGCATTTGCAGCTGTGTGAACTATTGGGCAGCTCCATATCTCAAGATATATGGTCAAATAAATTATAAGAAAATATTTTAAAAAATGACAGAAAGGTGAAAAGATAACGAAATATCTAAAATAGAAGGATATGGATTATGAAACATAAAACACGTTCGTTAGTGATTGACTTTGAACGACCAGATACTTACATATTCGGGTTTTTTTTATTATTTCTCTATAGATCTATAAACCCAACAAATTTATCGGGACCATAGTATAGAGGTGCTAGGTATAAATAGGATGATTAGATTTTTATTTAAAAAAAATTGAGAAGGGATGTCAATACCAAATCCTTAAAAAACCAAAGCATCTATTCACACATTATTTAAAACTGAATCAAATCAATCGAATCTAGTCATTACATTTTATCAAATTTAAAATTTACAAAACTAATCCGATCAATTTAAAAACAAAAACCAACCCACACCATTCAATCAAAATTTATTTTCTTACTAAAAAAAATCAATTTTTATGTTCGATCTTGACTTACCCTGCAGATGACACAAGATTTTAATATTTTAAAATGGTGCTTGATATTGACGACAATTTGCACAAACAATGAGCAATTATTAAGGCCATGTTTGGTATGCAATCTGAAAAGCATAATTTGAATTTAGTGGATTCTAATGAATTCAGAGTTGTATTCTGTGAATTTGTTGGTTCTGAAACTGTGTTTGGTAACAGATTCATAATTTATAATTGAGATTCAGAAATTTGAAATATGTGTTTGGTTGGTGACTCAACAAATTTAAAATCAGATTGTGAAAACTAATAATTCATAACTTATAATTGAAAATATCTTTATCCGCATCAACTATAACTATTCTCATTCTTAGGATAAATTTTTCTTTTTAAAAAAATTATAATAAAGATAATAGAAGCATTGCAAGTCTATCAAATAAACTCTTTAGATTAAAACAACTAAGTTTCTTCCAAAAGGAGAACTATACAAGACACAATGAGATCCATTCTAAAATTCATAAGAACCTAGTGCAACCAAAGAGAGAATTTCTCAATAAAAGAGAATCTGAAAAAATATTTTCACACTGAATGGAGAGACTATTTGGGCATTAAAAACCTTCAATAGCGTTATTCAAATAGTACTACATACATTAGTAAACAATAAGCAGAGAAAAATGTGAGCAACAACCTCCAATATATATATATATATATATATAATTTTATTTTTTATATTTAAATTAATCTTATATATAATTATAAAAACAAAGTATAAATAAAAAATAGGATATAGTGAAAAAATAAATTAATTTTTTTTCCATCACTTTAGAATTAAGTTTAAGTTTAAAAAGTTAAAAATCAGCTTTAAAACATGCAATTAAAAATTTAATTAAATAAATAAAAGCTAGAACGGACCGGGTCGACCTTGAAAAACGGGCCCAACCCGACCCAAATCCGGAAAATGTGCCATACTCGTATTTTTATCTCATGTGTTCAAACCCGTGGATTAAATTGTGTGGGTGAGGTCAATCTGTGTTTTTCAGTTTTTGAGTTGGATATTTTGGATTCTTGTTTTAGTTGAATTCATTTTTTAGCCTAAAAAAGAAATTGAATCCAAATTATTTTTTTCTGGATTGTAAACCAAACACAAAACAAAGCAGATTCATTTTATTCATTCAATCCAGATTCATAAAACTAAATCTGGATTGCAAACCAAACAGGCCCTAAATATTTGGTCAATGGGTTATTATCACCCATTTTTTTAACAGATGTCATTTTGTAAATCTTCAAAATATAAAACGAGTCATTTTTATTGAAAACAAAAATTCCAAGGATGGACTATTTTTGGATATTTTAAGAATTGATATTTTCATAAATAGTATTAAAAAAAATATTATGTCTCATTAACCGTTTTATATTAAGATCCGTGGAATCTCTACCTAAAAAATGTTAATTTTCAAATATTTGTCACTTTTAAAATTACTCATCATATAATAGAATTTATCTTTTTTATTTTTAAAATTATATACTGAATTGTGACCAAAATTCCACAAATATGTACCAAAATTACCAGTATTGAAATTAACAGCAGAAGCTCAAATTTTGATATTCATTAGTCGCGATTTTGAGCAAGAATCTTCTCTACGATGGCGATGACATTGGAAGGTACTGTCCCCCAAATTATCCGATGTTGTTTCCTCTCTCACATCCATTATATTTCATTTTTTGATTTCGATAGACCGGTTTATGAACTATTTTTTTGTGCTATTTTGTTTTCTTCTCGATTTGGGGCTTCAAAATTTATGAATTGAGAATGTTAGGGTTGATATATGGATTAGTTCTGTGTCGTGAACTTGTGAGTTTTGGAGCAGTTGATCGTTTTATCTAACAATATTGTTGTTCGGAGCTTAATATGAGATTTTAGGGAAGTTGATTATAATTGCTTGAAATATTGTTGGGAAGTTTGTGTTTTTTTTATTTCGGTTTTTTGTTTCCATGTTGAAATAATCATATATTATGTTGCTAGAATTTCAATGAAGATGACGAGGGAATTAGTTGTGCCTAAATTAGGATTTTTTTGGGTCTGTCGAATTATAGTTTATTTATTTATTTTTCCTTTCAATTTTGCATTCATGTTTTAAATCTTGGAGATGGGTGGAGGTGTGGCATGAATAGAATTGATACGTATCGAATTATCTATTAATCCCTTCCCCCTTGTTCTTATTCATTAATCTAGCAGATGGGTAATTGTGATTAGCATTAGTTTGGAGATATAGTATTGATTTCAATCTATGTGGCTGCTGCTTAGTATTATACTTTACATTACCCCTCCCTGGACTTTTGTCGGATATTAGAAAAAAAATTATAAAAAATGAACTAGTTCCACTTATTGCATATTTTGGCATTGAGGTCCTAATCATTGTTCTTGATCTTCTTTGGGTGGTGCCTAATGGTGTCGGGATCATCAATGGATCTCATCCCTACAGTGTGAGTCACATTCTTCAATACTCTATGACTATTTTTCTGAATTCTGTGTGGAGCTTTAGGAAAAACATCTAAATGTGATTTCTTTCTTGTGCAGGTTAGCTGGGCTTGCTTTTATGTTTTCATCTAGCATCTTGCTGCAGATTTTGGTATGTTTTATAGTCCTACTTATGAGATCAATGGCTTGCTGATAAATTTAAATGGCTGACATCTTGCAACACAGACGCGTTCACACAATTTTTTTAGCTTGAACACACACATGGTATAAATATGTTGATTACAGTGATTATACTTATGTCAACCGGGACATTGCCCATTGGTTAAGGCATATAGTTCCACTCTTAAGAGAGTGGTGCAATCCCCACCCCAACACTTTGTATAAAAAAAAAGTGATTATACTTTTAAGTAATGATGAAATTTTTATGGTTATTAGCATTATGTATCCGTATCGACTGTACTTGTGACATACAAAAGACCTCTTATATGTTTTCTTTGACCTGGAAACAATTTTTTTCCCCTCCAACCATCTCTTGATTTTTTTTTTTTTGAGAAATTCCATTAGATAGCACATTTTTAATTGTATTTTAAAAAATAGCAAATGTTTTTTTTTTAAAAAAAATGCATTTTCTTAAAGGCATATGTGGGTTGAGTTTCATTCTTGCTTTGAGCCAAGGAGGGCAAAACTTCTGCTATTCTTAAAAATTTTCATTCCTGCTTTGATTGCTGTTACGATTTTCTATTAGGAGGTATTTTGACACCGTTAGTATTAATGTTAGAATTATAAACGAGCAACTCGGAAAAAAAAAAAAAGGAGAAACTTTGTGACGTTGTGCTTATTATCTATTTTCATCTGTTTTTTGTCGTTGTGATGGCAGGCTTGTGCACTATACAGTAACTGGTGGCCTTTGTTGTCTGGTGAGCATACTGCAATTCAATTCAGTTATTTGTTTATAGATGTGTGGCTTTTAATAGCGACTAATTATCCTTTTCTGCAGCTTTGATGTATGTGATTGTACCAATGCCTTGTTTGTTTTTTGGAGGTGGGTCCACACAGTTTTTGATTAGCCGAGATGGTGGGGGGTGAGTATCTCTTTATTAAGTGTTACTATCTTTTGATGTTATCTTCTTCATTATTAATCATCATGTAGCCCAAATGCTTGTGTCCTCGGATTTCTTTTATTTATTTTTTTAATAAGAAACCGGACTTATCATTGTTAAGTAAATAATACAAAAATAGGAGAACACAAAAAGGGGATCGTAATCATCCTTTACCAGGGGAGCTTACAAAAATTGCTCCAATTGGTTTTGAATTGAAGAAGAATTACAATTAAAAATTGAACAAGAAAGAGTACTTGGAGGAGCTTATGTCCCACAAGTCAACTAGATCTTCCTAAAAAAATTCTTAGGCTTTTATCCAATCAAATTTTTAGTTGCTACTTGTTTTGTATGAAACAATTCATTGGATTTCATTGTCTTCGTCATGTTTCTTCTTCTCAGGTTTATATTTCCATTTTTCTTATGGTTCATGGAGAAAAACCATGTCTATTTTATGTTGAGCTTATTTACATACACTCAATCTCAAGTTCAACTCTCACCTCACTTTCCTTGTATCTAATCTGCCATCTTTTAACTGCAGATTTACAATGGTGCACTTGTCTTGCACTTGCACATTTAATTTCATGTCATTGTGTTTATGAATAATCTGTGGAAAGCTAGATATGTCAAGTGCATCGTTAGTCGTTTCGTGTTTTAATTGGGCATGTGTAAACGTGTAATAACTTCCAGGTGGATAGATGCTGCTAAATTCTTGACCGGAGCTTCAACTGTGGGAAGTTTGGCAATTCCTATAATCCTTAGGCATGCTCACATGATTGATACCGGAGCCATGTTAATTGAGTTTGTATCCTTTTTCATTTTTGTTTGCACTGTCTTATGCTTCCATCGTGTTAGCCTTGAGGATGATTGGTGATCCCAGATTTCTGAGTGATATGATAATTATAAACTGAGTTTAACTGGTGATCTCATGGCAATCAGTACCTGATGTGATATAATATAACAAGATGAAACCGACAGGTGGAAACCGAGTTTCAAGTTTCTCATTTGTAAATCAACTTAAGATATGAAAACAGATATCTTTTTTGTCATTTGTTTATTACGATAGTCGTGTTTGCTGAAATTGTAGAAACTAGTATTACTTTGTCCTCTTTACAAATGGATGCGATACCATAGAGCTGATAAAATAAACAGTTAGTGATAATCTCGACTAGTCACAAGGATAAAGTTCTCTAAATGTATATGAGACAATTGGATATGATATGAAGTATGGTTTATAAGACCATTGGGTGGCTTTGTTATTTTTGCGAGACGGTTAGTCGATTCTACAATTTTTAGTATCATAACATTTTGTTGGCCCGAACAAAAATGTCCAATGAGTGAGCATGTGAGGTCGGGTAATTCAAACCCGTAATGAAAATGTCAAATCAGCTGATTTTTTTTAATTAAGCTGTACTTTTGGGGTATCAACTTTGTCATTGTTGAACCAATCCATGATGGTGAAACATCTAATTTTAGACGTGTTCAATTTTGACTTTGTTGCTCATTGTCATGGCCTTTAAAACCGTACCTCAACATTTGAACAGATTTGAAATTTATATAGCTAGAAAATGAAGCGAACAATTTATTGATGGAAATTAAAGGTGTCGGATGACAGAATTTTATGTGAAAAGTTGAACTTTGTAGACATTGTTTCAATGCCCATTTAAGACAACTCGTGAAATGGTTTAAAATTGTGTTTTTAATAAAGAACGTGTTTTTGATAATCATTAAAAATACTTATAAAAGCTATCTCAAATGGATAATGTGAAGGAGAACATGTATTTAATTAGTTATTATTATTATTAGTTCTTTATGACAAGCTAGCTTCACTATGGTTACTTAGATGCATTGATTCATGTAAGTCAGCGCTCATTACAAAATATTAGACCGAAATTTCCCATGAACTTGAGTTATACACTGGATGGATTAGGTATTTTTCAGGTAAGGGTGTTTTTTATAATTTTGGTTTAAATTTTAAATTCAATGGATATGGTTTTAATGATCGCTAAGTCACTACGAAACCAATGCTAAAATATTATGGTCAAGTTTCCATTTTAGTCCATAAGATGTGTTGTTATTAACTAACGGCAAATCAATTAAACTTTAAAATTTCAACTTTTTAAACCCTACTTCTCATCCGTAGGTTCATCTCTTTGCCTATTGATTCTCGCATCTCATTTCACGCACTAACACTAATTTTATTGTTGAATTTCATTCCAATACAATCTAATCTAAACACAACCATCACATTTTCAATCAATTCGTTTTCTATTAACTCATTTCAAACATCACAATCTTATACTATATATGTACATTTCCGTGTATCTACCCTTCAAATCCCATTTACTCTAGGATTTTTTAAATCATAATTTTTTTTCTTCACAAAATTTAATGCTTAGTCAACTTTTTCGTTGATATAATAAAGGAAAGGTTGACATGGTATCTAAGTTTTTTTTTTTTTTTTTTTCAATTGAAAGAAATTTAAGACCATATTATTTTTAAGTGCATCCTAAATTTGTTGATCTCTTCACCATTAATAGAAGATTCATATGAGAGCCACTTAAGGAAACGAAAACTATTTTTTTTATTATGAAAAAATATGTGACCCCCTTTTAAAAAAAACTATTTAAATAGGTTTTCTGAAAAAGAAAAATATGAGACTTGTAGATTATCGGGTAAACTATGAAAATAGCCAAATTTTGACTCAAATAACAGTTATTAGCCACATAATAGAAAATCTCCAAATAATAGCCACAACCAATGCGTCAGCAAAGGAAAAATACCAAAAAGCCCTCCCAAATCTAAAAATCAAAATTGTTGCTCCTGTGGATCTCGATATACGAGGGCTGCCTGTCAGATCTGTCCAATCAGTTATGGGAAAACGCACGCTGCCGGTTTTGGAGGAATTGAGATGGTTTATGGCCACTACTTTATCAAATCTTTCATCTTCTTCTTCCCTTTCCCATTCTGACTACTCTTTGACTTCATCTTCTTTATCATTTCTTTTACATTTTCGTTCTTCAACAAACAAAAAGGTGGGGTTTTTTTCTCTCCATTTCTTATTCGAGTTTTGAGTGTTGATCATGTATGTTCAATGATTTTGCATGTGCATATTGAAAATAGTCCTTTCATCTTCTCCCTTCATTTTCAATTAGAACTCCCTCTCCCCACGTCCTTTTTCTCGTTTCATTTCATTTTTGGTTCTTCAAGAAACAAAAAAAGGTGAGTTTTTTTTTCATTCTTTTTTGTTGCTTTTCTTCTCATGGTGTGAAACTCTAAATTTTTCTGGTTTTCATTGTTCCCACGTTGTGTGGCTATTTTTTAAGATTTTTCTTTTTTGCATGATCGATGGGGCTATTTTTGAAGGTTTTTCTAATTTTGAATGATCAATGAGGACTATTTTTTAAGGTTTTTCTGAGTTTGCATGATCAATATTTGGGGCTTTTTTTTTAAAAAAAAAATTCACTGTATTTCATATTTGGATTTGAAAATTTCACTGTAGTTCAGAGATCTGGATTTGATACATTAGTTTAATCTATCTTTAGTCTCTAATCTGATCCTTCACTGATGTTTGGTATAAATCGTATTGCGAGTATAATTTGTATTGTCTGGTATAAATCGTTATGCGGGTATAGTTTGTATTATTTTTTAAACTATTTTATGTTCTATTTTTTATATGTTAAACTTATGAATAATTTATATATAATGGTACTGTGAGTGATACTTTATGTTCTCACATCTATTAATTCTATGTTATTTGGTATAGTTAGTGTTGTTGATACATTAATTTAATCTATCTTCAGTCTCTGATCATATCCTTCACTGATGTTTGGTATGATTCGTATTGTCTGGTATAATTTGTTATGCGAGTATAGTTCGTACTAAGCTTTAACCTAGAGGGGAATGAGGTTGATTTCACTCTTGCAGACTTCGCTCTCATAACAGGATTGGATTGTAGATAAATCAAGTACATTAATATTGAAAAACTCCCCCTCATATCTTTTAAAATCAATATACATTGCTTTTTTTTTTTATGAATTATAAAACATGTTTAGGGTATATTGCTACTTTAATAAACTAGCTATTGGTGGTATTGGTCTCCCAGATATATGTATTCGTTTATAAGAAAAAATTGGTTGTTTTTTATATTATCTGTGACATAGTTATAATAGCTTATGTCACAAAATTATTGGTACATATGGTATATTAAATATTTATTTACTGGCTATACTAATTATACTCTTAGTATGGTATACTTTATTCAATAAAATGCTTCTCTTAACAAATTATACAACACGTTTCACTTTTTATCAACTAGCTCTTAGTGGTATCAGTCTTGCAGGTGTATGTACTCGTTTATACGAGAAATACTGGTTGTTTTTATATTATCTATTACATATTTATAATGCATAAAAAAACCATACTAACTATACTCACAATATTCATAGCTCACGATGTGTTTTGTATAGTATGTATCTTAATATATGTTTACCAACTATACTTAAAGGTGAAAGCAAACTCCCCCGCCCCGACCCCGCCAAACCCGCTTCGTAAATGGGGCAAGGGCAGGGTAGGGGGGAAAAAATTCCCCCATTTACTAAACGGGGCTGGGGCGGGGTAATGGGAATGTCCCTGGCAGGGCCCCGCCCCGCCCCGTTTAGCACTAAGTGTTTTTTTTTTAATTATATACATTAATTATGTTTGAATTTGGATTACTTATGTTTATTGAGACTTTGAAATATCAAATTAGAATTTGGATTGATTTGATAATATTAGAATAAAATGAAAATTGATTATGTATGTTTACGAAAATTGTTTTTGAATTGTTACTTAAGACTTTATAATGAAAATATATATTATGTTTGAGACTTTTAGTTTATTGTTAAATACATTGTATATGGAATGGAAAGAAATAAAAATGTGTATATTATATAAGATTTATATTTGAAAATATTAAAATTTAAAAAAAAAAAAAAGTCATGCATTTTTTTAAAATATTCCCCCTGCCCCGCCTCACCCCGCCCCACCCCGTTTATCCCCCGCCTCTGTTCCATAAACGAGGCGGGGACAGGGACAGGGAAATGTTAACATGGGCAGGGGCAGGGGTGAGGTTTTTTCCCTTAAACGGGGAGGGGGATAAACGGGGGACCCCGCCCCCGCTCTACCTCGCCTCGTTTACACCCCTAACTATATTAACCATACTCATATCTCGCTTTGTAATGACATAACTTGAGAATGTGTCCAATGTATCTTAATATATGTTTATTAATTATACTAACCATACTCACCACACTGCATATGAGTTATAAAGTCAGAGGGTACATTAGTATTAATAGTACACATTGTTCTCATGACCAGGGAACAAACTTGATTGGCTTGGTTATGTGGTCAGAGGGACATAGTCAAAAGAAGAGGTCGATACAAGGGTACCAACCAAGAAGAGAGGGAGAGGGACAGAAGGAGTATCACCCAAAAAGAAGGGGAGGAATGAAGATATAAGACTAGTAACGACGAAGAATTACATGACGCCCTTGAAAAACTTTATTTACCCAAACTAAACACTGAACATATGACCTTGTTTTATTTGTTTCTGTTGAACTTATTATGGTATTTTAATATGACTTGTTGGTATATCATGAACTATAATAGTTTGAGTACAATTTAATTGAGGCAGAAATACTGATAACAAACGCTCTAAAATTCATAAGGCATGAATCATATAGTACTTTATGTACTTTGAGTATATGCAATGCATATAATACATAAAGTACCACATGATACATTAGTTTGAATACTGTTTGATCGATACCAATATAAAATACCTGATGACACGCTCTACAATTCATTCATGCCAATCATAAATCATTTGGTACTTAAAGTACTATGTGTATGTTAAGATACGTTGTACCTAAAGTACCATGTGATATATTAACAACGATACATTTATATATGTGATAAGTCGTTATTTTAGCACATAAACTTGTGTTAATTGTTCATACTTTGATGATTAAACAGCTTAAAAACTAGGTAATTATCTTTGATTTGTGT
This sequence comes from Gynostemma pentaphyllum, assembly GCA_028015215.1. NCBI lineage: Eukaryota > Viridiplantae > Streptophyta > Magnoliopsida > Cucurbitales > Cucurbitaceae > Gynostemma > Gynostemma pentaphyllum. The sequence goes on along the minus strand of CM051349.1, from coordinate 39,644,274 downwards.
TTATGTGCTAGGTTGGAGAAGAGATGATGAAAAAGGACTAAAAATGGCATTTTGGAGCTTTCTTGACACTTCGGCGCCATGGCAACAACTTTTAGTGGCTGCGGCCGCAAGGAAAAGTCTGATCCCAAGCCAAAAATCCAGAGAGCTCGGCGCCACGGCACCAGATTTTCAGCGCCATAGCACCGAGAGCGTTAATTTCCAGATTTTCTGGCGCCGCTGCGCCAACTTTTGGGCGCCGTGGCGCCAGCCCGATTTTTCAGTTTTTATTTTCTTTTAAATGCTCAAACCCTAGTTTTTTTTTAGGGAGATTTTTTTTCAGAAAGTTTAAGAACGTTTTTCCTTAGGTTTTCTTGGAGAATGATGATCTCCATGTCTAGCTAAACTCCCAATTTCCAACCAAGGTTAATCAAAGTTTGATTTTTATATTTGTGAGATTTGTTCTTCATCTTTCTTTCTAATTCTTCTCTATTTCTATATTTTCTATTTTATGCATTCAATATCATATTGTTTGATTGTTCAAATAGGGCCCTTTGATCATTCTTCAATTTGATAGATCGTCAATTAGAGTGTTTAAATCCGTAATTGTTTATGCATTTTAATCCATGTGACAATTAGTATGAATGATTAATAAGTCTTTTCATCTCATGCTATGAAAATATAGGATCTAGTCTAAATAGATCGAACGCTTCGCATTTGTTGGCTAGAATTGGTCGTCCTTCTCATCTTATTGTTGTCATTGATTAAATTCTATTGTCGTACTCTAGGGTTATCATTGATTAGGGAAGTAATTAATGATCGTATCTTAATTACCGACAAACTAAGGAAGGATAGATTAATAAGACGTTCTTAATAATCATAACCAATTTAGAGAATGAGTTCGGATTTCATTAGAAAATCAATGATCAAATAATATAAATCAAACGATGATTACACCTTTGGTTGGAACTTTCTCCCATTGAATCTCTTCTTAACTTTTATTGTTTTCTTTCTCAATTTCTCAACAAACTCAAAAACCCCCCAATTTTAATTCACCAATCTCTGTGGATTCGACCCTACTTTCCACTACTACAAATCCATAAACCCGAAAGTAGAGACATTTATTTTTGGTGGATTCGACGCCCACCAATATGGTTTAAAATTTTTGAACCATAGAGAGCATGGTACGATTAGTACTTTATGTATACACATTATCACGACTAGTACACCTCCCAACCAACAAAGTACACATAGGCACTTGATAATTTGATCCAACCTTAATATTATGGGTGAAACCAGTTCGGTTCGGTCCAGACCGGTTCGGTTTATAATAGGAATCGGCCCGGTTTTGAACGGTTTTAGCCGGTTCGGTTTTCGATTTTTCCAGTTTTTCTAGTATAAGCCATTTGTATTTAGTTTTAAAAAAAATCCTCCAACATTGAAGGATGAAACAAAAAAAAATCAAACATAAACAAAAGCTTAGTTGAAAAAAATAGATTAATAAATATATAAAATATAAATTAAAATAAAGTGATATATAAATATATAAAATATAACAAATAAATAAAAATTCGGGGGAAATAGGGAAGGGGTATGAGATTTTTACTTGTTTTTTAGAAGCCGATTCGGTTCAGTTCGGTTTTTGAATAATGGAAACCGGGACGGTTCGGTTTTTTACGGTTTAGGCCCGGTTTATTTTTCCAGTTTTCGGTTTTTCAGTTTTTTCTTTCACCCCTACTTAATATACGAAAATGTATTAGATAATGGTACAATTTTTACTTTATGTCTACCCGAAAGTATACGTAGTACCAATTACACATTTGCAAGTGATACATCCTATATCATTTAACGTAATTTGAAAATACATTGTTGAACATATGTGATAAATTAAATACCCTACAACCAACCATTCACCAAGAAAAAAAATAATCAGAATGATAACAAAACAAGACTACTCATTAATATATTATCTAATAGACAATATATAATTAATTTGTACTTAAAATTTTACTCAAATCTGATATTCGCATATACAAAAACAGTCTGCTACATCTTCATACATCATGATGTGTTTATACTTGATAGTCAATTATTACAAAGGGAGTACAATCCGTACTATCGGGGTATACACATATACGAAAACAGTATCCTACTTCTTCATGCTTCATGATGTGTTTACATTTGATGCTCAAATATAACAAAAAGAGTACAACCCGTACTGCAAGTAAAATGTACTGTACACAATATATAAAATACTGCAAAAAGTGTACTTGTGAAGATCTTCAAATATCTCAGTGTGTTGTTCAATATATTCCCTCAGTTTCTTAATACCACGAATGCCATGAATATCGATAAGTTTACAAGAAAACCCAACAAAGTTATTGTTTTCATCCCAATAGTCACTGTATTTCACCATAACTTCAATATGATCCATTCTTACATATACCTACAAATGCAGGTAAATAGAAGCAAAATGTTAACAAAGACTGTTAACACATACTATCGAGAGAAAAACTCAGAAAATGTACCATTTTCTTAAAAATGACATAACACATGAATGCTTTTGAACAATAGAAATAAAATCACCTTTGAATAGCCAATCTACACATGAAGATGTACCATTTTCGTATAAAGAATGAGCTAAGAAATGAAAGAAGAAAATGAAGAAATTGAGAATATGGAAGTTTGGCTAAAAATTGGAACTTTCTGATGGGCCAAATCTGATATTAAAATATAAAAAAGAAGAGGAATGCACTTTTCAAAAAAAGGAAAAGAAAATACAAAGCTTCCTTGAGAAGCTAGATTTTTCCCCTTGAAATCTGGTTGGTAGGTTTAAGAACCATTGGTTAATTGATCCATTATCTGTTGGGCAGCCACCTATATCTACATCATGTCCAACAGTACCTGAAAGTAGGGAAAGAAAATAGCTTATGATTACTGTTGTGTGAAATCGTGATACGCAAGTGCACGCAGTCTAACAAGTAATAAAGTGATAAGAAGATATTGTTCCCACGAGGATTAGTGACTTAAAGTGGTGTTTAACAAATAGTTTAAAAGAAAATAAAGACAATGATAAATTGGGTTGATTTGATTTATGAAACTAAACAACTAAAATTATGCAAAACTAAATAAATAAATTCTAAATTAATTAAGGAAAATAAGTATAATGGTCTAAAGTGGCTGAGATTACTCCAAAAATATGCAAGAATAATAAAGTGATGAAACTATGTAGAGACAAACGGTTGGAAAGTCAAGAATCCCCCTAAAAAGTCTTAGAATTCACAAATGCTGCAGCAGTGCTCTGGCCGTGCTGCAGCAAACTGCATTAATAAAGACACTTTTTATGCAAGCAAACCCAATTGTTCAAGTGACTTCGTCAAGCCTAAATGATTCTAATTCCTAATCCAATTTAAATCCTATGTCTAGGTAAAATTAGATTAAGAAATATGTTTTAATGTTCCGGTTTAGACCTTAAGGTGTAACTACATATGTCTATGCATTTACCAAAAACAATTTCAAGAATCGTTAACCCATATCAATCAATATTCTTCCATTCAATTTTAACCTTTTCAGAATTAAAACTAAACTAAACAATTCACCTAAGTTGATCAAGCATAAGCAAATATATAGAAATATCAAACTATTGATTGAACATAAAAACTGAATTTATTAAAGCTTGTGAAAACTAATTCCCCTTAGGGTTCATCTATCAATTCCAACCTAATAAAATTTAGTTCATAATGAAATTCAAATAAACAAAAGAGTTTAACAAAAATAAACCTAAACCTAACATGGCTTCAAATCAATAATGAAAAAAACTAAAGAGCAAAGAAGAAGAAGAAGAAAATAATCAATAGAAGAGAAGATCCAAACGAAATCTCCATCAAAGATGAAGAATCTCCCTTGCGAAATCGTGTTTGTCTCCAAATCTCACGTTCAGCCCTTCACGTTTCAGCCCTCCTCTTTTTCTTCTCACGTTCAAGTCTGTCTCCAAAAGCTGCTGCCTTTTCTTTTCTTTTCTAGGTTAATTTTCTCTTTTTCTTTTGTTTGGGCTTGGGCTTCCTTCTAATCTCCTCCAAATTTGCTTCTAAGTTGGACCTCAATGATGGGCTATTTCTTTCTCACTTGAATCAGCTGAAACGGCCCAAAAATATGATATTTTAGGGCTTAAAATCGTGATCCTGCTTGCTGTCCAGATTCTGCCCAGTGTGCTGCAGCTGCTGCAGCACTACCACAGAAAAGTGCAAAAATCTGCACTTTTTTCCTTTGCTCCTACATCAAATTTGCAACTTTTTAGGGATTTCTTTCATTCAAAATGACAAGATTAAAATACCCAAAACCAAAAACACTTCAAACATATTATTTAAAGTGCTAAAAACCCGATTTTTCCAAAAATAAGCTTTAATAAAGAATGATTCTAAATGAGTTCAAAGTGCACAAAATATAAGCAAAGTTCAATCAATTAATTATCACATAGGCATTAAAATAGGACCAAATAACTCTATTTTATAGAGTTATCAATTACCTATGAGAGTATAAACGGAATATACAAAAAAATATCTTCAGCAAGTGACCAAAAATTTATTTATAAAAACATGTGGCCATTTTTCGTTTGAGGTATATGAATTATGGCCATTCTCTTAGGGGCCGTTTGGTTGCCAGGTTTGGGTAGAGAGTTGGGGGTTACACTACCCTAACCAATGTTTGTTTCCCAGTTTTGAAACCCAATATGATGGGTTTGTTAACCCTCCTCTCTTAACAAACCTATTCATTTTCACAGTTCCAACATATTTTACACTTAACAAACTCACCAAACCAAACACAGTGTTAACAACTCCCTGTTTAACAACCCCCTGCTTAACAACACCCTGCTTAACAATCCAAACCTGACAACCAAACGACCCCTTAATCATCTCTAGATTATCATTGTGTAAGAAAGAAAAGAAATAGTCAATAGTAGTTAACAAAGACTTGACCTCAGTTCATTGTCTTAAAGAAACTGATGCAATTATTACAACGTCCGGCTTGCATTTTTACCACTTTTTGTTTTATATTAATAATTTTTAAATGAATTCAATTAAATATCAATATTATTATCGAATTATAACAAAAAAAAATTAAATGTGAGTTGTTTTAAATATTTTTACATATATACTACCGAGTTAATTAAATATTGAAACCCATTAAATAAAAAATTGGTTCAGTTGTATGTTTTTATACTTTGTTATATATGTTAATTTTTTTATAAATTATTATTTTTGTTATTCTGATTCATATACTTTTATAAAATAGAAAAAATTACGTAAATCAATTTTAAATCATAGGAGTTGATATAATTACCATGTTAATTTTTTTAATTTGAACAACCACTCACCTAAATTTAATTAAGTAATGAAATCGAACCATTCCATTAAAAATTGTAGAGGATCTTAGTTATATTTGTCTCCTATGAATATAATATATTAAAGCTCCAACTATTGATTTTTCATAATTGGATGTTATTTTATAATTTATCTATTGTTCTCCTTCTTCTTAGAAGGATTGGATATTGAAATTGAAAAACACATTTTTATTTTCTTTCATTATGTGAATGACTACCATCTTTTACGTGTGTGGTGTGGAGGTAGTATTCCAATGAAAGTATCACAATTTTATCATTTAAACAAGTTGAAGGTGTAACTACTTAAAATTAAAAATTTGAAGCAGAAATCATAACGTATGATTTGTAATTTTTTTTTTTCTTTCTGAAAACAATATTCTAATGTTCATACTTTTTCACTCATGTTCAGGGGCGGAGCCACCCTTTGAGACTTAGGGGGCAGTTCCCCCCCTCAATTTTTAAAAAACAAAAATTTATATGTTAAAATTGAATTTTTTTTTTTGGACAATGTTAAAATTGAATTTTGTTAAGTGAAAAATTGAAAATTTAATATAATTTATCCAATTTGCCCCCCTTTATTTCCTAATATTAGGTTTATATTTTTTGCCTCCCTCAATTTTTTGAAAAATGAAAAAATAAAGGTAAATTTGAAAATTTTAATATCACCTATCTATTTTGCCTCCTCTTATTTCTAAAAATTAACTCTATGTATTTTTTGCCCCCTTAAAAAAAATTCTGGCTCCGCCCCTGCTCATGTTGATAGCGAAAAAAATAGAAAAATCATATTAATAGAAGCAAGGGCGGATCTACTAAGATGACTAAGGCAATTGCTCCCCTAAATTTTTTAAAATTTGATTTTTGAAATGTGAAAGTGACAAAAAGGAAAATCAGTAAAAATTGAATTTTTAAAATATTTTATCTATTTTGACCTCGTACTTTTTAAAAATTGAATTTGGGTTTTCAAACCTTACATCACATCACACTCACATTGAAGTTTCCTTGACATTTCCTTGATAGCGACAAATTGGCAAAACCAAAACCCTAACACACATAACATTAATGATAGAACTTCAACACGTTTTAACTAAATTTGGTCGGCAAACATTGAATTAAATGGGAACTTTTTTGAGCATTCCATTGATTTTTTATTTTCATTAATATTTATGCATGGGATGATGAAAGGAAAGATTGTATTTGCTTGCCTTCTGAATTTGAATACGTAACCTAATTTTCAACATATTTTAATAATTCGTCAAGATTCATTGACAAAAATACACGTGTTTGAAATTTGAGACTGCGAATTCGCATGAAATCAAAGACATTTGGTGAGATTTCAAGATAGATAACGAGAGGGATTTGGAGCGAGGGCTTGGAGACAGAGAGCGATTTGGATTCATATCAAATTCGTTTTCTTTTTCCCTGAGTTTTCAACGAGAGAGCAAGCAAGGGATTTGGTGACGCGTTTTTAATTAAATTTTTCTGTTCATCGGTGTTTTTTTAAATAAAAGTGTAACCTTTTATAATGGTAGTGTCACGGCCTAATCCCATATTTCTTATAGTGTATGTACATAAATTGGTTAACATTGAGATATATGTGTGAGTATATAATCGATCAGTCTTTTCTTTGATCATTTAAAGTTACAAACCTATGTGAACATGTGTCTATTCCAGTACGTTAGAAAACATACGACGTCATTTTTGTAATGAAAAAAATGTAATGACTAATACTAGAATTGAACTTGTTCAAAATTTGAGAACTAAATTATAATTTTTAGAAAAACACGTGGGAATTAAAAGCTTTAAAACATGACAGGCTAAATTAAAATACTAATTAAAAATTATAACAAATGTTAGGACAAATATATATTTCAACCTATAATTAACACTTTGTGCAAATCATTCACCATTTGGGATGATAAAATAATAAGAGAGAAGGTAGACCCTTCAAGAGATTGGAACCTAGAAGATTTTAAGGAAGATATCTATAAATAAATTTATTTTCTTTGTAAAAATCCAGCTATATTAAAAATTAACACATTCATACAAACTTAGCATTTAGCAATTCATAAAGTGGTGGAGTCATAAAATTTTCTATTAAAATTAAAATAGAATTCAAATAACTCATCGAAGATAATAATAAAACCTAAAGATAACATATCATAAAAAGAAATTATTGTACCATTTAAAATTTTAAATTCAAAACTCTAGAAAACAAATTAAATTCCCTTAATTTTATACTAATAATTAAGATTATTATTCCATTTCATGGGCAAGGCTAGTACCAATTCAAATGGTCCCAATCCCACAGAAGCTCATTATCAACATCCATGGCAGACTCATGTGACTGCATATTGGTGGTTTCTTGAGAGATATGGCCATTGCCATCTCCTGAGGAACTAGTTTCAGGCGAGCTTGCTCTCTCTGCCTCCATCAATGGAGGATTGGGGTCTTGAGTTTCTTGTTGTAGGGTTGCAGGTTGAGCCATCTCCACCTCTTGTGGCGGCGGTAACGGGGGTTGCGGTCTTCTATCGAATGATCTTAATGTCTTTGATTTCTTGTATATTCTGCATAAACTCAACTCATGCCGCAACTGCATGCAATTACCAAAATTTAATATAACATTAAATTATTGTTTTACTTTATGTAAACTCAAATTTAATCAGTTTAAAGTGTTAAGACAACGACCCATCTAATACGATAAATTATTCAATGTGACTGCTATATTATAATGATTCCATTCAAATAATTTGAGAGGTTCTCATTGTGATGACCATATTATTTTTTGATACGCTTTAGATTTAAAATTGCATGAATTTATTATTAAATGAAAGAGAAATGAATCATATTAATAACAAGCTATAATAACTAACTACCTAACTAATGTATAACTAACTTAATATTTATTCTTCTATTTCTACTCAAAAGATCGATAAATTATCATAGCTTATAAACTCTAATCACTTCTAATTTGGATAGTTTTTAATCATGCCCTGAATATTACTCTCAATTTTACCTTAGTCCCCAAAAAAATCAATAATAATTCAGAAAAAAAAGTTGATGAACAATTTGTGTATGTTATTAAAATTACTCAAACTAAGACCTTAATGTAAAAAAAAAAAAAAGAATGATGGTTCTCTACTAGGGTTTTACTTTTCACTCTCTCGATTGCATAAACATTAATATTCTATCCCTAAAGATTGAAAGTTCGAGTATCCCCTCCTTCTGTTTTTAAAAAAAAAAACGCTGCATTGAATGTAATAATATATAATATACATACTTGAGGGACTGAAGAATTGGAAGTGGAAGAAGAAGAAGAAGGGTGATCCAGAGCTCCAGAAATGGCTTTATATTCATTCATTTTCCAATCAGTTTTGGTTCCTTTGGGAGCTCTTCCTTTGTAAAAAACCATAGTTCTTTTAACTCCAATGCTTCTATTTTCAGAAGAATAAACATAATTTGGAGAGCCAGTTGCCTTCCAATATCCACTTCCAGTTGTAGTAAGTCTCTTTGGTCTTCCTCCTCTTGCTTCACTTTCTTGCCTTGCTACAAAGAAAAACCATTGCTCTGGATCTTTCTTGCAAAGTTCTCCAGCAAATTCTGAAATATAAACCACCCAAAAAAAAAAAAGTTCCGTTTTAGTGCTCAAACTATGCATAAAATAACGTTATCATTATCTATTTGTTCGTGTCTATTTTTTTTTAACAGAAAACTCTCGTGGTATTATTTTCTTTAATATATAATATTGAGTAGATAAATCAAGTCATTTATAATTGAGTAGCAAAGTATAAATTTGATATTTTTGATTCGATTGGAGAAATAGATAAAACAATGAGGATAATTACTATTAAATATGTTAAATCACCACTATAAAAAGCTTGAGTTAATGAGTAAACTAAATTTAACCATAAGCTTAAGTTTATGGTGTGAAGGAGAAGAGCAAGAAAAATAGTGAGGTATAAATTTTTTGTTAGTGCATAGAAGATGAGTGTGTTAACGTACATATTAAAGCAGTCAATTAAGATGCTGCAATTCGGTATGAGTTGTCAATTAAGCACAACTTGATTACAACGTCCTAATTGACAACTTTAATATGTACGTTAACGGAGTGAAATGATCACATCTACTAAAAAAAAATCAAAATCTAAAGAGTTTATGAAGAAGTAAAAGGAGAATATATTATTTACGTGGGAGATCCCAAGGATTGAAGTCATAAATATCTAAAACAGGAATAACTTGATCCATTTGTTTATTCAAGTCATGATCTTCTCTTCCAGAATCAAGCTTCTTCTGAAGATAGAAAGAAACAAGCTCTACTTCTGTTGGATAAAACCTAAACCCAAGTGGCAAATAATCCTCCATTCTCTCTCTCTCTCTCAGAATTAGATTTCAGAAGGTGAATATATAAATATATGGAAATATTGGGAATGGAAATTGGCCAAATCCACAGAAAGAGAAGAGATGGGGTGAAAATGAGAAAGTTTTTTTTTTTAAGGTTTTTCCTGGGAAATTTCCAAGCTCTTGTATGGAAGAAAAGCAATAATATTTCCTGATTGCAAATTACGTGCAAAGAATTATCCCTATTTTTGGCTTTAAGTCAAGAGAAAGTCAAAAGGGTCCCAATCTCCCTATTTTGTGGCTGAATTTGTCTTTATATTCTAAAAAAGTCTACTAGATAAAATTAATATTGTCATGACAGCGTGTTAATTGGTTTAATAAAAGATGTATCCTTGCTAAATGAGTTAGACTAGAGCTTGGGAGCAATATCTCAAGTGGATTTTTTTTTTTGATTTTATATATATATATATATTTATTTATTGCATCAGATTAGAGAAGAAAGACTCCAACCTTTAACACTTTTATGAGAAATGAGCAGGTACCTTCCACTTGACATATCTTAAATGGATTTAAGACCGTGAGGTTTTAATGATTTTTTTAGTATCTATGACGGTTAAGTTTAGCTTGTACGTAACTTGACTAATCTTACGAGACAATCAACTCCACAATATATAGCGATGAGAAAATAGTCGGGTAATATCACAAGTAGGTGGCCACACATGTAGTGGCGAGGCCAAAAGAAAATTTTCGGGGGGGGGGGGGGGCAAAAATCTATATAAAGAAAGGATTGTATAAAATGTCAACTCCACGCCAGTTTCGGCATATTATATTACAAATTAATATAAAGTTAGATTTTTAGATTTTGACTTGTGCCTAATATAAAGTTATAAAATGGATAAAAATAATTAATTTGCTATAAATTATGTTAATTATAAAAGTATACATGTCTTTAAAATAGAGACAAATTTTAAAATAATTTCTTAGTATATTAAAAAATATATATTAATCTCTCAAATCATTGAGATTAATTTTCATTTCAAATGTTTTTTTTAATCTAATAATAAGAATCACAATCAAAATTAACTTTATTGTGTATCATAGAGATGTTTAACTAATTTTATATAATAATTAACAAGTTTGAAATATTTAATTAAAAGTGCAAGTATGAAATAATAAAATTATAACAATTATGAAGCTCATGACATAAAACTATATAGTTATTAATAAAATTTGGATTTCACTGAAGAGACGTTATTATTTATAATTTAGAAAAAATAAACTATTTATAAACAAAAAATTACACTCACTTCTAGTTAATAAATATGAATTAAAGTATTTATAAATGTTGAACATAAAATCATCACTACATAATTACAATATAAAAAAAATATAGAAGTTAAAAAAACGTATTTATTTAAAATTTTCATTTTATTAAACTTAACAATAAATAATACATTGTATAACTCATATATGGATGTAATAAAATTATCAAGAAAAATCACCAATTATCTTATATATTTAAAATATATATATATATTTAAACCATAAAAACTCACATTAATGAACAATAAATTGGATAGAGATTAAGAAAGTAAATTTAATAGTGACAAACCTAAATGTGGGATAATATATAAAGAAAATTTGTTTTTTAAAAGATTAAAATGTCTTAAATATTGTATAAATAAGGGGCAAACATCAAATTTTTGAGAGGGCAAAATTAAAAATTATATAAAAATATACATATAAAATTAAAATTTTGAAAATTTTGGGGGCGCAATTAGTGGCCTCGCCACTGCACACATGATTTGTACTTATGACTATTAGATCGATCTATAGTTGGTCAGTGATTTTTTTTCTAAAAAATAGAAAATATAATTATATAAAATAAATAAATTATCTCAAATAACATATTTATGCATATTAATTATTGAAAATGTAAGAACTTTTTAAAAATTACCCAAATAACAATTAAGCATTTCAATAATTTTATTAAACTATTATTTGTTGGGTTTTTGGCCCTTTAATTAGTTTAATAAATTTATTGAATTGTTATTTTTTTTACCAAATAGTAGATTTGACATTTCAGCCATTAGTACGTAAAAATATGCTGCTTTGATAATTAGCCCTTTTTCTATTCTTTAAAATTTAAAATGCAATATTTTGTAAAATAAAAAAATTACCAAAAAAATCATTTTTAGAGTACAATTTATTTGATAACATCTCAATATGATAGAAAATTGATGTTACTCATCTTCTTTTAGTGGTCACAATATAACGTTTACTTTGGAGTCAAATATATTGGACGTTTTTTTTCTTCAAATAATTAACTTAATGTTGCTAAAAATTTAAACATGTTGGTAGATTCTCCGTTTTATAAGTTGATTCAATTCAAAACACTTACGGTCGGTCATGTATACTAAAAAATTGTCCACATAGCAAGTCTTGTTATTTGTTAAGAAGTCACTCACGGTACAAAATTAAATTGTTTTTAACACAATATTTAAAGGGTCTCTTACACATATAGCTGAAAAATATTCAATATTTATAAAAATAGCATCACAAAAAGTTATTTACAAAAATAATTTAAAAAACTCAAATTCACGCATAAAATATTACAAAATTATCACTAGCTCGCATAGGTAATCACTAATTTTACTAATTCACTCTATCAAATGATATTTCGTGTATGTAATCAATGATAACCTATAAGTTATCACTGATTACCCTCCAAGTTATCATTGATTTTTTGATTAACTTGAATGAAGGTTTTTAAAAAACTGCTATATTTGCAAATAATTTTTAAAACTGCTAAATTTTAAAATATTGAAAAAAATTCTGCTACCCAATGAAATTTCCCGTATTTAAATATGTAAATACTTAAATTCTTGTGAATTTTCTTAATTGATCCAAATGACTTTCCATTAATTTTGTTAATTAGCTTAATTTGAATTGATTTATTTATAGTTCTCATCTCTCTTGAAATGACAATGATTAATTGTATAATTTACCAAAGAGTATGCAAAATAAAGAAGCCTTGAGTAAAGTGGCCAATAAAAAAAGACCATGTACAAAAGAGTCATTTTCCTCCACACAAACATTCGGATTTTCATAAAATCAAAGATTGATCGTAGAGTATAATACTTTCTTTTCTTTGTCATGTAGGCTTCAATATTTACATAAGACTCAAACATATGAGATTTTAATTATTGAGAGGAGAAAATGATAACACAGAAGTTCGAACTCAAGAAGAGCTTAGGAATCTCTAATAGATTCAAAAATCTAAACCAAGGGGTGAAGAGCTTAGGAATCTCTAATAGATTCAAAAATCTAAACCAAGGGGTAAAGAGAAATTTACATATATCTCAACACTATTTCTTATACTACATTGTTTGAATAAAAATTTGAATGATAGAAAATGAATTATTGATAACATAAGTTTACATTAAATTAGTATAAAGTCAAATAAATTTGAAACCAAGACCCTCGTTTCTAATATTTGTTGTTTCATTTTAAAAAGATAAAACTTTATTTCATTTTTCTTTTATACTTTTTACATTTTTAATACGATTTGAATTAATAACCAAATTTCAAAAATTAAAATAGTTTTAATCATGATTTTAGTTTAAAATTATATCTTAATTATATTTCTAAAAAAATATTGTTACTAAAAACACTTATTTTTAAAGATATAAAACTAAAAACTCAATAAACACTATGATTAAAATTTTCTCACTGAAATAAAATAAAAAGGAAAAATACCTCACTATAATACGAAAAATTACATATGATAGGTGGTGCATTTTTGTACAATGTTAGATAGTATAAGAAATAGGTCATTTTCTGTACTATGCTTTTCAAAAACTATGAAAATAACATATTTTTAAAGTTTTGTTTAGCATCAACTGGTGATTTCCCATTCAAAAATCAATTATTATACTAATTAATAGTGAGATAAATCAACGCTTTAATATGCTTGATAAATAATTATATTATTTAAAAAAAAAAACTTATAGAAATTTATAAATAATAAACATTAGCTAAGTAATTACTTATGAATTATTTTTTTAAAATTAGACTTATATAAATAATTCACTCAATCTCTCTATAAATCACATGCCATTTTTTATATACTTTTATAAAATCTATTTATTTTTTAAATTATTATATCTAAATGTCTCATCTATAATTCATGTAAATAGAAAAAAGAAAAGCTTAAAGTTGATGGTGTGGGACCATGAATTGGTGAGGAAACACAAAATAGTATTTAATTAACATAAGACTTTGCAAGTCTTAGGGGTTTAAAGAAAGAAATCCAAAGTCCTGAAATCAATACCATGAAAGTCACCTCGCAATTTCCCTCACGACCAAATTGACTATCCAAACCAACCCATTTAATAAGGTGCAAACTATAATGATTGATATATCAAAGGATTTTCATATAATTCTTAGCTATAGTATATCAATCAAAGAGCGTATTTATCATAATTGAACCAGCCCATTCAACTAGATAATAAATACAAGGTCTTTCTATATTGAGGTACGATCACATATTACACAATTATCAAATTCCTTCCAACTCTTTACCGACACGACTGTCGGAGAACCCCTTGGCATGCCTACATCACATCGATGTTACTCTAATTTGATCTCATCTTACTTTATCATCACATAGAAAGAAATATTGGCAACCCATTAACCTATCATTTAATTATAGAGGATTTTTTGCTTCTACAAGACCAATAATTTTTTACATAGCATATTGTAATAAGTAATACTACAAATAGAAGTTTTAGATATAATTTAAAAAACGGATAAAGAAAAAAAGAAAAAATAATAATAATAAAATATTGAAGGGGCCAATTGCCCCTTTGTTTTTGGCTCCCCTATTCATTACAATTTATAACTTTTGAGTGACTAAAAATAAATGAAGAATGGTATGACAAATAATAATAAATAAACCATAAGACTAGTAGTTATACTTATAGGAATGATCTTTTAAGACCTTCAATTTTAAAGAACTACCCAATCACTAAATTATATAGAGAATCATTTTAAAAAGTACATACAATTGATATTATTGAAGTAGATATAGTTAATCAGTGTTAAAAATAAAATAAAATTAATGTTATAAATAATTGAAAAAAAACAGTCATTACAAAATTGGGTAATTTTTATTACTACCCTTTTTATGATTTAAGTTATCAAAAGTACCCTAATGTTTTTAAACTTTTCAAAACTACCCTAAAATTGACAAGTGGCTACAATTGATTGGTGAGATAATATAACTAACTATATAAAAACTACCAATTAAGGGTAGAAAAGAAACTATTTTTTTTCTTAGGGTAGTTTTGAAAACCACACTTCATTAAGGGGTATTTATGATAAAATTTCTACAAAATTTGTAAAACAAGAACAAGTTTATAAATTAGCCCAAGAATGGGCCCAATAACACATCCTAATAATTGAGGCCCAAACAGAGATCAGAGAGAGAGAAGGGGGCTATAAAAATCTCACTCATCCCTTACCCTTTATTAGAGCGTTAGGGTTTTTCTGCTTCTTCTTTCTCCTTCTTAGGTTTTTTCTTTTTTTCCAACCTTCTTAGGTTACAATTTGTTTGTTTTTCTTAATTAGGGTTTTTTTTTTTTGGTTCAGATTTTTCGTTTGGATTTTCTTTTTCTTTCTGCGCGGCCCTTAAGATCGCCTTCCTCGATGGAAATGGAAGCGTTTTGAGTCATAGCGGCGCTACAATGAACCCTTTTTAAAGAGAATCCATTAGGGTTTTCCTCTTGGATTTCTCTTCCCTTTTCCACTTGAATTTCTTCATGAGACATTTGTTTTCTGCTTTTTGATCTCCTTCTTCCTATTCTCTGAAACCCTAATGAATTGGCTTCTTTGCTTTTTTTGTTAGGTTAGTTTCAGTTTAAGGCAGTTTCAGATCCGCTAGAACATTGTCTATGTCTCATTCTAAGGTGGTTGACATTTTTTTTCTTTAATTTCTCTTAAATTTATATTTTATTTTGATTTTCGAATTCATTTTTCTTTAATTCTTATTTAATGGCAAGGATGATGATTCAATTAGATGAGTGAAAGGGTGTTTAATCCTTTCTGAACTTAACTGTTTGAGGCATAAATTGACTGACTTGCTTAATCAATTAATTTTTTCAAATAATACATTTTTTATATTGATTTTTTAAAAAAAATATCTAGTTAGAATATTTTCGAATTATACTTTAAATATTGCATACAACATTTAAATTAAGTAAAGAAATTGCGGATTAATGGCAAGGATGATGATTCAATTAGATGTGTGAAAGGATTAATTTATCCATTCTGAACGCAACTAATTGAGGCATAAATTTGACTGACTTGCCTTACCAATATTTTTTCTATTTAACTAAATAGTTTTTTAAAAAAGGAAATAAAACCTTTCTCGTTGAAACGATTTTTTCTTCTCTTGTGATGAGGGAGAGGGAGATTTATGGATATATTAATTATCCTAATTGAACCTTGTAGGAAAGCATGGGAACCAGAACAATTAAATCGGTCGGCTAGGATTATCATATTTCTTTATGTAAAGAACCTGAATGAAACAAACCGCAAAATACAAAAAAAAAAAAAAAAAAAAAATCACAATTTATAAGTTCCATTTTCTTAATTTTGCACTCCTTGATGGTGTGGTCCAAATCAAGTATCTAAGAAATGTAAATATAAAAAATTCTAGATGTAGTAAAGTCAAAAACATATTAAACCTAAATCAAAATCCGTCATATCAATCAAGAGGTAGAAAAATTAGAAAAACATCATAATCTTATCTTTTAAAAAGTAACAAGGTTATTTATTTAAACACTACCCTAATAAGGCCTCAAAATCTTGAGACCAAGTAAAAATAGAAACTTGTTTTATCCATTAGTCACCCAATTATTTATATAATAATTTTGAGAATTTTCACTTGATATATACGAATTGGTATATTTAGCAAAATTTTGAAAAGTTTTAAAAGAGAGATTTTTTTTTAGGAATGCGTGAATTAGGTTTCAAATTTACTTGGGACTGAGAGATTCATAAAAATTTCAAAACTTTTGTTATTTTTCAAAATATCTAATCAAATTCCCTTGTTTTTATTGTTACTATGAAAATATATGTTCGGCATTGATAATATAAAAAGTGTTTATTTAAACAAAGCAGACATAATTTAAATATTCATTGAAACACAAATCTCTAATACAACTTCAAACGAGTAATCATCTAAAAAAACTCTTCCATTAAAGAAGCTCTAAGCAAAATACAAACTTGATATCAGCTTATTCATAAACATAAAATACATCAGAAATAGATACAACACATCATCTGCGAGTATTCTATTACAAGAACTCTCTTGGGTCAGTGACATATCCAGTCAAAGCAGAAGCTGCAGCAGTGTATGGAGATGCAAGGTATACTTGACCCTCCTTGTGTCCCATCCTACCTGGGAAGTTCCTGTTCGTTGTCGAAACGCAGACCTGCAAAAAAACAGCAGCTTCTCTTTTAAGTTATTTCACAGTCATAGCATAAGTAATGCGATTTCCACTAATTTCCATGTTATAAAGTTATCATACACATCGTCAACACGTGATACAATTATTTTTTTGTTCTGATCCTCACAAAAAAGTGAAGATATTGTTTTTTATATATCTGTCTGGGACAGCTTGCAACATCTTAACTAATATTACGGACCTACGGTACAACCACACGACCCTACAACATTTGGTAGTGGGAAACTACCTTAGGTAGCTGGCTTGGGGATTTTGGACAAGAAAGAATTGTAATGACGAGGGATAATGAAAACAACAAAAAGAGAGGGGATGAGATATTCTTCCACTAAACCAGGCCTATAGAGTTCTTTTTATGAAAAGAAGAAACAAGAAAGTGCTCTCCACTTGCCATGAATCAGGAAGGAAAAGTAACTACAGAAATACTTGGAAAGGTACACCATCCAGATATAAGAAATATTGAAATGTTCAAGCCCAACCTTAGGGTTAAACAAATTTTTCAGGTACAAAATTCTTCAATACTCACTAAGAAGAGACAAGTTATACGTTGAATCGTGCAGTAACATTAATGCAATAACTGACACAGGTCCAATTTAAAAAGAAGCTTGTTCCACAAAAGATGATAAATTTAAAGCATCAGGAATCAATTAGGCTTCTCTGTCCGTAGTAATTTATGAAGATAGTGAGGTTAAAATTTAAACACATCTCCCATTACTACCGAGTAAAAAATTATAGCAGGGTATCGCCTATCAGTAGCAGGTTAGTGGTTTCATATGATAGCAGAGATTGACAAAGTGCATAACAGTCCATGTTTTTATTTTTCAAATTTCATTCTAACAGTGAGCTGATAGGTAAATATTGACTTACCTGAGGTTCATTCATTCGTGCATAAGTATCCCGAGGGCCACCTAAACAAGCTGCACAACCGGGACTTGCTGGTGTATCACAGCCAGCTTCCTCAAATATCTGAGAGCAAGTTTTGCCACCAGCACCAGGTACCGGGAGACCATACAAGTCCATCCATACCTATATAATTTACACACAAAATGAAAACCCTATAAGTTCAGGAACCCCATAGCATATAAAATTCTGACTGCTATTACAATCAATTGCATTTGAGCACAGAATTGTATAGAGTTGAAACCTTTTGGGTAGCAGGCACGATAAATGTGGGGACTTTAACCTTCTTTCCCTGTAAATAAGATTTACATTATATTAACCTAAACCCCCGAAAAATATCCAGGAGCTAAAATTTGAATCTACAACATAGACAGGAGTGGGAATGATAAGAGTCATGTGGAACTTCAGAAACATCCTTACATTATCCACCTCAAAACCTTATTACTCCAATTAATAGCTAACGTTTGCATAATAAGCCAATAGTAATGTAAGTTCAAATACCAGTTGTCAATTACGTTTATATAGAAATTTTTTTTTTAATAATTATGTTTATATACAATTAACACTTTTTTTTATAAGATTATACACAATTAACACTCACATAAACAAAATAGAGGAATCTTCTATTAAAAAAAATGTATTACGGTATCAATTTAGAGCACGGCAGTAACATGCAGTTTAAATGCACTTTTTTTGAGCTAGTAAAAAAAGTAATATGCAGTGTATAGCGTATACAATCTCATTCTTAAGTGAAAGAGTTCAGGATTGTTACTGCAGCATGAAAAACTTTAGCTAAAGCCAGAAAATCCTCCGTCTTTCCCCCAGTACAAGATCCAACATATACTCTATCGATTTTCACATCTTTGCATTCCCTCGCTAAAGCACGATTATCTGGAGAATGCGGCTGCATTTTTCCAAAAAAATATATGATTTACTAAGGCAAAGAAAACAAGTAAACCATGAAAAGGGGGGGAAAAGGGGGGGGGGTGTAAACTTTTATGAATTTAGGCAATAGGATCACTGACCTTAGCTACCACGGGCTCCAGCTTTGAGACATCAAATCGGTACTCTGAAAGAAATCTGAATGCAGCACAATAAACTAATCAGTAACACTAACAGTATACCTCAATTCAAACAAAATTAATTGAATAGTGTAACTAGAAAATGAGACCAGAAATCAATGACATTGATTTTGTAATTACATAGTGCATTATTGTAGATAAACATACTAGGCAAACTTTTAATTAAAGACATTCTTTTAAAACGAAAATTTCACATTCCACCTAGAGGCAAAATGTACCATTTATCAAAGAATAAGATATCCTAAAAAGGATGGATGACTTACTCAAGAGTCAAGACATATACCTAGTTTTCACTTAAATAATTTTTCATATTCAATGACAGGTGTCGGCCGAGATGTGAACATGATTGACTTCTCTTAATTGAAACACTTCAAAATTTTAAGGATGGATGACTTACTCAAGAGTCAAGACATATGCCTAGTTTTCACTTAAATAATGTTCCATATTCAATGACATGGGTACCGAGATGTGAACACCATTGACTTCTCTAAATTGAAACACTTCAAAAATTAAAGAATGAGATCCAATATTGAAAGATTACTACTTTTTAAGAAAATTGTACTAATTACAATGACACGTGGATTTCTATCACTAATTAAAGACATAATTACTGTTTCCCCAATGCAGTAAAAGTACTGAACATCTTTTAATCCGCAAAGTATCTTTACGTAAAAAGTGATATATATTCTGTGCAGAATTTTTATTATTATGGTTGTTATCATTAAAAAAAATTGGTGTCAATCTTGCTTATAGCTCTGAGCCACAGTTCCATTGTCTTCAAGTAGAGCTCATCAAGCTATGTATATCTATGTTCGTATGTACACAGGTATGTGAGAAATTAGAATGTATATGTACAAGTATAATATAACTTTTAGCATAGGTTGATGGTACATCCGTACTAACAATAGGAATTCTATACAAAAGTAAAACATTGACTTCAGTGAGTAACATACCTTGCATCCCCATCACTATAAACTGGTTCATAGGGCTTGGATGTCTTGTCCTGTCACAAATAGGCAATACAATAATCCGAACAAACTCAAAAAGATGTCAATATTAAAAAAAAAAATAGACATGGTAAAAACATCGTGGTTTGACAAGACAGTCCCCATTAAAATGAAGGAATATTCCAAGTTATGTGGTCTTGGTCAACCTCCATAGAGTTACACTTTGATATAGGCTGCAATTGCATAATCTAGAATCTATGAAATACAGGCATGGACATGAACCAATAACGTGATACAAATAGAGGACATGAGGACAAGTCCTTTGTTAAGAGCACAAACACATAAGGTCGTGTTCATTAAAAAAAGAAGAAGTCATTATAATAAATATTTTAAATACATCAAAAAATATTTAAGCCATAAAACATTTACAAGTATTTAATATCCCTAAAAGATAAGTGATGGTGGCCAATTGACACTTCCACGAATTATTTTGTTCAGATATGCTGGAAAAAGAAAGGACAATTATTTCAAAAAATTTAATGCACCTTATGGACTCACCTCAAGGTACTTGAACGTAGTACTATCAGGGGGAATAACTCCATTCTTTCCTCCAGCTTCAACAACCATGTTACACAATGTCATTCTTTCTTCCATCTAACCAGAATACAACTCAAGCAATTAAATTACCATTCATTAACGTCTGAATACTAAATGCAAATATAACACTCACACACAATTATAGTCATGCAACGCCTCAAAAACTGTGTAAAATTCACCTTGAATACTTACAGTTAAACTTTCAACAGTTGTGCCAACAAATTCCATAGCTTTATATGTGGCACCAGATACTGATATTTCACCAATAATCTGTAGGTTGCAAATAGAAGGTTTATTAACAATGCAACCACTAAAAGACAGAAAGAGCTATCAGGCGTCATACCATATAAAAGGAAGAAGAAGAGTAAGTGACATTTTGAAGACATTATAATTCATAAAGCAATGAAGTGTTCAACACTGAATTTGAAGGGAGGAAAAAATCCCTTCTTAGATGCAAGAAAAATCACAGAAAACATTGAAGAGATTGTTAAATGTTTTGGCATTTACTGACGTTCGCTTACTGTTATGAACACATAAAAGCACATAAACATTTGAAGAGAGAAAATATCTTAATTTGGTTTTACTTACTTGTAAAATCAAGTCCTTTGCAAGTAAATAATCAGGCATTTCTCCATCCAAGACGAATCTTAGAGTTGGGGGAACCTACAATTTTAAGAGAAAATAGAAATATGATCTAGTAATTTATTGATTATTTCAACACTTTTAAGACAAGAGCAACAGGTGTGCTATTGAACATGTATTATACTCTACGATAAATAAGTAAGATTGTAAGATCTCAAGTCAGAACCATCTTTAACCACATTTAGAGAAAGAATTGTTCTCTATGAAAAAAAAACATGAGTAACAGTTTTCAAAATCCAATAATCTAATTTGATTTTCCAAAACAACACTTAGTCTTATAAAAACAATAGATTCTAAGTGACTACACTAAATAAAGAAGTTCAGAGATAACCAAAATGTGTCAATTAAACGCTCACTCTAACCCAAGGAATCATCCCGAAGTTTGAAGAGAAAAATCATTGTAATTCGTAGCAATACCAAGTAATGTGGGTGAAATTTTTTACTAATATATGGCGGTGATGGTGGCAATAATAACTCTAATAAAAAAATCCAAGCGTCCATCCCTCTTTCCTCAATTAAACAATAAAAACATTAGAGAAGAGAGCATAAAGGAACAGCCAGAGTACATAGACATAAATCTACTCGACTAATATAATGCAGTATGCACAGACTATAAATTAAGCAGCACAACAAGCACCCGTGACAAAGGTCCTATATTCTATATTGACAAAGAAACACAATGATAGAATTAAAAATGTGGTAAACCTTGAGCAGTGATTTCCCAGTGCCCAATACAAATCCTGCATCAGTATTACCAATCCCACTAGCAAACTGACCAAATGCACCAGCTGTACAAGTGTGAGAGTCTGTACCAAGCAGGACCTGAAGACATGAAGCATTTTAAAAACCCTGTTTAACATAAAAGGACAGATGTGGGGAAAAATCATACACAACAAGATAAGCAGTTCAAAGCAATATATGACCTCTCCAGGCCTGCAATGACCTTCTTGAGCTAAAGCAATATGGCAGACACCTTTGTAATCTGGATTCGCCTGCGGAAATAAATTTAGGTTTATTTAATGCAGAGGATAGTAACCAGAGAAAAATTGCTCATACATGTGCTTGATAAAGTAAAAAAAAAACTGTTTTCTCATACCCTGAAATTGCTAAGATCTTTAATATCATAGAAGTACTTGATATTCTGTTCTATGGAGAAATCCCTCAGAATGTCCACATTACGATTAGCACGTTCATCACTGGTGAATATGTAATGGTCAGGTATAATCACAATCTTTTCTCGATCCCAAACCTTCAAGGGTAAATAAATTATGTCACTATAAAAATCAAGGAACACATTCACTTGTAGTAAAAGTAAAAGCTCGAACAAGGACAGTACATGTAGTCAAGGCTTATTAAGAAGGTGAATGCAATGACAACGTCCATCCTGCTAAAATGATTCAACCCAGATTATAAGACATAAAAACACCTTTCCTCTTACATATGAACACATCAATTGGTTCAATCATTATTGCCTCAACCTTCCTAATGCCTATAGCCCCCACTCCACCCCCACCCCCACCCCCAAAAAGAAAAATGGAGAAGCAGGAATTCCAAATTTTTTAACATGTTAAACTCAGTGATTGACGATAATCTATGTTAATCACTTCAGGCGGATTAATGTCAATCATTACAGATACTTTCTAAGCAATGCTATAATTGCAAAAAAAAATCAATGAGCATGCATAACAATTAATAGCCTCCTAGATTCATTCGGATCTCTCCACAGTTTTACTGAGACATAACTATAGATTTGTGAAGCACAACCAAACTATATGTAAGCAGAGTCAACGTCACAAGAAGAAATTCTCAGAATGAATCAACATGAACTCATTTACCAATTAAACTAAACTAAACAAAAAATAATGAAAAAAATCAGTATTTAACATAAAATCATAACAAGTAAACTACCTTAGCATCCTCACCAAACTCCTTCTTGAAGATTCCAAAAGAACCAGGGCCACAAACATCATGAGTCATCAAAATATCAACATTAAGCCAAACATTTTCACCAGGACTCAACTGAGATTTCTCCGACGCTTTAGCAAATATCTTTTCAGTCATAGTCATAGCCGTCTTAATCTAAAATCAATCAAAACACACAATTACAAAAAAAAACATACAACTTCTGATTCATAATGAAACGTGAATGAGAAAGAAAAAAAACGAACCGAGCCAGTAGAGCTAGGCTTGCGTTCCGATTGCTGAGGAGCCATGACCGAACGGATCTTCTTCGATATCGTTCTCTCGCATTTCTGAAATGAAAACGGAATCGATGATGAAAAAGCCGCAAGGTCTGGATCCTTCTGGAAAAACAAACAAAAAAACAATAAGAAAACGAAATTGCGGATCATTCAAATAGTTATTGGAAGTAGAGTATAAACCTTGTTGCAGAGGAATGAGATAGATGATAACGAAGCATGGGAAGTCGCCATTGGAGTAAAGCTTGAGCTGGTTATTGGGGATGAAATGTTTCGAAGGGGAAGGCGGCTAGCTAAGGTCACCCCGATGCGTAAGCTTTTTGTGGACGATCGATTGGACCAAATGACTTTTGACCACTAAGGCTCGTTTACTAATCCGGAATCGGAATAAAAAATGGAGGAATCAGAAACATAAGGAATCGGAATCAGATTACAATTGATGATGTTTACTAAATTTATAAGGAATGAGAATCAGATTGCATTCATGATGTTTACCATTTTAATGAATTGGAATCAGAATGTAGACAATTACTACAATACCCTTTATAATGATGAGAATAATTAAAACATTTCTTATAATTAATTTAAAATATCTTTTAAAATTACATAATAATCAACTAGAGAAATGTTATAATAAAAATAAATATATTTATTTTAGTTTAATAAAGAATAAGTGATAATATTGAAATATATATTTAAATTTATATTAAAAAATATAATTGAGATAATTTTTAGGAGATTGTTTATTATTTTATTATAAAATAAATTATTAGAAAGTTGTTTATAGGTAATGTGTCTTATTAAATTAAAATATTTAAATAAGTGAATGATTAGTTAATTGAAAAATCAATAATCACTTAACAAGAATGACAATTAACAAGAAATGAACAGGTGATTTAACCTTGAAAATTAAGGGTAAAATAGTCAAATCAATTTGGAAATATTAAATTAACAGAATCGGAATGAGATTCCTTAGCATTTGAAGGGGAATGTAATTATAACTCTATTCAGGAATCATTCCTAATTTTGAGGTGGGGTCCACAAATTAGGAATCATTCCAGCTAACAAGTAAACAATGGAATGGGAATGAAAATAGTTGATTCCCATTCATTGATTCCCATTACTGATTAGTAAACATACTCTAAGCGGTGAGGTGAGCACAAGCTTCGTTTTGTGATTTTGTCGTTTTCAACAAATATTCAATTTCGTTTTGTGATTTTGTTGTTTTTAAATCAATATTAATTTAATTAAGGCATAACCTAATAATTAAGGTTTGGTTGTTAAGCAGGCTGTGTTTGGTTCGTAGTGAGACTGTGAAGTGCAAAATGTGTTGAAATTATGAAAATAGATAGGTTTGTTAAGAGGAGGTTAACAAACTTATCATATTGGGTTTCAAAACTGGGAGACAAACACTAGTTAGAGTTGTCTAACCCCCAACTAGCTACCCAAACCTGGCAACCAAACGGCCTCTAAGGCATTTAGTTCCACCTTTATAAGAGTGGTTCAATTCTCACCCCAACATTTTGTATAAAAAAAATTATATATTATTAAAATAAACTTTAAATTTATCTATTTGAATTTTATAATTAATTATTAACATATTTTTAATTATTTATATGATGCTCTAGATAGAGGTAAGGGTGAATTTTAAAAAACTACACCATAAAACTAGATGTAACTATGGTTTTAAATGTCTTCGACATTCTTGATATGTCTCTAAAATATATATTCGACTTTTTATACGGGGATAAATAATATTTTCGACATTATCGATATTTCCATCGGACTACTACTTAACTATTATTGATCACTCTCCCTTTTATTTTAGGGGCAGCTGCATTTCTAGCATTTTTCAATCCAATATTATCAAATATAGCAGCCAAAAGAAAATTATAAATATAGCAGAAAGCCCATTCAAGCCCAATTTTGATTTTGCACTTTACTAAAATACCCATAATTAAAACTGTTAGGAATGGTGTCCTATAACTTGTAATTATTTAATAATAATAATTTATTAAGAATAAATTAAATAAATAAACATAAGTTCTTTATATTATCTAGATTGATTCAATGAATGATATTAGGAATATATGGAAATATATTAATATCAAACATTCAAATAGTAAACCCTAAGTTACTCTTATGAAATCACGACTTAGTATGTGAGTCATACGAGAGGATTAAAGTCGAGATGAGTAACTTAAACGTGTCTACAGTAAACGGATAACATTTGGGAACCTTATCCTGGTAACACTGTTGATAGCTTCGCATTTTGTTTATAGACAAATGATCTAATCCTGATCATTCATGTGGGAGACCTGAAATGGAAGTATCATATGCAATGTTGATTGTATAAGACAGGACCACGATGTTCGATCAAATTTCTCCTTAATACCGTTTACGAGAAATAATCGAATATCAAACTAAGTTTATCAACCGTGATAGATCTCAATCCTGAGTGAAATGCGGACTTCTATTTGTGGAGTTATGTTCTTTGATTCACTTAGTTGAGAGTGATCTGTAAGAACGCTCAATACACTCCTATTTTGGAAACATGACTAGATAAGTAGCTGGGAACTCATTTTCACGAGATGGAATTCATAACTTTCTTATAAATTAACGGTATTAGTGCGATACCTAAACATTTTAGGAACTTTAGGAAACTCCCTTGATGTACTGATTCGAGACATGAACAAGTGACGTCACGACTTCTATTGATCACAGAAGTATCTTATCTCTAGTTCGACTAAAGATAAAGTTCATTGGAGAATCAGCGGGAACACAAGGATAAAGCGGTAATTACAGGGGCAAAACGGTAAATTTATCCACCTGTAATTATGAGGGTTCCACGTGAAGGATATATCACAGATATAAATAAAAGATAAACTAAATGGACATAACTCATTTATAGTGAGGGGAGTTCAGCTATGAATCTATAGTGGAATTATTCATAGTTAGATAATAAGTAATTAACTGATTATGTGTTAATCACTTAATTGACTAATTATTAAGCCCATGATCTATAGGTCCATCGGGTCCCTATGCTAGCCCAATTATCGTAGTCGCGAAATCAAGTAGAAGAAATGGAAATTTTAAGTAAAGTGAATTACTTAAAATAGGCAATATTAATTGTTTAAATATTGAGTATATTTAAACGGTAATTAATATAAACATTATTAATTGTTTAAATAATGAGTTTGTTTAAACAGGAAATTAATAATGAAATATTATTAATTAGATATTATTAATTATTTAAATATTGAGTATATTTAAATGGCAATTAATAATTTGAAATTAATTAACAATTATTAATTGTTTAAATAAATAATTTTATTTAAACGGAAATTAATAATTAAAATTAATTAATTAATAATAAAATGTTATCAATAAAATTATTAATTAAATAATGAGTTTATTTAATGGAAATTAATAATTAAAATATTTATTATTAATTATTTAAATAATGAAAATTATTTAAATAGAAATTAATAATTAAATATAATTTGATAATATTTAGTCAGGAGAAAATATTAATATTATTAATTGTTTAAATAAAATATTTTATTTAAATGGTAATTAATAAATAAATTAATTAAGTTGAACTTATTAATTTAAGAGAGAATTTCAAGCCCAATTGGATTAATGAACCCAATTGGAATTGGCCCAAACTAATTAATTAAATAAATTGTATTTATTTATTGTTTTATGATGATAAAATCGGCCATACATGTATTTTGAGGAGATAATTGTTTGAATTATATCCTAAAATAATTACATAGATTTATTTACCCAAGATAAATAAAAATAAAGAAAATATAATAATCTCCTATTTATCCATGGCATTTTCGAAATTATGCTAGATAAAGGAAAGAGATAATCTTTTTTCTTTTTGTATTTATCTCTATAGATTAATCCTGATGTAATTAGGATTCCTATTTTTCTATAAATAGGAGGGTTGAGTTATTCATAAATCACACAATTTAATTTCATAGAAAGTTGGAACTCTCTCTTATTCTCTTCTACCCCCCATAGCCGAAATTCCCTAGTCATTATTGGGAAGAAAATATTTTTCTTCTTCCCAATTTATTCTTAAGTTCGATCCCACAATCGGATTTCGTTTGATCGATCGGGATATAGCATAGAAGATCCGATGTTGCTGAGGATTTGATGCTGTAAAGAAACCTCCAACCGATTCTCCATTAATTACTCAATGTAAGTAAGGGCCTTTTATTTTCGAAAATTAAAGCATGAATCTACATGTTTTTATCACAAATTGCATGATATTAATAGATCCGTAATTAAATGTTAATTAGTTTACTAAATAAAATTCCGCTAATTTAGTAAATCATCCCTTCAAAAACGCATAGCTGAAGCACCATTCTCATCTCTCAGACGCACACACGGTTTCTCAAAAATTCTATAGTTCGCGATTCCAAACTCTCATTTCCACTCTTGTGCAAGATTTCAATCTCAGGTTTGCGCTCAAGTTCTTCGCGTTTCAATCTCAGATTTTGGCTCATGTTCTTCACGATTTCTCTCTCATATTTACACCCAAATTATAGGGTTTTTTGCAATCTTAAGTTTTAATGGAAATTTGTGAAGTTGAGGTGAGTTTACGTTGTTTCTATTTGATTTTTTATTTCTTTCTACTACTTTATCTTCTTCTTCGCGATTTCTTACCTCTACTTCATCTCATTCTTTCTATGTTTTTTTTTTCCTTTTGTTTTCTGATTTCTTTTTGAAAGTTATCATCAAAATATGGATTATGGAAATCATTAGGTTTGTTGATAATATTTGTTCTAAATCATTTAGTATGAAATTGTTGAAATATGTCAAAGATTATTGGTGGGGAATCAGTGATTACTGGTGAGGGATCAATGATTGCCGATGAGGGATCAGTGATTATCGATGAAGGATTCGTGATTACCGATGATGAATTAGTGATTACCGATGAGGAATCAGTGATTACTGATTTTGAATCAGTGATTACCAATTTATAATCCGTGATTACTGATTGTAAATCAGTGATTACCGATTTCTAATCATTGATTACATATTTTAGTTGGAAACCCCAAAACAATCGATGAAGGAAGAAAAGAAAAAACAAGAGGAAGAAAATAAAAGAAGACGTACGGTGATGATGAGTATTTTCATTTGAAGGGTAAATTTGGCAATATATAAAAAAAGATTATGTTATTTAAAAAATCTGCTATATATGCAAATATCTTTTAAAATAAACATATTTATAAATATTAGTGAAAAATTAGCTACCCAATGAAAATTTCCTTTATTTTAATCAGTCCCTCTAGTTACTTTACTATCAACTTTTCGTTCAGTCTCTTTTCTCTCTGTAACAACCCGACCTTTAACTCGGGGTATTTAAGATATTTATTTTTACATTTAATAGTATTTCTGGAGTGATTATAGTTGTTTTATTATGATTTTCATGAAAAAAAAATATATATATATATAATGTATGTTTTACTAAAAATACTATGTTTACACATTAATATTTAAAGTTGGGTTTAAATTGTATATGAGATATTTAAATTATATTTAAAATATATGTTAAGTTTTAATTAAGATAAATTGATCTATCCTTTTTATAAATTTGTTTTATTATTCTATGTTCATTATATTTATAAAGTACTGATAATGATTTTTTTTATGTTTTATTAAAATGACAAAGAAAAGTAAGAATCAAAAGTTTACTAAACCCTAGGTTTGCTTTATTTATATATATCAGTTTAGTTCTTCTATTCAGGGGGATTCCCAGCCGCCATGCCTCACCTTTCAAAATCCCTTCTTCATATTAATTGTCAAATTAATTACTTTCAACACCAATTCGTTTTATTTTCCTTGTTAATTCTCATTCGTCTCTCTCACGTTCGAAACCATGTTTCACCGGCAACACCAGCGTACCATGTTTGCATTCAATCTTTTGGGTAATCAATCTGGGTAAAAAAATTGTTTTCTTCGTCAAGATAATTAAATTCGAGGTAGGTTAATTCCTACTTAGAAGTTAAATTAATTTCATAGTGAAAGCGTATTTTTTTGTGTAATTGTCATGATATTTATGGATGATGAGATTGTTTATTTTAAAGGTATTTTGTGCATATTTTAATTGTGAATCGTGTTCATATTTGGTGCTGGCTTGTTTATTGTGTGATTATTGTGATATTTTCGGGAGATGATTTATTATTATTATTATCATCATCATCATCATCATCATCATCATTATTATTATGTGCTTTGCTTGATTTGCAAATATTGTATTTGTATATGGTTTTTACATTATTTATTTATTATGTACGTTAATTCGATAAGTAGTTTAGTTAGAGCCTTTAGGTTTTACAACTTGAAACTAACATAATAATTAATATATATTAAATTCGTAGAGCCGAATGCTTAGCATGGTACGTTATCATGAGTGGCCCTATACCCCACTATGATACATATATGCGAATTTAATAGCAACAAAGAGATAAAATTGATTGGTGGTTATAACTCGAGTCGAACATAATTAACACATATTAAATTTGTAGAGCGTATACTATGGCACGTATCATGAGTGGCCCTATACCCCACTATGATCATATTTTCAAGCGCATAGTATGGCACGTATCATGAGTGACCTTATACCCCACTATGATACATATATGCAAATTTAATTAAAAACAAAGACTAAAGGAAATGTTGTGGGCTAAGTACCTACTAAATAAATAGGCTAAGTACCTATCTTTATAAATGTGAAATTGGGGATTTGGACTAGTATCCAATAGTTATTATATTTGATGCGATTTCAATTTAGCTTACTTATATAAGTTGAAGTTAATCTACTGAGCTAAAAACTCACGGTATTCGAATGCCCTGCAAACTTTTATTTTGCAGGTAATATTGACGTTAATAGGAACCGTGGCGATTGACGAGGATGGCGCTACACTTAAAAGCCCTTAGGATGGTGTCATTTACTCATTTTATTTTCTTTTCAGATATTTCTTTTATTAACTATTTCGTCAGTTATTTATGGATTTTATATTTTCATTTATTTTATTTGATTTTGATTTATTTGTTTGAATGATTTAAAATGGCGCCAAAATTAAAGGTTTTATTTTGAATATATATTTTGGTTAATATATAAATGCTTCCGCTAATTATTTGGTTTTACTCTGATTTGATTATTTTATTTCAAACAAGTCTTGTATTTACTTGTTTGTCCGATTATTTTGGGTCGGGTCGTTACACTCTCTATTTAATTTATTGTAGTTTTTTCATTTATAAGTGTATAACTTACTTATATGATTAATTATGACTTATTTAAAGAGTAATTCAAGTTTCATTGATTAATTCTAAGTATTCATTTAAGTTTTCATCGTTTCCATCATTTTTATCCAAAATATCCGTAGACATAAATATTTTCATAGATATATCCGTAAATTTGAAGCTTGATATTTCCATCGACATCAACGTTTAACTCCTTGTGCGTTTCTAGCACCCTTCTTTTTTTCTTCTCCTGGTAAATTGACTTAAATGATATATTTTAAATACATAATTTCATTTATCTCAATACTTTTTGTTTATTTTTAAAATAACAAATTTTATAAATTATTGACTTAAGGCAAATTTTCAATAATAAAAATAAAGTTTTAATTCCTAAAAACTTATTTAGAATAATTATTCACCATCGAATAAAATATAGAAGAAAATACAAATAACACCCTATAGTTTTATTCAAATGCAATCACACCCCATATATTTATAAAATTAATATTAATACACTCATAGATTTAAAAGTATGTAATTTGACCCTCACTAACGTTGTCAACTTATTTTAGTCATAACTTATTCATTTGAACTCCAACTTGGATGATTCAAGATTATTTGGAATCATCGTTTCAATATGTATGTTATGGTTATTTCAACACTTCTAAATCGATAATAAATGAAATAATTATCACTATCACAACATTAGGTATGATTGAAGTCATAAATCTTTATAATTTAGAAGTTTTAAATTGACCATTACGTATATCTTGAAAAAAGGATTCCGTGACATCTTGAATCATCTAAATCGAATTTCAAACGGATAGGTTAATTATGACTAAAAGAAGTTGACAACATTAGTGGTGAGGGGTCAAATTGCATAATTTTAAAACTATGCAATATAAATATTCATTTTTTAACTATGTGTGTTTGTATTTGACCAAAACTGCATAAGTGTTATCTGCATTTCCTCCCTAAAAATTATAATAAAAATATTAAAAGTCAACAAGTCAATAATATCTTTTTATTTTGTTCTCATACAATAATTTATTGACATGCTTGTTATTTCATGAACTTTTTAAAAAGTTGTGCTATTTAAGGAATTACATATATTTTTTTATATGTTACATCAATTGAACGAGGTGAGACTGAAAACTTTTTTATTTATAGGAAGAGCAGGTGTCTCAAAAGCAAAAACCACCCATGAACTATGCAACTTGTGACAAATCCCCCCCGGGAAACTATTTTTTAAGCAAATACCCCTTGAACCATGTGAGTTGTGACAAATAACCCCCCAAACTTTTATTAGTGTTTAAAATAAACCCTTTTATTTACATCAATTTAATTTGATGACATAATAAATAAAATTTTTGGTTTAACATTAAAAATTTATCTTTAGAAGACGAGTCACACGAGTGGTAAGAGGAACTAAAAAATGAACAAATGTGAATAAAAGAGTTTATTTTAAACACTAATAAAAGTTTATGGGGTTATTTGTCATGAAGAGAATAGTCCAGGGGGTTATTTGTCACAACACATATAGTTCAAGGGATATTTGCTCAAGTCTATAGTTCAGAGGTATTTGTCACAAATTGCATAGTTAGAGGAGTATTTGATTAAAAAAATGGTAAAATATAAATAAGACCCATGTGGGTTTTTTCATATGTACTCATTGTGGTTTAAAAATGACAAATTATACCCCTGTGGTTTCATATTATTTCAATGCGACCCCCTCCCCTCCAACGCCATTCATTTTTTTAGCCATAACTTTTTCGTGTCAACTTCGATTTGGATGATTCAAGATGTTTTGGAATTATCATTTCGAGCTATACATTATGATCACTTTGAAACTTTAAAATCATTAATAAATAAAAAGAGTTTGTTATCAATAAAATACGAGATATGATTGATACCATCAACCCTTTTGGTTACTGATGATTTAGAAGTTTCGAAATAACCATGGCGTAGTGCTTGAAATGAGGATTTTAAAACATCTTGAATCATCCAAATCAGAGTTGAAACGAATAAGTTATGGCTAAAAGAAAATTAATGGCGTTTGAGGGGAGAAGTCTCGTTAGAATAATATGGAACCATAAAAGTATGATTTGTCATTTTCAAACCACAGAAGTGTTCATTTATTTGGAAAAAACCATAAGGATATTATTCGTATTTTACCCTAAAAAAATAGTCGAGGGAGTATTTGTCACAAATTGTATAGTTTAGGGGTGATTTTTGTTTTTTTCCCTAAAAAAACTTATGGATACGAATTGTTAAAATGGAAAATTGTTTTATTTTTATTTACAAAATCTATATATTTCCACCCAATTTTCCTCCAAATTTGTAAACAAGTTTTTATCTATTGTTTCAATAAATGCCACTTGTGACAAAATTTACTGCACACGAGATTCATTGATTTACTTTATCTTGGAGTAGAATTTAATCTTGGCTGCTGAATATGTTCTTCATCTGGTACGGCAAATTGCCAGCGAGTCTGCAACTAAAAACCAAGTCATAATTTTTTCTTCTTCAAACCTTGACTATTATACTTTCATTAGAAAATGGAGCAAGAGAGAAATACACCGGGTTCTTCGCAAAGCCCTAGATCTCCGTCTTCTCAACCTTTTCTATCTGTTTCCGTCACTGATCCTGTCAAATTGGGCAATGGCGTTCAATCTTATATCTCTTACCGAGTCTTCACTAAGGTTTTTCTATGTTTTCTTATCCAGAATTGGTTTTCAATTGTCGAAATCACCATTCATTTGTGACTCGATTTTTCGTGATCGATGTTTGGTGGCGGTTTTTGTGTTCAGTTAATTTGTGATATGAAGAATGGTTGTAATGAATTGAATGAAGAAACTTTTAAAGAGACTGGCTTTATTTGGATCATGTGGTAGTTTTTAATTAATTAGTTATATGAAGAAAAAAAAGGAAAGCAATGCTAAATGGGTATTGGCTGACTTTATTTTCGTAAGTGTTGATTTTTAAAGTTATATCATTTATTCGAGCAAAGTTGGAGAATGTCATGAGGGATTTTTAATGGGAAGGGATGGGGGAAGGTTTTTCTTGTCTTGTGAATTAAGAGGACATCTCTAGATTGTATAATGACGGTGGTCTGGGAATTGGGAAATGAATTTCATAGACCATTGCTCTCTTTGCCGAATGGTTATGGTGCTTTTCCTCAGAGTTCGATGCTTCGTGGCACAGGATCATCATGGGTAAACATGGGTGTCATTTAAATGGGGACTCCAAATTTATAGATTTAGCACATTGAGAAACTTGGGGAAATGTATTGTGTTGTGTTTCCCTTGTTTAATTTCTTTTTAAATATATGCATAGAGTAATAATAGATGTCAGTTCCATCATTCAAATTTGGAAGACTGTTGGATTGGTAGTGAGTAATGACTCTCCAAACGTTTCCATTGCCTCCATGGTCAAGGACTTGGCTTGGTTTAATATCACAAAAGGTTTGGGTTCAGCATTAAACACAGGCCTGGCCCTTTTAGACAAGTTTTGAGCATGAGCTTGGTTCAATTTCCTCAACGGTTGGGTACAGCAGTAATGTCCTTTGGATTGAAGCAAGTAGCCACACGTTCAAAATATTGAGCCCCCCTACTTGAGTGTATCTCACGAGTTTGTCAGATGAGAAAAAAAGAAGCTTGACTGTATGATCAATATTTTTCAATAGTTAACCAAACATGTTTCATTTGTACCTCTATTATTAGAGAAATCTTTGCACCATGGTGACCATTTTTTTGGATTTACAACTATTGTTGAAAGCTTTCATGATGCATGTGAACAAATAATGTATTTACTTTTTACGATTGACCAACATGTCATTTATGGACACATGTTGTATTGGCAGACTAATTTTCCCGAATACCAAGGACCAGAGAAGATTGTCATTCGGCGTTACAGTGATTTTGTCTGGTTATATGATCGTCTCTTTGAGAAATATAAAGGCATCTTTATTCCTCCTCTTCCAGAGAAGAATGCTGTAGGTAGGAAGTTAACATGTTGTGCTTCCTCATTTTGAGGTTTGATTATGTTGCTAACTGATAACATTTTGGGTGGCCTTCCCCCCTTTCATTGCATACTGGAAGTGGATATCGGTTATAAAGACATTTTAACGTGTTCTAATGGTTCCAGTTGATGATGGGCTATGGTCCTGCAGCTTATGCAATGTGGTGTATTGTTTTGTTTCTCTGTTTAATCAATGTCAAGATTTCTAAGGTTACCTGAAGTGATGCAAAAGATGTTCCAGATATGATTGATTAAAACATATTTAAAATATATCTGTTATAAATTAAGTTTTTGTGCTGCAGAGAAATTTCGTTTCAGTGCTGAATTTATTGAAATGAGGCGTCAAGCTTTGGATATATTTGTGAATCGAATAGCTTCACATCAAGAGCTCCAGCTGAGTGAGGATTTGAGAACATTCTTACAGGCAGAAGAAGAGGTCACATTCAAGGATTTCTTTATATAGTATTATACATATAGTTTTCATCGTCTTTTCTTTTGTATATCCACTGTAATGAAGTAAGAAGTTCCGTAAATTGATATGCATGTGTTACCTGATATCTAGACTATGGAGAGGATGAGGTCTCATGATTCTGGAATTTTTAAGAAGAAG
Source organism: Gynostemma pentaphyllum (assembly GCA_028015215.1). Taxonomy (NCBI): domain Eukaryota; kingdom Viridiplantae; phylum Streptophyta; class Magnoliopsida; order Cucurbitales; family Cucurbitaceae; genus Gynostemma; species Gynostemma pentaphyllum. The sequence continues at coordinate 39,608,795 of CM051349.1, read as the reverse complement.
CCAGCTGATTTGATGCAAATCTTCAAGGTAAGATAGGTTTTGAGGTATGATATATGATGGTTAGTACATGTATTTTTAATCAGAAAAAAATGTATTGCTATAGTAAGGGTAAATACTGCAGAGATGTGAACCAGATTTATTTGAGGACTTTGGAGCTCTGTTTGTTAGGCAAAATTTATTAATTCTCCAGACGTTGGTTTTCCTTTCATGTCACTCATGAATTTAAAGTGGAACTCTTCTTGTGGTTCCTTGTTTCTTTCTCTCTCTCTTTTTTGTGGACTTTTCCTTCCCTGTTCTCCTTGTACTTTATCTTTACTCTTAATTAATGACCAATTTATCTTTCCATAAAATAAAAAAATAAAAAATGAAAAATAAAAAAATCAATGTCTTCATTTTTTTAATGACTTTTTGTTGTTGATAGCGTAAATGAGATTTCCCTCTGTTTTTCCCTGCTCTGTTTTTAATTACAACTGATTTCTCTTTTTATTATAATCATAATGTTAAATTTTCTGATGAGCCACTAGTTCAATACAGAAATATACTTGGAAGCATCATTTCAATATATTATGCTGTCTTGAATACTTATTTTTAATTCAACTGTTATGATGTCTATTCTGCTAGTAACTTTCTGGTTATCAACAGGATGTCCAATCTAAAGTGAGTGACATTGTTCTTGGTAAAGAAAAACCAGTGGAAGAGTCAAATCCTGAATATGAAAAGTTAAAACACTACGTATTTGAGCTTGAAAACCACTTAACTGAAGCCCAAAAGCATGCATATCGTCTTGTGAAAAGGCATAGAGGTATATGAGGATCTGGAAGACAGCTTATTTTAAGTTATCATTTATAATTTGTCTTTTCATTATTACTTTATATGTCAGAAAAAGAAAACTGAATAATGTCCGGTTGGTTTTGCATGTGCCCTAGAGCTGGGACAGGCATTATCAGATTTTGGGAAGGCTGCTAAGCTTCTCGGTGCTTGTGAAGAAAACGCTGTTGGGAAGGGATTTTCAGAACTTGGAGCAAAATCAGAGTTGTTGTCAGTTAAGCTGCAAAAGGAGGTAAGTTTGTGTAGTAGAATTCTGGATTTCGAATTAGCATTTTTTGGGGTTGTATTACTTATGTGTATGCTAGTGTAATTTACTACCATATTACCGTTTTATATTTTGGTACAGAGGAGTTGATGTCTTTACATTACTTCTATATTAATGTGAACATGCAGGCCCACCAACTTCTAATGAACTTTGAGGAACCCTTGAAAGATTATGTTCGTACTGTGCAATCTATTAAGGTGAATTTTCTTTGTTTTGAGTTGATTTTGAAATGTTACATCTGCTTTCAAGTTTGAAGCATCACTTCCTGATTAGTGGACCATACTTACCTTTTATCGAGACTGTGTTTGCGCCCAGGTTGTTGGTAGAAATTAGGGTTCAAGAATGAGGTTTCTTTATGCAAGTTCTAAATCATATTCTGGATTTGTTTTCTATGTTTGAAACTAGGCCACAATAGCTGAGAGAGCCAATGCCTTCAGGCAGCAGTGTGAACTTGCCGAAACAACAAAGTTGAAGGAGATAAATTTGTATGCATCCGATAAGCTGTCTCTACGTTTCTTTATCTGTTTTAAATTCTTTAAATGGCCTATAACATGTAGTTATATTATTATGATATGATTGATAGCTCACTGCTCCGTGTTTAGTTAAGTCTAAATTCCTTTATATGAAAATAACATTTCAAAATAACAAAGTTCAATAATCTATTGAATTACTATTTGAGTAATTTTTAAAATAAAAAGTTTTGACATTTCATTAATTTGCTTGCAGAAATATGCTATTTGAGACAATTTCTGTTTTTTGTTTTATGTGGCCATTGTTTTAGAAAGAAAACCGGTTTCGTAGTTTAATGCAGTAGAGCCATATTGTGACAAGGCATTGCTAGAGAGGAATTGAACTAGAAGAGCCTTCTTAGGAGAAGAAAAGGGCATGGGGGTCGTTTTTGGGAGTCGTGCTTTTGATTTTTACGGGTTTGTGCCAATTGGAGAGAATTTTTATAATTCCTTTGGATTTTGGTGGCGTTCACATTTTTATTTGAAATCTGTTAAAGAGGAAAAATGTTTAAAAGAAGGCAATACTCTAAGCATGTGTATCCACGTTTTCTTTGCTACCATACCAAATTTCCTACCATGTTTTACCTTCTCTCTGTCTTTGTTGATTGCCCAAATCCTTAGAATTTTTAACTTAAAATATCAATGGTTTGCAGAGATAAACTCATGCTAATGAGATCTGATAAAGTAGGAGAGGCTGAGATCGAGTACAAAGAGGTATATTTGAACTTATATCAATCACCATTGTTTAGTTACAATTCAGAAAACAGAGATCTTGTTCTGTATGAAAAGTGTTTGGTTATGCAGTTGAAGGCAGCGAGTGAGGATGCAACAAGAAGATTTGAAACAATAGTGAGACTAATGAATGAAGAGACTATAAGATTTCAGGAACAGAAAACACAAGACATGGGGCTGGCCTTCCATGAATTTGCAAAAGGACAGGCACGTCTGGCAAACAGTGTTGCCGATGCTTGGCGAAGTCTCCTTCCCAAGCTTGAAGCTCTTTCTGTGTCCTGAATGATTGACTACTGACACGGCAATGACATGCACGACAACTCGGTGGTTGTTTTGAACAGTAAATGTAGATCATGGTACAGAAAATCGTTTATCATGTAGTTGTTTATGTTGTTTTTGCTATGCTTTCTTCTTCTCCTGTACAAATTTGAATATGGTAGTTCAATTCTGAGACATCTTTAGCAGAGTAATCCTATATAACAGTTTCTGGCGTTTTTGTGTTACTGTGTATTTTCCACACGAATGTTCTGTTATATTCAACAAAATGAAGTAACCTTTTTGGGTTGGAATATGATTTTGGTCTTTCGTAGCTGTGCTTTTCATGTATGGTTGGCAATAGGGCTGCAAGCAAACCGGTAGAACCGGAACCGGTTCATACGGTTCCGGTTCGGTTTTTGTTTTTGGAACCGATAAGGGTTCTGGTTCGGTTCCGATTTCTTTCAAAAAACCGGTAAGAAACCGGAACCGAACCGATAAGGGTTTAATTTTTTTTTTTTTTTTTTTTAATTTTATATAGCATACACAATTTGTTAGTTTTATGAATTGATTTTAGGAGTTTGGATCAATTCATTTGATATATTATTATAGATTTGATGATCATATTCATATATCTATGAATTTTAGAATGGATTTTTTGAGTTTCTATTGATTTCATTTGTGATAATTTGATTTTTAATGAAATTAAGATTTTATTATCAAATAATTTAAGACATTATGTGCTACCCGAACCGAACCAGAACCGAATCGGTAAAGAACCGGTAAGGAACCAATAAAAAGAACCGATAAGGAACCGGAACCGGACCAATAATACCGGTTCGGTTCTAAAGGGAACCGGTTCCGGTTCTCACTTTTCCAATTTCTTCCTACCGGTTCGGTTCCGGTTCTTGGGAAGAACCGGTTACCGAACCGGTAACACCCCTAGTTGGCAAGAGACTCGATTCTTTTGGGTTAGAGATAATTTTTGGTATTCTCGTTGTACCATAATTCATACTTTTTCTATTTATGATATGACACATGTATTTATTACCAATAACATATAAATAGTGGGGTTAACTACTTTTAATCACTTTCACATGATTAATTATGAATATAAGTACTTATGACGTGTATTTTGAATTTTTTCCTACGATGTATAATTATTACAGCGTTTTTTCTCAGAATGTATTTAATAGGAGTTTTATTTTTATTGTCCCATTTAGAATAAGTAAATATACAGTTTTTTTTCCAAGTGAAAACCGAGAAAAATATGTGTAAGTTTTTTCATGGAAACAAAAGGAAAGAAAAAAAAACCTTGAGAAAACACTTGAAAGTTATCCTTTTAAAGCATAGTCAAAAGAAAATCAATCCACCAATTTAAATGCAAAATACAAGTTTAACACGTTTTTAAAAAAAGGGTAAAAGAAGAATTATAACAATTGTTTATGCGATCAAAATATGCTTTAGGTTACGTAATTTGGTCATAGTAACGTTTTAATACATGTATTTTTATCCGTAATGTTTTATTTCATATACTTCTAATTATTATGATTCAATGTATTTCTAAATTTTGTAATAATTAAGTATTTATCGTTGAAAATCTATTTGAAAGCATCTTTTATATGAAACTAGTTAAAATGTACGTGCGTTGCATGTGGCTTTAATGTTTAGATTTTATATAAATTTAAGAGTAAAATAATAAAATCTATTACCACTAATTTATAAATTTCTATGAGTTGAGACGTATCATTTATTTATTATATAAAATAATATAACGAATATGTTAATTTTTTTCAAATAATTATGTAATTAATAAAACTTTTAATCCGGTAAATTTATAAATTTCCAATCTAAACTTACTTGCATTGCGTGCGTTTTAGCAATTTTTGTTATTCTATATTTTTAATTTGATTATTTTACCCAATCCCAACGATAAAGCATAGAGCCAAACTCAAATAATATAGGGTGAAATTTACATAAACATAGAGTTTAGATATATATTTACATAACAACACTTTAATTATCTATCTATAATGATGTCATGTCAATAAGTGGTTTGATCATCTATTGCTACATGTGTATATATATAGGGAAATTTCATTGGGTGATAGATTTTAATATAATATTTGTTATAAAAATATCAATTCTAAAAAGTATTTGTAAATATAACAATTTTTATTATGTTAATCAATGATTAACGTGTGTATCATTAATAAACTCAGTGTAATATATGTAATTCAATGTTTACCACTGATACATAGGATAAAAATTTGCTATAGTTATAAATATTTTTTAGATCTCTTATTTTTACAAATATTACTAAAAGAATTACTACATTTGCAAATGTCCCATATAAATATATATATATATTCATATATAAACACAACGTCCTAGGTATGCCTTGAAATTTGATGCCCAAAACCTTTTCCATTTTCATCAAAACAGCATGGTTCTGCATGACCTTCTCGTCCTGATTTGGCTCATCTTCGAAATACGTGCCAGTACTGTCATTTTCTTCATCTCTAGTATCAATTTCTACACTCAAGTCAATAAAAATTTCAAGTAAATTAGAACAGCCATGTGTACGAATATGCCCCAAAAAATAATAGGGACGCAATGGTTCTTTTATGGCTTCATAAAAGGGAAATGTGAGAAGAGAGGCTATGACAGTCTCAAAAATTATGGTTGGTTTCACATATCTTGCATTTTGAGATATTTTAAAGGCAGAAATTTAGAACTTGAAAGGTTTTACATTCAATAAAGGACCTTTAAAAACCGTGTACATTCAAGAAGATTGTAATTTAATGTATCTAGAATACTTATCAATATTTATAATTCAGTGCAATAATCCTTTGCAAATTCATTGTTCATAAATTGAAGTGTTAATGATGAATATATCCTTCATATTCATGTACTAAAGCAAAAAAAAATTAAATTAAATTAATAAAATAATATTATCTATAAAATAAATTTAATAATTTTAGAGGGGCAAAAGAGGAAATCAAAAGTTTCTCCTCTTAAGCCCCTTTTAGAGATAGTATAGATATAGATAGATTAAAATATGGACAAAATTGTATGACCCAAGATTTTTACTCTATAATACAAATACAAAATTGTTACAATAAAAGTACAAATAATATATATAAATACCTTTTAGTTTAGCACTTTAAAAATATTTGTTTTAGATTTCATATCTTTATTAAATTTCAATAATAGGGGATTTAATGTAACTACCCTTTAAAACGTAATTATATAAATAACTAATCAGATAGGTAGTATAACTATAATACAATATAATTTTAGATGCCTTTATGTAAAGTACTGTTTTTTTCTTTCAAAATTCATTATAAAACTACCCTAAATTAGTGCTAACAAAATTAATATACATAACTATTCTATATTATTTTCGTATTTCAATTCTATTAAAAATAAGGGGCATTTTCAAATATGTTAGAAATTTTTATAATATTTACAAATTTGTTAGGAAAAAAAAATATTTACAAAAATGTTAGAATTTTAAAAATTCTGAGTATTAGTATATCAGTGAACTTTTAGTGTTTCAGTGGTAGTTTATCAGTCGATCATTAATAATCTATCACTGATATACTATTATACATCACTGATATACCATTAATTATTGACTGATATATTCGATTTTTGAAATTATAACATTTTTGTAAAGATTTTTTTTTTCTAATATTTTTATAAATATTTCACTCAATTATAACATTCATGTAAATTTCCCTAAAAATAACTCACCCCTTGTTAAGAACGTAAAGTGATTTATTTTTATCTCTAATTTCAACCAACGAACTAACAGACTCCCTCACCGTGGCAACCCACCACTGAAACATTATCTTCTTCTTCTTCAGCTCTGCAATTTTCTATCGATTCTCATTTCCTTTCTCTCAGCCATTTACAGTCACTCTCACTCTCACTGTCTGAGAAAATGGACGCCATTACTCATACCTCAAACCTAATCATTCTCCATACTATTGTAAATTCCCGTCTCTGTTTTTTTTCCACAACCCACTCTCATTCGCCGCTTTTATTCTCCGGCTGGAACAATCAGCGCCGGAGAATCTCAGGTCTAGGTCACCGGAATCGGAAACCTTTCCCTAAATCTTCGGCTGAAAACAAAGACATATTGCCCTCAGAAGATGATCCTGAGGATGGAGTTTCCCTTGGAACTATGAAATTGCCTCTCGGTATTGACATTGCGAGGTTCGAGGCCTTACTATTCCAGGTAGAGTCATTCTAATTCTCACTCCCGCCTTTTTTTGATGACTTGCTTTTTCATGTTTGGAATAATTTATGGAATTTTCTGTTGTTTTTTGTTTTTGTTTTTGTCTTTTTTGGTTGAAACAGTGGGCTAATAGTCTGTTTCAGGGAGCTAATCTGCCGCTTCCCGTGCCTTTGAAGGTGAGTAATTTGTTTCATTATAAAGTATTTGAAGCCATTAGGGTTTTGTATTTCTAATGGTGCCGGCCAATTTGTGATAAGATAAATTTCGGCAGCAACAAAATCCAAGAGGATCTTTGGTTATGCCGAAGTTAAATCAGGAGTCAAAAGTCGAGAAATCCCTCTAGAATATTTTTTTAGTATAGGAATGGATGATAAGAATAAATTTCAATAATTAATCAGCAAATTAATCTTGAAAACAGTTCATATGTCTTACTTTTTGTTCTTTTATTTATATGGCATCCCAAATTTCTAACACATAAGTCAGACATCACGTTGAATTTCAATGTAATGGACTTTTTAGCCGACTTTGATAAAAAAAGAAAAAGATATCACACGTAAATAGACTTATACCTTTGTATCATGTGGAGATGAATATATGTGCATTTTATGATACTTGGACTAACAGTGTAGATTCAGTTGATGGTCTTCATCTCTCAAGAACTTATAATTTATGTGCATTAAGATATATTGAAGATTTAATTTTGATAACTATGGCATTTCATTGCTTTATTTTTGTCGGTAATGTGTTTATGCTACATATGACATATAAGGATTGATGCTTATGATTATCTCTGTTTCGAGTTTCATACTTTATCCAGTCGATTACCTTTCTGTGCTAAAGCTATAGAAGAAATTTATTTTCATTTCAATCAATTAGGTTGACAAAATACCCGGTGGAGTTAGACTCGGATTTATCATCATTGGAGATGGAAAGACAGAGGTTCCCGTGTATATAGATTGCTTGGTTTTTCCTGCTACTGCCAGCAGTAGTCCAATTTTCCGTGCCATTAGAAATGGGCGCCTTAAGGACCAGTCGCCTCCCGGAGAACCGAGAATCATGAAAAGTCTTTTGGGTGCTTTGAAAAAGTCAGTTGAAATTTCTCAAGTGTGAGTTAATTTGTTTTAAAAAATGTAATGAACTAGATTCTGTCATAATGAAACTGTAAATGACTTTCAACTTTCAAGTCAAGATTCACATTGAGATCAGATCCTACTCTTCTTGTTTCTCTTATTGTATATCTCAACACCCATTGGATCAATCTGGCTTGAATTAAAAACACTGTTTTTTTTTTGCTCTGTTTATTTATTGAAAGTCTGCATTAGAAAATGATGCTATAGGATTTGATTCCCATAAATTAATAAATAAGAGGATCACAATGCTGGCCTTTTAGATTCCATGGATTCTACTGAATATAATGTGTCGTCTCTTTCTGTCACATTTGGACTATCCACAAATGTTTGGTGACATTGGCGATATGCTATCAAGGAGCTCAAAACTAAGTGATTATTTTGAAGTCTTATACATTGATCAGTCTTTTTTTATTCAATTTTTTTTTTGATATTTCACTCCATGGCAAAAATCGACAATAAAATATAAAATTATAAGAAATAGAAAAAAGCTATGAGCCAATAACTAAGCAGTTTTTACGATTCCACTAAATATTTATATTTAAAGCTGGCATTCTTTGTTGTTCTACTTGCTCTCTATGAGATACTCTAATTAAGAATTAAAAAGAACTTCCCATGGAGAAACTGAAAACTGCAGATAAAATCTGTGGTGATGGAGAAGCAGATGGTTTTGATGCCATTGTTGTGGGGTCAGGTTATGGTGGTTCTGTTGCTGCATGTCGGATGTCTATGGCAGGAATAAAAGTCTGTTTACTTGAGAAAGGCCGTAAATGGGAATCTCAGGATTTTGTTACTGATACCAAGAAAATAACTTCAGCTGTAAGGGTGGAAAATCAGAATTTAGGTATAAGCTTTGGTCCAAAAGATGCATTATTCCAGGTATTTTTATATTCCTTCATAGTGTTATTGAAATCCTGTGTCTTTCTAGTTTGGATTTAAAATGAAATGACTTCTTGTTGGTCTATAGCGATAGCGACATATATATTAGGTTAGCACTAGCAGTCGTGAATATCTCATAATCCAGGACACCGTGATGTTTGATTAATTTTAGGTATATGAACAAAATGATTCTCTAGCTACTGTGGCCTGTGGACTTGGGGGAGGTTCGCTAGTGAATGCTGGAGTAATACTTCCGACCCCAGTTTCCGCTAGAAGGAATCCAAACTGGCCAAAAGAATGGGAAAGGGATTGGTATTTCTGTGAAGCTGCTGCCGAAGCCATGTTGAAGGTACAAAGTGTTCCTGTCAAGTTTCCTTCTGCCAAAGTTCTAGAAGAAATTGTTGATGAGGAGATTGAAGGAAGTTTTGACTCTTCACTGAAGCTTAGCATTAATTTTGATATAGAGGAATCACTGTCTAATTCGATGAAGACGCCACTGATGGATAGGTGCTTAGCTTGCGGAAATTGTATTGCTGGATGCCCTTATAATGCAAAAAATTCCACAGACAAAAATTATATATCGTCAGCCACCCAGGTATTAATTCCATTCCACTGCATTGACAATTTCTATATATATATATATATATATACATATATTATAATAAACAGTGAACGTTTCATTGATGAATGAAAAGGCCAATTGAAATATTACTAAAAAGCATTCCTATTGGCAGCAATAAGAGGTGGAGAAGAATTACAAAAACGATTACAAATTTCACTCCATGCATTGGCCTTAAACACACAGGTCTCCCAAATATCATTCTTGTTATAAAAAAAATTTCTGCTATTGCGTTCCAACCCTCACTTTCCCAAATGACCTTTTCTTCTGTAGAGGTTACCACCATTCAAAAGAGAGTCAGTATTGCTATTTGAATCATTAGAAACAATTTCTAAATATCTGCCCATACATGTATTAGTTTATCTACATTTATGTATATTTACACTTATAATACACAGAAACACTGCTAGGTCAACATGGATCAATCAATAGATTAATTTCACAGACCATTTTTTGGCACCCTTACGTGCAAATGATGGTACAAGAGTCCAAGCATCATTTTGAAATCCACCGACTTAATCTAATCATAGACTATTTATCCTTACATCTAATACCTTTTTAGCAATGAATTTAGTATCTCAGGTGTTTTATGTTTGAAACCAAACCTTTTCCTTGGTGTAGGCAGGATGCATCGTTCGTACTGCATGCCACGTTCAGTATGTTGTAAAAAATTCATTTGAATATAACCAAGGCGGCGGAATCTCTCGAAAAAGAAGATGGTCTGTTTACTTGAATGAGATTGATTATATAACCTGTGATTTTGTAATCCTCTCAGGTAAGGATGGATGGAGCAAAACTCTCTGATTGCTATGAAAAATTCAGAATAATTACTTATCTTTTAATCTTTTCTGCTCAGCTGGAGTTTTTGGTACAACTGAGATACTCTTTCGGTCTCAAATGAGAGGACTGGAAATTTCTAAAGCACTTGGCTGTGGATTTAGCTGTAATGGCAATGCTGTGGCCTATCTTGCTGGGAGTCCTGCACCCTTGAATGCTTATGGATTAGACAGAAAGCAGCTATGGAAGAAAGATTTTCATGAACGGCCTGGGCCGTCAATCTCTTCTTCTTTCACTTCTTCATTGGGATTCACAATTCAGGTGCATAAATGTCTATACACACACAAACTTGATTCATAAACATCTTTTCCTGTATTCTAGTAGTTTGTTTTTTCGACAAAATATCCGTATATGTTAATAGAATGCTTTTGGAGTTGTAAAAATGGCTCTTTTGACTTAATTTTTTTCCCTTTGTGCCACAGAGTGCTGTACTTCCATTGGCTTATCCTAACCTGCTTTTTAAAGGGATTACCACTTATGGATGGCCTATTGGCTTTTGGTTCTTTCATGGGATTTTAGATAAGATGAAACAAATCCTTAACTTCAAAGCCAGCCAAGCAGTTGTTTTGAATGCAATGGGTCATGACAAGAGTGATGGAAAAATTATGTTGCAGCCGGACACAAATAAAATGTCTTTCTTTCCACCACTTGATCCTTTGCTCCCACAAAAAATAAAAGTCTTTCAGAAAATCACCAAAAAATTGGGAGGAATTCTCTTCATCTCTAGGTATCGAAGTACTTCAGTTCATCACCTAGGTGGGTGCAATGTGTCATCTGATCCTTCTCACGGTGTTTGCAATGCCAGAGGTCAGGTTTTTGACCCAAAGGTTCCTGCTTCAGTGCATCCAGGCCTCTATGTTTGTGATGCTTCATTAATTCCATGTTCTGTTGGTGTAAATCCATCTTTTACCATCACAATTGTTTCTGAACATGTAAGCAAGCATCTTGTGAGTGAGGTTCTCAAGTATAAGAGTCAAAAGAGCATTGAACTTTCTGTTGACAATGATAAGAAGCATCCTAATTCTATTTCCAATAAAAATATAAAAAGATCTCAGAGATCAGTAGTCATGGTTAAAGAAACCATGAGGGGTTTCGTGGGAGGAATGCCCTGTGCTGTTTTTCTCATCATGAAGATGAACGCGGAGGGTCAGAAGGATTTCAATGAAACAAAACAGAGTCTTGAAGGATGTCATCCTCTTCTTAGAGGAAAAGTTGGTGGACATGTGGAATTTCGGGCCATTGAGAAGGATAATTTATACATCATTGATGGGGAAGTAAATTTGTGTAATACAGGTTGTAGAACTCCTTTCACTCAGGATATGAACTATCATCTTCTCCTTGCAGCTTCTTCTGGATCAAGGTGAGAGTTGAAGTTTATTTGATGTATTTCACTTTCTTAATATGCATTCTTAATTAGTTCTTGAACTTTTCCAAATTAACTGAATCATGCAGATATATTCTAAAGGGAAGAAAGACCTTAAATCCTTATCTCTTTGGTTTATATGCTTGGAGAGAGACGACAAAACTGCATGTGACAGTTGAAAAAGTCGCTGAAGATAGTTCTGTGAGTGGTATGGTCTTTTTAAAAGGGGAACTCAGCATCTCCATGTTAGAACTTCTCAAGAGTCTCTTACGCCTTGAGGGAGAAAAGAGAGGGCAGTTTATTTGTCTTTTAGTAAGTACTCTCGTGAGAACCTATATCTTACAGATACCACGAATGACTCGCAACAAATCAACAGTACTATCGGGTTGCTTAAAAAACCACTACCCATATAGTTCTCGTTATGAAATCACAACAGGTACTGGAATCAATGACCTTCTGACGTATTGGAATCTTAAAATACACATTCAAGAAGAAATTATTAATTTTTTAGAAGAAGCCAAAAAGAAGGAAAGAAACAAGTTGCATATATTTCCATTTCTCTCTTGTTCAAGTTTCCAACTTGTCTCAGCACTTTTCGTGTATATTATGCAGAAGATGGAATTATCATCAACTGCATAAAATTCAGTTGTACCCGATACACATCTAGTGTTGAAGGAGTAAAACAACTAAATCCAGTTCTCCTCGTTAATGGCTATTCGACAGAGAGTTACTGTCTGCCAACAGAACCCACTGATTTAGCTAGAACTTTACTTGAAGAAGGGCATGAAGTCTGGCTGTTGGAATCAAGATTACACCCTTTGAATCCTTTAAACAACTTCACTATAGAAGATGTTGGTAGATTTGACGTCCCTGCTGGTAACATGCTCGGATAATAAATTCAGCCACTTGATTTCTTTTGTTACTAAATTCCCATGTATTCAATGGCCCTTTGTCTTATTTTCCTTCTGCAGCAATCAACAAGATCCTTGAAATGCATGGTTCTTCCGGAAAGGTACATATTGTTGCACACTGTGTTGGAGGCTTGGCATCACACATTTCTCTTATGGGAGGACATGTCTCTGATGCATGTGTGTCCTCTCTTTCTTGTACAAACTCTTCAATGTTTTTCAAGCTAACTGTCTCATCAAGGGTCAAAATGTGGCTTCCTCTGATCCCAGTGAGTATTACTTTCAAGATGTTCTAAAATTGTGGTTTTCAGAATCATAGTGGCACGACAGTGATTAAGATCTCGGAAATGAGTAGAAAACTGATCTTAAGAAGACGAAACTTTGTACTTCATCTTTCTCTGGGTTAATGGGTTACTGAAACCAAATATACCTCTTTGATCATCTAAATTCCTTTGTTTTAATTTTTTTCATGCAGATATCCATGGTTATACTTGGCAAAAACAAGATCCTGCCTCTTTTTGGAACATCAAATATCAGCAGAAGACATCGGCTCCTAAAATCAATAGCCCGTTTGTTACCGAGGTACGAGAGATGCACCTGTGATGAGTGTGAAGTCTTTTCCGGCATATTTGGGAACACATTTTGGCATGACAATGTGAGCCCTTCGCTTCATCATTGGTTGAACAAGGAAAGCACCACGGCACTCCCCATGGCAGCATTTCCTCACCTCAGAAAAATTTGCAACACCGGTTTTATCATCGACAGCAAAGGGAACAACAGCTACTTGATCCATCCAGAGAGAATGGCACTACCGACGTTATATATATCCGGTGGAAGGAGTCTACTTGTGACTCCCCACACTTCCTTCCTGGCTAACAAATACATGAAGATGCACCAACCAAAATTTAGGCATGAAAGAGTGGTTGTGGATGGTTTTGGGCATTCAGATTTATTGATTGGAGAAAAATCTTGTAAGGAAGTATTTCCTCATATTCTGTCACATATAAAATCAGCTGAAAAGGAAGATGGTGAAGCAAGGAAGAGATACAATAGGGAGGCATTGCAATGGAGTGAAGATCCATATGAAGGGTATGGTCCGTATGGAGGATTTGCTACTTTCTTTTCCCCTTTTGTTATTACTTTGTTGTTCTTCTTTCTTTTGGTTTCCTTACTATTTCCCTTCATCCATTGAATATTTTATGATGGTAATGTTTGGCCTAAACTAGTATATCATGAATGGTAAGGTTGAGTTTGTTTAATTATTATTATCATTTAAATATATCTTTCGGGAGATTTGTGTTTTTCATGCCTCCGTTTGGATTGCCCTATGCTTTTTTTTTTTTGGAACGGATTGCCCTATGCTTTTGTAATCATTTTGCGCTATTGTTGTCAACTAGAATGTCTCTTCGTAATTATTCCTTTAGCTTTTTTTTACCCTTTTCATTTATCAATGAAAAAAAAATAGTTTAATATATAAAAAACAATATATTATTTAAATATTATATATTAGATAATTTTTTATAAATAAATTATCTCAAATAACATATATTTGCATATTAATTAAAGAAATGTTATAATTTTTAAAAATTACTCTAGTTTAATAATTTATTGAAATATTTTTTTACTTTATTATTTTTCAATGAAATTATTGATTTTTAGTATTTTTTAAGTTGGTTTTTGGTTCTTTAGAGTTCAATAAACATTTGAATTATAACTCAATAATTATTGAACTGCTATTTGAATAATTTTTAGAATGTTTTGATATTTCAGTAATTTAAATTTTAAATTTTAAAATAAAATTCGTTTACATCATTTTAATATTATTATTTCTCTTCTGGATTAAAAAAAAAGGTCTTTTGGCCAGATTTGAAGATATTATTCAAAGGTGACCGCCAACAGAACGGAACGAAAATTTCTTTTTGCCCTTTTTCGTGTGTTATATCACCTATGGAGATGGGAGAAGATTTTCTAGCTTGCTTTTTTTTTTTTTCCCTACAAAATTTCAAACTTTGAACTGGTGCGCTTACAAAAGTTGACATATTAATAGAGAAAATTGAAATCTTCAACTGAAAACAGTAAAAGGCAATAATTGAATTAATATCATTAGCTTAAATTCATATTTTAAATTTGATATTTAATATTTAATCTATCGATATATAAAGAAATAATTACACCCATACCCACTTTAATTCATTCAATTTCACTTTTTAGGGTGTTTTCCATTTTATTTCATTTTTGCCCATTAACCACCATAAACGGTGGTTTGCATCCTAGCTGTCCGTTTTCGGTTTGACTAATTTGCCCTTCCTCCCACATTCCTTTTCCTCACGTTTGTTTTCATTAAATATCCTACAATTATGGGATTTTATCATTTCATAATTTATTTTTCATTTTTATTATTCGTTTATTCATTTATTTTGCCTACAATCGTGGGAATTGTAACAACCCTTTTGATTCAATCATTCATGATTTGTTTCTCGTTTTTCCATCTGCTTCCTTTTTTCATTTTTTTTTCTCTGTTCATCGTCTGCATTTCGTTCTTCGTTTATCCTTCTTTTTTCTCCAGTTTGTTTCATTTTTAACAAAAGTTTTCAAATGAGGTCTTCATATATCGATGTCATTTACGATGGTTGTTGCAATGAAGCTCACGTGTACGAATCTTACGAACTTACGAATATGAAGTATATTCAAAACACTACTTTCATAGATCTTGTTAAGAAGGTTCGTAAAAAAGTTCATTTCAATCCTGATCTGCATTGCCTGCTTATGGAAGTTATTATGAAATCCAAAGTTAGGGTTTATCTTGATCTTAAATCCGACAACGACCTCGCTTTTATGGAAACGTTCCTTTTCGACGATTATTCTGCTGTAGTTTCCATTGTAGTTGATAAAAAAAAAGCAGGTTGATACGCCCGTAAATGTTGACTCTACTAGCAACATTCAGATCCCTGTTGCTCAATCCCAACCCGTGTTTGACTTAGGTGTATATAGTTTTTGCTAATGTTCAAAAAATCAAGCAACGATACTTACCCCTCTTCCTCTGTTTACGCTTCCTCTGGTTCTCGCCATGTTTTCCATTGTTATTCTTCAGATTTTCACGGCAACGTCTTCAATCTAGGGTTTCGAAAGGAACTCGCATTTTTGATTCTCACAGAAACGGTTTCTGTTCTCTCTCCCACTTTTGATTTTTGAATTTAGTTACCAAATCTAATTCCAACCGATTACATTAATGGGGTGCTTTAATTTAGGGATTTTTTTAATATTAAAATAATCAGTTGAGGGCAAAAGTTGTAATTTGGAATCAAAAGCGCCGGCGCGTGGGGTTACTTATGGGCATTTTTGCTTTTTATTAAAAAGCACAAATTTTAATGCAATAAGTTGAAATAAATTGGGTACCTATGAAATTAACACATATATAAAAGGCTAGTAAATAAATTTGTTGACCGGAGTTGGGTAATTTTGTTATTATATAAAAACGTATGGTTTTTTTTGAAAAAAACGCTAACATAATGAATATTAGTGTAATTCACTCAATTTGTAATGTGCAACTAATTATTTTTCCTATATTTTTACTACATTATTAATCCTACTGTAGTCATAGCAATTAATTTATTATATATTTTTATTTAAAAAATCAAATTATTTTCCTTAATTCACATAATTTACTACTTTAATTTTAATAGATTATCAAAAACTAAATATGCTATTTAAGTAAAGAAAAATAAAATAAAAAAAACGGTGACATAAATTGAAGGGAAAACTGCACAAACCACCCCAAAGGCCTAAACTATAATTGTTGTAATACTTATATCCTTAAACTTTCAATTTGAACAATTGGCCACTGAACTTTATAAAATGTTAAAATTAGACCCAAGAAAATTTAATCTGTCAAATTATCGACTTAAAGTTATTATTATAAAATCTCTATGGAGTCGTGTCTCTGAGGGCTCCCGTCCCGACCTTGTCTATGACCACGGCCAAAAAATTTTCACCTCTCCCCATCCCGTTGACATTAAAGGTGTATTCTTCATCACTACGGTGATTTTCAAGAGTCTAATTTTCAAATTTAATGAGGTATTTTGACGAATTAAATTTTCTTAGGTCTAATTTTAACAATTAACAAAAATTAGGGTGTCAATTGCTTAAATTGAAAGTTTAAAGATCTAAGTATTATAATTCATATAGTTCAGGGGCGGTTTGTGTAATTTTTCCTAAATTGAATGACATATCTTAAATCTGCTAGGTAGGATATTTTATATTTGTAAAATAGTTTTTTTAACAAAATTCTTATAAAAATCACTTTTTAAGAGTTCATTTTAAAAAAATAACGTTTTATACTTATATAATACAAATAAAACAATATTCTTTCAACCTACCTAATTTAGCTAAACCCTTTTACCAAAAAAAAAAAAAAAGCAAAAAAACAAAAAACACTAGACCTTAACGTCACAATTTGAAAAAAAAAATTGAATTTCAAATTCTGACCAGGAAAATTAAATTCCATTACACGGTTTCATTTATTTAAGATAATTTAAAGTGGCATATAACTCTTTGAATAGTCCACATTTAACTTTAATTAAAAAAAGGTCAAAGAGTTGACTATCAGCTTCCTTTTTTTCACGTAACCAAAAACCAACTGCCATTTCCCTATTTAATAAAATGTTGACGATCAACTCCAAATCCGATTCAAATGATCGATTTGACTCGTCAATTTGAAGCATACATTTTTTTTTAATAATAATAAATAATTATGCAGTTTTCTTTTCACGGTAGATTTTCATTCATCTAAAAAAAATAGTATTTAAAAGAGTTAAAAAAAGAGCTAATTTGAATTGAAGCTGAATTAAAAAATGGAGAAATTGAAAATCTGTAACGATGGAGAAAGGGATGATTTTGATGTGGTTATTGTGGGGTCAGGTTATGGTGGTTCTGTTGCTGCTTGTAGAATGTCTATGGCTGGAAATGGAATCAGTGTTTGTTTACTTGAGAAAGGTCGTAAATGGGAGTCTCATGATTTTCTTACTGATTCCAAGAAAATTACTTCTGCTGTTAGGATGGAAAATCGGAATTTGGGTTTTAGCTTTGGTCCAAAAGATGCATTATTCCAGGTAATTGTGTTTCTTGTTTCTGTTTTTGGTTTCTAAATTTTAAAAAACGTGCGTGTTTGGTAACGTTTTGTATTTCTTGGTTTTTTTTAAAGAGTGTTACTAAAATTGTGTGGAAATTTTTGTTACTGTTTTCAGTTTTTTCAATATTTTAGTAAAATTGTTATTTTGTTTCGTTTTGAGTTATAGAATGTGTTAGAAGATATTACGATAGTCGATATGTAGTTTTCTTATTTGCATTCGTGATTGTCTCTGATTTGCTTAATTAGCTCGTTTACCTTATTTATGTAGATTAGCTTTCCTATATAAACTAACGTAATACTCTCAATATTTACATACGATTCAATACAATGTAGTCTTATATTAAAAAAATAAATTGGTATAATAATTTTGTATATTTCCTTTAAAATATAACTTTTTTAATTTAAAATTTTAAAAAATAAGAAACTAGAAATTGTTACTAAACACATTTTTGTTTCATTTTTAATAGAAATGAGAGAACGAGATACATTAAATAATTATTAAATATATATATCTATTTTTATTTTAAAAAAACAGGGAACAAGAAATGAAAAATATGAACGGAAAACAAGAAATAAGAACATCACCAAAGGAGTCCTTATTGACTAAAATAAATGATTTATTGATTGTATTTATTTACATAATTCAGTAATTGACAATAAATCAACCGATCAACATGCTCAAAAAATATTTATAAAATTATAGATTTTTTTTTTTATAATTTTGTTTTTTTGTTGTTGTTAAATTTGTAATCATCCCTAGTTTAAAAGCACATTAAAAACTCCCAGCTTCTGTAATTGAATTGCTAAAAAAAATGTTTTTTTTTTGGTTATGAATTATAGGTATATGAACAAAATGATTCTCTAGCAACTATGGCCTGTGGGCTAGGGGGAGGTTCATTAGTGAATGCTGGAGTAATTCTTCCAACCCCAGTTTCTGCTAAAAGGAATCCAAAATGGCCAAAAGAATGGGAAAAAGATTGGTATTTATGTGAAGCTTCTGCTGAAGCCATGTTGAAGGTTCAAAGTGTTCCTGTCAAGTTTCCTTCTGCCAAAATTCTTGAACAAATTGTTGATGATGACATCATTGAAGGAAGTTTTGATTCTTCATTGAAGCTTAGCATTAATTTTGATATTGAAGATTCACTTTCTAATTCATTGAAGAAGCCATTGATGAATAGCTGCTTAGCTTGTGGAAATTGTATTGCTGGATGCCCTTATAATGCAAAGAATTCTACAGACAAAAATTATTTATTGTCAGCCACTCAGGTATTAGCATATGAGTGCGGATTTTAGATTTTACACTTTGTTAACAATGAGGTATTCTATACATTGCTCGTGACAGACGTTGAATAAGTATGTGTCTAAACTAACTGATAGAGGGGTGTGATTGCACTTATCCCATCAATGAATAGAATAAACGATGTTTTTATTATGTCTTATTGGTGTTTTGTTTGAAACATACCTTTTCCTTGGTGTAGGCAGGATGTGTTGTTCGTACATCATGTCAAGTTCAGTATGTTGTAAAAAATTCATTTGAATATAACCAAGAAGGCGGAATCTCTCGAAAAAGAAGATGGTCTGTTTACTTGAATGAGATTGATTATATAACCTGTGATTTTGTAATCCTCTCAGGTAAGGATGGATCGAGCAAAATTCTTTGATAGTTGGAGAAAATTTTGATAATTACTTATCTTTTAATCTTTTTTGATCAGCTGGAGTTTTTGGTACAACGGAGATACTCTTTCGGTCTCAAATGAGAGGACTGAAAATTTCTAAAGCACTTGGTTGTGGATTTAGCTGTAATGGCAATGCTGTGGCCTGTCTTGCTGGGAGTCCAGCACCCTTGAATGCTTATGGATTAGACAGAAAGCAGCTATGGAAGAAAGATTTTCATGAACGGCCCGGACCATCCATCTCTTCTTCTTTCACTTCGTCATTGGGATTCACAATTCAGGTGCATAAATGTCTATACACACAAACTTGATTCATAAACGTCTTTTCCTGTATGCTAGGAGTTTGTTTTCGACAAAAAATCCGATATGTTTTGATTGAATTTTTTCCCCTTTGTGCTACAGAGTGCTGTACTTCCATTGGCTTATCCTAACCTGCTTTTTAAAGGGATTACCACTTATGGATGGCCTACTGGCTTTTGGTTCTTTCATGGGATTTTAGATAAGATGAAACAAGTCCTTGGCTTCAAAGCGAGCCAAGCACTTGTTTTGAATGCAATAGGTCATGATGAGAGTGATGGGAAAATTATGTTGCAGACAGACACGGATAAAATTTCTTTCTTTCCACCACTTGATCCTTTACTCCCCAAAAAAATAAAAGTCTTTCAAAAAATCACCAAAAAACTGGGAGGGATTCTCTTCGTTTCTAGGTATCGAAGCACTTCAGTTCAACACTTAGGCGGGTGCAATGTGTCATCCGATCCTTCTCACGGTGTCTGCAATGCCAGTGGTCAGGTTTTCGACCCGACGGTTCCTGCTTCTGTGCATCCAGGCCTCTATGTTTGTGATGCTTCATTAATTCCATGTTCTGTTGGTGTAAATCCATCACTTACTATCACAATTGTTTCTGAACATGTAAGCAAGCATCTTGTGAGTGAGGTTCTCAAGTACAAGAGCCAAAAGAGCATCGAACTTTCAGTCGACAATGATAATAATCATCCTAATTCTATGTCCAACAAAAATATAAAGAGATCCCAGAGATCAGTAGTCATGGTTAAAGAAACGATGAGGGGTTCAGTGGGAGGAATGCCATGTGCTGTTTTTCTCATCATGAAGATGAACTCTGAGGGTCAGAAGGATTTCAATGAAACAAAACAGAATCTTGAAGGATGTCATCCACTTCTTAGAGGAAAAGTGGGCGGACATGTGGAATTTCGAGCTATCGAGAAAGATAATTTATACATCATTGACGGGGAAGTTAATTTGTGTGATACAGATTGTAGAACTCCTTTCACTCAGTATATGAATTATCATCTTCTACTTGCATCTTCTTCTGGATCAAGGTGAGAGTTTTAAGTTTATTTGATGTAATGTATCTTCATTAATTACTGATACCATTCTTGAACCATGTAATTTTTTCTATTCTAACTCTTAAGTAACTGAATCATGCAGATATATTCTGAAGGGAAGAAAGACGTTAAGTCCTTATCTCTTTGGTTTATATGCTTGGAGAGAGACGACAAAACTGCACGTGACAGTCGAAAAGGTCGCTGAAGACAGTTCAATGAGTGATGTGGTCTTTTTAAAAGGGGAACTTAACATCTCAGTGTTGGAACTTCTTAAGAGTCTCTTACGCCTTGAGGGAGAAAAGAGAGGACAGTTCGTTTGTCTTCTATTAAATACTTTCCTGAGAACCTATATCTTACAGATACCACGGATGACTCACAAAAACTCAACACCATTGAGTTACCTTAAAAATACGTACCCAATTAGTTTTCGTTATGAAATTACAACAGGTACCGGAAAGAAGGAAAGAAACGAGTTTCATATATTTCCATTTATCTCTTGTTTCAAGTGTCCAACTTCAGTTCTTTTCTTATATATCATACAGAAGATGGAATTATCATCAGCTGCATAAAATACACATCTAGTGTTGAAGGAGAAAAACAACGAAATCCGGTTCTCCTCATTAATGGCTATTCTCAAGAGAGTTACTGTCTGCCAACGGAACCTACCGATTTAACTAGAACTTTACTAGAACAAGGGCATGAAATCTGGCTATTGCAATCAAGATTACACCCTTTGCATCCTTTGAACGACTTCACTATAGAAGATGTTGGTAGATTTGACATCCCTGCTGGTAATATAATTGAATAAATTCAGCTACTTTGTTTTTTTCGTTACTAATTTCCCGTGTTTTCAATGACCTATCGCCTTATTTTTCGTCTGCAGCAATCAACAAGATCCTTGAAATCAATGGTTCATCCAGAAAAGTACATATTGTTGCACACTGTGCTGGAGGCTTGGCATCGCATATTGCTCTTATGGGAGGACATGTTTCTCATGCCCATGTGTCCTCTCTTTCTTGTACAAACTCTTCAATGTTTTTCAAGCTAACTGTTTCATCAAGGGTCAAAATGTGGCTTCCTCTGGTTCCAGTGAGTATTACTTTCAAGATACTCGTGATTCACGGTTTTTAGAATATTAGTAGCACAAATGTGATTAATATCTGGAAAATGAGTAGAAAAAAGATCTTAATTGGACAAAACTTTGTGCTTCATCTTTCTCTACGCTACAAAACTTCTTACTTTTACTGGCGAATTACATTTCGCCGGCAATATGGTTCTACAAGCGAAATGGGTTAATGAAACTGGCATCTGATTTCTATGTTTTTATTTACTCATGCAGATATCCATGGCTGTTCTTGGCAAGAACAAGATCCTGCCTCTTTTGGGAACATCAAATATCAGCAGAAGACATCAACTCCTAAAATCGATAGCACGTTTGTTACCGAGGAACGAGAGATGCGCCTGCGATGAGTGTGAAGTCTTTTCCGGCATATTTGGGAATGCGTTTTGGCATGAGAATGTGAGCCCTTCACTCCATCACTGGTTGAACAAGGAAAGCACCACAGTACTCCCCATGGCAGCATTTCCTCATCTCAGAAAAATTTGCAACACCGGTTTCATCGTGGACAAAAATGGAAACAACAGCTACTTGATCCATCCGGAGAGAATGGCACTCCCGACGCTATATATATCCGGTGGAAGGAGTCTACTAGTGACACCCCACACTTCCTTCCTGGCTAACAAATACATGAAGATGCACCAACCAAAATTTAGGCATGAAAGAGTGGTTGTGGATGGTTTTGGGCATTCAGATTTATTGATTGGAGAAAAATCTTGCAAGGAAGTATTTCCTCATATTCTGTCACATATAAGATTAGCTGAAAAGGAAGATGGTGAAGCAAGGAAAACATACAATAGGGAGGCATTGCATTGGAGTGAAGATCCATATGAAGGGTATGGAGGATTTGCTACTTTCTTTTCCCCTTTTGTTATTACTTTGTTGTTATTCTTTCTTTTGGTTTCTTTACTATTTCCATTCTTCCATTGAATATTCCAAGTGAGGCATGTTTGTACTCTATGAGAGATTCTTTCTTGTTTGCTCCCATTTATTACTTGTATAATATAGGACTTCTTTCACACTTGTAGTTATATTACATCCTTTTATATAAGTAATGTACAATTATCCTAACATTCTTGGATATCTATCTAATTTTTTTTTACCGACACAATTATAGAATATCTGACATCCCAAAATATCGAGTATATGGGTTCGCTACAAATTTGATTAACAATGATCATAATAATCATTGACTGATTTATTTGATAATTTACTATATTTATAATTATTGTCTAAAATACTATATTTACAATCTTTTTAAAAAACTATACTAGATTTGCAATAAAAATGAAATTGGATAACAAATTCATGGGCAAGACTTGTTTATTTATGTGAATTTCAAGAAAATGATTAAAAACACAAAATATCAGTAAAATTAGTCTATAATATATTTATATTGACTTAGTAAATGATTAATGTTGATAAATTATTAATTTAGGTATATCAAATTTTGATTTATTAATATATTGCGAATGTTTCATATTTTATTTTTGAAATATCACATCAAATTAAGAGAGTAGACTTCAATTTTATGAAAATGAGTATAGATGCCTAATCATCTGAGGTAATAAGATATAGACACAAACATTTTATATTTTAAATTTATACATCGTGTTACAATCATTTCTAAGTTCCGTTTATATGAGGTGGAAAGCTCGAATCGCCCACCCTGAATTTAAAATTATAGTTTTTTGCTCAACTGCTTAAAGCAAAAGCCATACTCGCCTGCCTCTTCTCGAATTCTCCTACTATATCCAATTCTCGAAGGAAACCTTCAGATTCTTTATTCCCCCGCGGTTTCTCGTTAAACCTTCTCTCTTGCTTTTTCGGATGAGAATGGCTTCTTTCGCTCCCTGTTCCTCCCATTTTGGCCCACCAATTTCTCACTCAAACCCTTCTTCCCATCCTTATAATTCCTTCATTTTCTTCTCTTTCAGTCATCGAAACCGGAAAACCCTCAATCATTTCTCCGGAATTACTTCCTCACGATCCGTAATCGTCTCTTCTTCCTTCAAAGACTCTTCTGATTCTGTTTCCTCTGGTGATAACGTTCCCAGGTCGCTTCTTTTTCTTTACTTTTCTATGATTTTTTTTTTCATGAGATTGAATTATAGAATTCCAGAAAGTTTTAAATTAATAGATGAATGAAGTATCTAGTAGTTGACTTCTAGACAATGGAATTAGCTTTAATTTTGTTAAATTTCTTGTTTTCAGTAATTTCTGCATTATAGAAGGGCCAGAAACTGTTCAGGATTTTGTTCAAATGCAATTTCAGGAAATTCAAGATAATATTCGGAGTCGTCGTAATAAAATTTTTCTCTTGATGGAAGAGGTTGGTTTCCCAATGGAAATTTTACATTGTTTTGTGATGCTGTTAAGAAAAAGGACTGATTATTTGGTGGGATTTTCTTTCGGTTTGTTTAACTGAAAACATTTTAGGTTAGACGATTACGAATACAACAACGAATAAAGGGTCGGAAAAATTATGAGAGTGGCAATGAAGAAGAGGCAAATGAGATGCCTGACATTCCATCATCCATTCCCTTTCTTCCCCATGTGGTGAGTTGAAAAATTATCTTTCAGAGTAAGCTTCAGTTTATTTAAGTTATAGAATACAATGTTGCAATTTGGCTACCATTCCGAAATTGAAACTAATTTTTTAAAGCCCATTTTCGGTGAATTATACCTGACCTTTGCATATGTTCAGATATCAGCATAGTCTATGAGGAAAAAAGGAGTCTTGTGCTCATTGTTGATCGATTTTACCTTTTGGTTTTTTACTTACATGATTTTACCTTTTGGTTTTTGACTAATATGTTTTTTCCCTTCCCCATAACTAGACCCCAAGGACATTGAAGCAGCTCTATCTCACTAGCTTGTTGTTCATATCTGGAATAATCGTGTTTGGTGGCCTTATTGCACCTACTGTAAGTCGGTAAATCCTTATGATGATGTGATGTTAGTTTCTTTAAATTCATGATACCATGAAACATAATGGAAGAAAAATTGATGGGAGAAAAGGTATCTTAATATTTTTCCATCAAGAACTGTAAGTAAGAGGAGTAAGTTATCTGATAGTGTACTTCATGTTGCAAGTTACAAGTTACAAGTTTGGTTGAATTGTTCATGGAGAAAATTAGTTTCAGGAGAATTAAGGATGGATTTTTTTCTGGCATACAGTAATCACTAATCAGAGAGAAGTTATCTGATATTGTGTCTGAAACCAGAAATGTTCGTGATTCATGCTCAATGATCCCCCCCCCCCCACACTTATGTGAATCTTGCTCTGTCATTCTAAATATGAGTGAATTTGGACGTATGTATAAAATCCTTCTCATGGCAGCTGGAGCTAAAATTGGGATTAGGTGGTACTTCATATGCAGATTTCATCCGCAACATGCATTTGCCTATGCAATTAAGGTATGAAATGAAATAGAATACCTTTCTAAATTTGAATCTGAATCTGATAAAATATTGTTTTGCTTCACATTGTCACTCTTTCTTAATCTCTATTTTCAGTCAAGTGGATCCAATTGTGGCGTCCTTTTCAGGTGGAGCAGTTGGTGTCATTTCAGCATTGATGTTAATTGAAGCTAACAATGTTGAGCAACAAGAGAAGAAAAGGTGCAAATATTGCAATGGAACGGGTATGTGTTAATCTGGAGTGGTTACTTTAGCATAGTTTGTCAATGATTTCATTTACGCTTTCAGACTGCGGTCTTTGTTGTCTTACACCTGAGTATTAATTTTTAGCATATAGTTACTTTTAACACTCATTTGTAATCCTATGAACAGGATATTTGGCCTGTGCTCGATGTTCTTCAAGTGGGGTATGCTTGAGAGCTGATCCCGTATCACTATCTGGAAATTCTAGCGGTCCTTTGCGAGTGCCCACGACTCAAAGATGCCTCAATTGTTCTGGTGCTGGAAAGGTATAGCTTTATCACAGATCTTTATCAGCGTGAGAGTCATGGAATTTCTATTATCTTGTGACTTGTATCATTGTATATAAGTGTTGTGGTGTTATGAGATTGTCAGATTAGTCGTGGTACGCGTAAACTGGCCCGGACACGCATGTTATTAAAAAAAAATAAAAAAAAATAGTTTACTTATAAATTTACATGTTTGTTCAGGTAATGTGCCCAACATGTTTGTGTACTGGGATGTTGATGGCAAGTGAGCATGACCCTCGAATGAACCCATTTGACTAATGTTGTAAGTTGTAACGCTTATTTTTGGTCTTTCATAGAAGTTGAGTTTCACTTTTATACTTGTAGTACATGAATGCATCGTGCTATTATTTGTACTTGTCTATCTATTTACTTTATTTGCCACCTTGTTCTTTGGTAGAAGAGGTGGGATCGGATGGGTTAGGTTTCACTAGTCTAACATATGTTTGTTAGTTAGGTTTAATCACTTCGGGTTTGGTATTCTTAAACTCACGAGTTTTAAACATTAAAAATGAGAGTTTGTTAAACCCTCTTAAAATAATTTAACAACTCAAAATCCATATTGAAACTCATCTAATAAACACAAGCTATATAAACTTAGGTTTTTAAAACTCCTATCTCGGCGCATTCAAACACAAAGTAACTACTTCTACCTAATATCCCAAATAGATGCTTACTTCGGATTTTTTTTTAAAATAAAAATGAAATGTATTTAGAAATTGAAAATGAAAGAAAAATATATTTGGATAAAAAACAAAAACTTATTTTTTGCAAAAAATTACAACTGCTATCAATTTAAATATAAATCAAACAAAAGTTATTTGGATTAAAAACACTAGAATGTATATAATTAAAAAAAAGTATAAAGTATCGATTTAAAGAATAATCAATAGAATATTGTAATGTTGACATTAGCTTTAGCAATAACAGTGTTAAATGAAACAGTCATTAAATTCTCTATCACTCTCAATTACTGACTTTACATGTAAACATGACAACACAAAGCCGGCGTCCAGCTGACTTAATAGTCTCATTCTATTATTTCTTCAAAGTAATCTTAATTTATTTATTATATTAAGGATAAATATATATTTTTAAATATACACTATGGTTTAATTCAGTTATTCCTCAAAAAAAAAAAAAAAAAAACCTCAGTTACAAAAATTAACCCAGTAATGTTTATCTACTTAAATCAATATAATCTCTTCTTTTTTTCGATGATATTGTATATTAAATGAATATTAAAACATCCTTGATAATTGACATCGTATCAGTCAAATGGATGTATTTTATAAATAATTAAATCTCATTAATATAAATATTCAAATTTAAACCAACCAAGGTTTAATTTAGTAGTAAATAATAAAATATTTATATTTCTTTTTCTCAATTAGAGGCTTGAATCCCCTCCCTTATAGTGTTATAGATTGTATAAAAAGTTAAATTAAAGGGTGAATTTACAATCAAATTAAAATTTAAAAAATTAATATATAACTTTCTACGTAATTTTTGTTATTATTTTTTAAGAAAATCTTAGTAGGTAGCACATTTATAAAGTATTTGTAAATGTGGTAGATTTTTCGTATGAAAGATTAACAGTAAACAACGTTAATCACTTTAAATCATTAGTATTGTTCATTGTTAATGCTAATTCACATGGAAAAAAATCTATATTATATTTGTAAATATTTTTTTATATAATGTTATATTTGTAACTATCCCTTATTTTTATTCTAAAGTTAGAATTTCAAAGACCATTACTTTAAAGAAAATATTTGAAAACAACTAATATATACTCATTATATTATTGATAACTTTATTTCACGTATATTATTTGAATAATTATAATAAATTGAGGAATTTTGAGCTCTCACAAATAGTTATGAATTCAAAGAATTTTCAATTTAAATATTATTTGATTGTTGCTCAATTTAATCCTTGTATTTATTTAAAACATGAAAAGAAAAATGTTCAATTTATTTAAAATACAAAAATCTAATTATATATAAAAAAAATATCAAAAAAAATAAAAATAATAATATAGAGACTAATAATGTATTTGGGATGACCTTTTTAAGTGTTATAAATTATTCTAATTAAACTTAAAACTATTTTTTTTAAATAAAAAAGGTTAATAATAAATGTTTTATTTTTAAAAGTCAATCCTAAAGCTTAAGTAGTGGGGTACAACATATAAATACACGAGAATATTATTTTAAAATATAAGATAATAACAATATTTAAAAAAAAAAAACCACCTTTGTCTTTTTCTCTGTTTTTTTTTAACTTGCCATTGCCAATTAATTGCCAACTACCATAAAAACTCTCAAGAAAGACGACAGATTAACTAAAGACAAAAACCATTGCTACTTTATTTTTCCCCTTCAAATTTAAATTCAACAAATTCTCTAAATAAATTAAAAAAAAAAAAGAGATCAAAATAATTAGAGATGAAAAAGATTTTATACCCAATTTGAACAGAGAACACTAGCTAAATCGATCCAAAAAAAAAAAAAAACCCTGATCAATTAGGATCCAAAATCGAATTTTTCATCTAATTCTTTCTCCCCCTAAAGAAATTCCTCAACTAGTTTACCAAAATCGAATCTTCCATTACAGCATTCAACAGCGCTAACAATTTCTTGAAATGCAGAAACGCTACAAGGAACCACGAGACCGTTTCTCTGCTCGAATCCGAATTCCTCATACGCTTTTTCCAGAATCATCTTGAACAGGGGATGAGATAAGAAACTCGTCGGAATGACGAACCGCTGCCGTTCTTCCCCGACGTATATCGCGAATGAACCAGTCGGCGTTGAAGTCGACGACGGCGATTGCGATTCTTGATCTTCTGGATCGAATTGATCACTTAACAAACTCTCGTTGTGAGATTCTTCCGTTTCGGTTCCGATTGCTCGGACTTTCACTTTCTTAGCGAGCTTCTTGAAGGAAAGGGAAGCCATTTTCTTACCCAGCATTGTTCTTCTACTTCTTTTCCTTCTACGGATAGTGTTTGGATGCTGAGAAAATGAGAAGGAAAATTGTCGGGGGAGATTGATGAATGGAAAAGGGTTTATATTTGAATGAGAGGAGAGCGACGGCTTAAGATTGAGAATAAAAAATTTGACTTTTGACGGTTACGTGGGATTAGGACTCTAATTCTATGGTTTTATTTTTAAAATTTTCAGCTTATTTAGGAGTTTAATATATTCTTAGGAAGCTTCTCTCACCAATCTCTCTCTCTCTCTTTCCTAAATTTAAAAAAGGAATTTTATTAGGTAGAATAGTTTATAAAACTTTATAAATATAATAAATATTTTAACGTGTCAATCAGTTATTAATATTAATTGATTAGAATCAGTTCATACTATTTTTATCGTCAATCATTATAAATCATTGATTGATATGTTAAAATTTTACTATATTTAAGAATATTTTATTTAAGTAATGTTGTATTTATAAAAGCCATATTAAAAATTACATGGGAAAATTGCACAAACAACTCCTGAGAACTATTGAGATTGAAACATTTACACCCTTAAACTTTCAATTTAATCAATTGACACCATAAACTTTGTAAAATGTTAAAATTGGACCTAGAAAATTTTAATCAAACGAGTTACCCCTTTAAATGATTAATTTACTAATTGTTTTTATGAAGTCCTTATGGAAGCGGGTATCCGAGGGCCCCTATCCCACACTCAACCCCGTTTTTTACCCCGATCCCTAAATGTTCGTGATGGTCGAGACGATGATTTTTTCACCGATCTCATCCTCCCTACCCGGTTTATTTTAGGGATGTATTACTCATCTCTATGGTGATTTATAAGGGTTTAATCTAACGACTTAAGGTGGTTATTTATTAAATCAAAAGATTTTGGATCCAATTTTAACACTTTATAAAATTTAGGAGTTTAATTGATCAAATTGAAAATTTAAAGGGTTATATATATTACAATATCTATAGTTCAGAGGTGGTTTATATAATTTCCTAATTAATTTAGAAATGATTGGAGTACGTTTCAGCAAATAGTTTAGAAACAATAGATTTAAAAAAAAAAATAATCGTAATTTGTTTTTTTAAAAAAAAAATCAACTTAAATGACCGGAGTATGTTTCAGAAGATAGTTTTTTTTCTGAAACTTTTTAGGGTAAAATACGTTTTTGGTCTCTGTAGTTTCACTTTGGTTTCATTTTCGTCCCTGTACTTTCAAAACTGACTTTTTTGGTCCATGTACTTTTCAAAACCCACTTTTTTCGTCCTTCTGTTAACTTTTCCGTCTGGGACATAAACGGCTATCTTATGTGGCATTAAGTTGATGGCAGAATGAACTGATGTGGCAGAAATCGAAGGAGAAAGAGCGAATCGAAGCAATCATGGCTGCCGCCAGCGCTGGGTTTTGGAAGATCTTGGTAATTCGACGATCGAGTGCTTCGGCGAAATATGCACCACTGAACGACAGCGAGGTCGACCCAACTGAGGATGTTGCCAACGGAATTGATGAAAATCCACTGGAATTGATGAAAATCCAAGCCAACGTCGCGCGAAACGCCCACTGGAAAATCTGAAAACTCGCAAAGAAAAGTGGATCTAGCCCACCACACTCCTGGAAATCCGAAACAACCTGTGAAACCAGGATCTCACCAAATATTCCAGATCTTAAAACAGAGCAGCTCGAAACGAAGGAAAAGACAACGCTTACACCTCCAGATCTCGCCTGAACTCTGTGATTCCATCGGCGAAACCATACCTCAGTCAACACAACTGAGGCGAAACCCTCGGAAAACAAGCCAGAAGACCAAGGAAGTTTAAAACGAAAACTTCTAAAACTGAGCTATCAAAATCTCCGAACTTTTCTGAGAACAAAACAGAATAGATAACCCAAATGCAACCCACGTATCCGAATGTTTCTGAGAACAAACTAGAAATACCTTGAAGCTCCATCGTTGAAAAAAAGAATCAAGAAACGGCGAGATCTGAAGCAAAGGCGAAACGGCGAGATCGGAGTCCTAACAATGGCTCCTTCTCCTTCTTTGATTTCTCCTTCGATTCCTGCCACATCAGTTCATTCTGCCATCAACTTAATGCCACATAAGCAAGAAAAATGCCACATAAGCTAGCCGTTTATGTCCCAGACGGAAAAGTTAACAGAAGGACGAAAAAAGTGGGTTTTGGAAAGTACATGGACGAAAAAAGTCAGTTTTAAAAGTACAGGGACGAAAAATGAAACCAAAGTAAAACTACAGGACCAAAAACGTATTTTACCCAACTTTTTAAGTAAACTCTAATTTACTTAGGAATTAAAAATGTAATTTTTGAATGATTCCAAATGCTCTTTTTCAATTATTAATTCTACCTTATATTTAAATCATAGATTTTATAAATAAAAAAAAACATTTAAATCGTAATTTAATTTCGGTAAAAAAAAACAACAATCGTAATTTAATTAAATAAAAAATTCGAGTATATTTGTTATAAACGCCGGTTGGTTGTGAAGGACAGCTGTCGTGATTTCATTTGAGAAAATTTAATAGTTGTCCGCCACTGAATTTGGAGTGATGTTAGCTTTGTAATATAATGTGGTCACATAATTTACGGTTTGAGTTTAAATATTAACTTTGTTGGGATGAAATTCACTTTGTTTTTGTAGGCTTTGTAGAAATAACAACACCTTTTGTTTGTTGTGTTGGTAAATTATCTAAATCTAACTTAAAATTGTATACAAATGTAACATATCATATAAAAGATAAATTAAATTTACATTTAAAAATATAGGAAAATATTTGAGTGTTATCTAAATCATAATTGTTCAAAGTCAATGGATAGCTTCCAAGTGATTGTAAAAAAAAAGAAAAATCAAATTTCACCCACTTAGTCGTAACTCGTAAGCAACCATGACTGCTGGCAGGTAGGGATGACAAAATTACCGCGGTTTAGAGGCCTCACGGGCCCCGACCCTATAGATGAGGGGAATCCCCGTTTTATAGGGTTAAGGTTAGGGTGAAGAATTTCCCCACGATTTGTTATAGGGTACAGGTATGAGAATACATCCCCCACCCCGCCCCAACCCCGAACCCGAACCCAATTTTTTAAGAATATCTTATGTATTTTGTTTACTTTTATCTTTATCTATTAAAAAATATATGTAAAATATGATTATATTACCTAATAAAATATAAAATATTTAGTATTATGTTTTCTTTTTGACTTAAAAATATATATTTCATTTTAAATAAGAATTAAAATGTAAAACAGAGAATTTTCCCCGCGGGGATCTCGATCCCCGAATGGGGAATCTCCGACCCCGACCCCGAATTTTTGATTAGGGGATAGGATAAAGGTATGAGAATTAAAAATCTCCGCGGGTTAGGGGATGAGAAGTGGATCCCCAACCCCGCCCCCGTCCCGTTGTCATCCCTACTGGCAGGCACCATTCTAAAAAAATATAGAAAAAACTTGAGTGCAATTAAAATAATATATATTCTTTTAAATTTAAATAATAATATAAATTTAAATATAGAGTGTGACCATTTTTAAATTGACGATAAATATTTATAGATACTTACTAATACACATTAATCCCTACTAATAAATTACATTCGAGTTTTATTCAAAAGATATTAAATGGTATTAAATGGTTTCGACAACCTATACATGTTTATATCCAACTCAACAGTACTTGATTTTAGACAAAATGTTAATTCTTTTACTAAAAACTTCCACACTCTTTTCTTCCCCTATCTTCCCACATTATTTTTTTTCTTAGGTAAAATATCATATTGAAGTGTATAAAAAAAAATAATATATGATTAATATAAGGGTAAATTGTAAATAACATCTCTCTGATTTCGGTCAAATTCATGAAAAACCTATGTAGTTTAAAAATGACAAATCATACTCATGTAGTTCTAAATTATGCCAATAAGACTTCTCCCTTCTAATATTGTAATATTTATTTTAGTCATAACTTCTTCGTTTGAATTTCGATTTGAATGATTCAAAATGTTTTGAAATTCTCATTTCAAGCTCTATATTATGGTACATTATGGTCACTTTAAAACTTCAAAATCGTCAATAAATAAAAGAGTTTATTATCATCAAAATATTAGGTATGATTGAAGCCATTAATCCCATTGTTTACTGATGATTTAAAAGTTTTCAAGTGACCGTAACGGTAGACTTCGAAATAAGGATTTCAAAACATCTTGAATCATTCAAATTGGAGTTCAAATTAAGAAGTTATGACTAAAAAAATATTTACAATATTGGAGAAAAAAGGTCTTATTGGCATAAATTGAAACTACAGAAGTGTGATTTGCCATTTTAAAACTATATGAACTATGCAAAAATTTAACCAACACCACATGAGTGTTATTTGCAATTTACCTTTAATATAATACAATTTAATTCACAATATTGAGTTTATACCAAAGAATATGCTTGTGAAATTGAAAATAGATCAAAGAAAAAAAAGAAACAAAGATGACTTAAACTATTGACATGCAATTCAAAGGGAGCGGCTTGAAAGTATTGGACTTTGGTGCTTAACCACTAATAACAATAAGAAATAATTGCCATGGCAACCACTTATTGTTGCTTGACGCTTCTCATTCATTAATATATATTCCAATAACCCTTTTTTTTTTTAATTAATTTATATTTTTTCTCATCTTCATAACATGTAAGCTTCCATTTTTTTTTGTCACTTGGGGAAATTTGACCCTGTTAATTTTTTCCCCACCCCTTTTTAACCCTTTTTGACCCTCCTATATTATAATTGGATTAAATTATTTTATAAAAAGGTTTAAGGTATAAAAGTCTAAATAAGTGATTGTTGCTTTCAAACATCAAATTGAACCATTTAAAGTATATATATTCCAACCAACTGATGAAAATAATGTATAAAGTTTCATTCTTACATTATCCTTTACATAAATTGAGAATTGTTATTGAGTAGCTTTATTTTACAAAAGTAATATATGATAATTGAAACAATGGTAAATATAATATCTTTTAAAACGTAAATATAATATTTAAAAAAATATATGAGTCATTGATTAAATTTAATAAATAATAATCAAGTCACTTGATAATTATTTATTTATTATATAATCGATGCTTGACTTAGATATCGATTGACAACGAACATATATCAAATCATTAATTAATATATTAGTTATATAACTTATCATGTGTATGATTATTTTTTAAATCGCCCCTTTTAATATATTATCTCAAATTATTAGATTTTTAGTTATTTACACACAAATGAAAAGAAAATACAATAGGAAGTATTTTTCTAGAGAGGGAGAGACTCTAATATGATAGTCGCCAGCATGAATGGGTTATTTGAACATTCTCATTCCCATTTACTTTTATATTTACTATTGTTGTTTTTTGTGTTATTTTTCTTTGGGTGTGGGTTGTTGAGGAAATTATGGTTTGAATTGGCTTCGTTAAAAAAGTAAAAGTTAATTTGGAATTTCGTCACGTTTTATTTATTGTAGGCAATTTTATTTTTTTATTTTTTTAAATTACTATTGTGTGAGAGAGAGGTAAGAAAAAACAATAAATTACATGGTCGGGGTCATTAAAAAGAAGGGTTTTTAGTAATAAAATTAAATTTATTTAAAAAAAAAAAATTCATTTTCTCTAGAAAACCAACATGATTAATAGGACAATAATGAAAATTCAGAAATGGAGGGCGGAAACCACCTCCCACATGTTGGACGAAGACGGATATTTTCTAAATTATTTTGAATCAATTAAGAAGATAATCGAATGACATAAGTAAATAATAGATGTAAATATCAGTATTAAAGGGTACGTAGTTTTATCTTTGATTTGTTGATTATATTAAATAAATAAAATCTGTTGTATTATGGACAAATTAAGAACAAAATGTAAAGTAATCACAACATTGAGATTGATATAGTTAAAAAAATCTATCAGGGTAGCTATAATTAACACTAGATGAATGATTATAAAATATTTTTTTTAAAGACAAATAGAAAAACTAAATTAGAACAACTATATATAGGAAACAATAGTAATAGTGGCTGAATCACCATAATTTGAGTCATATCCACTTACGGGAAAGAAAATGTAAAAAATGATTCAATTATGACAATCAAATTAGTGACTAATGGTAATAAATTTAAAATTTACATATTTACGGAGAGAGTTAGAGAAAAATAAGGGTTTTAGAGTTATCGAGATATGTCTATTTTTCTCCAACTCTACTGTATAAATATTGGAGAAAAAAATCACTAATATTTATTTATAAATAAAGCATGTTTGTAAGTAACCTAAACAATTTAAATTTTTTTTCTTTATTGCAAATCATGATCCAATTAATAATTCTTACTCTTAAATAAGGAGCTTGTTCGATAGCTTCTCACCCACATGTACATAAATCCGATTATAAACTTCTTGTAAAATACCTAATATTAGGTTACATAATATTGATAAATGAATCCAACCCATTCTCAATATTCTTATAGGACGATTGTAAATAAACTGATTTTATCATTCCATGGTACAAGAAGAAAATTCTTAATATATAAAAGGAAGAATGTTTGAGAAATATTTTTGAATTATTAAACCTTTTTAAAAAATTTGAAATTACTATATATGTCATTATATATACCCTTTTAAAATCACTAAATTACTAGACATGTCATTATTATTTATTCTCCACTTTCTATTAAATGACCATGCTTCAAATTGCATGTCATTTTGTCTTCAAAAAAATAAAAAAAATTGCATGTCATTTTTCATATACTCTTAGAAAAATCAATTTTTGATTTGTAAAAAACAATCGATTTACTTTGTAAAGTGACTTTTTTTCATACTGATCATAATATCTTTTTTTCTTTTTATTAAGTCATTTTTTATGTAATAAAATTAAAATATTTTCTCTTCAATGAATAAGAAATTGTCTATTTTTAAAAATAATTTTGTATGACCTTTTATTGCTTTCACAACATCAAATTACAAAATAGTTGAAAAATTAAGTTTTGATATATGATATTTTATAATATTTAAATAAACTTTAATTTTTTTTAATAAAGAAATATTTTAAAATTTTAAAATAAAAAAGAAAAACTAATATAATTCTTGAATTATAATTAAATTAGAAATAAATAATCTAGAAATGAATAAATTAATTAAAAAATAAGAAATATATATCGATTCATAACAAATAGTATTTATTCTTTATTTGGTACTATAAATTAGAAAAATAAATAAGCTGAAAAATTGCATTAAATAAAAAGAAAATTAAATACATATAGTTCATTGAATTTAATAAAATATACGATAAATTAAATCTTAACTAAACATTATAATATGTTTAATAATTAAAAAGATAATAAAACAAAATTCATTTTGATAAAAAATTATAAAACATAAAAAAATCAAACAAAAAATATTAAAATTTTAAATATTTCTATATTAGATAGATAATCACATGCAACACGTGGTAAAAGACTAGTATAGTATAATAAAAGGATAGATTACAACAATTTTCTATCTAAGGAAAAATTACTATATAATGAAGAGAAGAAATTGAACCAATAAAGGGTGGATATAGGAATAAATGGTTAAAAAGTCAGCCATTTGAAATATATTTAATGTAAAAGTCAGACATAAATATATGTTTCAAAGTTCCAGTTGTGAGCGTGGAATTGGCTTTCAA
The DNA here is from genome assembly GCA_028015215.1 of Gynostemma pentaphyllum. Taxonomy (NCBI): domain Eukaryota; kingdom Viridiplantae; phylum Streptophyta; class Magnoliopsida; order Cucurbitales; family Cucurbitaceae; genus Gynostemma; species Gynostemma pentaphyllum. The sequence continues at coordinate 39,572,313 of CM051349.1, read as the reverse complement.
ATTTCAATTTCCAATTCCGAGGAATAATTGTCACCAATTAAGGTGTTTGCCACTTTCTTTGACTCGAATTTATTCGTTCCCCATTCGTTTTTTTGACTTATATTTAGTCAGCTCATTTCCACTTCTAGTGACAATTGCAGGATGATGTATGCCACTCCTCTCGTTTTCAACTTCCATGATTTATATTGACTAGAAGTCATTGAACGTGACTTCGTATTTATATAGATCTTATATTTATTAGAAGGATAATATATTGATGATCACATCGAAATTTAAATAAATATTTGAATAGTCATCGTTTATTTTTATTACCTCAACCTATTTAAACAGTCACATTGAGATCAAATAGACTTATTATTTCACCTCGTTTTTATCTTCAATTCAAATATGAATCACATTTAACTCATCTACTTTATATAATATATTAAAAAAAAAGTCTCACAAATAAAATAAATAACAAGAAGGATTGAAAACAAAATGTTTTATAAAATTTAGAGATTGAAACAAATTTTTGACACAATTGCCTATAATTTTATATACATTTCCAAAGACAAACATATGACGCAAATATTCATTATCTGAACATCAATCTCTCATTGAAATATGTTTAAATTGTGACCCGGGTTTCAAATGGCATTGATATTGTCTACATTTCTATAAATATATAGGTTCAACTTTTTGAATGGGGTTAGATAATATATTCGACATTATCAACAACCTATCATAACTATTAATCAAATATTATTGATCACTCTCCCTCATTTATTCTTTTTTTGTTTTAATCATTCTCTCTATTTAATTTATTATTAATTTTTAGTTCATTCTCTCTTTAGTCTTTTAAATCTTTTAATTTATTATCTTTCTCCATCTCATTAATTTATTATTATCTCGATGTTAAATATCATTTATAAGTGTATAACTTACATATATGATTAATCATAACTTATTTAAATAATCGTTCAAGTTTTAGTGATTAATTATGAGTATTAATCTAAGTTTCCATGGTTTGATTTTTATCCATCATCATATACAATAAAATCCAAGCTTTAATCTAACCAGACAACACAAATTTTAATAATTACATATATTGCACATTGATCAAGAGTGGGTGTTTGGTCTAGTGGTATGATTCTCGCTTCGGGTGCGAGAGGTCGCGAGTTCGATTCTCGCAACACCCCATAATTTTTTTATTTAAAAATATTCAATAATAAAAGGGCCCATTAATATAGGCCCAAAACCAGATCCGGGCCCGACAACTGTCAACAAAATATATTACAAAATCCCAAAATCAATCTGAAACCTTTCCCTTCCGATTATTAGGGTTTCTCCGCTCTGGTAAAACCTCCATAGCTTTCAACTAATTTTTTTTCCTTCCCATTCTCCATCATGAGTAGATCAGGCCAGCCTCCAGATCTCAAAAAGTTAGCGCCTCCTTTAACTCTATCTTCTTCATTTCGTCAATTTTTTTTATTTTTTAAATTCGATTATCGCTTTTCTTTCGTTTTGGTTTCTTACTTTTTCCGAATCATTTTGTTTTGGCAGATACATGGACAAGAAGCTCCAGAGTAAGTTTCGTTTTTCAATGGTTTTTTTGATTCGTTTTGTTTGTTTGTATTCGCTCGTTCTAATAATGCCCAAGTAAACCCTAATTGCTGAATGGCTCTGATTAAACCCTAATTACTGAATGGCTCTGATTAAACCCTAATTACTGAATGGCTCTGATTAAACCCTAATTACTGAATGGCTCTGATTAAACCCTAATTGAAGTCGAAATGTCATTTATATTTCGAAATTAGTTAATGCATTAGTTGCAGCATTTTTTATATTTTGTTTACGAAATATAAATGCTTGACATCAATTTACAATATCTCGATTTACTGGTTGTTTGTATAAATAAAACTTGTCTGATTGTAATTAGATATGGAAAAATTGTTATGAGTTGTTTGGAAGAAGAATTGAAATTTTTGTTTAGATTATACAGAACGAGGGATGTAGTTTTTTGGATTGGAAGGGAGGGAAATGAGAGATCTATATCAGATTATTCCTACAAATTTTGTAGTAATTGAGGAATCTGCCTGCTGTAGGTTGATCATTTATCATTTTTACTTTTATATCTTGCTTATTTAATGACAAATGAGGTGATAGGGAATTATTCAAATCTTCACAGCCAGCATATGTATACAAATTCTTGATGCTTCTAAAATTACATATTGCAGTAAAACTCAATGCTAATCGCTTGGTAATTGGAACGCTCCGTGGGTTTGACCAATTTATGAATCTGGTGGTCGACAACACTGTGGAAGTGAACGGCAATGAGAAAACTGATATTGGCATGGTGGTACGTCTCTGCTATAACCCCCTGGTTTTCTTTTTCTTTTTCTTTGCTGAAGTTCTATTGCGACAGTGTGTAAATTGATTTAACCCTTTGTAATTACTATTTTTAGGTGATTCGGGGCAATAGTGTGGTCACCGTTGAAGCACTTGAACCTGTCAACAGAATGCAGTGATGGTGGGAAGTGTTGATATCGGGTTAAATGCTAGTTGATTTGTTTTCTAGATCGAGTTGGGGTATCATTCAAAACTGTAGTTTGTATTATATTTTTGGGATTATGGATGTTAGATGGAATTCTTGTAGTCCATCTTTTTAAACAGGTGGATATAATTTCGCTCAAAGGAGTTCCTGTACCAATTTGGGGGAGGCTATTAGGTGAGATTTAATTTCAAAAGCCTTGATATTAGGAGCAAATGTGCCTTTTTATTCTCCACTTATGCTACATTACAATATCCAATTAAAAGCCAATGGGATTTGTATGAATATTTATAGCAATATAAAGTTGGCATCAATATATCAAAGCTGATGAAGATAACTGATCGTTGTATCAAGTGAAATGGCAAATGGTATACGTTCATTTAATCAGAAAAGTCTGTTTTCATGTATGTTACTATTTTTAGTGAGTTATTTTTAATTGGTTAAATGTAAGAATGACAAATGCACTTTCATAGTTTTTCATTTTACACAACCGTACTATTAGTTTTTTAAAAAAAATAAACTTTCAAAGGTTATTGATGTTACAAAATCCATTCAAAAGCAATCGGGTAAATTTTTTTAAACCCACTAAATATTACATTATTATTTATTTTACCTTGGTTAGATGTCTTATTTCTCTAATCTCCCTCTCTCTTCTCTCCTTCAAATAATTGTTCTGTTAAAAACGAACTTCCAAAAAGATATGCTCGTAAGCAGCGCCTTCAAAGAAAGCTCTGATGTTAGACTAAGAGACGTGAATTTATTATTATGATGTATGGAACTATTTCTTCTGAGAAGTAATTCTTCAACAATATTCCGAATCCTTCATTTCTTAAAGAATTCAGGCCTTGATAATTATGAGTCATGCTGATGTCCATCGAAGATGCTGGTAAACGAACTGTTGAAATGGGTTCTAGGAGTTTGAAAAGTTTCTAACAAATCTTCTTGGCACTGAGGGAATTTCAGGCAAATCGAAAACAACAAAGCCTTCAATTTCAAACGCTTCTTTCCTCTACGGAATCCATTCGCAGTGCAATTAGTTCATTGAATCATTTGGCTGATCCTTTAGGGGTCGTTTGGTTGTCAGGTTTGGGTTGTTAAGCAGGGTGTTGTTAAGCAGGGAGTTGTTAAGCAGGGGGTTGTTAAACAGGGAGTTGTTAACACTGTGTTTGGTTTGGTGAGTTTGTTAAGTGTAAAATATGTTGAAATTGTGAAAATGAATAGGTTTGTTAAGAGGGGGTTAACAAACTCATCATATTGGGTTTCAAAACTGGGAAACAAACATTGGTTAGGGTAGTGTAACCCCCAACTCCCTACCCAAACCTGGCAACCAAACGGCCCCTTAAGGTTTGACGGTGCAATTCTTGTCCCACCCATGTGTAAAATCTATGAGGTAGTAAAACCCAGATGGCCGATTCCTCAATTTCTTACTGTAATTGTGAAATTTTTACCAATAAGGATTTATGATTTAAAAAAACTAAAGATAATGATATAAGAGAGCTTTAGGAGTAGGGATGTTTAGCTTTCTCTTAACGACCGTGCTGGTGGCAGCATCATCTTCATCAGCAGACTCTTACCAGACACCACCTTAGATCAACAAATACAGTGACTAAAGATCTTACCAGTAATCTTTGCAAGAACAACTCCCATTTCGAAAATGGTGGAAGCGAGTGGCATCTCTAACAGTCAATTGACGATCGACAATGCCGCTAACCAACTTCAGGAACAAGTGACAATCTTCACATACCCTCAAGTTTTTTATAACTACAATTTCTGTCCCTGGCCTTGTATTCAAGAGTCCAAAGGCAACAGCCAACTTTTCACTATGCACTCCAGCAAGAAGATTTTTATCAGTCTTTTGTCTGTCATCTTTTTTATGCCCTCCTAATTCCTGCACTAATCTTTCTAAATTATCCAAAAATCTATATATCTCTTCTGATTGAGGATGATTTCTATCCCCAGCCACAAATGGATGAACTCTACCCTTGAATTCCGTATAGCTACAACCAGGATCCTTTTTCAGCTTCCTCTCCTTCATCATAGCCCGGATCCTCAATACACCTTTCAAATCCTTGGCTTCAGAGTATATGTTGGATAATAAGACATAGTATCCTATATTTGCAGGTTCTAGCTCAATGACACGTGCAAAAGCCAACTCTGCTATCTCAACATTCTTGTGGATTTTACAAGCACCCAAAAGAGCTCCCCAAACGGCACCATCGGGTTCTATCGGCATTGATTCAATAAATCTCTGAGCTTCATTAAGCCGACCTGCTCGCCCCAAAAGATCCACCATGCAGGAATAATGCTCAGGACCTGGTGGCAACTTGTAATTTCTCCCCATCATCTTGAAATATTCAAAGCCTCTGTCAGTAAGTCCTGCATGGCTACAAGCAGATAAAACACTCACAAATGCAGTTCCATCAGGTCTAATGCCAGTGCCTACCATCTCTTCAAAAAGCTGCACTGCAACTTCTCCATGTCCATGCATTCCATATCCACCTATAATCGCCGTCCATGAAACTAAAGTTTTCTCAGCCATTTCATCAAATAGAGCTTGCGCCTTTGCTAAATTGCCACACCTAGCGTACATACTGATCAAAGCATTATGTAAAAACGTATTTTGGCCAAAACCACTTCCTTGTATCCTACATTCTACCTCACTGCCAACACTCTGTGCCCCAAGATTAGCACAAGATGATAAGACCCCAACATAAGTCACAGGATCCGGGCGAACCCCAAGCGATTCCATATCACGATAAAGGTTCAAAACATTTGTAGCAAGCCCATTTTGTGCATACCCAGAAATCATAGCATTCCAAGTAATCAAACCCTTTTCAGGCATTTCATCAAACAGGTTTTGTGCATAATGAACCAGACCAAATTTCATATACATAGTTATCAAACAATTAACAACAGAGATATCAGAATCCAATCCATACTTAAACACAGAGCCATGAAGAGACAATCCAAGCTCCAAATTAATCGGGCATAAACAAACCGGAATCAATCCCAACATTGTAACTGAATTAACAAACACACCCTCCTCAATCATTTGATGATATATTAGAACCGCATCAAAACTTTTAGAATTCAAGGCATACCCAGAAATCAAAGCATTATAACAAACAGTAAGCTTTCTCGATCGAGGATTTTCATCGAACACTTTACGTGCATTCTCAACCAGAGAAACTTTACAATACATAGAAATCAAACCTGTTTGAACAAAAGGTTCAGACCCACACCCAAGTTTAAGAATTTGACCATGAATTTGAGAACCAAGAATGGGGTTCGAAAGGACCGCGCAAGATTTGAGAGCAAAAGGGAAAGTGAAAGCATCGGGGAGACAGCCATGGCGAAGCATTTGATGATAAAGAATCAAAGCTTGAGGGAATTGACATCGTTTCGCTAATTCTCTGAGCTTTGAATTCCATGGCGTCGAGAAAACGATCATAGATATTGTCTCAAGGTTGAAGACGAAGAGCAATACGATATTATTTGAAAGATGGGCGTTGATGGTGCCACGTAATTGAATTGGACGGCTGAGATTTAATCTGAAGAGGATAAGCAGAAAAAAGTGGATATATTTATTTATCATTGTCTCTCAGATTTTTCTTTTTCAGTGGATAAAAAGAATATCAGAGAAGGGGAAGTTAGAGAAAATCTTGGAATTTGGCTATGGAAGCACTACAAATTTCGACCGTTGCTTCCCGCCATTTTTCTACAAATTCTCAATCTCTTACTGTAAACAGAAGCTTTTGCAATGGTGGAATAAAATCTGCAAATATTTCTTCTTCTTGGCTTGGTTCCAGTAATTTCAATTTGCTTTCTTCGAGGAATTTGTTCACTGTAAGTAATGAGATAAAAAAATTCAATTTCATTAATTTCAGGTTTTGTGGTTGAAATTTTGATCAATTTTAGTTTCTTGATTTGAATATCTGTTAACAGAGAGAGATTTGGGGATGGGTTAATTCCAAGAGTGGTATTACTAGAAGAGATATGCGTGGAATTGTGAGAGCTGAAATGTTTGGACAATTAACAAGTGGCCTTGAGTCTGCTTGGAATAAGCTCAAAGGAGAAGGTCTCATTATCTTATTCCTTTTTGATCTCTTGCTTTACTTTCCAAGTTGTTTTTTCCATGAAAAAGGTGTAAGTGGTAAAATTAATACTCTCTTAGCCAACTCGAGCATGACTCAACTGGTAGGGCATCGATAACTCTCTTTTATAAGGTCGAAGGTTTGAGTCCCCACTATCTCCCAATTTGATGTAATATCTAAAAATTAATACTCTCTTAGAAATTATCCGAACTAGATACAACTCGTAATAATTGAGAAGACTTAGGACTTGTTTGGGATAGCTTTTGGAACTTCCAAAAGCTATCCCAAACGGGCACTTAATTTGTTGAGTTCGAGTTCATAATGTTTTCTTTTGAATGTATACTGATAGTTGCTTTGCTAGTACTCTAGACAGTTTATTTTGTTGACTGTATATTATCTCCCTCCAGAGGTTTTGTCAAAGGAAAATATTGTGGAGCCAATGCGAGATATTAGGAGAGCTCTTCTGGAGGCTGATGTAAGTAGGTGTTATATTGTTTGTATCTTTGTGTTTATGGTTTATGTATGAAATGAGGATTTTAATGTTCTGCTTCATCAATAGGTGAGTCTTCCTGTTGTACGACGCTTTGTGCAAGCAGTCAGTGAGCAAGCTGTTGGCGTCGGTGTGATTCGAGGAGTGAAGCCAGATCAGCAATTGGTTAAGGTACATTAGCTGTCAGTGTCCATAGCTAAGTTGAAATTGGGAGAGTTACCTATATATCCTTACATAATCCCTTTACTACAATTGTTGTATGCGTGGATTTAAAAGTTTTAAAGCTATTTTCGGGAATGTTATATACTTTTTATGTGACTTTTTAGTTGCTTATAGATTTAATCCTCAGTTTTCTTTTGAAATTTGAAAAGTTGAAAAACTAATCTCAGTCTACTATGTAATTTTGATTACTTTAAAAGATTTCAGTTGATATCTCTTCTAGATTGTACATGATGAGCTAGTGAAATTGATGGGTGGAGAAGTCTCTGAATTAGTTTTTTCAAAATCCGGCCCTACTGTAATACTGTTGGCTGGTCTACAAGGAGTTGGAAAAACGACCGTGTGCGCAAAATTGGCTAATTATCTTAAGAAACAGGTAGTCATCTTTTCCATCTTCCCGTGATGAAATGAATTGATGTGATTGTGTGGATTACTCTCTCATTCTCCCTCTGTCATCTCTTTAAATCAAAGATGACTTTTAACCATGTTGACTACAGGGGAAAAGTTGCATGCTGGTAGCTGGAGATGTGTATAGACCTGCTGCTATTGACCAATTAGTTATTTTGGGTGAACAGGTATAAAATTTAGTTCTCATGTCTTTTGCTTATTTGAGTATCAAGTACTGAATCATAATGAGGAATTTATGATATGATTTTTGAGTTATGAGATTAACATGCATTATGCTAGAAATGTAAGGCTTGTTTAATAATGGATTTTTTTTTAATTAAAAAATAAGCTAGTTTAAACCTCCATGGGTTGGCCTAGTAGTCAAAAGGGTGTGATTTAGAGGTCATTACTTCAAACCATGCTGGCCACCTATTTAGGATACTCTCCTACAAATTTTCTGATATCAAACGTTGTCGGGTCAGGTGGTTGTTCTCAATGTGCGCAGCTAGTCTGAACACTCGTAGTTACAAAAAAGTTTAGTTTGCTAACAATTTCAGACTAGGCTGTAGTTACTTGATTTTAAAAGGACTAATTGGGAAGATTCACACAGTATGAGTATCATACAAGACAAATTTGCACAAAGAATAAAACGTGAAAGGTTTCTTGTAAAAATTATGTGAATTTTACGATCTTATCGAGATCATAATTGGAGTTTTGAATCAACTGTATTCAAGAATAGTTAACATACAAAAGAGGAACACATGTTCCTGCTTGTTCTTGTTGGTAATTATCTTTAAAATTTGGTGCTCAAGGGATAGCTTGTTTAGAAATTTTGTACAGTTTCATACACTATCATAGTTGGTGTTAAGTGGAATGAGGATTATTGTCATCAGAAATTATTAAATTAATCACAAAAAGTAAAAAGTAAAAAGAGAAAAATTGATGATCATTATCAAAGTCAATAATTCAGCATTCATTTGAAAAAAAAAAGCTATATTTGCCATTAGTTTTATAAAAATACATCACAGTCTGCTTAATAATTAATCTAAGTCAAATTGTAAGTGGTGGCTTCATTTTCTAAATCATTTATTTGCAAGTCGTATGTGTTATCTTCGTACCAATTCAAATTCTTTAATATTTAATTTAACCTCACTAACAGTCATAGCAAATTACAGGTGGGAGTGCCTGTTTATACGGCAGGCACTGAGGTTAAACCTTCGGACATTGCTAAACAAGGTTTAGAAGAGGCCCGAAAAAAGAAAGTTGATGTCGTAATCGTGGATACAGCAGGAAGGCTTCAGGTCTCATTCTGTTTGTTGCAAAATAATACATAGGTGGTTCATTATAATATGTTATTCAAATTGTCTATGATTAGATTTATTAGTTTTTTTTTCTTTTTTGTGGAAAAATTTCTTCATTTTAACAGATAGACAGAGCCATGATGGATGAACTAAAAGAAGTGAAACGAGTTATCAATCCTACTGAAGTTCTCCTTGTTGTGGATGCAATGACTGGTCAAGAAGCTGCAGGTACTTCAAATAACATGCTGGAAAAACCAAAGTATTAAAATGAATATATCTTCATTAACCTCATCACCATCTCGTGTGCTTTTGCAGCCTTGGTCACAACATTCAACATAGAGATAGGAATCACAGGTGCTATTCTTACAAAGCTAGATGGAGATTCAAGAGGTGGAGCAGCTTTGAGTGTCAGAGAGGTACATCCTGTCACCTTTTTGGTATTTTATTTAATTGCACAAGCTCTGCATGTATGGTGCTTCCATAATTAATTTATTAGGTTTTTTCTTTTCTTTTCGGTTTTATGTTTTATGAGTGATTTAATATCTTAAAAAAAATTCACAATGGCGCTGAATTTAGTGATCTAGATTGTTTGTCAATTGAATTGTTACAGGTATCAGGAAAGCCAATCAAACTTGTGGGACGTGGAGAGCGTATGGAGGACCTTGAACCGTTTTACCCAGATCGTATGGCAGGAAGAATCTTAGGAATGGGTGATGTTTTATCTTTTGTTGAAAAGGCACAAGAAGTCGTAAGTTGGATTGTATTCTGCCTGTGCTTTTAGAGAGGAATTCTGTAGTTTTTTAATCAACTGTATGTATAGATGCGCCAAGAAGATGCAGAGGATTTGCAAAAGAAGATAATGAGTGCAAAATTTGACTTCAATGATTTCTTGAAGCAAACTGGTGCAGTTGCCCGCATGGGTTCTATGACTCGTGTTATTGGAATGATCCCTGGTATGGGGAAGGTGAGAATCCAAATTTTCTGAACTTCTCCATGATAATATTTGATGACGGATTACTTGTATTTCAATTCACAAATAATTCAAAGTTAATCAGGCATCGCTGGAGCCTGGTTTCAGTACCTGAAGTTTATTGCCCTGTGCATTGTTTAATTTGTTGCATTTTTCTGCTCAACTAATCACTCTGGATGTTTATTGCTTGTAGGTCACTCCTGCCCAGGTTCGAGAAGCAGAGAAAAGTTTGAAAATAATGGAAGCAATGATTGAAGCTATGACTCCTGGTATTACCTTGTCTTCTTTGGTTTTTTCGTTCGTCCATGATTTAGAGTTGGATAACGGATCATGCATAAGACTGGACGCTTGTGGATTTTAAGCATTTATCGGCTTTTATATCATGAGAGATCGTGCATGACAATAGCTGACTTGATTGTATTAGCCTTTTGTTATGTGAGAAGACTTCTCCTTTATTCTGATTGAATAGGGACAAAACTTATCATTATCTTGTGTGGTAATGTATCAAACTAAGATGCCGAATAAATTTGACTTAAAGCAACCGTCATTTTTTTTACCACAATAGCGTTTTGTCTATTCAAATATGTAAAATATGTTCCTTCTGCTTTTCTCATGAACCTTTTTTCTATCTGTCACTTTTTCACCTGTTTAATGACAGAGGAACGGGAAAAGCCCGAATTGTTGGCAGAATCACCTGTAAGGAGGAAAAGAGTTGCTCAAGATTCGGGGAAAACGGAGCAGCAGGTATCCTGAGCTCTTATTTAATGTTAAGATTGTTCACCATTTTCATGTTGGCAGTCTCCCTCTGCTGTCCCTGCCCCCCTCTTTGCCTCCACGACGATTAATATGAGAATCTGTTGATGAAGTTGATTTAATGAAATTCTAGGTGAGCCAACTTGTTGCCCAACTCTTCCAAATGCGTGTTCGTATGAAGAATTTGATGGGTGTAATGGAAGGTGGATCAATTCCTGCATTGAACAATCTTGAAGAAGCGCTTAAAGCCGAACAAAAGGTGCCCTGTTTGTTTGTTTCTTCGGTTTTCTCTATATTTGACCTTAAGTGCAGTTCAAACTGGAAGAACTAATCTTTTTTCCTCTTCATAAATTATTCAGTTCTTTTTTAGACACGTGATATGAAAATTGTGTCCCTATTCAATGCAAATGATGTTTTATGGTTACTTCTTCATCAGGCACCCCCGGGAACTGCACGAAGAAAGCGAAAATCGGAATCACGAAAGCAGTTTGTAAACTCAGGAATGAGGCCAAGTCCTCGTGGATTTGGGACTGGAAATTAGGTGAAATCTTGACCAGGTTAATCCAAATTTTGGTTCAAAGCTCGTATCAGTTTGTTGTTTCTGCTTGGAGATCTTTACTTTACTATCAAGTCAGATATTCCAAGTTCTTTATTCTATAATTTTGTCACAATTTCCAGCAGTAGGTAATGAAATGGTTATTTAATGTATTGTATGCTATTAAATGATTTTAAGTTTAGGATTAGAGTTATCATATTAATCATAGAAACATCATATTTGGAGAGGCTTTGTCATTTGTTCAGAAATAAATTCTTAAAAAAAAAAATTAGGCTAAGAATTAAAAACAATAATTGCATGACTTTTTAATCTTATATAAGGTCAGCTTTGACTTTGATTTTGACTTTTTTTTTTCATTGTATTTTTTTTCCAAGTAATCAGGTGACTATTAAGAGTCAACTACTCAAAAAGTAAAGTTATTATTAATTAACAAACTTAACATAAGATACTCAGAAAAAAAAACTCATTTATATCAAACTTGTTTTGGCAAAGATATGTTGTTTTGATGAAACTGAACCAGTGATGGATATTAAACCAATTGACTTTTTTTTTTCTTAGCAATAACTTTCTATTTGAAATCATGTGAACGTATAATGAAAATTAATTAGTGAGTAACACATTTATTAAGTATTTAAAGTGATATTTAATTTAGGGTAATTTTCATATATACCCTTTAAACAATTCAAATTATAAAAAATGTCTCCATATTATAAGAAATTTCAAAACTACCGTAAAATAATAACTATTGCTGATTAATTGGTGAAATCTGACTATAAGTGTAAGTGAAAACTGTCAATTAAAAGCAAAAAAAACAAACTAAAATTTTAATTAGAAATTAAAAAAATACTTAATTTAAGGGTACGTGTCATAATTTTATATAAATTTAAAGTCATGGACTATCGATTACGTGTGGTATGCTAATTATATACGGCCACCCCACCTATTTCTAGTAGGGATAATGAGAACCTCGAGGAATATTATAAATTCACTAGACTAGCAGTAAAAATGAATCAATTTGAAAATAAAAAAACAAAATAGGTTTAAGAAAGAATTTAAGACCAATTAAAGAATAATATTAACCACTAAAAACTAATTCAAAATTGAAAATAATTATCGCCAAAAATGATCCACCAACGTGATTATACCCAGTGGCGAGGCCACAATTTTTTTTTGGGAGGGACAAAATTACGTATAAAAAACAGGTCGTATAAAATGATGATTCGACATCCATTTTTATATATTACAATTTATAAATAGATAAAAGAAACTTTATAAAATGTAAACCATTTTTTTTTGTTATATTTGATTCAAATAGTTAAGAATTTTTTGTTTTGACTTTTGTTCTAATATAAAATTAACAAACTATTTTTTTTTTTGTTAAAAATTATGTTTAATTATAAAAGTATATATGTCTTCATAATATAAACAAATTTCAAAATAATTTCTTATTTTATAAAAGAAATTGATAGTTCATTTCTTTGTTTTATATATTTTTAAGTTAATCAAAATAAATCAAACTATTTATTAACATTGAGCCTAATATTATCACCACATCATTACCGTATAAAAAATAAAAATAAAAATATTATTTAATTAATATTTAACAATAAATAATGCTATGTATGAATCATGAATAAGTGCAACAAAAATTATCAAGAAAAATAAATAATAGTCTTATCTACTAAAACATATATTTAAAACAATAAAAACAGACATTAATGAAGAATAACATCCTTCCAATTTGTTCCCAAATGACTATTGTAGAGAAAGTTTATTTTTAAAAGAATTAATTGTCCCTCAACAGGCATTTTTTAGGGGGGCAAAATTGAAATTTTAAATAAAATTATATGTAGGTGAGGTAATTTTGATATTTCATGGTGTGTCGAATATTTTTTAGGGATAAATACAAAATAGACCCCTGCACTTTAGGTTATTGTTAAATCATACTCTGCATATTTTTTAAAAAAAAAGTACTACTGCGCTTTAGTAAAATTACAAATCACACCCTTCAATCGATTAGTTTTAACGAAATTGAGATACATTTATATTCTACGTATATCATGTATTATTATTTCATGAAAAAAAAAAAAACAACAACAACAACAAAAATTAACAGCTGTGTAGAATTTTAGAATAAACTCTTATGTTAATAAGATGAAGATGTAAAATCTATAAATTCACACTCAAATGTTCAAATTTTTCGAAATTTTTAATGGTTTTGGAACACGTGGTATGTGTATAATATAGACGTATCTCAATTTCGTTAAAACTAATTGATAGAAGGGTGTGATTTGCAATTTTCTTTAAGTGTAGGGGTATTTTAAAACAAAAAAAAAGTGTAGGGTATGATTTAACAATAATCCAAAGTACAAGGGTGTATTTTACATTTATCCCTATTTTTTATACACAACTTTTTACTATCGACCATATGTATTTTGCATTTATCCCCCTTTTTTATACTACATGGATATGATTTGTCATTTCAAGCCACATGAGGTGTTCATGCATTTGACAAAAACTCCATAGGCTTTATTTGTATTTTACCCTTATTTTTATGTTTCTAACTAAGACATTTTAAATTAAAATTTAATAAATTTTCAAGTTTTTATTTTATTTATTTTAATTTTGATAAATTCATTACATAATGAAAGTTGTAAGAAAGTTATATTTTTGAAAATTTTGATTTTTTTTCTTTCTATTTTTGAAATCTAACATTTAAAAAATGTCATTTTTGAAAATACTCATAAATATAAACGGTGGTATTAAATTTTTCAGTACATAGAAAGCCAGTTTTTATAATCTATAGATTTTCATTTTCATTGAAAAAAAAAAGTGGTTGGCAAATTAACTAATTTTAATTACTAAATGGTGTGACACCATCCATTTCAATGGTATATCACTCAACAGTGAGACAAATGCCGATTAGGCGCGTACAACCTCCAAACGTCAATTAGACATATATAACCTCCAACTCTTACTTTAAGAGGCAAACTAAAAGCATCCTTAACAATCCTGTATATGAATCCGGTGATCCTTAAAATTCAAATGTGGCAATTTCTTAAAGACAGTGTCAGCTAAGGACTGATAAATAGTATAACATTACTTATTGAAATAGTTTATATGTTTACACAATTAAGATACAAAACTAAATAATTAGTAAATATGTTTACACAATTAAGATACAAGAGAATTCATGCTTAAAATACAATTATAGTGACAAGTTCAGAATTGGATAAATTATTAAGGGATGATTGACTCTAAAATAGCCATCAGGTAGACTGCAATTACAGAAATCAAAAGGAATGATTGGCGTTGGTGTTCTTCAAATGAAGGATGAGAAGTTCTCGGGCGGCTCAATCCAAATATTTTCAAAAGGATCTTGTTCTCCCCAATCATAACACTGCTTGCGCGGGAAGTATCGACATTCATCGAGAGAGAATGATATGCAGCGTTTTCCATAGAACCGAACTTTAGAGAAGTAAACACTATTTCTCATTATTCCCAGAAGATCGGTTCTCGAATGAGAGGTTAAGAAACTTGCGAAAAGTATAATCCCTTGAAGGGTTTTCATCTCTTCCCAAGCCATTTTGGTCTGGTCTAACTTGAATACAATGGGATTTTCACTAGAACATGTATATATCACAAATATTTCTCCTTCATGCTCAGCCATAAATTTTCCCTTCCACCAATTTTTGGCAAAAAAGTTGTCAGGACATTTAGGCGGAGGCACGGCAAGAACACTCCAGGTTAGTTCCGCTGTATCATACACCCCCAACCAACCGGTAAGACTAAGGCAATAAAAGATTCCACTGCAAAAAACAATCTTATTCCAAATGCTACTAACAAAAGGCAAGCGATTTTGGTAATTAACAGTGGTCCATGCTGTTGCCCCGGGATAACATGTGCTGATGGCAACACTCGTGGGGCTGTTGTGCTTAACTGTAAATAGTACACAGCTTGAGGAAGTTGGAGCACAAGAGAAGGCAACTATCTGATAAGATAACTCGAATCTTGGCACTTTGATCACCTCTCTAGTGAAGGGGTTAAAGAAGAAAATACGGTTAGACCTAGGTCTGTAAAGCAATAACCAACCATCTTTGGTGTAACAAACTCTAGATCCATTCAACTCAGGTAACTCAATGGAATGTGTTTTCCGATAAGATGGGTCGTAAAAGTCGTATATATTTCCAGATTTTGGAAAGTACATAAGCCACGGCGACTGGTTTACCACTCGGACAGAAGCAGCAACTAAGTGCCATCTCTTGCATACTATGGAGGCACGGATATTATCTTCTAAGGTGAGAAGAGACAGAATAAATTCTAAAAGTTCTATAGGAAGGTCAAGCCATGACTGAAGCTCCAATTTTTCAAACTTCTTCGCTGTTGATGTTCGTTTACCATCTGTCATAGCTTCAGCTAACCTACACTACACAGTACACGTTTAAAAACCTGATGAATTGTAGAGAGAATCAAATAGAATCCATTAGAAGTCTCACAAGTGAAAATGAAATTATATATCATCTAAACAAACTAAAAGTCGTGCTATTGCAAATCATTTATGTGAATAAGCAACCGTAACTTCGTAGTTATACTCTTGCATTCGATATGAAGCCAAAAAGATAATCCATTAATTTACAAATAGATAACCCAGAAGCACAACATACCAAACATATCCTAAGTTTAAAAAGAAAAATCATTGAATGAATATAAAAGAATAAAATTGGCAACTCCGAAAAAAATATTGACAAAAATTCTGCAAATATTTTTCAGGCAAAAATGAATTGGCTTCTACATACTCAGAATTCAACCTCATAATCAACAAATTCAAGCTTCTACATTCTAATCAAAGCTCAATTTCACCAATACACCTAAAATTAGGTCATGGCCACAAATAAAAATTCAAACCCATATGAAAAAAACTAACAAAGACGAAAAATTTGCATCAATATCTATTACATAAGCTCATTATTAAGCTAAAATGAGTAAAAAAAAAAAAAAAAAGATAGAAACCCCAAAATTTGTGATCTAAATTTTGAGCCAGCAGATTAATTTCAATCAACCAACTCCAAAAAAAACAAAAGTTCTAAAGTACAGTCAATCTTACAATTTCAATTTCCTCTTCTTCACCGCCATAGCTAAAAATCAGAAGAAGAAGCTTTTCTTCCCTAATTGAGAGAGAAAATAATTTATTAGGAAAGACTGTCAGAATGAAAAAGAAGAGAAAATATCAAAGCGGTTCTATACATATATATATATTGAGTAAAGGAGAATCGTGTGGCTCCATGACCCTGAAGAATCGTGGCTATTAGCTGACCGACTGATGCATTTAATGTTTTTCTCTTCTCTTTTCGTCTTCTTCTTCTCCATATTATAACAATTTTTTTTTTAGAATCTCTTTAATGTTGATTTTTCTTTTTAGGAAATTAAAACTTAACGGTACCTTTATAGATTTTATTTTTAAAAAAATAGTAAAATATTGATTTGGTTTAAAGTCATAATTTTTACTTTCATTAATTAAGGGATTTTTTTTAATTTTGTACTATTAATGATGATGGTTGTTTTTCTGTTTTTATTTGGGATGTTTAACTGAAATTCGATGAATTTTCAAATTTTGTTAATATTACGATTTTGATAAATTCGTTAAATAATAAAAGTTTACCAATACTATTTTTGGAATTTTTTTTGTTATTTTTTAGATTTATAATTTATAAAGTATCATAATTGGAGATACTCTTATTTAAGTTAAATTTATTAAAAAAAAATTTTGTATTTTAATATAAAGTTTTTATTAGCCACTACAAAAAAAAAAAGTCAATTTGCGACCAAAAGGTCGTTTTTATTGTAGAATGCGACAAAAAAAGCGACCAATATGGTGGTGGCAAAAAAGCTGGGCAGTCCTGAATTTGTGCGACTGGATAGTCACAAAAATACGATAGACCAAGCATGTTTGGTCGCAAAAAAGTCAACATTTTGAAAAAACGACCAAATGGTCGCTTAAAAAAGTGACCATCTGGTCGTAATTTAAGTTGAAGACAAGTGACCAGTTGGTCACATGCAACAGTGACTACGTGGTCGTTTTTATAAGCGACCAAATGGTCACTTTTGGACTCAACCAAAATGCGACCAGATGGTCGTCTTTTTAGGGATAAAATATGACCATCTGGTCGTAATGTAACTTGAAAAAAAGTGATCAGTTGGTCACATGAAGCAGTGACCACATGGTCTTTTATAAGCGACCAAGTGGTCATTTTTGTACTCAGACAAAATGCGACCAGATGGTCGCTTATCTTAAGATAAATGCGATCATCTGGTCGTATTTAATAAATACTTTATTTATTTATTTATTTAAATTACAATAATTAAAATTTAATATTAATTAAATTAATTAGTTAATTAATTATTATTTATTTAATTAAGTAATATTAAAATTTAATAACAAAAAATTGGAATGAAAATAAAAATATATTTAAATCAAATATTCAAAAAATGTTTTATACAGAAGAAAACATCCTAGAACTACTGCGGAGGGGCGGGGGGTGGCGGAGGAGGCGTCGATGATGAATGGCCATCGTCTAAGGATCTGAAGTACGCAGCCAAAGATGCTGTGACCTGGGCCTCGACCCGTGCCTGCATATCCGCCTCAATCCCAGCGACTCGAGAAACGAAGTCGTCGCGCATAGCGTCCATGTCCGTGTGAAGTTGCTGAACCTCCGCGCGCAGCTGCTGCTCAACCGGAGAAGGGCCGGAGCTAGTGCTCGCTCCGCTCCGCTGAGACCGGGGCACATCCGCGTAAAGGCGTCGCCCGTATGAGCCGAGCCCAGGAACTGATCCATCAGGCCAAACCGCTCCAGTAGCCTCCAAGAACGCCTCTCTACGGTCGTCCTAAGTCGGTTGCGAGTCTGGTGTGGGCAACCGCTGATTCAACGACTGCGTGAAACGTTCCTAAACATTTAAAATTCAGACAATAAAATAGTTAAGATATAAGTTAGGAAAAATTTTAAAGAAAAAAAAATAATTGAAAAAATTAGTAAATACCTGAACTTCTTTCGCCTTATCGTCGACGAACGTCCCGTCCTTCTTCGTGTGAAGAACGCGGTGCAGCTCATCGGGCGGGACATGACGACCGTGCTTCGCTTTCTAAAAATATTAGAGATTGAAGAAGAAAAAATAATAAATTAATAATTAATTGAAAAAAGAAAACAAGAAAAAAGTACGTAAAAAAACCAAAAAAAAAAACTTACCAATCGACGATTGTGCTCGTCGTGGGTCCGGGCCCCGGTTGTGTATTTGGTGGGATTCTTCGCGCGGTTTGCCTTATTCCTCCTTGACACTGCCATGCCCTCGAGAGTGCTCAAGCTCGCGATAAGCCGCGCGTGGTCCTCCGGGCTCATCCACACGGGGCGGTTTGCTGCTTGCTTTCTGCGCGCCCGGTACATGATGTCCTTGAATCGATCCCGGACGTGATTGTCCCATAGGGGGAACAATCTACCGTCCGTGATATCGGGATCGATAACAGGAAACTTGCCCTGAAAAAATTGAAATAAAAAATTGTTAAAGTAATAAAGTAATAAATTTATTTCTATAAATTTCAAAATTAATTAATTATAAAAATAAATGATGTTAATGAAATTAACAAAATTAAACTAAACTAATTAATTAAAACTAAGTAAACTAAATTTAAAGTTAAACTAAAACTAACTAAAAACTAAAACTAAAACTAACTTAAAATCTATACGAAAACTAACCTCGTAATAGAAACCGGGATTGGAGGTTTAGGGTTTTTAGGTTTAGAGTAGGAACGGGGAATGGGAACAGGGAAAAAATAACGGGGGACGGAACGGGGGAAAGAGAGAAAAGAAAGAAAAAAGAGAAAGAAAGGAAAAGGGAAACGGGGGAAAGGAAAACTGTGGGGATTTTAAATCAGATTTTGCGACCAAATGGTCGCAAATATGTAATCATGACCAGAAATGAAAGGTCGCGCGTGCTGGGGAAATTACGACCATCTGGTCGCAGTTTTATACATATTTGCGACCACCTGGTAGCATTTATTGAAAAAGCGACCATCTGGTCGCCACGTTGCCATTATCTAGAACAGCTATCATATCACGAGTCCCATCAAAAATTGCGACCAGATGGTCGCAATCGTGAAATTCACCGCCAAAAATTGCGACTAGAAGGTCGTAATATTTAAATTCACCGCCATAAATTTCATGAAAATTTAAATTTACCGCTCTGATTTGCGACCATATGGTCGTAATTTCACTTATGTTTTTTGAAAAATATAATTCTACTTTTCCACAAATGCGACCAACTGGTCGCCTTTACCTTCTAAATTACTACCATGTGGTCACCGTTTGTATTAAATTGCGACCACATGGTCGCAAATCTTAGTATATATTTTTTTTTATCATTTATTAAAAAAATAGTTTTAATAAATAAACACATACACAGTGAATAATAAAGTTACAAAATGTCTCATTCATCATCCTCAGTTTCTTCGCCCGTCGCTTCTTCTTCTATTTCTTCGTCGGATTCATCGTCTCAAAGAAGTCCGTCACATAAAGTCTTCTTCTTCTTCTTCTTTTTCTTCTTCTTCTTCTTCTGTTTCTTCATCAGATTCATCGTCTCGAATAAATTCAGCATCAATGTCACGTGCGTGAGAAGTGGAAGCATTTGTATCATCATCATGCAATGTTATCGTTCCATTGTTCAAAGGACGAACAGTACTTGCATTCTAACCATCGTCGATTGCACGACATCTTATCTCATCTTCTTGAAAAGCAACAGCTCCCTCTGCACCGTCGTCTTTCTCGGACAAGTTTTCTTCTACCTGTCATGGTTTAACTTTACAAACAACTAACCAATCTATCAGATCTCATCTATTAATCGGATAGTTCAGGTAATAAACTTGAATCGCCTGTGAAGCGAGGACAAACCTATCAGCGGTGCGCATATGCTTAGACTTGTTTACCTCAACGATTTGTAAATGATCAAGCTTACGAACTCCGCCTCGTCTGGTTGTCTCGAACCAAGTGCAGTTGAACAGAACAATGCGTTTTAGCGTCGGACTTGCATATTGAATCTCAAGAATCTCATCGATTACTCCGAAGTAATCATCTTCGTTTGTGCCGAATACATGACCTTTTATGCAAACACCACTGTTGTTTGTTGCCCTGTTAACTGAATGCGCCTTCGTTTGAAATCTATAACCGTTATCGACGTATCCAGTATACGACCTTGCAATCCATCCAGGTCCCTTTGCCAAAGAAATTATGCAAGGATCATCTACCGGTAATGTAGGGGAGTCAACCTGTCATTGTTCACATACAGTAATGTTAGGAAGATAGTAATTTTTTCAACAAATTGCCACAGTTTTTTTTTACAATTTAAAATAACTCACGTATGCACTGAACCAAGAACGAAACTCTTTGTCGATTATTGACCCCTCCTCAGCGGCTGTAAGACCAACTCGTGTCATTCGAACGTATAAGTTTAGAAATAATCTGTATGTTACAAAAATAGTTAGCAAATAGTTTGTAATTGTTTATACGATGAAATAATGTTAACTTACGAACTCACTCTATGTAAAGCTCAATCTCTGCGCAGTTGCATAACACGTATGTCTGCATTACGTGAAACTCAGAATCGGTCAACGGCCTACGCACTGATCTTCCAACTGTCATGCCAAGTTCCGTAAAAATCGACAAGTCGTTTATGTCAACACCTTCAAGTAAATTTTCGATAATGTTTCGTTGCGCTGGTCGAAACTGCTCTGCAATGTGTTGGTCAAAGTAGTATGAACAAAATGTGGTAGTCTCTTGTGTCAGGTACGCACTACAGATAGATCTTTCTACTCTTGCTTTATTTCCGACCGTCTTTTTCAACCGACATAAGTACCTGTGGGTAGGGTAGAATGTGTCGATATCACTGTACTTTATACGTGTACATTACAAGTTAACTGTGCTTACCTTTCAAATGGGTACATCCAGCGGTAATGTACCAGACCCCCTAAGATGCACTGGAAGATGCTCCATGGAGTCAAAAAAGCCAGGTGGGAACATTCGCTCCAACTTACAGATAATAATAGCGATCTCTGAACTCATTGAAGCGACAGTAGCTTCAGTCAGCTCAGTACATGTCAAGTCCCTGAAAAAAACACTCAACTGTGCTAGCAGCTCCCAATGTCTATTCTCTAGGAAACGGTCTGAACGCGATCGGCATCAATAGTTGCATGAACACATGACAGTCGTGGCTTTTCATCCCGAACTTGATATGCTTTTGACTTTCTATACACCGACTCAAATTCGAAACGTATTCGTCCGGGAATTTGATGGATTTGATCAACTCAAATAATGTTTTCTTTTCATCCGTCATCAACATGTACTTTGCTTTTGCGTAATTATCATTGTCGTCAGGCTCCAACTCAGGACAGTGACATATCTCCCGTATATCATAACGTGCCTTCAGATTGTCCTTTTTTTTCCCCAGAACATTCAAAATCGTATTGAAAATGTTGTCAAAGAAATTCTTCTCGATATGCATTACATCCAGATTGTGTCTAATCAGTAAATCTTCCCAATACGGTAGATCTTAAAAAATACTCCGCTTCTTCCAACCCGTGTTTTTCCAAGCCGCATTGTTTGCACTCTCTGCACCGTCCACTGTAATCTTCTGCATCCCTATAGCATCTATACCGTGAAGAATCTCCCTTCCACTATACATTGTCGGGGGGTATCGTTTCTTACTCGTCGACCCTTCTTCCAGTCAATGCCGTTTGAACGGAAAGTATGATTCAACGGTAAAAATCGATGGTGACAATCAAACCAACAAGTTTTCCGACCGTTTCTGAGATAAAATGCATCTGTGTCTAGCATGCAATGTGGACATGCGTATTTCCCCGCCGTACTCCACCTTTAAGAGGAGGAGATTGAGGTTCACACAATTAACTACACTAACTAAAGAAAGCAATAACAAAAGCTAAACACATACTCAAAAATGTATATGAAAGCAATTAAAGATCAACATACCTGACAACATTGAATACGCAGAGAAGTCACTGATCGTCCAGATTATGGCGCACATCAAGAAATTTTGTTTCTTCGAAATATCGTACGTCATAACACCGTCAGTCCACAACCTTTTCAACTCTGCAATAAGTGGTTGCAAATACACATCCAGTTTCTCTGTTTTGGACTTTTCGGCCCAGGTACGATCACTGTTAGAAAAATCACCGGGTCTCGCATGCACATCGAGGGAGGCAAGTTATATGGGGTTACCATGACTGGCCAAACTGAATATTGTGCCCCGGATGCCCCGAACGGGTTAAAGCCATCCGTGCATAAGCCCAATCTGACATTTCTCGGATCTTGTGCAAAATCCAGATGACAATTATTTAAATGCTTCCATGTCGCAGCATCTGAGGGATGTCTCATAACACCTTCATCCTGTAAATGCTCGTGATGTCATCTCATGTGCGAGGCTGTCAAATTCGATGCATACAACCGTTGCAGACGTGGGGCAGCGGTATATAGAACATGCTCTAGCAGGTATGTTGTACTGCGCCTTTATATTTAAAAGTTCTGTAGCAGCACCAAGTTGACTTACCTGACACCCATCGTACAATGGTCGGCTGGCTATCTCTAGCATCTCGTGCATCTTACGTGCTTCCGGATTCATTTCCTCTTCAACAACCCGTTCATCTTCGTCTATGTTTAAACTTTCACGGAAATTTTCATTGCCCCCATACTCTGCACCGTCAAGTATCATTTGTTGCATCTGACTATACTGTTGTTCATCATTCCGTTTTTCGACAACAATCTCTACATTCGAGCTGCTACCTTCGTATCGTCTCGATTCATGTAATGCAGCGTCGAACATTTCCTGTGTTCCCCCCTGAAACACACAGTGGTAATAATTCTGCACAAATCCCCGACTATAAAGATGAACCTTCACATCGGTAACTGGTATGATTCTCCTATTGTCGCATTTCCTGCACGGGTAACATAGCTTTCCACCATACTTTTCATAATAGACAGTTGTCATGCAAAACTCAACAAACTGTTCAACCCCAGCCACGAACTCATCGTTCAAATACCCATCTATCAAACGAACATACATTCACTCTCTCATTTTCTTTTTTCTTAATGATAACAAACAATGGGAGGAGGGGGTTTTACAATGGACTCCTCTGCTCATTTGCGACCAGATGGTAGTATTTTTGCTACCAACTGGTCGCATTTTCCCGCCATTTTCCTCACTGCACCGGGTCACATCATGTGACAGAATTTACGACCACATGGTCATTTATTTTGGTGACCACTTGGTAGCTTTTCTCCCACCTGCCCCGGGTCACATCAAGTCACAGCATTTACGACCACATGGTCACTTATTTTGGTGACCACTTGATAGCTTTTGTAACGACCCGAACTTTTAAGATAACTCATGCGCTAAACGAGGTTTTGAGATTGAAAATAACAAAAAAAAAAATTGTAAATATATAAATATACGTAAGTTTAGAATTTGTTAATCTTAACAATGTGATTTTGGTTCCTTTTGATTGTAGTAAATTTCTATAATAATAATAATAACAAATAAATAGATAGATAAAATTTGAGTTGAATCAATTTTGAGTATTAGAAATTGGATTAAATTTGTTTTGGAGAAATATTGTTTAATTAGTAGATCAAACTTATAATTAATTAATGAGAAATGGATGCATGGAGTCTTTGACTCTTTGGTGGGCTTGTAGTTGTTGGAGGGCCCAATTTGAAATTCTTATCCATTAGCCACCCTCTCCTTGATTTTAGGGCAAAACCCAATACCAATTGGAGAACATGTATTGACCATTTTCTTACAAACAAAAAAATTCCCTCCGTAGCTTCTTCTTGCGCCGCCCCATCACCTTGATGAAAGAAGAACTCATTTTCCTTGCATTCTTCTTCTCTTGCTAGCGCACCATTGGCCAAAAGAATCTTGGTGGAAAAAGCTCATCTTGGGAAAGATGATTCTTTAGTCAAGAAGATGAATAAAATAAATTTGCATTTCTTCATTTTTCCATCCTTTACCGTGGTTTTGGTGTGGTGATTAATTTTCTTTTATCTTCTTCCCATTTCTTGCTTGGAAGCTACGGTCAAGATTGTGGGAAAGGAGGACCATTTCTCTTCCATCACAAATAGTGGTGGATCCAATTGAACGTCTTAGCTTAATTGAGAATTGGCGGATTGTGTGGATTTAGTGTTTTGCGAAATTAGAGGTAGTAGTGGAGGTACTCCCGGCGCGGGACGATGTTGGCGTTGATGGCTAGGATTCATATATGCTTTAGGGTCGTTTTGAGTATATTGAAATTATATTTTACTTTAGTTTGATCTTTTTGTTTTTGTTTTGGAATTATAAATTTGCATCGTGAAGCCGAACTACTTTGATTTTAAATGATATATTTGAACTTGAGTTCCGGAACTCGATTTTAAATGAAGTTTATTTTGAGAATTTTATTTAAATTTTGATTGACTTCCGCTGCTTTAGTTATTTTAAATAAAAAGGGTCTGGTCGTCACAGCTTTTCTCCCATCAAATTGTTTATCTACCACTGGTCACTTAAAATCACAATATTTGCGACCATCTGGTCACTTAACAATGTGACCACATGGTAACTTCTTTTCCCCCAAATGTTTAAGCTACCATTGGTCATTAAAGGTCACCACAATTGCGACCATATGGTCACTTTTAATTGTGACCACTTGGTAGCTTTTCTCCCGCCAAATTTACGCGCCTTTTTTTGCTACTAAATGATATCTCGTGTCACATAATTGCGACCAAATGGTCGTCATTTTCAAGTGACCATATGGTCACTTTCTTCCCGCCAAAAATTCGCGCCATTTTTTATGACTACTTTTTTGCTTCGTCGCAATTTGGTCGTAAAAAAGTGACCATATGGTCGTTTTAAGTCAAACTTCACATTTACTACCATAGTGGTAGCCAAAAAAACTACCCAGTTCTTTGGTCGCAAATATCTGGTCGCAATTTAACTTTTTTTTTTGTTTTTGTAGTGAGCTAGTTTTGTTAGTTTTTGTAATTTTTAAATTTTGTAAGTTTTTACGATTTTTAAAAAATCATTAAATAATAAAAGTTTTCGAATATTATATTTGATTTTTTTGTTGTTATTTTTGAGATTTACAATCTTGCAAATACCATTTTTAAAGAAATTTTTAAAGTTAAATTAATTAAATTATTTTTTTTATGTTTAAATAAACCAACTCGCTAAAGAAAAAAATCAACAAAACAACTTCAAACTCAGAATTCAACGTCATAATCCACAAATTTAAGCTTCAACATACTAATAAAAACTCAATTTCACCAATACACCTAAAATTGCGTCATATCTCCACAAATAAAAATTCAACCCATAAGAAAAAAACTAACAAGTTCATTATTAAGCTAAAATGAGTCAAAAAGGAAATAAGCCCCAAAATGTGTGATCCAAATTTTTAGCCAGTAGATTAATTTCAATTAACCAATTCCCAAAAAAAAAAAAAAAAAAAAAAAACCTTCAACAAAAAAAAGACTTGAGCAAAGTAAGTTCTAAAGTACCTCCTCAGTCTTCACATCCATAGACAAAAACCAGAAGAAGTTTTTCTCTAATTGCGAGATCCGGCAGCTGCAACCGTTGGTCAATCCGATCTAGCCAACTTTTTTTATGCCCAACTATCAAAAAACCTAGAATTACCATCGGACGAGTTTCAATGTTCGAATTTATTAGTGCTTGTTCTGTTCCTTGTGTAAGAAGAAATTTGATGAAAATGGTGATATCTTTATGTATGTGTAGATTATAATTTATGTATGGACAATCACATCCAATCATTGACCCGACAACTTCTACATGCATCGTGTAGTTTGCATTAATCAAGTTTAACTATTGACTTACCACATAATTAAAAAAACATATCAAATCGTCTTATAAATATGTGAGATAACCACAATCATAACATTGTTCATATTAAATAACTTTGTGTTAAATATTAAATCACAATTTATTAATTACGGGCATGAAAATGATGTGGACCCACAAATTATTATAGCATAAGATATGTCAAATCATATTTACTAGTCATAATTTCAACTAATCTACACATTTAAAAACCTAATTAAACTGTAAAAAAAAGAAGATAAAATGGGATTCATATACAAGTCTCACGAGTCAGAATGAAATTATGATATCATCTAAACAAACTAAAGGCTGCAATCTTTTATTTACATGACTTAAAACTATCAAGTAAATTAAAATTCGTGCTATTGTGAATCATTTATATGAATGAGTGACAACTGAAATTGATTGTTTGGTGAAATATTTACCCGATCTGATCCTAATTAAATGAAAATTTGTTTACAAGTTGATCTATATGATGACCAAACTAGCATATTGAAGTTTTATAAGACATAGTATTTTAGTCTTTTACATATATTATATTTTGTAGTTTTTATTTTTTAAAAATTAATGAAAAAAAAACCACGATTGAATTATACAGGTGGTGACAAATACCCTTAAATTATTTTTTAAACCCAATTCACTTGAACTATGTGGGCTATGATAGGTACTCACTTGAACTATTTTTTAAGCAAATAGTTACCTCTGAACTATATGCGTTTTTGATAAATACCCCTCAAACTATTTTTTAAGTATATAGCCCCCTGAACTTTTATAAGTGTTTAAAATAAACCATTTTGTTTACACTCTTAAAATTTTATGTTTCACCTATTTACTTAGGTGACCTCATACTTGTAAAAAAAATGATGACATATATAAAAGTTTCAATTTAGCATTGAAAATTTATCTCAAGAAGATGAGTTACACGAGTTTTGACGCTCCAACTTATAAAATTGTAAGTTTCCTCCACTACAAATAAGAAGTCACACTAAAAAAATTGAATGTCAAGTAGTAGAAGACCTAATTTCACACATATCAAGTCATGTGTGCGTGTGGTAAGCGTGAAACAAAAAATTAACGGGTGTAATAAAATATATTGTTTTAATTTTAAATTTTAGAAGTATTTGCTTAAAAAAATAGCTTGAAGGTACTTGTCACAACCCACATAGTTTAAGGGTTTTTTTTTTTTTAAATAATAATTCAGGAGAGTACGTATTTGTCACTACCCACATGATTGAAGGTTGGTTTTTGTTTTATTCTAAAAGAAATTATAATAATTAGGATGAATACTTTAAATTTGAAAAAAAAAAAATCTTTCATATGTGATAATATAGTTCCAATGTCATATTCATATATGATAGTCATGTATGTTATAATTTATCATCATAAATTTATTTATTCCTTTTAAAATTTATTCATTGATCTACAGTGGATATTTAACCAAATAATGGATTTATCTCTTATATTTTTAGCAAAATTTTTAAAGTTGGAATTCAATTACTTATACTTTTTTAATACGATTATTAATACATTAAGTTAAGAATAAGTATATATCATGCAATTGCAACTAGCCACCTTCAAGTTCATACGTACTCTTTAATTTGTAAAAAAAGAAATTGTTGCATTTAGCCTTTTTATATAATTAAATTTACAAAAATATTTTTTCTGGTGATTTGATTGTGTTGTATTTGAATGCATTGAATCATGAAAACAATAGTGATTGTGCTGTCTAAAGTGTAAAACTTGTTGTGGCACCAAAAGTCAAATATTTTGATTGACTTTTCCATAAATTTAGGCTCTTATTTCTTCAATGGCCAAATAGGACTGCAAAAATAGTCTTTAAATTATGCTTAAAAGTTCAATCATTCTTTGCTTTCCCCACCCTTTTTTTTACCGAATTAATATGAATCAATCCTATAATATGAAAATAATTATATTTGCACAAGTTAAAAAAAAGAACTATTTAAAAATAATATTTTTTTTTTTTATGTATTATGGTTTTGATTATGTTTTGAAGATTTTGATTGAAGAAATGAGGGGATTTTTTTTCTCCTTGATAAAAAAGGAGAGGATGTTTCAAACATGAATTCAATATTTAAATAAAATAACATAAAAGTTAATTATTAATTGTTATTAATTAATATATTAATAAACAAAATATCATACTAATAAATTATACGTTAGATGGGATATACTTCTTTGAACAACATTATTTATCGTGAGATGAGGGGAAAGAAATCTCAAAATGAAGCCTAAATTAATTTAACGAGTGATGAAAAACTCCCTAATAAAAAAAAAACCATTTAAATTTTTTATTGCCACTAGTCAATTTTTCTTCTAGAAGAGATTCATTTAACGAAAATAATAAATTTGATACAAAAATCTAACACCGAATGCCGTGAAAATGATAAATAAGTTTGAAAATAAAAATATTAAAGTTAAAGTGGTGAGTAAGTAAGAACGGTCAAGAGTCAAATTAAATAATTGATTAAATATCTTTTAATTAATTTTATAATATTAATTAATGAACATGATACTAAAAATTAATTTTAAACTTTCTTATTTTTATATAATTATAAAATTATATTTTTAATTTCTTATGTTACAGTAAATTCAATTTTATTACCCCAGCTATTTGATTTAATAGAATAAAAAATGTTCAATTAATTTTAAGATATTTGAAAAAAAAATTAAGTTGGTTTTTTATTTATTAAAAATTAAAAAATTAATTAATTATCAAGTATTTTGTTTTTTTTAAAGATAAATGATAAAAAGCCAAAAGTAGAAACGAAATGATCAAACAAATCTAATAAACATAATCTAAAAACTCGGGCACAAAAATGCAATTTGCCCCCTTTTTTTTCACTTTAAAAATGTAAAATTTTATTATATTTAAATAATTTCATTCTAATATATAAAAGATACTATTCTACATTTCTAGAAATGGCTTTCGTTGCGGATTGACGCAGCTACTGAACAACGCAACAATTCAATCGCCCATTAAAAATGTACTTAATTTTATTTTTTTTAGATTTAGGGGCGAAGATAATTTAATAAAAACAAAGTTGGTAAGTTTAAACGAATAGTTATACTAAAAAAACTCAATCTATTCAAGTAAAATTTAGAAGTATTATCAAGAATATCCACATTAATTCACATTTATTCACTAATATCGATTGTGTTTTTTTAATATCAATTTTGCCCAAAAAACACCATAAATGGCGGTGATCCCATGTTTTCCGTTTTGAACAATTACCATCACGCCCTTTCCTTAAATGTTGTATACCATAATAAATAGAGGGCAGAAAACGTCTTTTCATTTTTCCCTTAAACGGCGCGTGGAGTTAAAATGGGTAAGTTTGCTAATTTATAAATCATATAAGTATTAATGCTATTATACCTATTTATTATGGTCTAATATGAAATTAACCCTAAAATTTATATCAACTTTTCCTAACTTATTTTAGGGAAATTTGTTCATATGAGGTGATGAGAGGTAAGATCGAAGAAAAATTCCTAATCCATGACAAGATTTAGACGAGACAACTCTATAGAGATTTTATAATTATAATTAATAAATTAATAATTTTAAAGGGACAATAATATTCAAATTACTTTTTTTGGTCTAATTTTATCAATTTGTAAAGTTTAAGTGGCCATTTACTCAAATTAAAAGTTTAAAAATATAAGTGTAACAACGTCTATAATTTATGAGTCGTTTTGTATAATTTTCTCTTCCTTGAATTTAATGTATTCAAGCTCTTATTTTTGCAATTTTAGCAAAAATAAAATGAGAAGTAAATACTAATACATAATCAGTTAAGTATATTTATATTGAAATTTTATTAGTTGAATTATCTGTAAACAATGGACACCTCCGCCTTAAGGTAGAAGTTCGGGCAAACTTCTTTAGTGTAACATACAAAGAAAATTAAATATTCATTTGAACGGAATTTAAGAAAAAGGAAAGATTATATCGAACAAGGAAATTCCACTTTTCATTCATAAGAGTATTACTAACAAATTTAAACTCAACTATTTTGAATTGGGTCTACACAAATTTATTCTTTTTAAAAAAAAAGTTAAAATTAAATTGTAACATATAATTACCGTTTTTTTAACATAAAAAATAAATAGATATGAGAGAGATAACAAATCAACTAAATATTTACTTATTACATAGTTACACCATATATATTACTATATTTGCATGCGTAATTTGAGTGTTTAATTTAAATTTATGTAATCTAAGTTTTTTTTCCTTCTAAAATTTATATCAAATAGAGGAAGAAGAGGAGACTAAGTTTAGGATCGTGGGAGGGAACTCCAATACAAAAATAAAATAAAATAAAAATTATACTCTATTATGGAGTTAAGAATATAAAAACTAATTTATGTATTATTTACCCTTTTTACAATTTTATTTATAGATATTTGAGAGAGGAGAAACTTAAACTTTCGGATATGCCTAACCAGTTGAGCTATACTCAAATTGACTTATGTATTGTGATAAAAGTAATTAGATTATGATAAGAGTAATTATATTATCTCATAATCAATAATGATAAAACCTAACCACTCCTAACAAACCTCTCTTACCAATCTTCCTAATTCCCAAATTTTTAGTTTTTAGTAGGGTTCTCTCTCCACCTAATTAGCGCCCGCAGCACACCGACGAAGACAAAAGAAAAAAGAAGAAAGAAATTTCAATAATCCTTTTCAAACAAGAAAAGCTATTTCCCTTTTTCAATTGGATTTTCTTTTCTTTCCTTTCCTTTTTTCCCTCTCAATTAGTCAATACCTTCTCTTTCTCTCTGTTTAATTTCTTTTTTTAACAATGCCACAATCCGATTCTCAAATCTTCTTCTCCGGCGATTCTTCCGATGATCGGAAAATCAACTTCCAAGCTACCGGAGACCATGAACAACCGCCATTGGAGGAGGTTAAAGATGAACCAGAGCTTCCTCCTGATTTCCCGCCAGAATCTTTCTGGCTTTCCAAGGATGCAGAATTCGACTGGTTCGATCGTAACGCTTTCTTCGAGCGTAAAGAATCGACTAAAGCGAGTTCTAATTCTATGAACTTGAATCCGAATTTGAATTTGAATCATCCTCAGGCTCAATCGAATTCGAATTCGCAGCGGTTTTCATTGAACTTGAAATCAAAAGCTTCGATCATCGGATTACCTAAGCCTCAGAATACTACTTACGTTGATTCGAAGAATCGGCGAAACTGCAAGTCTGGAAACATCCGATTGTTTCCGAAACGATCAGGATCGGGCGGTAAATCGGTTTCGTCATTGATCGAACCTTCTTCGCCGAAGGTATCGTGTATGGGAAGAGTGAGATCGAAGAAGGATCGGAATCGGCGGAAGAGTAATCAACACGCTTCGGAATCGGCGACGGTGCGGGAGAAAACGGTTGAGAAACAGAAGAAAGGATTATTCGCGAGTTTCCGCGATATTTTCCGGAGCGGTGGAAGAAGACAACCGGTTGTTGAACCAACTGCGTCACCTTCCGATGTTAATCCGCCGACAGCGACGGCGGAGTGGAGCATTGAGACTGAACCCCCCGGTTTGGGCGGGTTGAACCGGTTCGCGTCAGGAAGACGGTCTAGTTCGTGGAGTGTGGCGTAGGTTTGGCTCTTCGGTTCGTGGTTAGGGCACGCTAGTAGGGCCCACTGAAAGTGGGGACGTGATTGGGTGTTTGTTTCGTGGGACCTACTTTTTTCAAATTGTCGTTGGATGAAAGTCGCCGTTTTTGAAAAACGAGTTCTTTGAGCTTTGAAAGGTATAAACTAAAAACACCAATTTTCAGCATTTTGTTTTCGTTTTTTTTTGGGTTCAATTAAACGAAAAACGATGTGGTATTTGTATATACACGTTTTTGGAATGAGTAGTTGTAAATTCCCCTTTATTGTGATATGCTTTAGTAATAAGACAATTTGGTTTAGATTTTATTTATTTATTTTTGTGAATTCTCCACATGGATCTTCTTGCTTTACGAATTTTACAAATAATTTTATACATATGAGATTTCTATAGACATTAAGCAACCTTAACTCTTAAAAATGATGGATTTGGTGGGTGATTGGGGAAGTTTTTCTTTCACAAATTAAGTTTTTAGATAGCAATTCATCATGAAATTCAATCTCTCATGAATTGTTTGGTTCAAAATTTGATAATTAGATTGTGCTATTACTCTTGTTCATGTTTATTGGCTCTATGAATCTCTAAAATCAGGTAAATTGGGAAGACTTTCTCTCAAAAATTATAAATTTCTCATATCTAATCCTTTCCACAATTGATATGAATGTATAATTTTAAAATATTGAGATTGAAGGAACATAATATAAATAAATTAGTTTTTTTTTTTTGGTGTAGTTTGTGATAAATGTTAATGAATATAAAATAAATGATAGAACTTGATTGTATGATTAATTCCAAATAGTCTTTTGACTATATAACATTTCTTCTATTTAGTTCGCGGCGGCTCAAGTCTCTAATTTTGTTTCCCTCTTCTTACGGCACTGGCAGCTGCCTCTTGTGGACATTCATTGGTGAGCTTAGTCTCTCCACAATGAAAATCATATACTATGTACATTTCTTGAATTGATTTATTTTACTCTATTGGTTTCTTAAGTTACCATAAAAAAGGTTATAAAAATAAGTTTTTGACATTATTAAGATTTTTGTTAGTAAAGTATTTTTTTCACGAGTTTTAAAGTTTGTGTCTATGTCGTTTTTAGTCAATTTTGTCTATTTCGTCCTTGAGTTTTGAAAAATATGTTTATTTGGGTTCCTGAAATTTTAATCTGTGTCTATTTCATCCTCAAATTTTGAGAAATAAGGTTTATTTGATCCATGAAATTAGTTTTTAAACATCAATAAAAAATTTTTTTTACACTAATGAATCGAAAAATGAACAGTATGACCAAATTTAACTATTTGTCAAAGCTTGGGGATGACATAGACGCAAATTGAAAACTAATGGATTAAATAAATAATAACCTCAAAACCCAAATATTAAAAATGTATTTTTTAATAAGATATTACATAAATTTAGAGAGGAGACTCAAATCTTCGATTTCATAAGAAAATAGTCGATGTCTAACTATTTGAGCTATGTTTGAATTGATGATTGATAAGATTTAAGAAAACATGGTCAAATAGAAGTAGAAATATAATTAAATAATTATTTTTTAAAAAAATAAAAGAAAATTAAATTTTAAATAAATATTGATTGTCCGAAAGTTAACAAGGTAAAAAAATAATAGCTACTACAAAGTAGACTTGTAGACAGATGAGAAGTTTGAAACAAATGGACTGTTGACATGATGGCCAGATCAATTCATAGGGGGATTTTGTATGTGGATTATTATGCTTAATGATTATTAACAAGGTGTGCGTAAGTAGGTGATGATTTTTCAGAATTTGTACCATATTGACTTTATTTCCAATTTCCCATGATTCTCATTATGTAAAAAAAGACATTTCTAAAAGAAAATGATAGTGTCAGCCTTAGTTATTAAGAGCCCTTTCGTTAATATTTCTCGTTTCTATTTCTTGTTTCTTACTTTTATTTATTGTTTTCTTAAAAAAAAAATGTGTTTGGTAACTGTTTCTTATTTATTGTTTCTGAAAGAAAAAATAAAAATATTTTGAAAATGTTACAATTTTAAATGACATATTTAAAAATATTATATCAATATAATTTTTGGATATTTATAATATATTTTATAAGTCAAAACGGGACAATGTAATAATTTATCAATGTGTTGAAAATTTTGAAAACAAGAAAGAGAAATAAGAAACTAGAATTTGTTGTTTCTAAAATTTCTAAACAATTTTTTAAAAAAAGAAAGAAACAAGAAACAAGAAGAGTTATCAAACAACTTCATTTCCTAAAAAATGAGAAATAGAAACAGAAATTAGGAAGCTTACCAAACGGGCCCTAAGTCTTATTTATTTTGCCTTCTAACTTAATTTTTGAATATTTAATTTTTACTGATAACAATTGATTAGATATTAGAGTTCTCTCATAAAGTCGAAGGTTATTGATTAGACATTAGAGTTCTTTCTCATAAAGTTGAAGGTTATTATTAGACATCAGAATTTTATCTCATAAAGTTTAAGGTTTCTCTCTAACTAGATGTAATATATATATTTTTTAAAAAACATTAGTTTTTATTTAATTTTTAAAAGATAGATTGGGATATGGCATGGATCAAATAGTGTCCTTACTCCTAAGATTGAGAGTATCACCCTATAACCAAATCAACTACACTACAATTTTGATGGTTTTATTTAAGAAAAATTGCACAAACCATCCCTAAATTATAGGGGTTGTAACACTTACATTCTTAAATTTTTAAAGAAATTTGCCCCTTGAACTTGGACCGAAACAAATTTAATTTGTCAAATTATCCCCTTAAAGTTATTTTGTTACTAATAATTATTATAAAACCTTTATAGGGTCGTGTCCCTGCGGGTTCCCGTCTCATCTCGACCTCGTCCATTGACTCCAAATGCAAAACTCTTATTGGGGTCGGGAATGAAAATTATTCTCGGATCTTACATCTTCTCGTCCCGTTGATATTAGAGATGTATTTTTCATCTCTAAGATGATTTTTTAGGGTCTAATTTTAAAAGCTAATGAAGAAATTTGAAAAATTAAACTTTTTTGGGTCCATTTTTAACACTTTGTAAAGTTTCGGGGACTAATTGCTCAAATTAAAAGTTTAAAGATATAAGTATTATAACTTCTATAGTTCAAGGATGGTTTGTAGAATTTTTCCTTTTTTTATTGGAGATGGATATTGGATAATGGGTTTGGAGACGACAAATGTTGTATTTGGGTTCTTTTGGTTGGGCCTGTTATTTGGAGTTGGATGAAGTCTTGGGCTCAAAGCCATTACGAGTGAATTTAAGAAAATAAGAAATTTAAGTGGATAGTTTATTATTGTTTTTTTTTAAATGAAAATAAAAAATATAAAAAAAATACTTATTAATCATTGATGATTGTAATCAGTTTGTTCTTCTATTTATATTAATTGTTTAAATATGGATTGACACGAATCATATTACTCTGATATGTCATGAAAAAAACCGTTGATTAATATATTTACTTTTTATTATATTTGTAATTACTTTTCTTTTCAAACCTTACTTTCCCTATTTAAAACAAAGGAACAAATAATATTTTTAGAGATATTGTTTTATTATATAATTCAGTTATCATCCTCAAAAGTTTAACCTTTTTTCTAATTTTGTTCCTTAAGATTTTGAAAGTTTTATTTTTACCTCTCAAATTTTATCAAGTTCAAAACTCAATCCGTAATATTAAACTAACTTAAATTTTCTAATTAAAAAAATAACATGACCCATTGCACATGAACATATATTTTATATCTTAATCGATGATATAAATATTGATTAATAATTAAAAGAGTCGAACTATTTTTTAATTAAATACTAACTCAGATTTTAACCATAAAATGTGAATTTAGAACTTCTAAAAATTAAACATCATTTTTACAAGTAATTGATTAGAATCTATCTTATTTCAATTATGAGTATGTTTATTCAAGTCGTTTCCCCTCTTTCTATTTTCATTATTATATATCAAAATAGTATCAAAGGGAAACAACAAATATTCCCAAAACAATGTGCCTAAGAAAAAAAAGACAATCTTATATTATTATGCAGATAATTCTATACTCTTTTATAACTCAACTATTAGCTGGCGTGATACTTCATTATTCCCATTTTTAAATGAGTAGTTCAACTTCATTATTATATTATATATAAAAAGAAAAGACTATTTGAAAGTAATTATGTTTTTTAATTAATAAATATTAGTGAGGGTGTCCATTCTAAATCGTAATTCTTGGTTGTCATTGAAAACCTTAATTATATTCCTAGGATTAAGATAAAGGGGAGAGATGGTATGAGAGGTGTAGAGAGAATCGATGTTTAATATAAAAATAAGGGTAAAAGGTAAATAAATAAGCCATTGTCAAATGCATGAACAACTTATATGGTTTGAAAATGATAAGTCTCACCCCAGTAGTTCCAAATTATTCCAATGAGACCCCTTCCCTTCTACGTCATTAATTTTCTTTTAGCCATAACTTTTTCGTTTGAACTCCGATTTGAATGATTTAAGATGTTTTGGAATCCTCATTTCGGGCTCTAAGTTATGGTCAGTTCAAAACTCCTAAATCGTTAATAAATAAAAGATTTTATCATCATCAAAATACTAGGTATGATTTATACTATTAACACTTTTGGTTACTAATGATTTAGAATTTTTGAATTGATCATAACTTAGAGCCCGAAATGAGGATTCCAAAACATCTTGAATCATCCAAATCAGAGTTCAAACGAAGAAATTATGGCTAAAAGAAATTAATGGCGTTGAAGGGAAGATGTCTCTCATTGAGATAATTTGAAATTAAAGAGGTATGATTTGTAATTTTCAAATCACATGAGGTGTTCATGTATTTGACAAAAAACCATAGGGGACTTATTTGTATTTTACCTTAAAAATAATACAAACTGACCACTAAATACCACATCTTTGAAAATTATCAGTAATGATAATATGCCACCTCATTAAAAATAGGGTAAAATGCAAATAAGACCCCTGTGGTCTTTTCAAAATGCATGGACACCCCCTGTACTTTGAAAATGGCAAATCGCACCCCTGTGGTTCCAATTTTTTTCAATCAGACCCCTCCCCTTCAATGTCAATAATTTTCTTTTAGCCATAACTTCTTCGTTTGAACTCCGATTTGGATGATTCAAGATGTTTTGGAATCTTCATTTCCGGCTTTACATAATCTTAGCTTCGAAACTTTTAAATCATCAATAACCGAAAGAGTTAACGATGTCAATCATACCTAGTATTTCGATGTTAATAAAATCTTTTATTTATTAATGATTTCAAAGTTTTGAAGTGATATTTATGTAGAGCTTGAAATGAGGATTCTAAAACATCTTGAATCGTCCAAATCGGAGTTCAAACGAATAAGTTATGGTTAAAAGAAAATTATTGACATTGAAGGGGAGGGGTCTGATTGAAAAAAATTGGAACCACAGGGGTGCGATTTGCCATTTTCAAAGTACAGGGGGTGTCCATGCATTTTGAAAAGACCACAGGGGTCTTATTTGCATTTTGCCCTTAAAAATATTAGGACTAAAATCGCCAATTTTAAAATTACGAGAACCAAAACGAAACCAAACTCGACTATAGAGATAAAAAATGATAATTTACCATATAAAGTATATTTATTTTATGAATAAAATAAAAATATGTGAGATCTCACATTCCACAAGTATCTGATTATTGGGCCCATCAAATCCATATTTGAATCTTTAGCTAAAATATTTATTTGCTTTAGAACATATAATAAATCAAAAGTTGGTCGGCATGTCTCCACCAAGAGAGTGCAAGGGTGTCGAGAAAAACTTTGGTAACTTGATGTTGTATAATCTCTAGAATTGTGAAATAATTAAGGATTTATATAATTTTTGTTTAAATGCCAAAAGAAATAAGTTTTTTGAATTCTGGTATGACATAATAATACGTTAAGTAGATGATTTTAAGTTTGCATTCTGTATTAATTATTTTTTGAAAAAATATTTGAATAAACATGTATTTTTTAATAAAATTTATCTTAAATAGTATAAATCTGCATACTAAATACTAAAATGTCAGAACTTTTTAAAAATTACTCAATTAACATAATTATAGTTCAATAAATTATAAATTATTGAACTAATACTTTGTTCTTTTTCATGGGTATTTTCAATAAATTTGTATGTTTTTAGCTTTTTAAGTTCAAGTTCAATATCTATTTGATTGTTTTCATTATTATTTTCAATGAATTTATTCATTTTTTTTTAACTTTTGTTAGTTTAATAAATTATTGAACTATAGTTATGTTATTTGAGTAAATTTTAAAAAGTTCTGATATTTTAATAATTAATAGGTAAAATTATGTTATTTCAGTAATTGCCCATTGTTTCAATTATTTTAAATTTATATATGGAAAATACTTACGTT
Source organism: Gynostemma pentaphyllum (assembly GCA_028015215.1). NCBI lineage: Eukaryota > Viridiplantae > Streptophyta > Magnoliopsida > Cucurbitales > Cucurbitaceae > Gynostemma > Gynostemma pentaphyllum. The sequence goes on along the minus strand of CM051349.1, from coordinate 39,534,026 downwards.
CTCACTAGTCATGACTTTTCTTTGTGTTATATTCTCATTGGTTAAAACAAATCAGTGAGCACTCTGTATTTAACAAAAAATTATTTATTTATCATTCCTTATTATTTTCTAGCCAATAGAAAGTGAACATATTAAAAGTCAGGAGGAGTTCCTCCTCACCGAGGTAAGTACCTTTTTTATATATTAAAGAAATCTTATCTCAGAATAATTAAATTAATCTAATAAATAGATGTCTTAAAGAAATCAAATCCATTCAATAACCTATCTATCAAACTACCTCCTTTGTATTCTCATATACTCATATAGTTTTTTTTATTTTTAATCTCTATATAATTAATTGAACGTGATGAATCTCGTTAAGTTTTTTTAATCTTTGGTAATAAATATATAAAACTTGTTATTTACTTAGTAGTATGAAAAATGTAACCATATAGTATTTAATAATAATAATCTTAGGAAGACACGTGGCACGTGCTAAGCCAATGGTTGAACAATAAAGTGGAACAAAGAGGACTTTGGATTTTTCAGCTAACCGCCTCTTAATATAAGTCCTTAGGGCGGTGCCGTTGATCCATTGAGAGACAAGTGTCACAATCTTAAGTGCCACGTCAGACGAAAGTGGTTCCCACTTTGAAAAAGTCAAGTAGATACAAACAAAATAAAACCAAAATATATTTTTTCTTTTCAGTTTGTGGTCAAAAAGTGCATTTTTTTTCTCTCTTTTTAGTGAAAGAATGAGAAAGGAATAATGGGTAAATTTGAAAGTTGCCAATTGCTTGAGATTTTCTTTGAAAATGCAATGATGAGAAATGATCCCATTTGCCAAAGGAAAAGAAGAATAGTCTCATTCATGTACACTTACCCTTTTATTTTAACCTAATCAATCGTTTATATTTAATCTTGTTGGATTTATTTTGTATCCAAACTCATATTTTCTTCTTTCATATGATTATAGGTTCGAGTCTCCCTCAGTTTAGTATATTTTAAAAGCAAAATTTTGTATATACGTTTCTATTATATATCATATAATAATGAACTTTTGTAGAAGATATAAAATTTGTTTCATTAGTCAATGTATGTAAGTATTTAAAGTCTTTTCAATGATCTTGATGCAAAAAGGTGAGATGATTTGATTAGGATCTTTAGAATATACGCGACTTTTTATTTGGATGAATACAATTTTTTTTAAGTCTAATGATGTGTTTTGGGAAAATTGTGATGAAATAGTTAGGTTTCTTTAATAATATACTTCTATGTTTTTTTCTCTTTGTGGCTTGTTGACTAAGTAATCATATTGCTTTTATTCTCTTATTTTATTATTAATATTGATTTTACTGTATTAATTCCCACTTTCTCCCATAATCATTGAATAATATAAAATGAGAATTCATGAAAGAGTCCATTGTAAACTGATAAATAAACATAAGAAAAAGTCACTATAAGAAAAATGGGATTAGGTGACACTACACATTATTTTAGGTTACGCTTGTTTTAAAACTCACGGATGAACAGTGATAAGTAAAAAAATAAGACGTCACCTGTTCCCCCTTATAATATGTAGCGCTTAAAAAACTTAGAAAAAAGACAAAAACAGAAAGAAGCTCTCTCTCTCTCTGAAACGAAGAAACTCTCTCGAAGAAAAGAAGAAGCTCTCTCTCTCAAGCGCTCTCTCTCGAAGCTCTCTCTCAAACAAGCTCAAACGAAGTCGAATCGAAGGAAGCACACGGAATCGAAGTCGAATCGAAGGAAGAAGAATGATTTCGATTTGGTTTTGGTGAATCGAAGTATAATCAAGCCCTAATTTCACTTTGAATCCAAAGTGAAATTTCAAAGACCCTAAAATTGTAGAACCCTAAAATCGAAGTCTCTTCTCTCTTTCTCAGGTAATCTATCTTTTTTTTAACTATTCCTTCATCTTCTTCAGCGAACGCCCGTGCGTGAATGGGTTTAATGGAATCTCGATTTTTCATCTCGATTTTTCGATTTTTGGTTGTAGTGGTGAATTTCGATTTTGTAGAACCCTAAAAATCGAAGTCTCTATCTTCTGTGCGTATGCGTGTTCGTGTCTCTGTTTATTATCTTTTAATTTCAATTTGTCTGTTTATTTCCCTTCATTCTTTGTCGCGTATGCGTGTCTCTGTTTTTTTTTTTTAGTTTATCTCTTTTATTCTTCCTTTCTCTGTGGCACCCGATTCTTCACGATTCTATCTTTTCTTGAGAAAATCAAAAGTAAGAATATACATCTAAATACCTTGTTTTTCATTCCCAGATTAGATCATGGTTTTGAATCTTTCCTTCCCATTTCATTTCATTTATTTTGTTTTGATCTATTTTTTTTAAGAGCTACTGAAACATTATATTTTTCAGATTTTTTCTAGAATTTTCGAATCTTATGCTTAAATCTGTATTTATTTTGTTTGAAAGTGATGTTATTTTTCGAATCATGAATTTGATAATTTTAGTTTTCTGCTTTTTGTTGTTTCCAAGCTTTGGGGATATATTTTTTTTTTGTTACTGAAGGTTTTATCTTGTTTAATTTGTTACTGGATTGCAGTATATTGTGAGAGGAGGTAGAGATCTGTTCCCTTTGCTGCCAGAAGCATTCAAGGGGATTAAGCAAATTGGTGTTATTGGCTGGGGTTCTCAGGTATTGTTTTTAGTGATGATTTTTCTCTTTAGCCTACTTTGATTATGAATATTAGTGTAATGGATTTACTAGTAATTAGATGTCGGCCTTATACTGGATCTCTTTTCGACTCTTTTTGTTTTGCTTTCATTATCTTAATGAAATGAGCTTTTGAGTTGCTTTATAAATAAAAATAGTGGAATAGGTTTGTTCCAACTCATAATACATTATCACAAACAAAATTTAGTTAATCTGTCATGGAAAAGCTTAGTGGAAAAATGAATTAACCGACTACCGATAGTGCCATTTTCGCAATGTTTCTCTTCTCGATGTTTTATGGATATTATAGTATCAGTGTTTTGAGAAATCGAGCTGTTGTGTTCGTTTGCATGATGTCTGAGTGTGTGTGCATGGCTCTGGTTTGATGATATTTTTTTTTCTTTTGGTGAGAAGTAGTGTTCACTCAAATCTATATGGATCTCCTTTTGTTGTTCGTTTAGCACTCTAACCTTCCTTCATTGTACATGCATGTATTCATTTAATCAGGGACCTGCTTCAAGCTCAAAATTTGAAAGACTGCCTTGCGATATTAAATCTAATATTGTGGTTAAGGTGATTTGTTATTTTTTTACTTTACGTTTTGTCTGTCATTTCTAATTCTTCATTTGAATGCTATTTTCTGCTTTTATAATCATGTTATTGACTGATCATCTATATTAACATGTAATTTTTTTGTGCTTGATTTTTTATTATGCGATTGGTCTTAGGAAGGGATCTAGTTCTTTTGCGAAGCTCGTGCGGTTGGTTTTTCGAAGAGAATGGGACTCGGGTGATATATGGGAAACCATATCGGGAAGTGATCTTGTCTTGCTTCGATTTCGATTCAAACACAGTGTGAGTGGTCTAATTATGTACTTTGTTACTTCAAACTATTGGCTTATAGTCTGGGTGCCTATGGTCTGAATACCTGTGAAGCACTTGTGTAGTAGATATGGATGTTTGCTTGATTGCTTATTTAATATTTACTGGTGATTTTGAGGATTTAATGTCTCACAAATTTGACCTCCCCCTCCCAATAAAGAAATATTTTCGTTGTAAAAATTATTTTGGATGTTTTTCTTAAATCACTATAAGAAAAAGGACCTTAGGTGACGCTAACTATTTTAATAGGTTACGGTTTAAAAAAAAAACACGGAGGATTAACTTGAAATTTTTAGACGCGTCACCTATTCATAGGAAATAAAAAGCTCGTAAGTTTTTGGAATTGAAACTATAGAGGGGTCACATATTTAGGTAAGAGTCTTTTTGTGGTTCTATTCTCCTTGATTCGAACAAAGTAGTTGAAATGGTATTATTAGTCTTGACTTCATGCATGGAATTATTTTGATAGCTAATCATATAACCTTATTAATTAGTTAATGGTAAAGACTAAAAGAGAGTGTATCCAAACTTTCCTGTCATAAAAATCACAAATGGCAGAATCGTACTGCTTCCACTTCTCACTGTTCACAAAAGAGTGTAATTAAAGAATTAATTGGAATTCAGTCTGTCTCGTGATTCTTATCAAATTTTGAAAATGTAAAAAGTCAAACCAGGTTCAAGAAAATAGAGTCTTGCATTGCTAGCTATAAGATGTTTCTACGATGATTTTTAAATATATGACTGATTATCATCATAGCTAGCTATAAGAAATATGAGATTATGAGTAGCTACCCATTACAAATTGACTAGTTGTTTCATTCATCTTATGATGTAACTTTTGTTATTGTTTTGTGGTTTTCTTGCTGTTTTCCCATCTTTTGCTTCTCAGAAAACATCCTCAACTTACTATCAGAGGAGATTAAGAGCTTGATTCACTTATCAAGAGAACCATTGCTGAAGGTAGTGTAATTCTTCACATTCACAAATCACTTATTAACAAAGTCTCAATGGACTAAGACCATTACCTTGTGTTAAAGTTATTATGTTCAGCCTCATTTTTTCATCTTGAGTACATTTGCTTGATGTGCTTAACATTTTTTTACCTCAAAACTCAGTGACTAGAAGTGTAATTTACCTTTTTTTCTCTCTCATCATTTTGTTATTGAAATTGATGATAATTATAAATTGCTGTTACTTGAGGGATGAAATTAAAAAATTAAAAACTTTAGGGACGAAAGTGAAAGTCAGTGTTAATATTAAGGACACATTTATATATTTAGCCCCCATCATTTAAGTTATGAGTTGAGACCTTGGAAAATATTCAAGGTTTTTTTGTGAGTATGGTTTTTGAGCTTGAGTAATTCTTGTTTTTATTGATTCATCAAATGAAATAAAGATTCAGTGGTATGTTAATGAAACTCATTGAAAGATTTAGTGATAATAGTATTTGTTAAAAATTTATTGCCTTGTGCCATTCTGAGTCTTCTTTAACCTTGAAAATGTATCACTTTGTTTTCAACTTGTTTGATGATGATGATTCCGAAATGAAATAAAGACCATGACTGACCATCATGCTCTCTCCCTCCTTATTGTCTCTGTGTGTCATGCTACTTGTATTTATTTTATCGAAAATTTCACTACTAAATTTGATTACTCGTTATTATTGTTCATATCGATATCATGTGTATTTCTGAATCATTCATGGATATGGAGGAGATTAGTTTTTTGGTCTATTAAACTCTCTAAAAGCATGTGTTCATTTTTTTGACTTTGGATTAATGATGTTTGAACATTTTATCCTTGCGACTTTGGAAGCAAGTGGAACAACGGTTTTGTTGGTATGGTTAGTTGTTCAATGGGTTTTTGTGGAGGTTTAGAAATTCTTGTGTATATTCTAGTTTTTGAAAAGCATCATTTGTAATATTGTACTCTAAATTTGTGACGTATTCTTGTTATATATTGTATATAAAGTTTGTGGGTTATTCTTGTAATGACCATGTATTTACTCTTTATTATGTTGATTGATCAATATAAGGTTCATGGGTATCAAAAAGTCACTAAATGGTGATATTATTAAAATTATAATTTTTTTCCTCTAATTTGTTACTGAAGTTGACGGAAAACGTGTCACCTATTCGAATAGGTGACGTTTTTTTGACGTCACCTATTCGAATAGGTGACATTTTTTTGACGTCACCTATTGGAATAGGTGATGCCAAAAACGGGTCTCCCATTCGAATGGGTGACGCCAAAAACGGGTCACCCATTCGAATGGGTGACGCGTTTTTGGCGTCACCTATTCGAATGGGTGACGCGTTTTTGGCGTCACCCATTCGAATAGGTGACGCTTTTTTTAGACGTCACCTATTCGAATAGGTGACACTGCCATAGGTGACGCCCATAAAAGCGTCACCTATTCGAATAGGTGACGCCAAAAAAGCGTCACCTATTCCAAAATTTCTTATAGTGAGTGTTGTTAAATTTCCATATATATATTAAAAAAATTCTCATTAAGATTATAAAATAACATTCTTTTAATAATCTATGTAGTCTAGAAAATGATTAACCTATCTAGTGTCTAGTAACTTATTTAAAACATGATAGATTAACCTTTGAAGTTTTTAATGATTCTACAAGTTGGTCACTCAAGTTACGAAACAAACTTATTGAATGAGTCCTAATCAAATTCGGCATATATTCTTAAGAGAATAAAAAAATCATGTAATTTTTTTAAATTTTTATTCTGATATTTTTAAAAATATCACAATCACAAAATGTCATCTAGTGATTTTTTTTTTTAAAAAAAGCTACCCAATATTATAGCAAAATGACCAATCATATATATTCCTTATCGCTTAAAATTTTAATGTCAACTCTAATTAGTTAAAAAAACACACACAAATATATATTTATATGGAGAGAAAGAGAAGGAGATAAAATATATTCACTAAATTGATTTAAATTCTATTTTAGTTTTAAATTCATACAACTTTTCTATTTAGTCCTTAGTTTTAAAAAGTTATTTTATTTTAGTCCTTAAACTTTACCTAATATTTTGTATCCATCTCTATGTCTTATACTTGAATAAAAGGGAAACCTAACAAGTCAGTGAGAATAATCATAATCATTCGATAAAATTGAGAAACGAGAAAACAGTGAGATATAATTTATTGTCTTTAGCACTCGATAAAGATGGAGATAATTTTGATGAAAAATGGTGTTTGAAACTTCACACATAGTTATAAGGAGTGAGTTTTTTCGATTATCTTAAGTATACTTTGTAATGGATAATAGTGTCAAATGATTTTTTTAATTAAAGAAATGCAAAAAATAATAGAAGAAAACTTAAAACAGAAAGTTGTGAAAAATTTGTGGACACTAAAACAAAATTTTAAAAAATTCCAAAGATTAAAAAATTATGAAAAAATAAATAAAAACAGTTTTTAAATTAACTACATTTCAGAGTTTCCCCCCCCTAAAAATATCATTATAAAAGAAAATATTTTTTTAACGCAAGAATTTATTTTGGCAAATGAAAAAAAATAGTTATTTATTTGTTGATAAGGATGAGGGCATTAATGGAAGAAGAGGTTGATTAAAAGACACGCCCTCCTTTGGACACTCCTAAAATCCGGAAAATAAGCGGTAAGGTCGGTTTGGCCGGAGCATGCGAGCTTATTACTTCACGGATAATTTTTTAACGTGCGCTTTAACAGTTATTAAAAACACTTTTCTTTATTCAAAAAATACTTTTAAACAATTTTAAAAGTTATTCCAAACAATCACTTTATCAATAACTGCGGGTGTCCCTTGATATTTTCTTCTTTCAATTCAGATAAACTTTTTAGGAAGTTTAGATCGTTGAAAAGGAGGAATAGATTTGAACTTTCAACTCAATAGATGATATATAATATCAAGTTATACAACTTTAATTAGATGATGAGAATTTACAAGATATATTTTATAATTTTATTTTTAGATTTTGGTTTAGATATTTTAAATTATTCACCATCCCTTTAACATGTGTAATAAATATAAGGAAGTTTTAATAGATGATACTATTTTAAAAATATTAATAAATATGATAATTTTTTAATATGTTAATCACTAATCAATAATAATCACTATTTATAAAATAATATTTAAGTCAATTGATTGACCTCTCTTCACCCTTCCGAATGAAGTCATTTTCAAGCAGAAGTGTAAACCACAGAATTTGGTCTTAAGTTTAGGGAATTAATGTTAATTTCTTAGTCTGATTAATTTAGTTTTTTTTAATTGATTTATATATAATAGTTGGTTAAAGGTTACGTCTTCTGTTGATTTAATAAATGGATAATAGTAAAGAATCTGAGATATGAAGCAAACTCTAAGGAATTTTTAAATCGGTTTTTTTTTCTTCTTATATGATAAAAATATCATGACATTTTAATTTGGGGGATCACAATAATCACTTCGGTGAGTACTCTGTATTCAATATATTTTGTACATTTTTTTTATGTTTTGATTTTATATTACATATTTCGATTTTAATTCAATTTTGTAGATTCATTTTAATATATTATTTATAATCTTCCCTCTCATAAAAAGTGTTTTGTACATATGGTATATTAGGTACATCGTCCTCCATTTTGTAAGTGCGTTTAAGAAAAAAGTGAAGATGTACGCAATATGTGTAATATACATGTCATTTAATCTGCAATTAAAAAACAAAAGAGTGTTAATATTTACCCTCGTCATTTTTGTATATTCCGTATATTAAAGAATGAACATTTAGTAACAACAGAGCGGACTGAAAAAAACAGATAGTTATGTAGATTATATAACTATTCATTTAAAAAAAATAGCTATGATGAAAGAGGGTGTCTGTTGATCCTTTCGTTACTTATTTACGTATATTACAGAATATATATTTAGACAAACAGATAGACGTATATTATTTCAGGTGCTCTAGTTTTTTTGTGGCAATTGTTTAACAAAATAAAAATAGTGACTATTGATGTAAATGACAGGTTAAAAGTGTCATTTAGATCATTTCCATATATATATAATATTGAAAGTGTGTGAAAACTGAAATGTCCCATAAAATCAGTTCAATTGTGAAATACCCTTATATTTCATAGTAATAATCTCAATAAAATTTTAACAAGAGAAAGAAACTAGAGCACCTGAAGTTCTCACGAGAATATAAGTTTAAAACAAATATAAACTGAATAAAAAAAATGATATTTAAATCATAGTAATCCAGATAAGATATCAAATTTTTAATATGAAATTATATTCGAGTGTTTGAAGTTAATCCAATATTTTATTGAGATTTAAGAAAATAATGGTGGGCCAAAAAAGTCCTAGCTTGTAAATAACAAGAGAAGATTTGTATAATGGCCATTAGGAATTTTCCCATAGAGGTGGAAGGAAAAACATAATTTTCTACCTCCACTAGTAAAAAAGCAATGTAGAAATTAGAAATATTTTTTTTTTTTGAGAAAACAACAAAAAATATTATTAAGCATGCGTGTTGACAACATCACTCAAAACCTTATATTTATCTTTCTCCCTATCTTCCAATGTCCATGATTCATGCCCCCTTTCTCTTCCTATTTAAGTAAATTCTCTCTCCTTGTGGGCCTCTTTCTATTTTTTGAGTTTTTATTTTAAAAATATTTATTTTAGTTTTTAATCTTCTTTTGATTAGTGAAATCACAGTCTAAGAAAATATCATTTTTAAAATATTTCAAAACATTTACCTATTTTTAAAATTACTCATAAAAAATATCATTTATTCGATTTTTTTTTGTTTTTTTCTTATAAAGATTAAAAAGATGATAGGAGAGAAAAAATCAACTTGATTATACATCGTTTAGGTGGCTTAGGTATTTGACTAAATTAACCTTGTAATTGTTCCGAATTACAACACAGCCATCGTCACGATCTTTCTTCCCCTCTCTAGGATATTATAGAAAGATGATAATATCATTTTCAATGGTCCACTCAGTGAGCTTTTAGGTTATGTTTTGATCATTCAAAAGAGATTCTTTTTTTTTTTTTTTTAATTTAAAGCCTTGATACTTTATTCAAGCAACGTCAGGGTGACTGTTGTATAACATAAGAACAACCATATATATATATATATATATATATATATATATATATAATCAAAATTCACATTTATAAAGCTTTCAAATTTTGTAGTTTACCATGGAAAATAATATCTATGGTATATAATATCAAATAAAAATGGTAGAACTACCTCGATAATAAAGAGAATAGAGTTTCGAATCTCTCACTCCTTCATTCTCTTTTTTTTATGTATAAAAATGAATACATATTTTTTATAGTATCTATATTTTTAATTTTTGGTAGAAAGATATTTTTTAGCAATATATGTTTTAGTGGGAAAAACAAAAACAAAAAATAAGATGAATTATTGGAAACTATCTTTGAACTATTGTGTTGTTGCGTAAAAATGGAGAGGTTCCACATATGCAACGAACTTCGAATATGGGACGAGTCAGAGGTAGTGCAGCCTAACACCCTCCGATGCTAAAGTCAGAGCAAGCAGATCTAGTGTGCTAGAGAGAATTGTAGTAGAAATTAGTTACCTAATGAATGAATTTCTTCTCCTATTTATATGAGAGGAGGTTGATAACATCATCGTGCCATATGTCGCATCGGGATTGGGCCACGTGTTGCTTCCCAACGACGTGTCACGTGTTGGTTATGTCACGTTTCATCTTTTAGTTGAATACTCGTGTAATGTAGTTTCTTGGTCTTAGATATGTAGCCTTATTTGATGATATATAAACGTACTTTCTCAGGTGACGTAACTTTATCTTTCCAGGTGACGTAGACATGCCGATTGTGCATTCTTTGAACAAGTTGAGAAATTCCACGTGTACTAATATAATTTCACCCGCAACATATTATTTTATAACATATAAAGAAGATATTAATTACTAAAATTAATATAAGTTTTTTTTTCAATGTTGGGAAGTTTTATATAATATCAACTGGTATATAAACATTTTTTCTTATCAAATTTATCTATATATAAAAAATGTTTATCAACTAGTATAAGTTTTTTTTTTATCTAATAATAGAAATGTTTTTTTTAGTGTATTTTCATAAAGTAGAGATAATTAATTTTAGATTGGGAAATTACAATATTTATTTATTAAATTTTTTTTTAAAAGAAAGGAAAGTAGAGGAAAACTCGAGAGAATGTAAAGGAAAAGCATTATGTTTAGGGTTAGGGGTAGGGAGGGCAAATAGTGAATGTCGGATATTGATATTGGTAGACTCTTTCGCTCTTTCGGGGGTCAAGTCAACCGTATAAACGCAGTCCCATAATAGAAAAAAAAAGAAACCAAACAAAGTGGTCACCCTTTTGATTTAGTGGATCCCACACTCCACTCTCTTCTTTCGGTTGATCTCTCCCTCCCTACAATACAATGTGGTCCCCTAACCTCTTCTCTCACAATCAAACTAGTTAATAAGGTACCAATCAAATATTCAAATAAATTTTATAGAATTTATTTTTATAATTTATTCCTACATATCAAACACCTCGTTTAATATTAAGGTCGTTTGGGATAACTTTTCAATAAAAAACACTTTTAAACACTTTGAAAAACTTATACCGCACTAACTCTTAATATGTTTAGTTTCATATGATTTTGAAATGACAAAAAAAAAATTGTCTACATACATAATTGATTTCATTAAATTGATCGGTTTTGAGTCAATTTATAATTTCTTTAAAACGACATATCAGTCTATAATATTGATTGGTTTCATCGATATGTTTATAATAATTTAATGAAATATTAAAATTAATCAATTCTATATCGAAGGGTTACAAAATTCAGCTCAATCTTAGTCTTTACGAACCCTACTTACTCTTGATAATTCCATCTCAAACCAATTGACAAATGAGAGGAGTAGCCCAAATATCTTATAAACATTGTGAGTTCACTTCAACTCTTCGATGTGAGATTCTCAACATGTCACCTCAAGATAGCGTCTCTTTTGGGCTCACCATTCTTGGGTCAGATCCCACTTTTGGATCAAATGTCCGTTTAGGCTTGTTGGGCTCTGATACTATCTTGACAATCATAGAGTTCTATCTCAAAATCAATTGGCAATGAGAGAAGTAACTCAAGTATTTTATAAGCATTTTAAGTTCCATTCATTTTTCTGATGTAGGATTCTCAACACTTACCTATTATATATATATATATGAAAAAATTCACTAAAGGAAAGATTGGAAAAAAAATTATTTTTATGGTCCCAAACAGATTTGCCAATTTGAAAACTCTCTTTCCAGTAATGTGTATTATGGTATGTTACATTGCTGTAATAGGGACTCTAGTCTAGGACAACAAAAGGCCAATAAGATGAGGACCATCATAAGAGAGGTTTATTTCTTCAAATATATTATATAAATTTGGAAAGTGAGACTCAAACTTTCAATCTCAAGAAAAGTAAGTGTCTAACCGTCTTATCTATACTCAGATTGATTATCATGATAATTATTTTTTAACTGTTTAAGCTATATTGTCTATGGAACGCCTTTGTTTATATAAATAATTATATATTTATATTGCTTTAATAAATTATATAAAATATTTGTGTATTGTAAAAAAAAAAATTACACTTTAACTCATAATTATTAGAGTTTTTATTTTTTTTATCGTGCTATTTTTTAATATATAATTTTATTGATTTGAATTTTCTATTTACTTTTTATTGTTAATTTATTAGAATTCCTTTGTTTATATATTTATACTTTTCACAACTGATTTTTTTTTTCTGTTGAGAATCTCACATCGGAAAGATGTAGGGAACTCACAAGGTTTATAAACTCTAAGGGCCTCTCCTCTCATCACCAACTGGTTTTGAGATGGATGCCCACATTATTAATATGGTATCAGAGCCCAACAAGCCCAAACGGGCATTCGATCCAAAAATGGGATTCGACCCAAGAATGGTGAGCCCAAAAGAGGCACCATCTTGAGGGGGCATGTTGAGAATCCCACATCGGAAAGATGTAGGGAACTCACAAGGTTTATAAACTCAAAGGGCCTCTCCTCTCATCACCAATTGGTTTTGAGATGGATGCCCACATTATTAATATTTTCCTATTAAGTAAAGTTTTATTAATAACTTTTTTTTATTTAAATCAATTTTAAAATTATAAATGGCAGTCGTGATGATTCATCTCATCCTAATACAATGTTTTATGGGAAATTACATCGGGTAGAAAATTTTGATGTATTATTTGTAAAAATATCGACTCTAAAAACTATTTGTAAATATGACAATTTTTACTATGTTAATAAGTGATTAACAATGATTAATGTGTGTATCAGTGATTAAATTTGTGTAAAAATATGTGATTCATTACTAATTCACCCAATAAAAATTATTATATTTACAAATATCTTTTAGAGCAGATATTTTTATAAATATTGCTAAAAAAAATTGTTAATTTTGCAAATGCCCCGTGTTTTATATTGCATCTAAAAACTATGGCATCAACAAATTATTAAACTAAGTAATTACATTTTTTTTATCATTTTTATTCACCAATCACTAAAAACGTATAAAAGGGATAAATTCTACACGCTTAAATATCAGTATTCATATTCATAATTCTTTAATATAATTGAAAATTTTTATTGGGTGACAGATTTTTTGTATAAGATATATAAATATATCATTATTAAAATCTATTTATAAATAACAATTTTTACTTTGTTATTCATTTAATTAATATAGGGTCAACTCTTATATTCCTTGAACTTGTTTGATCAAGGTTTAAATAGGCTGAAACTCGATGACACGTGTAGTAACATAATTGATTGAAAGTGTAATGAATTGAATTTATGATAAAAATATATCCATTATTATACCTGTAATAGTTGTATAAATGTTATATTGGTAATCTTAGCTTAAAAAATGTTTTATTAATCAAATCAGGATTTGAGAAAATTAATTCCACAGCTTTCCCATTACCACCAATTTCTTCTCATTATTTCAACTTCAGTTTTCACTAACCCCAATCCATTTAACCAAGCGTGATGATTATTGTCTAGTCCTAATGATGAGTTAAATTCTAATAATTACTTTCACTTAGTGTTGTAAATTACTGTATTAAGGCTAGGTTTTGGCGTCATATACCATACAATAGGATTTTAATGGAAATTTAAAACTGTATTCTTATATCTTGGAATTTTGACTTTCTTTATTAATCAAAATTTAAAATTATAATTTGTTTTTCGATGGCTGTTCTTAATATGTACAATTTCATAAAATTTAAACATTTTAATGAACTTCTAGAGTATTAATAAATCATTACTGTTGTAAGTGATCTATTTGTTAACTCAAAAAGTAGACATTATTGTAATCTCAAAAAAAAAAAAAAGTAGACATTATTGCTTTTAAAATTAATTTATATGCTAATATCTAGACATATTTGAGTGAGTTTCATGAAAATTAATATAAAAAAAATAATGATTTTAAAATGATTAAAAACACTGGTAAATTATTATTGATAATGTGGGCATCCATCTCATAACCGATTAGTAATGAGAGAACATACCTTAGACTTTATAAATATTATTAGGTACCTCCGTCTTTCCGACCTGGGATCTTAACAATTGCAAATGACCCTTTACCAATTTATTTTAATAAATTCTGGATACTAGCTAACTTTAATTTTAAATAGATAGATTATCTAATCTATAATTATGCAACAATATTCTTCGAGGGTAAAATTTAATGTAAAAACTCTTAGATATCATGTGGTTCATCTCACAATCAATTGACAATAAGAGAAGTAGCTCATGTTATCTTAAAAAATTTGTGAGTTCTCTTCATCTTCTTTATATGAGATTCTTAACATGCCCCTTCAAGATTATGCCTCTTTTGGGCTCACCATCCTTAGGTTGGATCCCATTTTTATACCGAATACCTGTTTGAATTTATTAGGCTCTGTTACAATCTTAGATATCATGAGGTTTCATCTCACAACCAATAGACAATGAGTGGAGTAACCCATGTATCTCTTTTCATCTTTTCGAGGTGAGATTCTCAACAAAAACTAATTTCTTAGTAAGAAAAAAAATATATCGTCACTCTCTCATTAAACACATGATAAATATTTTCTCAATATAATTAAAAAAAAAATTCATATACAATCAAAATATAATCCCAGTTACGATCGAAAAATACCTTCAAACACACCATAACAAAAATGATATGAACGATTCTCATATTAATATGAAATGAAGCTTGATAAAAAAAGACCATATTTTGCTAAATTTTTATGTGAGGTAATTTTTTTTTTATGGAAGATAGTTGACCATATGACCTGTTAAGAGGAATTTCTCCTCATTTTTTATGTATCTCATTTCTATTTGATAATTTATATATGATTTTTATAATAAATACATGATATGTTTTATCTAATAGTAATGAGACCTAAAAAAGTCTATAAGGAGCTTCTCTTAACCGGTCACTAGGCAATTAATTTTCTTTTTTTATTATATAAAAAAAAATCATTGGTGAGGAAAAAATAAGGGAGATAAAATAGAGAGTGGGTCATTTATGTAATATTCAAGAAAAAGAAGGGCAAAAATGTATACCCATTTCCTATAAATACCAATCCCTCCCCAACCCCACTATCCTTCACTCTCATAAAGTATTTGTTAGATTAGCAAAAGCAAAAAAAATATGGGAAACTGTCTGTTTCTAGAGAAAAAACCCATCAGAATCATGAAAACAGATGGGAAAATCCTTGAATACAAAGCCCCCACTAGAGTTTTTCAAGTTCTATCAGATTTCTCAAGCCATGCTATCTCAGACAGCGTCCCAGTTTCTTATCATCTTCATCAAAACGCCAAACTTCTCTGCGGCCACCTCTACTTTCTTATCCCTATTCCTGTCCCCTCTTCGTCAACTACCGAAGTCGAAAAGAAGCCGAAACGGGTTCAATTCTCGGTCCCGACACCCGATGAAAAAGAAAAGGATGTGGATAATGACAAGGATGATGATGAGAAAAGAATAAGTGGTCATAGTGAAAGCAGTGATGGGGGTGTTATTAGGATCAAGCTTGTGATGACAAAGAAAGAATTGCAACAGATGATCGAAAATGGCGGTATTTCGACCGAAGAAATGATTTGTAGATTCAGAAGTGGAGGAAATTGTCGAGATTTCGACGACGATTTTGTCGACGATGATCAGTTGCAAAGATGGAAGCCTGCACTGGAAAGTATACCAGAAAGTGATGTTGATTGCTAGCTAACCTTTTTCTATTTTTGTATACCTTTCTCTTATAGTTAAAGAAATATACAAAGGAAACAAAAAATTGTAACAAACTTGAAAAATAATAGGAAAAAAGAGAGTTTTTGTTAGATAATTTGTGGTGCTTTGCTTCTCTAATTATCTTTTCTTTTTCTTTTTCTTTTTCATTAAATTATATTTTCTTATGGAAAATATTTACCTCCTGACAGTCAAGATGAGCTCCTCCTGACAATCATATGCAGTGACGGATTTAGGATTAAAGATCAGGAGGGGCACACGCACAAGTACATATATAATTATAATTATAATCACTAAAGCAAAAAATAAAATCTACAGTAAAAACTCATTGAAAATTAAATTAAGTAAATATAAATTTTAACATATTTATTTTTTTTACATTAAAAACGGTTTTAATTCATACTAATGACATTTTTTTCCTTGAAGAATAGGTTAATTTCAATTAAGATAATTATATATGATAAATAAAAAAATAAGTGTGGATTAGATCCTTATACATAATCTAGGGATATCTACATTAATTGTTTTTTTTTTATATAAAAATTCAAAATTGACACTTTCATTATATAATAAATTTATCAAAATCATAAAAACTAACAAAAACTTGAAAAAATATTGAATTTTAATTTAAAATATCTCAATTAAAAATATGAAAACAATAATAATATTGATCATTCAATAATACAAAAGAAAAAATAAATAAAAATGAATTCACTAATTTTAAATGAAGATTAATTAATTAACACAAACAAAAAGTTGCTAATTAATCATGAGTATACGTATAAATATACAAAATAAAAAATAAAATTTCATTTTTGGAATCGAACCTCTATCCTTGCTGAAGTCAGAAACCCATTCTTCCACTCTGCCAAGCATCATAATGTATATATGGTGCTACTTAACTTGAGGGGGGGCTTGCATCCGTCGCTGATCATATGTATCATATTTCTAATGGATGCAGGGCCGTCGTTGGCATGGTGCAACTGGTGCGACCGAACAGGGCCCCCAAGTTGTGGAGGCCCCAAATATTGAATTAAAAATTTAGTATTAATACTATATAAATGAAAATTTATTCTAAATCGCATTGGCTGACCTTCTCCCTACAATATCTTTATATGTTCTCCGCCATTATGAGTTGAGTTCAATCCCAACATAAGTTTAAAATTCAATTTTTATATTTTTTTTATACTACTTTGATAGTTTCATGCTATTCTTTTATTATATTATTTTATTGATTTGTGTTGTAATAAAAATAATTTATTTATTTATATATTTTTATGGTTTTTCATATTAAGGATTATATGATCGAGGGCTCAAATTTACATATCGCACTGAGCCCTTATTTTATTAGAAACGGCCCTGAATGGATGAAACATATTAGTGAGTCATATATATTAATTAAAAGATTATATAATTATTATTCATTAATATAAATTTATGGAAATAGGAGTTCGAAGGTAAATTTCTTTTTAAGATTCTATATGTTTGGTCACTTTGTGTCTTGTTCTCTTTACTTTTTCATATTTTTATATTTTAATTAAATTTTATTAGTTCATTCAATTAGTAAATGAGGCTAATTTTAATGAAAAATTGATGTGAATAATAAAGATGATAAATTAATAAATCTACATCAATTTTATGAATGGTGAAGATGAATAAAATTAAAAGAAATTATTTAGTCTAAATCAGTTTTTATAAAATTAATACTAATTAACTAATAATTAAGATATTGGTAAGATTTAACTAGGGTACAAGTGCTAAAATAAGACATTTAAAAGTATTTAAACCGAATTGATAATAGTGTTAAAAATAAATCAACTATGTAATTTAACCTTATCGTTTTAATTTAAATTTGTAATGTTTTCAAATTTATTCTTACTATTTAAAAATAAATATTATCGAATAGGTGGATGAAAAAAAAAAAGAGGAAAGAAAAAAATTATTTTTTTTCATTAGAATAATATTAGAGTCATGTTCGTTAATTATTTTATTTGGTTTTCAATTCTTTGAAAAGTTAGAAAAATTGTTTAATAATGCGTTTTTACACTCTTTACGGATTATTTTACCCATTCTCACAATTCATGACCGGATTTTTTTTTAAATACTTCATAGTTCTTAATTAAAAATTGTTTTGAAAGAAAAAAAAATCAACTTAAAAATTTTAACTATTGAAATAGATCTATATTTTTTTTAAAAAAAAATCAAGAAGTCAACAACAATTTTTTTTAGCATCATTTTTATATAGAAAGAAGAGAAAATAGGGTTATTTTATTAGATAAAAGAAGCAAGGCCGTCGTTGGCATGGTGCAACTTGTGCGACGGAACAGGGCCCCAGAACTTTTGGGGCCCCAAATCTTTAATTAAAAGTTTATATAAATGAAAATTTATTCTAAGTCACACGTTGACTGACATTCTCCCTACAATATATTTATATTATCCGTTTTTGTGAGTTGAGTTTGATCCCAACATAAGTTCAAAGTTCAATTTATATATATTTTTTTATACTACTTTGATAATTTTACGTCATTCTTTTATTATACTCTTTTATTGATATTGTGTTTTAATAAAAAAAAATAATGTTTTTTATATATATTTTCGTGTTTTGTTATATTAGGAATTATATGATTGAGCCCAACTTTATATATCGCACTGGGCCCTTATTTATGTAGGAGCGGCCCTGAAAAGAAGTAATATGACAAATTAATTAAAGCCAAACCTCTTATTTATAGGTTTGCTAATTACCCAAAGTAAATGAATAGCAGTCTAAATATCAGGAAATAATAAAAAGAAAACTAACGGCCTAAATAACCTAACAATAAAAGTAAAAAGACTAATATACAAAAAATACTTAAAACGGTAAAACAATAAGTAAGCCTATTAAAATGCGGATAAGTAAGCCTATTACTAGCCTATATTAGTTCGGTTGGGAGAGTTTGTTTAATCTAAATTGGTGTACATTTAAAGTATTAATGAAGTTTCTGACAAGGGTTAACAAAATTTATATATTTTTTTACTATTTTAAATCTATGAGTTTAATAAAACTCAGATCTCATAAAATGAAAATTCATCTAACCAATATGAATTAGACTAATGAAATTTAACCTACTCGAATCCAACTCTTCCAAACATTCTCTAAAAGTATTTAGTAATAATGTTTTAAAATATTAATTATTAAAACCTTATTTTTTTTAAAATTAATCTTGATGGTTTTTTAAATTAAGATTTCAATAATTTAAAAATGTTACCATTAAAGAAAATATATACTCATTAAATAAAATAATCGCTTTTAAATCTCATTACATGAATGTGACTAACTATGAGTTAATGAGCTTCTTTAAATATTATAAATTTTTGACACCAAGTATTGTAGTATCGCGTACGTTGTCCTTTAAGATTAATTGAGATGCCCATAAATTGGTCCGAATACTTACCGATATAAAAAAAAAATAAAACTTAGAACCTAAAAGTCAGCCAAGAATTAGAATACTTGTCATTCTATTTTTTATCAACAATATTCATGTGCTTGCTCACGCCTTCTAATGTTGTCACTTCACTTGAGCTCTTAAAAAAAAATACCTTCCCCATAGTTCCATTAAATGTATTAAAGTAAACAATAATTAAAAAAAAAAATTAGATATGATGTTTCATTGGGCGTGGAAAAGGTAGTGGGTTGGTTTGGTGTCTATTTAGAAATTTCAAAAGCAAAAAATAAGTTACAACCAAATTGGCTTATTTTATGATTTTATTTAGAGAATAAGATACCTATAAATTATAGTCTAATGTATTTAAATTATAAAATACGCTCAAAATAATAATACTAAAATATTTATAAAAATAAAATAAAAGAATGAACATGTCTATTGTCCACCATCAAACGATTAATAATGATTAAGTTTTATAAAAAAAAATAACTATGTTAATAAAAATATCATTCCCCTAATCAACACATTATAATTTCATAACTATATCATCGTTTTATTTCAAACTAATGTTATTTAAAACTATAATTTCACAATGTCATTTAAAATAACATTTTATCAACAATTCAATAACTATAGATATTCATTTAAGATAATATAATTATTAACTTCGATTATGGGCCCATATGAGTATAATTTAACTTGTTAGGCACTGACTCTCTTTCCTTGACTTCAAAGTTTCAAATCTCCCCTCTCCCACTTTGATTTAATATTTTTTATTAAAAAAATTATATGCAAGACAATTTTTTTTTAATTATATAATAAAAACGTGTTTTTATCTTTCACTAAAGAGGGTGATAAATTAATGAATATAGCATAAATATTAACATTTGTTTTTCATGTCTATAATTATTAGGGATAAAATTGGTGGGTATATAGCTATTAGCCTCAAAATGGAGCATGACGGGAGTAGTGCTAAAAATCATAATTATAACGTGCACTTAACTTCAGAATTTCTCACAATTTTAGAGTTTCATTGGGTTGATCAAGTCAAATAATTCATTTTCACAACTAGAATATGGTATCATAAATTCATCCTCTCTCTGAAATTAAAATTTTTGAATTAATCGATTTTTCCTATCCTCTTTTTTTTTTCTTTTTAATTTTGAATAAGAATCTCAAAATACATCTTGAATTTAAGGTGGTAAGGATAATTTCTATAATTTGAATAAAACTTTAATGTATTGATGTGACTTTTTTTTTAATTATGTAAAATTCTCTTCAAACTATAACTTTTCAACTTAATATTCATATTTCTATAAAATATAGGGTTAAATGCACCAGTAACTCCTGCACTTTGAAATTTTTTCAATTTACACCCCTCTATTTTTAATTTAACTTTTTTCACCCCTACACTTTTTGAAATCCAATTTCTGTTAAAAAAAAGAATCCAAAACTAACAGACTTTTATTTTTTAATATTACTTATAAACTAGGCATAGGAAATGACAATATAGTCCCAATTATCTTTGATCCAGTCACATTGACCTAAGTCAATTTAACTTGTGTTAAAAAAATCTATCATATCCACCATTGATTTTCCATTAGCGAAGGAAAGAAAGGGCGATTGTCTTAATGATCCTGTAATGCGAGCAAAATATTTGGCCAATCCTTCAACAAATGTTCTTGTAATCAAAATCATTGATCTTCAATGTATAGAATAGGAAGAACTTTCATTTTAAAGAAATCAATTTTAATTATTTTAAAGTTAAATGTATTGAAAGAGGAAGAGAAATTGAGGTGAACTCTAGCTGATAATGAACAAAGAGAAGATTAATATTTAATGTGGGTCACACGATCAGATGAAGAAGGTTAACCCAAGTGAAATTGACTTGGGTAATGGAGAATTTAAATGTCTTTTTCTCTACCATGGTTATAGATAATATTAAAAAAATAGAGTCTGCTAGTTTTGGATGTTTTTTTTAACAGAAATTGGATTACAAAAACTATAAGGGTGAAAAAAGCTAAATTGAAAATTGAGGGGTGTAAATTGAAAAAACTTCAAAGTGCAGGGGTCACTGGTGCATTTAACCCTAATATATATATATATATATATATATTAACAAAATGAAATTTAAAAAAACACCTAGAAAAGGCACTGAATATTTCATTGAATTAATTACAGCAATAACCATTTTAATTCACCCAATTACAGTAATGTTGGTTGTTATGATCTTTTATCATTTTTACCCATAAATCATCATTTTTAGTGGTGATCTAGTGGTTTTCGTTTTTAATGTTGTCTATTTTACCCTTTTGTCTCTCCCAATAATTATATTTAATTGATTACATATCATTTAATTTATTATTTACTTTTTTTATTTACTTTGAATTCAAATCAATCTTAATTGATTTAATGAATCTTTATTTAAGGAAAACATAGGTTTATTTTTAGACAATTCTCTTCTATCTTTCCCTCCTCATCAATGATTTCTTCTTCTGACCAGCCGTTTTCTCCTCATCAACGTTTTCTTCACCGTTCTCTTCTCTCTTTCCCTCCTCATCAACGATGATATTTTTAGGAAACTGATCGCCGTATATTTCATCTCTGGCCTTCCTCTTCTTTTCGCCGAAGACAACGAGAACGATGATTATGTGGTGGAGTTTGAGAAATTTGTAGCATGAAAAACGAAGTTGCTAGAGAGGTTCCTGTTGCATTCATTGTCAGATCTAACGGCTCCAACCTCACTGCTGATGAAATCAAGCAATCTGTTTCAAAATAGGTAGAGTGTTAGGAAAAGAAAAATACAAAATTCTATGTTGGGTAATTGATTTTTGAATTATTTTCTATCATTTTCTTAAAATTTGATTACAGTCCAGTGTTTTAAATTTAGTTGATTTTTTTTTAAATCATCATTTTTTTTATATGAAAAAGTTGAATTTCAAAATGATGCGTGAGATTGGATAAATGTAATCGTAATCGTTGTTCTTATCTTGATGGATTTTACTACTTCTCTTCTATGACTCTGTTTCTCTCTCCTCTATATGGAGCTCGCCTGCCATCGAGATTTTTGAATGTGGGATTCAATTGTAGAACGAGGTACTTTTAATAAAATATTTATTTTTGTTCAATATTTTTTTTAATTTTCTATGTACATATCTTTAGAAATTGTTACCTCTTTTTCATCTTCAATTTTGCGCATTCTATCAATTTTGAGTACACATCAATAAATGTTTACCAAAAGTAAAGGGTTTATAAAAAATTTTACCTTTCAATTCTCCGGCGAACTCATTTTCTCTATATTTTGTAGAATAAGTTACTTTTAATTAAATGTTTATTTTTATTCAATATTTATTTTAAAAGCTTATTTACATATGTTTTCAAATCTGTTTCGTCAATTTGTGTCTGGTATCAATTTTTGTTTACTTTTTATCTCTATATTTTGTAGGATAACGAACAAAAAAGACATTCAAATTTTCCTGGAAGAAGTCAAAAGTTTGGAGATTTTTCTTTTATTTTTTGTTATAGTTTTATTTTTATTTAGATTTGATTTTTCCATTAATTTTGTAAAATTTAAGAGATTTTATAAATTTCCTTAAATTTTGCACAAATTAAGGAGAAATTAAATCGGGGTATGTTTTGTCTTTTCACAATTTAATTTGGCCGGTGGCGGTCTTGAGTACTATTGATATTTAATAAAAACGTCCGGTATATTTGATATATCCCCTTTTTTTTTATTAGTGAAATTAACTCTATTTCCTTAATATTCATATTGATTAATGCAGTTCTTCGAGACTTCAATTTTTATCGATTTTTTCTCAATTCTTCACCACCCATCCATGAAAGGCTTTGGCTTATTCATTAAATTAAGGAGAAAAAAAACAAACAAAAAAGAACTATGAAATAAAATTACCAAGGTACTGTTTTTATGAATGATGATAGAAAAGGCACTCCCTATTTGAAGCATCAGCAAAATTATGCAGCAAACAATAGGAATACACTAAACTGTCGACAACTTTTGCCCGGCGTGCCATGTAACAACATCCTTATACGCCAAATTCCCTCCAAAAACGTCCAATGCACTGCCGACGGTAACATCTACACGCCCCATCCCGGCCACCTTTATCCTTTCTAAGTCAGCCATTGTCGTCACTCCACCGGCATATGTGACGGGAATCTATTGTTTTAAAAGCAGCATCAGTATTTTGCAGCAATACAATGTAAGGACGTTGTAGTAGGAAAAACACTACTTTAGGGACAAGTATTTTTTAAGTGAGAACACTACTCCTATGAGAAGACGTGCAAACAAGGAAAGAATGTTAAAGTACTGGGTTTATAAGGGTACGAACCGATGAATACTTGCCGAGCAATGTTACTAGCTCTTCATCAATTCCAAGCCTACAGAATCAAACAACTGATATCAGAATAAAGAGATGATTAGGGAATCATCAAGTAATCAATCCGTGTTCACGAGCTTTCAAATATAGAGGATGGAGAAACAGAACCATGCAGCATCAACATATAGGCGTTTTCTTGGATTGAAAATCAAATTACTTGGAACATAAATTAATTGAACGATTTGTAGTATTAGAAAGACAGTTAAAATTGCAGCAGGAAAGAGAGCTAGATAGAGATGAGCATTCTGAATTACTGGATGGAGTTCTCGGAACCTACTATATTACCGTACAAATGCACACACAAAAATAACGTAGTGGCATAAAGAACCTACTTTTTCCCTTCCACATCCACACCATGGACCAAAAATTCATCAGCATAATCAGCAAGGAAAGCTAGTACTTCCTCATCAAGATACACATCACTGAACTTCTGCCATCTATCAGTCACAATTGCATATCTACCTTCCTACATCAAAACTGAATGTGCTAGTCAACAGGTATGAGGTATGAGTGTAGACGAATATTAGTCAAACCGAAATCTGAAAAGGCAATGTTGAATTTTTTGAGGAAAAAAATAAATCAAGAAGAGTACTATAAATTTAAGAGTTTGTTCAATTCATAGTATATGGAGTTGTTTTTGCAAGATATGAGTCTGTTTCAATAGCAATGTTGAACTCATGAGTCATGTGACTGCTAAGAATTTTTTTAATTTTTTATAATTCACCAAGCAAAATAGCTTCCAAGCCAGGAAGCCCAGCAAACAATAACTTAAAAGAAATACCTTCTTTCTACAACTAAGATCCAATACAAGCCTTTGTTTCCCAACAATGCGAACAAGATCCTTGAGCCTTGTAAGATCCATTTGTCCATTGTTGAACACATACTGTATCATAAGTCATAACCAACAAATATATGAGTAAAAAATATTCTATGAGAAATTCCCCAAACAGGTCAATTAATATTAATTGAACTTTCCAATACAAGTGATTAATTTCAACATTATATTAGACCAATAACAGACAAGGTTCATTGTTGAAGTGTATGTCACAAATTAAGTGGTGTATATGTCACATCTTTGTTTAAATTCCAGTCCCCTCTTCAAGGATTAACACAACTCTTCATTTAATCAAAATTATATCCCTTAGTCAAATTAACAAGTCAAGACTAAGTTTGGAAGATATGAAGTTTACATCAAAATTGACCAATTTATCGGCTTATATACTCATAAACTCCATAAGGACTTCAGCATGAAAGCACCAGATACAGCAATGTACGACTAAAACAAAAAAAAATTCGAAAAAACCTTAACAATATTTTCAGATTGAATTAGTACAAAAACTAGGAGTTATATTGGTTTTTCTTAGAGGCATAGTAAAAAAACGTCCAAGCAAGCAAGTGCGACATACATCAAGTATGATTATGAACAAATAAGAGGTAAGAACTCACTGAAGTGACAATGACATGGCTAGCTCCTTTCTCAATATAAGTAGAAGAATTTTCTGAATTGATCCCACCTCCAACTTGTAAACCACCTACATATTTTATCAATCCTCACATTAAATTCAGAAGAGGAAAGTTCTGAAAGGTTTAAATATTTATCAATGTAACATCTGGAATGAACGGAAAAGGGAAACGGATAGCTAATCTGTAAATTAAATAAGACCCCCGCCCCTCTAAAAAAACAAAAAAAAAAAGACAAACCAGGATAGGCATGCAATGCTTCAAGGGCAGCAGTTATGCTCAAAGGGTCTGCTCCAAGCATGATAACATGACCACCAGTAAGTCCATCCTGTTTGTACAACTTTGCATACTCTGCAGCCGATTTGTCTGATTCAAAATTGGTGAGAAGACTTGATCCATCTGACTCTGAATCTCGGAGAGTTGATCCAACAATTTGTTTCACTTTTCCCTGATAAAATCATATCTCAAACATGGAAATCAGGTAAGATCAGAAAAACACGCCATAATTTTAAACATCAATCAAGAAAAAAAAGCCCATGGCGATCATCAGAGTTGGTACATCAATTAGTGGTATAACTACAAAGTCTACAATCTGCAACAGTAACCCAATCACTTCACCTTCCATAAGATCATTGATTAACATAGTAAAAATAAATAAATTACAAAGAGGTAGCCAGATGAGTAAGGCATAATTCTGAAGTCTAAAGTTCAGATGCTACAGAAAAATCAAGAACGTGAGTCAGTCCCCACACCTTTGCTTCACAACCAAATCTCAAACACTGGAGCTCTAGTCTTTCTAAAATGGGATGAAGGGGGAAAGAAAGAATACATTTCACAAGT
Source organism: Gynostemma pentaphyllum (assembly GCA_028015215.1). NCBI lineage: Eukaryota > Viridiplantae > Streptophyta > Magnoliopsida > Cucurbitales > Cucurbitaceae > Gynostemma > Gynostemma pentaphyllum. The sequence continues at coordinate 39,508,038 of CM051349.1, read as the reverse complement.
AAGACATTCGCGGGGTTGTCCAGTGAGATAAGCCGAGGTGTGCGCAACCTGGCCCAACCACTCACGTATATAATACATATTCATGTATGTGTTAACCAGTAAAAAATCCATATAGCAAAATGCAGTTTAAATCACTTATTCAAACTTCCACCAGTCAAAGAAAGAAGGATATAAAAAAAAAGGAACTTGATGCTGAAAAACAAAAAAGAAAAGATGAAATACCTTGTGTATATCAATACAAGGGCGAAATCGAACCACACAATGAACAGTCAATCTTGAAGATCCTGACTCAAATTCAAAAAAAAAAAATTGAAAGTTCAAATTTTTATTTGAAAGTTACCCAAATGAAGAGTACCAGCTAATAATTCAGAGAAAACAAATTTGAATTACTGGACAATGGAAAAGGCGTTGGTGTGAAGATTCCAAGCTTGAACGTTCCAAAATTTGAAGCTCTGAAGAATGGAAAAAGAGTGGAACTTGTTGAAGAACAGATGCTTTGGAATTTCATTTTGAATTCTGGGTTGTCAAATTGTTGGAGAATGAAAAGCTGTACTGGGCCATTCTTAAATTTTGTCAAACAAACATATATAGAATTCAAAGGTGAGAATTTTTCGAATGTTTTTTTTTAATTGAAATTAAAAAAAAAAAGAAAAAAAGAGAGAGAGTGAAGAAAGAAAGGTTCTGAGAGATCTGACTGACCAGTAGATAGGGAAAGTTGGAAGATCGACTGATGACTGATGGACGTTGGCGCCGGCGAGCTACTGAAGAGGCGAGGGCAGTACTGATGCTTCAACTCAATAAAAATGGTAAGGATTAAAGTTTGTTTGTTTGTTTTTATTTTTATTTTTTTTATTTTTTTTATAACATAGGATTAAATTTATTTTTCATTCTAATAGAAAAACTAATTAAAATATGAGAGATTAAAATAAATTTGTTAAGTACGATAACCAATTACTTATGTATTCTTTAAAAAAAAATTATGATAATATTAGAGATAAAATAAAAATATTATATAAATTGAAAGGTCAAAATAGAAAAATTAAAGATAAAAAAAAGAGAAAAGAAGGGTAAAGTACTCATTTGGTCCTTGAGTTTTGGAGCTCGTATTTTTTTGGTCTCTACGTTTTCAATTTGTATCTAAGTGGTCCCTAAGTTTTGGATATTGTGTTTATTTGGTATCTGCGTTTCAATTTATGTCTATTTGGTCCCTGAGTTTTAAATATTGTGTCTGTTTGATCCCTAAATTTTTAATTTGTGTCTAAATAGTCCCTGAATTATTAGAAATAAGTTTAATTCTTTCTTAATTTGTTAACCCATTAATATAATATCGACTTAACGGTGATATAAAATGTTTAATTGATCAAAATATTGACATGAGATTAATAATTATGTCAAATTTGAGGCCTAGATTTATAAAAGATTTATTCCTATCTTCGTATTTTGACCAAATAAACATGTTATGTCAGCATTGATTCAATAATATGATAAGAAGTTAACGAATACGTTCAATTAAGCATCAATTAAACTTATTTCTAATAGTTCTAGAAATCTAGGGACCAAATAGACACAGTATCCAAAATTCAGGGACCATTTAGACACAAATTGAAAACACAAGGACCAAATAGACACGACCTTTAAAACTCAAGGACTAAAGGAGTACTTTACCAAAAAAAAAAAAAAAAAAAAAACTTGACTAATTACTAATAGAAAAAATGTAATTTTTTAATCTATACAAAAGTTTTTTTATTTGGGTTAAGCGTGATTCTTTGTAAGCAGCCAAACTTTGTTGGGTTACAATTAAAAAAAAGTTTACAAACTAAAATAAATTAACGATTTTAATTAAAAACTTTTTTTTTCAATAGATAGTATATAAAATTAAAGGAGAATATACTCAAATTTTGATAAAGATATAGCTCAAATTTTATGAAAGGAGTTATTTGGATGAATTTAAAAATGGGTAAATTACAAATAGCACTCCGTGGTTTCGATTAAATTCATGAAGAGCATCTGTAATTTAAAAATGACAACTCACACCCATGTAGTTTAAATTACATCAATAAGATCACTCCCCTCAAATATTGTAAACTTTATTGCAGCAATAATTTCTTTGTTTGAATTTTGATTTGAATTATTTAAGATGTTTTGTAATCCTCATTGCAGGATCTACATTATGATCACTTGAAAACTTCTAAATCATCAGTAAATAGTGGGATCTTATTAATAAAATAATGTAGATCTCGAAATGAAGATTTCATAACGAAAAAAGTTATGACTAAAAAAAAGTTAACAATATTAGAGGGGAGGGGAGAGATCTTATTGGTAAAATAATCTAATAATTAAAAATATTTATAAAAATAATACTATTTTAATAAAATCTACCCATTACCAAAAAAAAAAAAAAACTATTTAATTTTTAGAAAATAGAAAAACTCGCGCGATATTTTTTTACGCCATTTGCAGAACTCGTCGACCTTGATTTTTTTTCTTCTTCTAGAAACATAAACTTCATCATCGTCTTCTTCTTCTTCATTCAGCTTTCACAGTGAAATTTAATGGTACTGAAAAAGCTTCCACCCATTTTAAAAAAGCTTATAAAACCTCCATCAAAGCCACCGCTTTCATTGCCAGACACAATTCTGCCATCTCCGCCTCAAACCCTTCCTACCCATTTCCCCAATCTCACTCCTTTCCTTTCCCATTCCCTCCATTTCAATGAATTCCTCCATTTCCTCAAAACCCATCTTCCCTTTCCCTTTTCTCCTAATCATCTTCTCCATTTCCTCAAATCTAAGCTTCATTACCACCCCAAATTCACCCACTTTGATTTCCATATCTTCAATTGGGCTTCTACTATTGATTCGTTTCGCCATGATCATTCAACTTTTGAATGGATGGCCCGGACCCTTTCGATCACGGACCGTTTCGCCGAGCTGAATTCTCTCCTTGCGTTCCTGGTTTCATGTCCCTGCCCCTGCTCTGATGGTATTTTCTCTTGTTCTCAAACTGAATCCATTTTTCAATTTTCTATCAATGCCTTTTGTAGAGCTGGTAAATTTGATGAGGCTGTTGTTGCTTTTGATTCTATGAGAAAATTGATTGATGGGAAGCCTAATGTTGTTGTTTATAATGTTTTGATCAATGGGTTTGTGAAATGTGGAAGATTTGATGAGGCTTTGGGGTTCTATAATAGGATGATGAAGGATCGGGTTAAGCCGGATGTGTATACGTTTAATATTTTGATTAGTGGTTATTGTCGAAATTCGCAGTTTGATCGAGCTTTAGAGTTATTTAAGGAGATGAGAGAAAAGGGTTGTAGCCCAAATGTGGTAAGTTTCAATACACTGATTAAAGGGTTCTTCAGGGAGAGGAAGTTTGAGGATGGGATTGCTATGGCTTATGAGATGATTGAATTAGGATGCAAATTCTCAAGGGTCTCTTGTGAAATTTTATTTGATGGACTTTGTAGAGAAGGCAGGTTTTCCAAGGCATGTGAAATTTTGATTGATTTCTCGAGGAAGCGAGTACTGCCTAAGGACTATGATTTCATTGGTCTTATTGAGATGCTTTGTGGGAGAGGAAAAGCAGACAGGGCACTAGAAGTTGTTAATGAGCTGTGGAGGGAAGGACATGTTCCTAGCTTGATTGCTTCCATCACTTTGGTCGATGGGTTGGGGAAACTCGGGAGAGTTGATGAAGCATTAAATCTAACAGAGAAGATGCTTAAAGAAAGTATGATTCCCGATATTGTGACTTTTAATTCTCTTCTTCAAGATCTATGCAATGTGAGGAAAACAGTAGAAGCGAATAGGCTGAGATTACTAGCTTCAAGCAAGGGGTTTGAACCTGACAGCAAAACATACTACATTTTAGTTTCTGGCTTCACTAGGGAAAGCAAAAAAGGGGAAGGACAAAGGCTTGTAGATGAGATGTTAGACAAGGATTTTTTACCCGATATCACAACGTATAATAGGTTGATGGATAGGTTGTCGAATACAAATACGAAAAGATCTACACAGAGGCAAGTTAATAATGAGTGAGAGGAAATTTCAGTTTCAATGATTTTGGTGCTCATGGTTTTGTTGGGATTCTCATTAAACAGTATATGGAAGAAATGTTTCCCATACATGTTATGTGATTAATTACCGGGATTTTCTTGGTACACGGCTTCATAATCAATATTTAGATTATTAACAGGATGATCAAATGACTATGAACTGAACTGGCTGAACTGGGTGAGTATTACTTTGTTGAAACTCAAGAAGATTGTACTTTTACTCTATGTTTGACCTCTGAATTATATAAAAACTTGATTAAGAATTGTAACTGAGGTGTAGAATTAGTTGTAGTTCAGGTTTAGAATAATCTTCATTCTGGATTTTGATCAGAATTTATACCAAAGAACACAGACACCGGGAATCAGAGGTTTCTTTTAATGGTGTGAAAAAATATTTTGACATGGATCAACGATTCTGTCTGGAGAAAGAAACCCTGCTGTGAGATAGGTCGATGTATGTTTTTTTTTTTTGGTTAATTCAATTTATGTGGTATTTTTCATTGATGATTTCTTCCCATTTTTTATGCCTAATTAAAGCCTTGATACCTATCATTCTCTTTCTAATTTATCTATAACTAACTATATGTACTTGGCTAATGAAAATCATGGAACACATAAGAAGCATGCTTGGTGAAGTATAAAAATCATGGGAATATATCATTTCACTTCTATCTTAGAAATGGAAACCTTGTCAGATTAAAAAACTCACCAGGTTTGAAAACCATTTCATGTTCTGTTTTGGTTTTGGAGTTGTTAATATTTTAAAAACAGAATCATTAAAAAAACCTATTGATTTTTAACTTTTTGAATTTTAAAAAATAATTGTATGTTGGCTTTAAATTTTAGTTTTTGTGATTTATAACGGTTATAAAAAAAGACTCTGTTCTTCAAAAATTAAAAATAAAAACTAAAAACAGAAAATGAAATGGTTAACCATCGGGATCTTAATTTTCACCGTTTTGCTTTGCAACATCTAATAAAGTGAACAAATATATCTATTTTTCTAAGTCTGGGGAGTCTTTATAATCTCAAGGATCTCATTCGTGATTTTATCCAACTTCTAGAGGACCAAAAGTTCTTTCTTTAAGTAACACAAAACAGGAAATTCAAGTAACACTTGATTGTTAATTTTTATACCAAATAACACAACCAACACAGAAAAGTCACCATGCTAAGAAATAAGGTGGCCAGAAATCCAACATATAAAACTTATTTTTTTTTAAAAAAAATCAGATAACTAGTTCTTTATGACAATTAAAGTCCACAATCAAATCTTCAAGGAAATATCATTCTTCCGATGGTCTCTGTCCCAAAACTGGAATGTCCTCGTACCGTTTCTGCAGCAGAAGGAACAACACAATCAAAATTCAAAGTGAAAGTCCTGCCACGATGAATTCAGTAATCCATTTAGCAAGGTTGAAATTCAACCTCACACATTGGCTACTATGTGTGCCGATATTATGTATTCCGATCTACTCCTTGATAATACAAAAGGGACGGGTTGAACAAAGGTGGAAAGAAACACCACCAAGACTGATCGACGAAATAATACTTAAGTTCAACCTAACGGTTTTATTCTAACCAGAAGCACATTAATTGATAGACGAACTTAGTCTAACTTTACTAACTAGGAAAGAATGATTTATGAATGGAAAGTGATATTCGATTGCAATTCTTTAACACATGCACATAAACTTAAGCTAAATCTCAAATAAATCTGGAACCAAAGTCAAATTTTTGACAAAGCTTAGCTAAGCTAAGAGTTGTATTGATCCTACAGAGCATTGAGATATAGAAATGCTTTTAAATAAAGAAAACCAGAGAATGCCATACCCCAACATTGTTGTATTCCCAGAGCTTGTGAACACCATAATCCACAGCCTGCAGCAGGAAAACAAAATTCGGTAAGAAGATTCAGATGATGTTCCTTTCACAACCCGCAAAATCGAAGTAAATAAATAAATAATATGGTGGATATGAATTTAGAGGTAAATAAAGAGGACACATAAACCATTGAAGTGTCATAAATCATATTATATTTTCAAGTCCATATATGTCTTCATGACCACAATAGAAATTGATGAATTCCATCCAGAAGCACGTAAATTGTAACCAAAATCTCCAATTTCAATTTTTTTTCTTTTTTCTTTTTCAACAATTTATCCACAATGAAGAATTCAATACATACATACATATATATATATATATATATATATATATATATATATATATATATATATATTAATATCCGTGAGTGTCCGGGCCAGCTTATGCGCACCTCAACAAATCTCACGGGACAACCACACGACCCTACAACACTTGGCGTCGGGAAACTCGTAAGAATTCAATACAGATAAACATAACGAAGAAACGCAACAATCCAGTTATATTCAGATTCCAGTTCTTGAATCAAATGAAAATGACCCTATATCCCAATTTCGCTACAGCCGAGAAATCGATTGTTATACTGCCACCAAAATTGCATCTTTTACCCTCATTTCTAAATAATAATCAACAATACGGTATATTATGAAATAGAGATGAATTGATGAAAAAATCTGAAGATGAGTTAAGGAACTTACCCGCTCTCCAACAAAAGCGCCGGCGATTATGAAGGTTACATAAACGGAGTTCCGGCGCATAACTACTCTGTAAAGACTTTCGAAAAGGCCTCCTCCATTCCTACGAGCAGCTGAATCCATGATTTTTCAGAGCCTTTTCTTCTGATCTGAGCGATTAGGGTTCGCTTCGTTGATGAAATTGAGACGTTTTCACGGGGAAAGGGAAAAAGGGTGGGGGCAGGGGAAAGTTTTTTTCTTTTGGTTTCTGGTCCATGGGTTCGATTCAACCGGTTCTCTAAAAACTCGACCGATAATTGCGGTCCGCGTTGGCGTTCTCATTCAATACAATAATAGTCAAGAATTTTGTGTGGGTGAGAAAAAGAAACTGATTGAAAAATATATCATTTTTATGTGAAGTTCCAACCTAATTTCAAAAATAGTAATATTTTGAAATATTTCAAAAATGGTATTTTTCCATATGAGATTCCGCGATCCCCATTATGAAGAATGTCATTTTTAAAAATTTACAGAAATTTTACGATTTTTAAACTTTCATTTTTTAAAATCCTCCGATTTTTAATGGGATTGTAAAAAATATAGCATGATTTAAGAATTATCTTAAAACATAATAGATTTTTTGTGTGTGAATCAATGATTAACAGTGATCAATATTAATTATCTAAAATGATTGACGTTGATAAGTTATAATGACAAATTCACATAAAAAAATGTGTTATATATAGTAATACTTTTTACAAATATTAATCATTAAAATTTGTCATTTCTCACTTCTCATTTCCCATTTAATTTGACATTATTGTAGTGTATGTAGCTTATATATGTGATTTGCACCCACTCAATTTTTATGTAAAAAAATATATTTTATGGTCGAAAATGATTATATATACTCCTTTGGTTTGTTACTCAGTCGTGAAATACTTAAAATCATGCTGAACTTATGTTCTTTGCAAATATTTAATATGTATTTAACAAAATATTCATCTTTTCATAATATAATTTAATTTAATTTATACTTTTCATAATTTTCTAGGGATTTCATTTAATTTTTCACCATTTTTTTTACAAATACACTAATGAGTTGTTTCATTTTAATATTTTTAAATACTATATAGCTTAAATTAATTAAGATTTAGCCTAGTGATATGAAACATTGACGATATTCTCTATATAATATAATATTTGGATGCTTGAGAATTTATAACTATATATTATTTTACAATGTTGCCTATGAAATGTGACCGCAACAAAAGGATAATATTTGTCTCCAAATTAATTTGGAGGAGGTTCTACCTCATTTAATTTCTATTGGCCAATTTCTATTAAATAATATCACCTTAAATAAATATATAGGTCTCACTAACTTTTATATAATGAATCAAACATATATGAAAAAGTAGAGGAATTCCTCAAATTAGTTTGGAGGGAAGTATTTTCCGTAATAAAATTAATACTTATTTCAATAATACATTTATTATTAGCTTACGTATTCTTCTATATATCAACTCATTTATACTAGTTTAGTATTTTTAATTCATTTACGGTCTCCTTATAAAATATTAATATACTACTTACGTTTTGTTAAGCTATTAAGACGAAATTGTGTTTTTTTTAACTTATTTTTTTCTATTACATATTTTATCAAAATTATGCACATAGGAAATATATTCACTTTAGAATCAGAAATAGGGTCTTTATGAGAATTGGGATTTGATTAAATGCATATCTTATTTTAAATTTTTAGATATTACATCTAATGAGAAACTCCTACCTTTTGAAAAAAAAAAATATCGATCCCAAACCAGTTAAACTATACTCATAATTTCACTAACTCTCTCTTATTAAGTTACCCTTTAGTTTTTGACATTTCTGAAAAAATCTAATCCCCAACTTGAATTAGAATATTATATTTTTCATATTTTATTTTACATCGTTTTATATATATATATAATTAGTATGGGTAAATTTTATATATTTTGATAATAAAAAAATTAGGGTTCAGATAAAAAGGTTAATTTATTTTTGTTCTCATTCCTTGCGTTTCCCCATACTGTCCTAGACCTTTCCAGGACGGTAATTCAGTAAATTTACAAAAATGAAAATGAAAATAAAAATAATTTTCTCTAATAGCTTTTGTTTAAAAATGAAAGACGATCGCCTTTTCCCTATTTTGGTTGGTCTGTCAGAGAGGAGAACTAAAAAGGGGATGAAGATAGAGAGAGAGCTAGAGAATGACCATGAATTGATGAAGAAGCAAGTAGTTTATATATTCTTTCTTTAGGGTTTTAAGGTTATTTTCGTCATATACGGGAAATATCTATTAATTATTTGGGTAAAATGAAAAAAAACACTCACGTGGTTTTGTTCAAATGCAAACACTCATCTTATAATTTAAAAATAAATATTTATATACCCGTATAGTTTTAAAATTGTGCAAATTGGCCCATTCGCTACGTTATTAATTTTCTTTTAGCCATAACTTTTTCGTTTAAATTTCGATTTGAATGATTTAAAATATTTTGAAATCTTCGTTTCGAGCTCTACGTTAACCAAAACTTTTAAATCATCACTATATAAAAGTGTTTATAACTTCAGCCCGATCTAATATTTTGATGATGATAACTCTTTAATATCCATATGATTTCTAAGTTTACAAGTGACTATAATGTAAAGCTCAAAACAACGATTCCAGAACATCTTGAATCATTCGAGTCGGAGTTCAAACGAAAAGGTTATGGCCAAGAAAAGTTAATAGCGTAGTGGGGAGGGTCAATTTGCATAATTTTGAAACTATATGAGTATTATTCATTTTTAAACTACAAAGGGTGTGATTGCATTTTGAGAAAACAATACGGGTGTTTTTTGCATTTTAAACTAATTTATTTTAAAATGGGTGCATTTTATCCTCTCCATTTTCAACCAAAAAATTTAGTGAAATGTTCTTAACCAAGATAGGAGTAGTAAAAAAAAAATAGTAAAATACCTATATGTGGCTTATTTTCAACCATATGTAACTTTTGTTCTTAAAACAACTACTATTAAAGTTTTGGGCAAAATGAAAATAACACATTTATGATTTTGGTCAAATGCAAACACACTCCCTACTAAAAGGGTATAAATATTTATTTTCAGACTACAGGGGATGTGTTTGCATTTGACCAAAATCATAGGAGTGTTATTTTCATTTTGCCCTAAAATTTTTAAAAGATATAATAAACACTTTAAGTAATAAGAAACTATTAAAGAAAAAAAAAATTATTTCTTCTAAAATTAAATAAGTTTAGAAAAAAGAAAAGAAGTGATTAGGATATTACTATGTAAATCAATGATTAACTTACTCTAAAAATGCATAATTCAATGTTAAATAACTTATTGACTCGGTCAAAATTTGCTATAATTACCAAAATTATTATAAAAACATGCTATTTTTATAAATATTACATAAAAACTCTACTAGAATAACAACCCTTAAAATAATTGTTTTAACCCAATACAAAAAAAAAACTTTGAAGAAGAATCCCAAATATACCTATCAATAATATCTTATATATACAAGTAATTAATTCTCTTACCTTTGAGAAGATCCATTACAAATCAAAGTTTACAAAACAAGGCCTTGCATTTCTTTCCTCCCATTCTCTATATAGGGAATGAAATTTATTCAAGAAATATTGATCTTCAACAAAACTCTGAGATTGTTCAATGAAACTTTTGCTTGATATCAGTCATGATCTTCAATGAATCCCACATAATATTTTTGCCCTAATTTTCTCCACTGTTGTTTGAATAAATCATAACACTACAAAAAAAAATGTAATACTTTACCACCTTAAAATTAATATTCCTCAACATTTTTCTTCAAACTGACAAAAGCTTTGGATCAAAATTAAAATAGTGAAATAAATAGTAGCATCAATATTCTACTTTTATTGTCTCTAATTGAGGGTTTAAAAAAAAACCATAGAAATTGTTATATCATTTTAAAGCGAAACCGTAAGAACGAAAGTAAATTTAACCTTTTCGAGATATTCTCAACACATATAAACGGATCTATAGAGAGTTTTAATTTTTGACATCTTAAATACCTAACTAAACCCAAATATATTTTTTATCAATAGTTATTTGATAAAATATGATAAAAAAAAAAAAATCAGTGGATAGCAGCTGCAAACTGCAACAGAATTATATATCAATACCTATTTAGTATTCTAAATCCTCCTCCAGCAGGAGCGGTGGCGGTAGCGGTAGCGGTAGCGGAACCGTGATTATTAGCGGATCTCTTACCTTGAGTAACCAAAGCAAGACGAGCAGAATGAGCTGATAAAATCCCAGAAGGGAACAAAGAAGCTTCAAATGCAGAGCTATCAATCCAATCTTTCAAAAGTTCTTCTTTCCCCCACTTATCAGGAATCCAAACTTGACCCGCCACCGCCTTTCGGTGTCGTTTCAGCCTCTCTCTTCCACTCTCAGTTTCCTCCTCCTCCTCCTCCACATGATCATCTATTGATCCTTTATAAGAAACTGATATAATATTATCATCCTTTAATGGAGATGGGTTATTTTCATGATCTGATTTCACAGAGATTTGCAAAGCCATTTTTGATGCTATTCATGCAAATTAAGGAAGGATTGGGAAATCTGAGAAAGAAAGGAAAGGGAAGGAAATGGGTGGAAAGGTCAGTATGCACGTCACTGGTCTTCAATGGGGTGGGGGTTTGGTTTTTATTTTTGTATGGTAAGTGACAAATGAACGTGTCTTTTCTTAGTTTTGATTCCACTTGTGTGGCAAAACTCTCTTTTAGAGAGAGAGAAGGAGAGAGAGAGGGGGGATTTTTATTCAAGATTGTGAGGTTGATGTTGAAACTTGAATATTTTGTACAACTTTTGTATTTGAATGAGATCATGGAGTTCTTGCTTTGATTTTTTTGGACTCGTTATATTCTTTCTTAACGATATTACGTCAAGTCGAGGAGTGGAGACTTAACTGATTAGATGTCAATATTCTCATTTATATGGTGAGTAATGAATCTATAAGTTTTTTTTAGAGGCTTTTCACAAAACATTTAATAAAAATAAATTAAAACATGTTAATATATATGATTAAATTTATTTTTATCTATTGTCTTAAGCTTTTAGGTATAATGGATGATTTAACATATTTACTAAAACATAAATAAAGAATATAATAATATTATGTTTTTATAATACCTTTAAGAAATTAAATTTTTATGTACTCTTTTTTATAATATTTTTTAGTCTATGTGTTTTGTTTTAAAAAATTTAAGCTTATTTGGTAACAATTCTATTGCTTTGTAATTTGCTTTTTAAAATTATCTATGAAAATATTTACAATTTTTTTAAACTAAAAAAATAGTTTTTGCTTTTGAGTTTTGATTAAAATTTAAAAACAATTTTTAAAAGGTGAAAAATGAACAAAACAAAGAAATTTTAAGCTTATTGTCAAATAGGTAGCTGTTAATTTATTTAGACTTAATAAAGTTCCTTTGTATTTTCTAAAGTCAAATCGAAATATCGTGTTGAAAGGTTGAAGTGAAACATATGGTGAAATTTAAAACTCAATGCACTAACATAATATTTAGAATTTTGTCTCAAATAGATATACTAGTTACTAACCAGAGTTAAAAGTCAATGTCGATGAAAATATTAAACTTAAAATTTACAGATATATCAATAAAAATATCAATGTTTGACGAATATTTGGATAAAAATGATTGAAATTATGGAAACTTAAATAAATATTTAGAATTAATCAATGAAACTTGAACTACTATTTAAATAAGTCATAATTAATCACATTTAAGATAGTTATGCACTTATAAATGATATTTAACATAAAAAAAAAATACAAGAAATTGAAGAAAGCGAGAATGAGAATTAGTAAAAGTTTTAAAAAGAAAATAAGAGAGAATGGAGTAAAAGTTAATAATAAATTAAATAAAGAGAATTATTAAATAAAAAGTAAAAAAAGAATATAGGAGGGAGAGTGATCAATGATAATTGGGTAGTAGTCCGATAAAAATGTCGATAATGTTGAAGATATTGTTTATCCCCATTTAAAAAGTCGAACATCTATTTTAGAGATATACAATGTTGAAGACATTTAAAACCCTAGTTACTAAAATGCCAGAACTTTTTAAAAATTACTCAAATAATATAATTATAGTTAAATAAATTATTGAACTAATACTTCGTTATTTTTTATGGGTATTTTCAAATAATATAATTATAGTTAAATAAATTATTGAACTAATACTTCGTTATTTTTTATGGATATTTTCAATGAATTTATTTGTTTTTTACTTCTTAAGTTCAAATTCAATAATATATTGAACTATTGATTGTTTTCATTATTATTTTCAATAAATTTATTCATTTTTTCTATTTTTTTAGTTCAATAAATTATTGAACTAATAATTATGTTATTTGAGTCATTTTTAAAAAGTTCTAACATTTCAATAATTAGTATGTAAAAATATGTTATAGATTCGAGCCTCCTTCCCCTATTTGATGAAATATTTAAAGGAAAAAAACAAAATGTGATGCTCACATTTTTGATATGCAATTGGTATGTATGTATGTGGTGACAAAAGGCCGAACATTAAATAAATATATAATATGCTAAGAGACAAGGGGTACGTGCACCCACGACTCGCCAAATACGTTGTTAAAGTAAATAGTAACTTTCAAAAGTTGAATTTTTATTTTTTTTTAAAAATAAAACCAAATCTTGAATGGTTTAAAAAGATAATATTATTAGGGGTATATACAAAGGAAAATTACGCGTGGTAGCCAACTTTTGAGTTTTGTTTTCATATATGCCACACTTTCATGTTTACATCAGATTTACCCATTTTTATATATTCTATTAATTTAATGATATATCATTGATGTAATTTTACAACAATAATTTATCAGTAATGTAAATTCTAGTATTAAATTTATATCAATAATATAAATTTACAAAACTAATATATCAATTATAATCAAATTTTCATAAAAAAATTATGGGTTAATTATGTGTTGGGTAATTTTGATATTTTTCAATGTTTGTGGTTTTTTTGAAAACTGAGACTCGATATTGGGTATATGTGATAATAGCCCAAATTTTGATCCGGTGAATCAGTAATAAACATTGAATTACATTTTTTACATTAAGTTTATCACTGATACACACATTAATCATTGATTAAAAAAATATTATATTTACAAATACTTTTTAGAGTAGTAACTCTATCAATAGTAGCAGATTTTGATACAATATTTAAATATATCTATCAAAATCTCTGGACTAGTAGTTTTAAGGGAAAAATTATTGGAACTAACTTAAAGTTATTTTTTTTAAATGTATTTTTATTAAATTAATATGTTAAAAAGTTGAAAGAACTTTAAAAAATAATCGCCAGACTAGGCATTGAAAACCTTTCTATTTAATTTTAATTGAAGCCACATTAATCTATTTTCACTATCAGTTTTTTTTTTTTAATGAAAACTTTCTTGTTTTTAGAATTATTTTATAATATGTAAAACAATTATAACTAAAGTCATTTAGTTGTTATGATTTTGTTTGTTTGTAAATTGATTTGACATGCATTGATGACTATTCATTATAATTGCTTTTAACATTGGGTGATTATAGGCAGAATTTTATCAATAAATATTTTAAAAAATAAATAATGCATCTTTACAAAAATGAAGGACATTTTTTGAATGGTAAATTTCACAAAAAAAAAAAAAGTAAAAAGTTTTTCAGAATTCTCAGAAAATAGCACTTTTATTAGGTAATGAAAGAATTATCATTCATATTAAAATTATTTTCAAAATCATAAAAACTATTAAACATGAAAAAGTATTAAATTTCAATTTAAAACATCTCAATTAAAAACATTTAAGAAAATTACAATATTGACCATTCAACAAATGCAAGAGAAAAAAAAAGAAAAGAAAACCAGTCCATTAAATTTATGAAAGAAAAAAAAAATTACTATTTTTAAAATAAGGTAGAAAAAATACTATAAGCGGTAATTTCTCTTTATTTTTTATTTTTTAAATACATCACACAAAAGAACAAAAAGGAAAGGAAACAAAACAAAACAAAATCATAGGAAATTCTCTCTAAGCCAAGGAGGAAGATGAGCCCTCCAAATCTCTAAGAAACCAGAATCCGCAGCCAATTTTTTCAAGAAATGAGCTAAACGATTACAACTACGTTTAGCATGTTATATATATATATATATATATATATATATATATATATATATATATATATATATCTTTTTTTAAGATATGATCCCTTTTGCCTAGTACGTTGGTAATAGGCCCTATGATGAAAATTAATTTAAATATTTTACGGATAAATTATCACAATTCTAACACAACAGCTAACTTAAGTATAGATAAGGGTTAGACACTTACTTCATTTCTTTAAGGTTCGATTCCTCGCTCAATTTAATATAATAATATTTTTTAAAAAAAAAACTATTATAACATAGTAACGTTAGTAAATGCTTGACTAATATTAATATGTTTGGTATGTTTTATTTTGTTGTGTTTAGTTGGCCGTTCCAGCTGGGGCCTATTTAATGATGATTGGACTGTGGTACTTTGCTCTAGAAACCTCTTCTGTTGAATATATATATATATATATATATATCAAATAATAATACAATGCTATTTAATTTTAGACAAATTCGCAAGGACAAAAATCGTTTTCAAATAATAGAAGTCGTCATCTATAAAGTCACCTCCAACTAATGGAGTTTGATTATTTTAGTAAATACCAATTAAATTAAATTGAATTAAAGAGTGATTAATGGAACCCAGCAAATAAGAATCAGTAGTAATCAAATAGGGTTTGAACTCTGCCTATAAATTCTAATCAGTTTTCTTAAATCAATTTAATAATAATTATTCCCTAAATCATATATATTGCGAGTAAATCCTTCATAAATCTCTTCCAAGCATCATGAAATTATCTCAATCTACAAGTCTTAAGGATTCATTAAACAGAAGAATTGCATAACATGTTTAACATTTGTAATTATCTCATATCATACAAACTCACTTATGATATATTATTATATTCTCTCTCAGTCTCAAACTAAATCATTAAACGTCAATATGAGTATAACTCAACTTATTAGATACTTGTTCCCTTCTCATGAGGTCGAAGGTTTGAGACTCTCTTCTCCCAATTCGTTGTATTATCAAAATAATAATTATTATATTAATAATAATAAATTGACCAACTAACCAAATTCTTAATCATGCAAGTAATGACAAGTTATATACAATTATTTTACTTTTATAAGAAACATTGACTTTTCATTCACAAATGTCATCCAAAGGATTACAAAAACACTTCCTAACAAACGGTCAATTTGCACGGGTCGTTTGGTTGCCAAGTTTGGGTAGTGAGTTGTGAGTTACACAACCCTCACCAATGTTTGTTTCCCAGTTTTCAAACCCAAAATGATGAGTTTGTTAACCCACCCCCCTCCCCTCTTAACAAACCTTAATATTTTCACTATTTTAATATATTTTACACTTAACAAACTCACTATTTTGTACACACCAAACACACTGTTATCAACCTCATGCAACAACACCGTACTTAACAATCGAAACCAGACAACTAAACGACCCCTAAACAAAGGGATTGAAAATACAACACTCTTAAATCTCTTCCCATAACTTTCAAATTATATACCATCATTAACATTATAACAATGCATTTAACTTAAAAAGAGTAATTCATTTCTTTTTCTTTTTTCTAGTTTTCAAATATAATCAACTTGCAATACGGAACTCTGCTAAAACCCCTTCACTTGAGCAGATTATTAGAAGGAGAATGCAACCAAATCAAGCTCTTCAGTTATAAAGAAATACTTTACAACGTAGCAACAAATCAGACTGAAAAATTATGAGCTATTTATTACTCAACAAAACATATACAAACTAATGTTTAACTGAAGGGTATACAGATACTACCACCTATAGCAGCGTATTATATATACGTAGGAAAGGAGATCGAGGTGATGAAGGACTGCTCAGAAAGAAAGAAGGTAATTATGCTCGAGGGTAGCGTGAGCGACCTTTCTTCTTCAAGAACTCTGGGATTTCAACTGAACTACCTTCGTTGAATGAGGACGGTCTTCGGTTGATTCCAAAATTGTTGTCTCCCGGTGATATTTGACTTGCCTGTAATTAAAAAACAGTCTGCTAAGAACTTGTGAAAAGTAAACCAGACAAGTTGGACAAAAGAGATTAATAGGTTTATTTTCATATGGATCTTAGTCCAACTTTGCCAACCGTCACATACTTCGACGAGGGAACATAATTTAACATGTGGACACGCATATACACACACACAGACAATACCTGCGGTGGCCTTCCTTCACTTTCTTCTTGGCGTTTAAATCCTGTGGCAATCAGAGTTATACTAACCTGAAAGAGGTGGGAGAAAAACAGAAAGTCATTATATGCCGCTTACCAAAAAATTGAAAGATCCCTATAACTATAAGGTTCAATCAGTATGGTAATTTCTTTAGCAAACCATCATTATGGTCTTTTTTTAAGTCACATCCATAAGACAGACCAAGAAAGAATAACATCATTTTTTCAAAATGTTCACTGCTATTGATCTTTGTTGTACATACACAAAGGAAAAAGATGTAATTGAAAATTCATATGGTCCTTGGATAGCAGAAAGAAGTCCAAAATTGCTCAAGCTTTTCCTAACAGATGCTCACAGAATGCAGATAAATATATCAAGATCTGGCAATCAATTTCAAATGCAACTTCACATAGCTTGTGATGGAACTTATAACTTACTTGACCACTGATTGAAGGATCTATCACTGCTCCAAATATTAAATTAGCAGTTGGATCCACAAGGTCATATATAACTTCAGCAGCGGCATTTACCTGTAAGATTATCCAGAAGAAAAATAAAAAATTAGAAAAACTAACATAACATCATTGGTAATAGAAGTACAGTGATTCAGATTTAAATGAAATCTTTCTTCCAGAAGGAATTTCAATGATGTAGAACTAATTGAGTTTACTTCTTATATGATGATACTTTAGAATGTGGTCACCTGTTCAAGAGGGAGAAAGAACAAGAGAGATGAGCTTCTTGATTCCGATGAAGCATTTTGTTGAGTGTCAATTGTTAACTTTTATTTAATGTGAACCTACTTTTGAATCTCTTGGTCTTGATATTGTTTGAGTTAATGAAAATCCTAAAGTTTACATGTTTTTTTGAATTTGGATTAGGAAGTTTAAATACTTGTAATACTATACGAAGGGACCTCATTACTCGTGTCGTTGTGATGATGAATCTATACATATTTCAACATTATTGTTTAGGAAGGGCATATGATACACTAACTTTGCATGAATTTGAAGTGTAGGGATTTACTTAGGGATGTTTCATCCTATATATGAGGATTTTTTTGGTGGCAAGACTTACCGAGAAGAGAACGGCTTTCCAGGAATGTGGTGTTTCAGAATTTTTTTTTTCGATTTTATAATTGGAAAAATGCATAAATATAACTCTTAGAATAAGATTGAAGACATTGAAACTACTTGGACAAGAGACAAGATACTCAATTATAGAGCAGGAAGGTAAAATCATTTTTTTAAAAGGAAAGAATCATCTAATGTAAGTTTGCATAAGAGGAAAATCTCTCTTGCTTTTGAAGATACCTTTTCCTCTTGACTACCTTATTGTATTTATCAATATTCAGACAATATACATGCAAAAATCATTTAAATTTCTGGAATATAAAACCAAAGACAGAGTGCCAAGGTAAACATTAATTACATATCTAAGTAGCTTAAACATTCCCCAGTTCCAATCTCATAAATATGGCATATCAAATTTCCAGGCATAACATTATTTACTAATACCTACATCGATCAAATTATAGTTTATAGGTAAAGTAGGTAGGTAGAGGGAGAGTGACAACCTCATATAACGTCAAATCACTTCCACCAGTTATGTTCCACACAATTCCAGTGGCCCTTTCTATACCAATATCTAGTAAAGGTGATTGAATAGCATTTAATGCAGCATCTCTTGCCCTCGTCTTTCCTGCACCATATAAACGAAAAGTAGATATTGGTTTGTATTAGAGCAGATGATTTTGGGGGGGGGGGGGTGGACATCATTAGCTATATGAACTAGGTCATTGCCGGACAAAGTGACGTCAGAGCAGACCTCTGTATGGTAAGATGAAGACCAAGTTTCCTTCAGTTTTTCTTAAACACACCTATCAAAATTTGTTATAATTGGGGGAAGAGTTTTTAAGTGCAAAGAACTATGTTCATTCTAAGATCTGGAGTCAAAAAACTTGAATTCAAATGATATATAAAAGAGGTTGAGAAAGAAAAAAAAAAACAGGAAAAAGAGAGACTCCAAGAAATGGATATGGTGGCAAAAGACCAAGATCATGGACTCAAAATTTTAAAGGCCATCAACTTAACATATTAAACATAGTCAATTGGAGTTTTCAACTTCTAACAGTGTACAGAGAGATGTCAATTGGTGATAAAAAAATCACCACAAAACCGAAGGGTAGAAAACATGGATTGCGGATATTGGAAGGAGATTATCCAGTTCAATTTTTTCAATCTGTTATAATTAAGAAGAAAGTTACCTATTGCAATATTGCATGTTAAGTTGTAGTAATTCAGAGAGGCCACCCATACAAGGTTTCATTTCTATGGTGAGAATTGGACAATAGTGCAGCAATGCTTTAAGTTTCAAGATTAAAGGTTATTGATGAAAACAAAAAATTGGCAGCTGAACGTAAACGGAATGAATGCAGACTTTAACACCACATCAATTCTTGTACATCAGAGAAATATGCAGCTTGGAGTTACCAGTGGCAGTTCCGATTCCCATCAATGAAGAACCAGCATTTGCCATTATAGCTCTGACGTCAGCAAAATCTACATTTACTAGCCCTGGAATCTGATTATGGTAATGCCATTACAGACACCAGTTAGATTTCAATGAATGTCAATAAAGTCCTCCTATTCAATAATTCATGACTAGAAGGTGTTTTCAATTCAAAATGTTGGACTTAACCTCAAATTCTTGAGTTTGCTGCACTAAACGTACAACTATAAGATCTGACAAAAAGAGATGGTTTTATACATCAAATAAAAATTCTTATTAAAACTTCACTGTGAGGACAAAAGACGAGTTGTTTCAAAAGTAGAGGTATTTATAATCTCAAATTCTACTCAAAATAAAAGAACAAACTCCATAAAGAAGTTTTCTGTGAGTTAAAGAGAATTTGAACATTTAATTTTAAGTTCTTGGGACAGGAATGTACCGTGATGATGTCAGAGATTCCACGAACCCCTTGCCGAAGAATGTCATCAGCCAAATTAAATGCTTCTGTTACAGGGGTAGACTGTGAAACTGCTGTCAGTAACTTGTCATTTGGGATGACTATCAAGGTGTCGACTTTGTCTCTTAAAGTTGCAATTCCTTCCTGGGCTTGAACTGCTCTCCTCCGTCCTTCAAAAGAGAAAGGTGTAGTGACAATACCAACTGTCAATATACCCATTGACTTGGCAATTTCGGCAATGATTGGAGCCCCTCCAGTCCCAGTTCCTCCACCCATTCCGGACTACAAGCAAAGAAGATAAAGTCCGAAGTTAGATAACATACTAAGTTTCAGTTGCTTATATTATGTGCCAAATAGTATGTATTATTTTATTGACAGGATTTACTCGCCTTTCAGATCTAAGAGCTTAGTTTGTTTTGGGCAGTTTTATCTTAGAATCAAGCTCAAAGGGCCATTTCTTTAAGAAAATAAAAGGCAAAAAGGGCTACAAAAATCCAAAAAAAAGCCACCTAATTACAACTATGCAAGTAACAAGTGAAATAATTTTCGGTATTTTTAAGTACATCTGGCCTAAACTGTCTTTTCTCAGTCATCGTCTCTTAAAATAAAAGAGAACATTGAAATAATCTATCGGATACAAACATATTTGTAGATTGATAAAGAATATTCTTGGGTATAGGTACGAAAATGAATTTGTTAATCGGTTGGCATATTCGTAACTATGCAGAAACCTAATATTGTGTTTATTTTTTTTAGATGAATAACAAATATTGTGTTTATTTTTAATTTCGAAGAATCTTACAAGGACTTTAACGTAGTTTTCTAGATTCTGCAAGATTTTGTAAGACTCCAATAGAGAGATCTTTCTTAATTAACTAGTGTAGTCTGTGAGACTAAATTTTGAGAGGCAAGAGAGTGGCAATAACTATTGAGGTAGTAAGAGTTTTCATAAAAACAGGTGAGGTTTGTTCATGGTTTGGAGTGAAAATGGGCAATATTCCAACTTAACTCAAGCGCACGTAAGGGTTGTAAAGATTGCACAGGTAGAGTCACGATAAGTTAAGACCCGACAAAATGCAAAAGACATTAGAGTTGAGGCATCAGACATAGGTGTATGTGTAGTGTAGTGTAGTGTAGTGAGTGAGTTCGAAGGTGTATATGTAAGTTCTTAGCCTTTCTAATAGATTTGAGTTCTAGATTTGTGATTTTCTTAATTATTTTTTCCACATGAACTCTAGTGCCATTGTCTGTCTCCCTACTCATGGTATTTACATTGTTTATTAAAAAAAAATCAATTGCATACATAAAAAGGGTGAAAAAAAAGAGGATAAGATTTAAGAATTTTTAAGAGCAATCAAGAGAGTGTATCAACCAATTCACCTCCTATAAGTTGGTTTAAGCATTTAACCCACATTCATATTTTTACATATTCTATTTGACAGACCTAAAAATATTTTTGCCTAACATATAGTTCATCTCATGTTGTCATGTCTTCTATTTTCTATTTAAAATTTACAGTTATATTTTTACTGTTTCGGAAAATACATCTCACTTCACTCAAGCAATGCTCGAGTAGGAAGCTCATTACTTTAAAGGCAATCTGTGCTTTGAAAACAACGACTTCTTCACACACAAAAAAAAGGTTTTTTAGGCAAATTCAGATTCCAACATAGACTTAAACTGGGTACCTACTTCCTGCTAAAACGGTTCTGAAAAAAAAGTGAAGTGCATACTGCTCCGGAGAAATGTTGACATGAACAAGCTTAACTTACAGTAACAAAAACCATGTCAGACCCATATAGCGCCTCTTCTATTGATTCTTTGCTTTCTTTAGCAGCATTCATGCCAATATCTGGATTCCCACCAGCACCAAGACCTCTGGTAAGTTCTTGACCAATTTGTAGACGGTTCTTAGAATAGACAGGAGACATTTTCATTGCTTGAACATCTGTATTAACAATCCAAAACTCCACACCATGCATTGAACTTTCAATCATGCGATTAACTGCATTTGACCCACCACCTCCCACACCAATAACTTTAATCTTTGCCTCATTATAATTACTACTGGACGCATCTCCCAAGCTCTCGGTTGAAGTTCCACTCAAACTATCCTTTCTCGGGCCATTTATTGTACTGTTTCCCTCACCTCTCAGCATTGAAATTTCAGGGTGTAAATCCAGAAATGGATCCCTGTTCTGATATGGGCTAACACTATGAGAATTAGAAGAACACTTGGTCAAATTCGATTTTTGGCAGTTACCCACAAACCCATTCCTTTCCTCAGTCATTTTCATATTGCTAACTTTTCCCAAGTGATGATGCTCCATAGTGACTCTGCCTTTAAGAGCAGAAAGTATACCAACCGGGTTACGAGTATCGGAAAGAGTAAAATTCATCGACGCATAACTCGCCATCATATAATATTTGAATCTCCCACCAAGAAATAAACCAGCTGAAAAATGAAAATAAATTCAGATACATAAATGGTTTACCATGAATTCAGAAAACTAGTGAAAGAGAATCAATCTATGTTTATCACATCAATAACAACCAGATAGAAAAAAATCAAAAGAAGAACTATGAATTCGAACACTAGACAAATGAATTCATCAACAGAAGAAATGAATTATCCTAATCCATCACATTGAGCTACCATTTGAGCAGAAAGAAAACAAATTTAAGAGCAAGAAATTGAGAAAAAAAACAAAAAAACTGCATTTTGACCTGGAAATGCTTCAAGAATCGGCTAGGAGGAAAAAACCCATACGAGAGTGCAGAAAATGGGGTTTATGGTTTCGGCCAAAAGGGACACTGACTGAGAATCTTGTGGCAAGGAAAGGGCAAATATGCAATTTGGTCAAACCCCAACCCCCTCCCTCCTCAAAGTTCTTGACAGTTTTTACTTTTCTTTTTCTTTTTCTTTTTCTTTTTTATCGTTAATTTTTTTTTACTATTACTGATTTTTTTGCAGGTACTGTGAGCTTGAGTCATTCAGAACAGAATCCATGCTTCCTAGTAAATAGCATCAAGCAAGAGCGAGAGAGGTTGGAGGCAATTTTTTTAAAAAATGACCACCTCAATAATAATAATAATAATAATAAATAAATAAATAAAATATTAATAATGTGGGCATCCATCTCAAAACCAATTGGTAATGAGAGGAGGGGCCCTTAGAGTTTATAAACCTTGTGAGTTCCCTACATCTTTCCGATGTGGAATTCTCAACACGCCCTTCAAGATGGTCCTCTTTTGGGTTCACCATCTTGGGTCGAATCCCATTTTTGGATCGAATGCCCGTTTGGGCTTGTTGGGCTCTGATACCATATTAATAATGTGGGCATCCATCTCAAAACCAATTGGTAATGAGAGGAGGGGCCCTTAGAGTTTATAAACCTTGTGAGTTCCCTACATCTTTCCGATGTGGGATTCTCAACATAAAAAAACCCCCGACAACTTAGATTATTGTTAAATCATACTCGTAAATTTAAAAAAACTTTTGTATTTTATAAAATTATAAGTGATACTCTTCTATCAATTAGTTTTAATGAAAATGAAACACGTACATATTTTATACTATATCACTATCGTTAAAAATAGCGGAAAATTTAATCATATGATCAAATTTTTTTTATAGATTATACATCTTATTGACAAAATAGTTTATTCTACCAATTTATATTTTCAATTATATATTTACTAATATTTTAAGGTAAAATGCAAATGAGACCCCCGTGGTTTGTTTCAAATGCATAAACACCTCATGTGGTTTGAATATGGCAAATCACACCCCCGTGGTTCCAAAATTTTTCAATTAGACCCCTCTCATTCAATGTTGATAATTTTATTTTAGCCATAACTTCTTCGTTTGAACTCCGATTTGGATGATTCAAGATGTTTTGGAATCCTTATTTCAGGTTCTACATAATAGTCACATTAAAACTGAAATGATTAATAAATAAAAGAGTTTATTAACATCAAAGTACTAGGTATGATTGACACCGTTAACTCTTTTGGTTATTGATGATTTAGAAGTTTTTAAGTAACTGTAGCGCAGAGACTGAAATAAGGATTCCAAAACATCTTGAATCATCCAAATCAAAATTCAAATAAAGAAGTTATAATTAAAAGGAAATTAATGGCATTGAAAGGGAATGGGTCTGATTGAAAAAAATTGGAACCACAGGGGTGTGATTTGTCATTTTCAAACCACAGGGGGTGTTCATGCATTTAAAACAAACTACAAGGGTCTCATTTGCATTACCCTTTTTAAAAATATAGATAGTTATAAACACTACATAAAAATTTGTTACCTATTGAAATATCTCTTTAGAAAATGATTAAAAAAAATAATGACAAGTTATGAGATAATTTTCATGTGTATGTGACATATAATAAAAATTACATGTAATAACTATTTTTTATGATATAAAATAAAAGCATTTTTTTAAAAACAATATTGTATAATTATATTGAATCGTATTTACAATCTTGTTGTCAGTAATTATTGAATAATATTTTACCAACGATTCACAATCACATTACCATGTATCATAATCCATTTCAGTTATTTATGTAATTTTTAATATAAATGTGTTTATTTAATTACTAATTTATTTATGCAATTTTTTTTAGTATTGTTAATACATCTTTAAGAGTTTTTTTTTTTTAAAAATATAACATTTTATGAATTATTATTCTCAAAAATAGCAAAAGAAAATTGATTTTTTTAAAAATGACATTTTTTCCTCTTGGCTCAAAACAAGCATGGATGCAAACAACATGTCTTTAAAAAATTGTCATTTTAAAAAAATTTGAAAACATTTACTATTTTTTTAAAATACCTATTAAAAAGGTGTCATATAGTGGAAATTCTCTAAATTAAATCCATAATTCAATTCAACCTTTTAGATAATCGAAGCCAGCTAGATATCCTCAAATACAATAATCAAGTTAAAATGATCTTCAGTCTCTGTCATTTCTCATTCTCATTTAGTAAGTGCTTGTTAGAGATAAATTTTTAAAGTGTATTTTATAACTATTAAAAAAACGCTTTTAAAAACTATTCCAAACCGAATCTAACATTCTCAAAACTACGTTTGATATCCTCACACATAAAAAAGTCAATATTAAAAATAATGCAAACAGAAGTCTTGATTTTTAGCAGATCTAAAAGACCAATATCAGTAAATACTCTATAAGGAGAAAAAGAAACCAAACATGTTTTTTTAGCAATTACGCTTGCTTCTTTGCACGTGTGGCCATGTACTTTTTGAAGACATACAGTGAAGCTCCAAAATCAACAGTTCCAAAAACAAGAAACAAAGAATAGCATATACAACCATTGTAGACTAATAAAGGAAGATGTTCTAAGTAACTCTCTGTCTTCAGTTTGGAAAGTAAGTATATGCCATAAACAAACATGTATATTGCTGGTGAACCCCCACGTAATACCGATCTGCAAGCAATTAAAAAAGAGCGGTTTATATATCCGGCTAATTTTAACTTAGTCAATGTGTCGTGATTAAACACACATTCTTTTTACTGAATCGTAAATGGGAGAAGTATACTGATTCGGATCATAAATGATTCTACATTTAGTTTTGCTGGAATGACGAGCCAATCCACTAGTTAGAAGTTTGGTTACAAAAATGAGAAAATATAAGAAAATGAATAATCAATCATGGGAGCCATGATATAAAATTAATTACCTCCACCACCACTGATAATCGTTATTTTGTAGCTGGTAGTAAGTAAACGTCGGTCCGATAATCAAGGTAGCGAAAACGACGTATAAGAATTGAATAAACAAGATGAAGAATGATCCACATGCCTTCATACCCCACAAGCTAGCATATATTTCATCCATTTGAAAGAAGATTGGACTGATAGTTACAATGCCCTTAAGGATCATCTGACCAGGCGTCCTAATGTACCATGATTTCGGAGGCACATGGACAATGCTTCTGGTGAAACAAACTGCAGAGTCATATTCTGGTTTATGAAAGTGCCTTATTCCAATATACAGGAGCATTAACACGGCGCTACCGAGTCCTGCTATCGTTAGAGCAAAGACCACAATGACAAATGTGTAAGTCCTTGCGACAAATACATTTACTAGCAGAGCAGATAAGAGCACTGGAAAAATGTAGAGTGTCCCAGTCTCGACGATACATTCTTTCTGCATCCGAAAAACATATATGATACAAAATATAAATCGGTGCATACACACACGCGTATCAAATTAAAAGCTAGCTCTTGAGAGAAGGGTTTACCCATCCAATAGGCGAAAATTTCTCGTGAAATGAAAGGGATACAAATAGAGACAGTGCATATGTGAGATAATATGCTGGAAACAGATTGATGAAGAATCTTTCATGATTGCAGGGATAGATACCCTCGTATGCAAAAAGCATGAGCAATGAAATTCTGCAGACGAAATCGATTTATTTAGATTCATGTATGTCATGTTGTGTAAATTACTTATTTGGAGAGCGATGGTAAAGCTACAAAAGAGACAAATTATAAGATCAGTAGAGGTTACATAATCAGATGCTGAGTTCCAACGCCAAGGATAGCGCCGAGTAAGGATGAAAACGGAGGACAGCAGCATGGCTTATTGTTAATACTACTAATACCTCCATGAGGAAGTCTGCAGATAATTAAAAAAGAAATCCAAAAGATTAACGGTGTTTAATTAACCACTACTTACAAGAAAAGAAGTAAGTGAAGGAAGGAATGATACCTATTATTCCCAAAATACAATATCAGGAACATTAAAGGAGCTGCAAGAAGCAGAAGCGAACCGATCCAGCAAAAAGTAATGGCAGTCCAATACAAAAATGACGAGAGACGGACTGAGTGTTCGTGCTCTTCCGTAAGCCACAAAGTTTCACTTTCATTCCTAGATTTATAATGATTTGAATTGGTTGCGAGTGTCATATCATTCCAAGAGACAGAGTAAACAAAATTGACGTGGATTTCAGAAACATCAGTTATATCCACAGAAAAATCAACATCGTTTACAATACTAATGCCAGTTACTTGGTTCTCTATGAAGTCGACGTAAAATTGAAGTCGATTGAAAAGATAAAACTTGCGCCCCGACGATCGTGTACCTGTTTCTTCAACAACTTCCCCCACCTTGCTCCAAAACCAGATGTTATCAAAGTACATTTGGTACTTTTGTTTTTTTTCAATGGAAGATCTCAACTTTGTAAGATCATCTTCCATCAAATGCTTCTTGCATAGGATTTTATCCGGCATTGAAACGTTAAACTTCAACTCATACTTGGTGTTGGCTAAGCAATCGCCTGCCAGAATTTCATCCAAGGATTTCTTCCTATCACGTATATCTTCTGTGTGATCAACGGAAAATATACATCAGATTAATCCATCGATGGCGAAAAAGGCATACATTTGTTCATCTAAGAAAGCGAATAATTTGATTCGGTCGTTACCTCCCAAAGGACAAAATGGAAGCAAACGATATCCGTAAACGTTGCTGCAAAGCAAGACATCGAAATCGAAATCATTAATAATTAGCTATCAATATTATCTTTTCAAGAACACAAATTGATTTTGAATGGATTTCATATTTTTCTTAATGCATGCAAGAAATATATAATTCAAATGAGGAAAGGATTGGATCGAGATCGGGATCGGATAAATTACCATCGATCATGATCAGCGCCAAACACTTTGTTAACGAACAGAGGTATCCTTTCTCCGTATTTGTATCTTGATAAAGGAGTGTTTCTTGTATTATCAGAAGCTTCAATAAAACTCGTTGAGAATGATAATGGCAGAAAAGCTATTATCAGAATCAGATCCAAATAAATCAATTTCTCAATTGGCGCCATGGATGCAGCCAGTCACCGAGTGAGAGATTAAAAATGGAGTGAAAAATGAAGTCCTAACCGTAAATAACGAACTACTTCTTTTTTTATAATTAATTATAAAAGGGATAATTACAACAAAGGGCACTTGTTTTATTTATAAATTATACTTTTGCAGTTTCAAAATTATTTTAAACAAGACGTTTTTGTAAAAAAATAATAGAGTATGATTTATAAATAAAGCAAACCAATCAATTTTTTTGACTCAAATATATAAAATATAGTTGGTTTCAATTTTATTTTGAACGTTTTAATCTTTTCAATTTTATCTCTAACGTTTCAATTTTTCAATTTACTCTGAATCTTTTAGTTTCTATTAAACTTAATAAAAAATGCTAACAAACATTATAAGATTACGTGTAGGATTAAAACTTTTAAATGTTATAAAATTGTAATAAAATTTATCTCAAATAGTTGATTTTAGATATGTATTTTCATTTATGCCACTTCTTTTAATTATTTACTTAAATAACAATTCACTAATTTATTGGACAAGTTTAATAATTTAGTGAAACTAGAATAAATATATTATTTTGTTGACATAATATTTTATTAATTTAGTAAATTAGAGTTTTAATTTTTAAAAACTCATTTAGATGACAATTAATTATTCTAAAATAAAAATATTAAAGGTATACAAACAATTCACTAATTTAGTGAACTATAAGTAATATATTATTTTGATAAATTTATAAAAGTTGTATATATATATATATATATATATATATAATTTTTTTTTCTATTTAAATAATTAAAATATATATATATATATATATAAATTGTTTAATTTAATCTTTAATCTTTTATTCATGATTAGAATAAAGGGCAAGATGATTTTTTTTTCTTTTTCCCATTGGCCATTTATGAATTATTAGTTCCTGTCAAACGATGGTGTTGGAAAAAACACTGCCAGAGCCACCCCACAGGCTCTCAAGCCATAGCATTAGTCAAACCTCAAAAACATCAAAGAAACGCAAAACCTCATGATTTTGATCTTTTTTTTCCCATAATCTTCTTCAATTTCCCCCTTTTCTCAATCAATGAATGTAAAGTTTCGATCTTTATCTATGCCCACTTTCCCTAATCACCAACTTTGCTTCTAATTCTCCAATTTCCCTCTTTACCATCCCTTTCCCTTCTTTCGTTTTTGGTGATTTCTGTGGATTCCAGAGTTCAATCAAGATCGTTCTCATCTTAGTATCCAGTAAGTCAGCCAACCTTTCATAATGAAATTCTTTTTTGATTACTTTATTAGGGAATTAGACTGATATGAGCTGTTAAAACGTGATTAAACACCTTTTATACGATTGATTTAGTGATTATTACTGTTTTTTGTATTGCCCAGATGTTAGATTTTGTTTTTATCTCAGATATGATGCTTTGTCTTAGTTGATAGATTTTTTGTGATTTAAAAAAATAATAATAATTCAGATCCAGCTTTTTGCAATAAGAAGTTGTATTGAATTCTCCATATCAGGTTGCATTTTGCAATTTGATTGAATTTGGCGATATGGAACCGGTTTTTGTTAGTTTTTTTAAATCTTGTTAT
This sequence comes from Gynostemma pentaphyllum, assembly GCA_028015215.1. Taxonomy (NCBI): domain Eukaryota; kingdom Viridiplantae; phylum Streptophyta; class Magnoliopsida; order Cucurbitales; family Cucurbitaceae; genus Gynostemma; species Gynostemma pentaphyllum. The sequence continues at coordinate 39,478,576 of CM051349.1, read as the reverse complement.
TGAGTGTATTTTTTGGGTGCTGGAAGTTTGTGGTTCTGTCTTAAATTCTGGAACTAACAGAGCTTCATTTAGTGCTTTTTGTTGGGAATGGAAAATCTTCCTGTTGAAGTTATTGGAAACATACTTTCACAGCTAAGAGCTGCTCGAGACGCAGTGATTGCTTCGGTAACTTGCAAGAAATGGAGAGAGGCTTGGCGTAATCACCTTCATACCCTCTCTTTCAATTCCAACGATTGGCTTGTTTATCATGAACTCTCAACCAGCAGATTGGAAATTCTTATAACTCAAACGATATTTCAAACGACTGGACTGCAAAATCTTTCGATTTCAATGGATGAAGTTGATGAATTCTCTGCTGCACCAGTGATGGCTTGGCTCATGTATACTAGGGATACTCTGCGCCAACTGCATTATAATGTGAAGACAACCCCAATCTTCAATATTATCGAGAAATGCGGTCGGCAAAAGCTTGAAGTGCTGGCATTGGCTCATAATTCGATAACCGGCATAGAACCCAGCTACCAGAAGTTTCCTTGCTTAAAATCACTTTCATTGAGTCATGTCAGTATCTCTGCATTGGATTTGAGCCTCCTTCTGACCACTTGTCCTAAACTCGAGAAATTAGCTCTGATCAGTCCTGATATTGCCATGTCTGATATGGAACTTAGTAGTTCCTCATTGAAGGATATATATGTTGAAGCACTCAGTTTGGACAAATTTTTATTGGAGGCTGATATTCTTGAAGTTATGTATCTAAAAGACTGTACTCTTGAGATCTTTGAAGTAGTAAGCAAAGGAGCCTTGAGAATTCTAAGGATCGACGATGTTAGTGTCATTCACCTTGACATTGGTGAGAACACAGAAAATCTTGAGGTTGTAGATGTCTGCAACTTCACAATCATGTGGCCAAAATTCTACCACATGATCTCAAAATCATCGGAGTTGAGGAAACTTCGACTCTGGGGTGTTGTATTTGACGATGAGGATGAGATGGTGGATTTAGAGACTATTTGTATCTGTTTTCCTCGGTTAAGCCACCTATCGTTATGTTATGATTTAAAAGACGGAATCCTTCAGTATAGCTTGCAAGGGTCATCTCAATTGTTGAATGTGACAGTGTTGGAACTAGGATGGAGTGTAGTTAGTGAATTTTTCTCTGAATGGATGGAAAAACTTCTAGGAAGGTGTCCCAGTTTAAAGAAGTTGATCATATGTGGGGTTGTTTCCGAGGTCAAAAACCACGAAGAATGCCAAACTTTAGCTAACTTCACCTTTTCCATTGTTCAGCTTATGAGAAAATACATGCACATCGAAATCCATTTTGAATACGAATAGAAGGTGTTTGTGGAGGTTCGAGTTTTTGTCAAATTGTATGTATTCCATTAGGATTCCGACGATCCTGTTTGTAGTGTCGCCTTCATAATTCTGTAAACCTTGGTATTTCTTTCCAAACTGCATTGATCACTTTAAGAAATTGTCAACCATAGTTCTTCTGTTGACAAATGATATTAGTTTTCTGTTTTTCGGGTCCATAGATCTATCCTCTAATTTCATCTGATGCTGTGGTTTGCAAGTAATTCCTCTTTCTTCTTGTTTTTTAAATGTGTTTTTTGGGCTAATGATTTTTTATATGAAAATGCCATTAAATAGATTTGTTTGTTAGATAAAGGATTGTTCTCAGTTTTATTATTTTTATTGCAATTGTTGGAAGTATGGAATATTCATTCACAATGACAAGATGTCATTGATGTTGAAAGCAATGAGATTTGTGTAATAAGATTTAAAATTAAATTAAAATTATCAACTATATTTTAGTTAATAAATTTTCATCATATAGTTTAAATAATAATTATTTCTAATTAAAAAAATTAATAATTAAAACTAGTAATATCAATCCGATCAGGAGGAGGTGGAGTCTTGAGAGATGATGCCCATTGCCTACTTTATAAGTCAATTTGAGCATGGTATAGTGCTCCATTTCGTTAAAGGTTCGAGTCTTCTCTCCCTTAATTTTGATGTAATATCTTAATAAGAAAATTGGCTACTTTAGGGAGTGTGTTAAAATAATCGGGAAGATTTTAAAAAGAAAGATAGTTTCAATTTTGAAAGAAAAAAGTGGCAAGTCGAGTCGAAAGTCGTAAAGTAATTATATATGTCTAAAAATGATTTCTAAACCTTGAAGCAATCTTCTAATCAATTAGAGCTTCTTCAAGCCAACAAACATGGCATACCCAAAAACTTCATCTATAGTAAACATCAGACTTCAGCCCTAATGTTTTGGATCTAAATGATTTAATTGGACAACGTTGGGCTTTGCTCAAATCTTTTTGGATTTAATCCATAAAATCCAAACTGAGTTATATTTTGTTCCATCAAAGAATCGTCTTAATTGATTAATTACATGAAAATTCAATATAACATTAGTTTTATTTTTCGACTAATTCTTTATTCTTAAATTATCGGTAACATACCATATGAGTGGGTATATAGGAATCCAAATATGCCGAATCACTCATGTTATGATCTTCTACATCCTAGGTCTTCCCGCTCCTTCAAGCTAAAAAAATATTGTTTAAAACCTTTAAAGATATTTGTTTAGGGTTTAGAGTCTATTGTTTCGATTTGTTTAGGGTTTAGAGTCTATTGTTTCGATTTAATGCATTGATTAATTATTATAATATATAATACAAAAGAATAATCGATTTTTTCTCGTTTAGTTTAAATTTCACCCCTTCTTACAAATTCTCTAAATCATATAATATCTTTTGATACATCGTATGTTATTATTATTTTCTTATTTTTTTTTTAAGACTTTCATAATGTATATTGCATGTGTACATATATCTTAGTTTTTTTAATTATAAAGGCAAAATAAAAATAAAAAGATAAACTAGATAATAATAACATTACCGAACCCGGTGTGGATTCAATGATTTCTTGTTGGCTTCAATCTCAAGTAAAGTAATTAGCAATGTAAATTGCTTTAGTAATCCTTTTATGAGAGCAATCAAGTCAAGTCAATGATGGCGTATTGGACATTGTACAATTTAAGTATTATCCAACTTTTTCTTCCAATTGATTTCTTTACCTATCTAATTTCAAACTCCTCCATTAAAAAAAAAAACATTTTTTTTTGTTATTCCACGAATTTTAAAGTAAATATTATCATTTAGATGATTTTTCTATGATAATATTGTATAAAAACAAGCTTACTTGATTTATTTATCATTATTCAAACCTCTATACTCCAATTATTTTTATAAAAAATATATATACACGATTATATCACATAAAATTGCTAACCTGACCTAACTTAAATTGTTAGATATTAAAACTGTCTTTCCATAAAATCAAAAGTTTGAGTCCCCCTCCTCAAATTTAATATAATATCCCTAAACAAAGAATTACGTTTCTCGAATTATTTCCCCTTACAAACGCCATTAGAAAAATATTTTTCTTTAATTGGTCATAATTTAACCCAATTACAACTAATATAATAATACTATTTTATAAAGTAACTTTTAATGTCCCTACCACTTATATAATGAAGTGAATAATACACAATTGCCTTCACTAACAATTTTTCACAAACTTATATTAACTAAAATCACTTTTTCTTTTAACTTGTAAAAAAAAAAAAAACTCTTTCCCTAGTAGTAGCTTTACCTCTCCTTTATTGAAAAATCCTATATAAACCCATTAACAAGAATTCTTGGAATTAAAGAGAAGTGTGTGATAAGTCATAAGTTAATGAAAATGTCTTTGAACATTTTCTTAGCAATTTTCTCACTCCAATTCTTCTTAACAACCCTAGCTTCAGATCCTGACCCACTTCAAGATTTTTGCATACCAAACCTTAACCCTAACTACATATCAACTGCCACCAGCATTGGGAACCTTCCATGCAAGAACTCAACCGCCGTCACTGCCGACGACTTCGTCTTCTCGGGCGGAAAAGTCCCTGGAAACTTCTCCGAAACTGGCTTCGCAACCATATATGCAAACCCTAATATTTTCCCAGGACTAAACACCTTGGGGATGTCTTTTGTTCGAGCCGACCTCAAAGTTGGCGCGATAAATCCTCCGCATTTCCATCCTCGAGCCACGGAAATGGTGTATGTAATTCAGGGAAGAGTTTATGCTGGATTTGTTGATTCTACAAACAAAGTTTTTGCTAAGGTTATTGAGAGAGGAGAAGTTATGGTATTTCCTAGAGGCTTGGTTCACTTTCAAATGAATGTTGGGAAGACTATGGCCACGGTTTTCGGGTGTTTTAATAGCCAAAATCCAGGAATTCAGAAGATTCCTTCTGCCATTTTTGGATCTGAGATCAAAGTTGAGCTTCTTGAGAAGGCTTTTGGTTTGAGTTCAAGGCAGATTATGAGGATGAGAAGGAAGTTTGAGTCTTGAGACTTTCAAGGGTATTTCTGTCAAAGTGAATTAAGAAATTTACTTTTTCTTGTCCTCCAATTTTTCTTGATACTATTGTTGTATTGTTTTTGTAATTTTTTGAGGAATATTAAATATTTTTTTTTTAATTTTAAACAAATGGATGATATAGAAAATAAGATTTTTCTTTTATATATTATAATAAATTGCTGGAGGGAGACTCAAATCTAGATCTTAGAGAATAGAGTATCACTATCTAACCAATTGAACTACACTTGAAATATTTAGAAAATGAGCTGGATGACATAGTGTTAGAAAGAAAGTTTTAAAAAAATGTCATATCTAATTGGAAAAGATTCGAGAGCTTTTCATTACGTGGAAAGCAATACTGATGACTAACTAGTAAAACTATGGTAACTTTAGCGGAAAGAAGGTTTAAATAATACATCATTGTAATCCAAACTAAAAAATTCATTAAAAAAATTTATTTTTTAAATAATAAAATACTTTTAAACCCAATAAACCTATGGATTGGAAAGGAACGTTTTCAACCAGGTATACCTAAAACTCCAACTATGATGAATATCAGGCTTTTAGCCCAATATACTTATGGATTTAGATCAAAATGATTCAACGGGCCAAAGTTGGGCTTTTACTCAAATACATTAGGACTTGAATGCATAAGGTCCAATTTGAGTTGAATAAAAAAAAGGGTAAAATGCAAATGAGACCCTGTGGTTTGTTTTAAATGCATGAACACCCTCTGTGATTTGAAAATGGCAAATGACACCCTTGTGGTTCCAAATTTTTTCAATCAGACCCCTCCCCTTCAATGTCATTAGTTTTCTTTTAATCATAACTTCTTCGTTTGAACTTCGATTTGGATGATTCAAGATGTTTTGGAATCCTCATTTCATTTTCTACGCTACGGTCACTTAAAAACTTCTAAATTATCAATAACCAAAAGAGTTAACGGTGTCAATCATACCTAGTACTTTGATGTTAATAAACTCTTTTATTTATTAATCATTTCAAAGTTTAAAGTGACTATTATGTAGAGTCTGAAATGAGGACTCCAAAACATCTTGAGTCTTCCAAATCAGAGTTCAAACGAAGAAGTTATGGCTAAAATAAAATTATTAGTATTGAAGGGGAGGGGTCTGATTGAAAAAATTTGGAACCACATGAGTGTGATTTTTCATTTTCAAACTACAAGAGATGTTCATGCATTTAAAACATACCATAGAAGTCTCATTTGTATTTTACCCTAAAAAATGAATTTAAAAAAAAAACAAATTCAAGTTCCTAATAAAAAAAAATAGAGAAAATGGGGGGGGGGCCTAATCTAGGATAGGAATTCAGTTACTGAAAAAGGAAAGAGAAAAACATAGGATAATAGGTAGATTTATTCAGAACTATGCAAAAGTAGGACAATTTTATAGGATTTGCTGAAAAGTAGTTTGGCTAGCTACTTCTAGTTCTAGTTCTAGTTCTTGTTCTTATTATGGAAAAATGATCCATTTTTAAAAAAAATATCTATATATTTGAACTTCGAAGTGACTATTCAGCACAATACACTCACTTTTTAAGATTCCAAGATATCATGGTGGAGTTCTTCTATAGTGGTCTAAGCCTACTCTTTTTGAGTAAAACTGATCTATAAAAAGCAAGTTGCTTTTCATGTGTGAGTCTTGGACTTAAGGCAATAAGAAAATTGAGAAATTCAAACATTTTATGAATTGCAATTTTCAAAAATATCATTTTCTTAAAAGGCAAAATGCAAAAAACACCTATGTAGTTTTGGTCAAATGCAAACATACCATTTATAGTTTAAAAATGAATATTTATATATTTATAATTTTAAAATTGTGTAAATTGACCCCTCCCCAATACGCTGTTAATTTTCTTTTAGCCATAACTTTTTCACTTGAACTTCGATTTGAATGATTTAAGATGTTCTGGAATCCTTGTTTTGAGCTCTACATTATAGCCACTTAAAACTTAGAAATCATCAGTATATAAAAGAGTTGTCATCATCAAAATATTATATCGGGTTGAAGTCATAAACACTTTTATATAGTAATGATTTAGAATTTTTTGTTACTATAATTTAGAGCTCGAAACGAAGATTCCAAAACATTTTGAATCATTCAAATCGAAGTTCAAATGAAAAAGTTATGGTTAAAAAAAATTAATGGCATAGCGGGGAGGGGCTAATTTTCATTTTTAAACCACAAGAGTGTGTTTGTATTTGACCAAAACTATAAAGGTGTTTTTTGCATTTTTCCCCTTTTCTAAAGATATGTGTGAGTCAGTTCTACACTCGTTTTGGATGAGGGAGAAAATAAATGTCATTCATGAAAAAAAAAACTGTTTTTATATAGGTTATGTTGTCTAAATTCAAGTTATTTTTATTTACAATCTATGATTTGTTTTGTTTAAAATGATAAGAGTAGGAAAAGAGAGTGCATATTTTCTTTTAGAAATTGAGAGAAAGGAAGATTCAAACTTTAGAAATTGTGAGAGACAGTGAATATTTCTTATCATTCGAGCTATGCGTCATGATCTTAAGGTGTGTTTGTGAGAGTTTTTAGCCAAGCCAATATTGTAAATATTTTTATATTAATTATTTAGAATATGTTTGAGACTTGTGATAAAATTAAAAAATATGATAAACTAAAGAGAAGAAGAAATGATATGAAGAGAGTGAAGAAAAGAAAATGGTATAAGCCAAAAGACTACATTATGGTTTTCTTGTTATGAATCTTAAGCCTATTGCATTGTTTATATAGAAAACCTAACATAGATAAATAAGGAAAATATAATCTAAATAAGAAAAGATAAACTTAATAGAAAAAGATAATTATCACAAAAGAATAAGATAAATAAGGAAAATATATTAAAGAAAATAAACTATAAAGTTGTCAGTTTTTCAGCCGAATCGTCGCCGCGGTCACGAACACTTGTTTCCACAGCATCATCTATTGTCAAATCTCTATACCCTCCCTTAAGTTGGAGGTCACGAAATGCCCAACTTGTGAAATATGATACAAAAAGAGGGGGGGTCTTGTTCAAGAGCTTGTAGCAAAAAAAATATCATTTCTTAACATGAAACGTCATCGATCGTTCATCATCTAGTGCAATGGTCGTCAGTCTATCAACGTCGATCATCGCAGTTATCATGGTTGTTGCCACATGTGCTACATCCACACGATCGTTTGCAATATAGAAACGTCTTAATTCATCATGGACTCTTATTGAGTTTCTTCCATGACCGAAAATACTCTTCTTGAGTTCCTTTCATGGTCGTTTTTTAGGTTGATGCGGCATAAGCAACATCCCCACGATTGTTTCCTGTCGAGAAATGTCATCATTCATCATAAGAACTCTTCTTGAGTTCTTGTCATCAGACATCAGTTATGGATTCCATTGAGAAACCCCAATTTGTTCTTTGCACAAATATTGGTGTGCATTGAACGTTCTTCACCATCGTCTTAAATCAAGAAATGTTGTCATTCACACTTTTTTTTTCAAAATAATCATAATATCATCAACCTTATTTCACAGATTAAGTAATTGAACATTAACCCACTCTGATATCATGATAAAGTTAAAAAATATGATAAACTAAATAGCAGAAGAAATGATATAGAGAAGAGGAGAGGGAAGAAAAGAAAATGGTATAAGCCGAAAGACTACATTGCGGTTTTCTTGTTATGAATCATAAGTCTATTACATTGTTTATATAAAAAAACCTAACCTATATATATAAGGAAAATATAATCTAAATAGGAAAATATAATCTAAAAACATAAACTTAATAGGAAAAGATAATTGAATAAGATAAATAAGGAAAATATATTACAGAGATTAAACTAAAGTTGGCTGTTTTTTTGCTGAACCATCGTCGCGGTCACGAACATTCGTTTCCACGACATCATCCATCGTCAAATCTCTATAACTTGAGAGTTGTATTTGAAATTGAATACTTTTCGATTTGCACTTTGAAAAATGTAAATGCATGAGTTTAAATGTTTTTTTAAAATTAAAATTGTTTTGATATGCAACCTAATACTTAAAATATGAGTGTTGTTTATAAATTTTATAACATTTTACTAACATAACGATTTATTCTAAAAAAATTACACATGTGTTTAAATTTTTCGTTATTTTTAATGGAAGTGGAACACGTGACATGCATAGAATATGGATATGTCTCAATTTTATTAAAAGTAACTGATAGAAGAGTGTAATTTACAATTTTACTCTGATGCATGGCGTTTAATTCAAAATTTAAAGTGTAGGAGTATGATTTAGTAATAATCTAATGTGCAGAGATGTGTTTTGCGTTTAATTCTTATTTAAAAAGGAAACATGAACCTGAAACGTTACCTAACAGACTTTTAAATTTCTAATATTTATAAAATGTCATCGGTCTAATAATCCCTTATTTGAATAAATAATACATTAAAAAAAAGACAAACCTACCAAGAACCAATTCCAACTGTGGGAAGGGACACCGATTCGAATTTTTGGGGGATGTTATGTAATGGAAAACAAACTATGAAAACACTCAATGATGTGATAAAGAGAGAGTGAAGCTATATATAATATATATATATTCTATTACATTACTCTGTGATTATTAAATATGTTAAATCATTCATTATATCCAAAAGCTTAAGCTAATGGGTAACGGTAAAATTAATTATATATTTTATTAGAGTGTATATTCAATCTTGTAATAACAAATTAGTTAGTTAGTTGAGAATGTTAGTTATTTTATCAAATGTGTATAAATACTTTGTTCCATTATTATTATAACATAATTCAATTTTCATTCTCTCTCTACTTCAATATGGTATCAGAGCAGGAGGTCCTGGGATCAAACCTCCATTATGTCATTTACTCTAATTTTCTCCCCATTTAAATATTCCACATGTTTAGGTCTTGTGCAAATATCCAAGCCCACATGTGAGGGGAGTATTGAGATATATGTTTAAATTTACCTTGAACCATTGGCTTAAGTTTTTGGTTCAATTGGTGATTTAACATATTTAATATATTTCAACACTCTCGTTTGTTGAGAATCCCACATCGGAAAGATGTAGGGAACTCACAAGGTTTATAAACTCTAAGGGTCACTCCTCTCATTACCAATTGGTTTTGAGATGGATGTCTGCATTCTTAATATGGTATCAGAGCCCAACAAGCCCAAAAGGGCATTCGATCCAAAAATGGGATTCGACCCAAGAATGGTGAGCCCAAAAGAGGCACCATCTTGAGGGGGCATGTTGAGAATCCCACATTGGAAAGATGTAGGGAACTCACAAGGTTTATAAACTCTAAGGGCCACTCCTCTCATTACCAATTGGTTTTGAGATGGATGCCCGCATTCTTAATATCGTTCACATGTGGGTTTGGATATTTATACAAGACTCAAAATGTCATCACAAGGGTTTGAACTCATGATCTAGTTAAATCACCCGCTATACCTAAAAACTTAAGTTAATAGGTAAAAATAAATTTAATTATATATCTCAACCGGGATATTTCATGAATATAATTGTCACCATACCTTCTTGAAGTAACTTTTCTAGTTAGTTGGGTTTGGAAAACCATTTCTTAAAACTGTCTTTTCCCAATCTTACTCTTCCTTCAAAAGTATCTCTCTCTTCTCTCATGGAAAAAAATAGAATATCAGAGCCTCTGGTTCTTGGGAGAGTGATTGGAGATGTTCTTGATCCTTTCATCCCAACCATTAAAATGTCAGTCATTTTCAACAACAAGCAAGTCTTCAATGGCCATGAATTCTTTCCTTCCTCACTTTCCATTAAACCTAAGGTTGAGATTCAAGGAGATGATTTGAGATCTTTATTCACTCTGGTAAAATTTATTAAAATCCCACTTCAAAATTATATATATATATATCTTCCTTTTTTTTTTAATTGTTATTTTTTTCCTCATTGATCATTTTCTTGATATTCTTGTTCTTCTCTTTTTGTGGTAGATTATGGTTGACCCTGATGTTCCTGGGCCTAGTGATTCTTATTTGAGAGAACATCTTCACTGGTAAAATATATAATTCCTAAGTTCTAAAATTTAATTTTACTAAATTGCTATTTCTTATTCAATAAACCCAGATCTCTCCCTCTCTCTCTCTTTTTATACTACAATCTTCATAAAATTTTAAGACTTTTAAGTTATGAAAATGAGTGTTTTTTTTTTCAAATTGTTCATATGAATCTATGATGATAACTACCATAAATATGCATCATTTAGCTTTATTTTTTTCAGTTAGGTTGATCCAGGAAGGGAATGTTTGATCTTCAAGATTGAGACACTTAGATTTGAGTTCTCTTGAAATTGTGAAATATAGTTTAATGTATGAATTTATATACCATTTAAACTCGGGGCATTTGCAAATCTAGCAATTTTATTAGTAATATTTGTAAAAATAGCAACTCTAACAAATATTTATAAATATAGTAAATTTTGATAATGTGAATCAATGATAAACATTGAATTACATATTTTTACACTGAGTTTATCAATGATACACACATTTTTCATGGTTAATCACTAATAAACATAGTAAAATTTGTTATATTTGTAAATACTTTTTAGAATTGACATTTTTACAAATATTGCATCAAAATATGCTACCAATGAAATTTCTCTTTCAACTCATATTATATATGAAAAAAAAATGAAAGATAAACATATAACTACGAACGCTTTATTTTAAAAAAAAAATTCTAAACATTTATAAAAATATCATGTTTTAAAATTATTTGTAATAAAACAAAATTTTCATAGGGAGAATCATGATTGATATTAAATTACATATTTTTATTTTAAGTTTATCATTGATTCAAACATTAATCAATGTTATGACACAGTTGAAACTTATTATATTTACAAATAATTTTAAAGCGATCATATGTTTATATACTACATAAAATTATGTTATGCAGTGAAATTTCTCTAAGTTTTAAAAGATATAATAGGATATGTAGAAAGCCATTTAGGGTAGAAACTTATACAAACGCATTCTATATTTAGGGGTTATAATGTCAGTCGGGGCATAGTCCATTGGTTATGGAATGTAGTTCTACCCGAGCAAGGTTCAATCCCCCTATTCTTTGTATGATAAAAAAAAATCCGAAAGTTTTAATTATTTTTTCTTAGTACTATGCAATTTCACTATTAGCTTTGTTGGATTCCTTTTTCAGGCTGGTGACAGACATTCCTGGATCAACTGATGCCACTTTTGGTGGGTTCATCTTCTTAACTTTTAAAGTGAGAAAAAGAAAAAAATTCAAACATTTTTTTAAATAAAAGGGTTTGTTCTCTGTTTCAAAAACAGGAAAGGAGGAATTGAGCTATGAAATTCCAAACCCAATAATTGGAATCCATAGGTTTGTATTTGTTCTGTTCAAACAAAAAAGAAGACAATCAGTGAAATGGCCTCCGGCTTCCTCGAGGAATAATTTCAATACTCGAACTTTCGCAGCCGAGAACGATCTCGGTCTTCCGGTTGCTGCTGTTTATTTCAATGCACAAAGAGAAACTGCAGCAAGAAGAAGCTAATGGAAGATCAAATTTTATAAATAAAAATTATCTCTTATTATGGTCAATGCGGGTTTTATTTTCTCTTTGTTTCGAAATAATAAGTAATGAAAAAAATGTATCAATAACTTGCAGAAAAGACCCAAAAAAAAGTGAGAAAACCTCTCTTATTAATGTTTCAAGTGGATTTTTCATTAAGAAAAGTATGGATTTTAACTGATCTATACACCATATGTTAACTTGTTAATGCATAACCTTTGTTTTAATATATATATCTATTGCTTTTGTTGTTGATCGGCAAATGGTGTGTAAAACCTTACTTTAAATTGTGTTCGTATATTATTAATCCATAACTATAATAAACTCGATAGTCGAGAAATTATTCAATGTGACTGACCGTATGAGAAGGTAAACATGTAGCTCTTCCTTCCGTTTCCAATATATTTTTATGATCATCTCTTCAAACAATCACTTATCCATATTAGAGACTAATATGAGAAATTACAGTAAAAAAACATTTTTTAATTTAAAAATAGTGGTTTTAACTTGAAATAATTGCACCAATAACCAAAATAAATCACAATACTCCACTTTTAATGGTTGTTTATTATTAATATCAAAAACACCATTTATGATGGTGATCTGGTGGTTTCCGATTTTATAGTTTACCATCTTACCCTTTTATCTCTTCTAATAACCATATCTTATTAATTACATATAATTTAATTCATATTTTAATTTTTTTAATTTTGAAAATCAATCTCCTTGATTTTGGGAATCATAGTTTAAGGATAAGAAACTCTAACCTAAATTATATTCTCCTTCTTCTTCTTCCTCATACGTTTTCCATTTTCCGTTTTCTTCATTGCCCAGAAATTGTTCAAATTCGAATTCACTCGTCGAACGAAGATCTCCAGCGAGTCCAAGCTCAAATCCGTACTATCGTTTTTCTATTTTTGCTCGGGCCTTTTTGGATTCGATTAGCGCTTAAGATTTGCTTCCTTCTTTCGATTCTTTCTCTGGAATTGCATCAAAATTCTTTTTGTTTTTGCGTGATTTGTTTGTTTGATTGAAAAAAAGGCATTTGTAATCCCTAGAATTTGTTTTTTCTTATCCGATCTTTTATGCAATTGCATTCGTAGTAATTGTGAGGTATTGTTGTTTGAAATTGTTAGATTCTTCTTCTTCTTCCTCCTTCGTTTTCCATTTTCCGTTTTCTTCATTGACCAAAAATTGCCCAAAATCGACTTTCACAACTTATTATTCATGGTTGCTACAGTTTTTTTGATTTATAGTACACAGTTTATTAAATATAAATATTTTATTTATATGGTTGCTGCTACAGATGTTAATAGCTACTGTAGGTTGGTTTATCAATAATATACCGTTTATTAAATATAAACATGTTAAACTATGTTTTTTTTTTATAATTTTCGCAAAGTCAACCATTTATAGCTACTGCTATAAGTTTTCATGGCTGTAGGTTGGTTTTTTAATTATACACTGTTTATCAAATATAAACGTGTTTGATTTGGTTTTTCAATTTTTTTTATGTTTTTTTTTAATTTAATCTTGTATTTATTTTAGTTTTGTTAAACTTTTTTTTAAGAAAATAAATACTTATTACTTTTTGTTTATTTTTGGTTTATCAATTATACACGGTTTAACATTGTTAAAAATAACGGTGATTCTCTTTTAAAAATTTCAGAGTTTGAAAAAGTATTAATGGTGGTTGGAGGATGATCGAAGAAGAAAGAAATTCAAATTTTTTTGGAAGAAAGAACTATTCAGAAGTTTTAAGATTTTTTTAGTTATAGTTTTAATTATTTTTAGATTTAAATTTTCCATTAATTTTACAAAATTTAAGGGATTTTATAAATTTCCTTAAATCTTGCACAAATTAAGGAAAATTAAATCGGGGTATGTTTCATCTTTTCACAATGTAATTTAATTTTTCTGGTGGTGGTTTTGGGTAGTTTTGATATATATATAAAAGATTATGTTTTTTTTAGATAAACAACTTTAATTTGTCCATTATTGAAATTAAACCTTTTAACTTTTACTAAATTAATGATTTTTTTTCTCTTTTGTATCACAGAATGAAGAATCTGATTGTTTTTTTATGTTATCTATTTATTAAGATGTTTGATTAAAATTTAGTAATTTTCAAGTTTGGTTAAGTATTTTTACTATTTTTTAATTATTATTTTCTTTTTGTTATTTTTGAAATGCAGAATCAAAAGCTTAGGGTTTTCTAATATCAAGTATTTGCAAGGTTTATTTTTAAAATTAAGTCAAGTAATATAGCTTGAACTCCTATTATTAAACAATATAGCTCACTTGCAAATTACCCTCATATTAGAATATTAGCATACGGGTAAAAGTGCAAGAGTATGATTTATAATTTATCTTTAATTTTTTTACATACTATTAATTTTTTTTTATTAATATTTAACATAATGTTGTCGGTGGGAGAAAATATGCAGTAAAATTTTCAAAAGGGCAAATAATTCATGATTTAAAAATTGCAAAGGATAGCTGTGTATGAAACCTTAAATTTAGGAGTTTTGAAAAGTAACCTAAATAATATTAAAAAAAAAAAAAAAAACTTAAATTCAATAAACTATCAAGAAGCCAAATGTTCCGCGTAAAAACGTATTGATAAACTCAATTGTAAAAGTTAATACTTGCGAAATGAGTTAACTTGAAATTAAAACATCCAAGAAAAAAAAACAATAATAACATTAATCATTCAAACATTAAAAAAAATTAATGGATTTTTTTTTATAAATTAATAAAAAAAATAAAAAGTGCTACTTTTTAACTAAAATAATAATTTTTTTTATCAATTTTAAAAAAATGTTAGAAAAAAATGTTATGAATGGTAATTTCTCTAAATATAAGGTTAAATTAAATTTTGTTAAAAAAAATGCTTAGAATTTAGGGTGGGCTTAAATTAAAATCCCATATATATATAAAAGCCAAATTTTCAAGTGATGAAGATGAGTGATTGCCAAAAGTGGAAATTTACTTTGAAATATAAATATCCAATCCTGATCCAAGTTTTAGCTTTGATTATCGTAGATATGGATCTAATAAAGGAAATTTTGGTGTGATTGAAAGTACGGATTATAGTACTAAAAACATCCTAAGGAGACTGATCAATGGATTTGAAAATTTTAATGATTACTTATGTTTGCATTTGGAGAATCTTTATCATTATCATACTTGTGGAGGAAAATTACATAGTCTATTTTTATTTGGATGAGTTATATCTCCCAATTAAATTCTAATTATATATATATATATATATATAAAAATTAGATTTATTGAAAATTTAGTAACAAAAATTATTAAACACAGATTTAACTACGACCACATAAGAATGAGTATATTAAAAAAAAAATAGTTTTCTTAAAACTATTTGGAATTTTATTCAAAATGAAAATGCATGATATTACATTGTCTTAAAACTATTTTCAAAACATATATAATATAATTAAAATACATATAGTTTTCCAAAAAAAGAAAAAAAAAACTTAAAAATTTTAATAGTCTAACTTAACATATATTTTATTGTATTTGAGTATTTTTTTTCTCTCTCTCTTGCAAATGATAATAACATATTTTCCCTTTGTTATATATTAATAAAAATAATTTGTCACTTGAAATATTATATTTTCTAAAAAATAATATCATATATATAATTAATGAGTCGAAATTATAAAAAGGTAATTTCATTAATATGATAGAAATTTAGAAAGAGAAAACAACGTATAATTCATTAAAATTGTTGTGGGGTGAAATTGGATTACACGTGGAATTTTACAACTTGACAAAATTGGTCCGAAGCACCTGGTCCAAAGCACCTGGTCCGAAGCACCTGGTGTAAAGCACCTGGTCCGAAGCACCTGGTGTAAAGCACCTGGTCCGAAGCACCTGGTCCAAAGCACTCGCTCGGCCCAGTGGTACCTAGGCATAAAGTCCATGCACTTGAAAAGAACTGGCTACACAGTCTCCAACACAGACCTACATATCTAAACCGATTACAAGTGTCCAATCAGAAAATGACACGTGGCGTGACCCGAAAGCGACACGTAATTGAGAAGCAACACATGGCCCAATCCCGACGCGACACGTGGCGCGATGATGTCATCAACCTAATCTCCTATAAATAGGAGAAGAAATTCATTCATTAGGTAACTAATCTCTACTACTACTCTCTGGCACACTAGCTCTGCTTGCTCGACTTTAGCATCGGAGGGTGTTAGAAGCCCCACCACACCGGTGCTCTTTTTTTTCCTGTGCAGGTACCTACGTAGCACGCCGTCGAAGCAGCGCACTACCTCCGACTCGTCTCATAAATTAAGTTCGTTGCCTACGTGGAAGCCATCCATTTTTAGGTAACAACATTTGGCGCCGTCTGTGGGGAAGAGTATATAACTAAGTGCTCTACCATTAAGGATGAGTCGTAGAAGTTAGCAACACGGTGATGATATAGATGATGGTGAAAACCGTAACCCCCGTAATACGAGATATCAAACTCGTAGCACTAGAGAACGACAACAACAACGAGCTGATGAAAATCAAGAAGTAGTAAGAGTTGTGCCAATGCCAGACGGAAGGGTGGATGCTCTAGAAGAGCAAGTTCGAGGGGTGAATCGAGATCTTGCTAAAGTACTCAAAATTCTTACACAAAAAACTGATCACCAAGCAGCCCCTGCTCACAACCAGGAAGTGCAATCCAAGAAAGACAAAGAATCTATAGAACGTATAGGTGAATCACGAAATCACGAGAATAATGGTTCAAAGGGTAGGTCAAAGTTAAATATCCAGGACAATTCCTCTTCCTCTCGTAACTCTTCTCGCAACAAGCAACCTAGTAAAAAACGAAAGTCCGACCTCAGAGAAATTCTCAATCAAAAGAGAAAAGAACATCCAGATATTGTGAAGTCTACTGCAGAAAGTGCCCAGCCTTGGGCACCAGAGTTGAAAAAACTCCAAGATCAACTTGGTCATATGAAGAAAGAGTATAGAGGAAAGACTACTTTTGCACTAGAAGATCTACTTGAGCAAACTGAGCCTCCATTCACCGATGATATAATGGAGGTGGAGCTTCCAACCAAGTTTAAAATGCCAACAATGACTACCTACGATGGTTCAAAGGATCCAATCGAGCATGTTGATACATTTCGGACCTGGATGGAGCTCCAGGGAGTCCAAGATGCTATCAAATGCAGGGCATTCCCTCTTACATTAGGAGGCTCGCACGAGGGTGGTATAGGCAGCTCAAGCCAAGGTCTATCTCATCATTTAAAGACCTCACTCGATCTTTTGTAACTCAGTTCCTTGGTGGAAGAGATCATAAGAAACCGGCCACGCACCTTTTGACTGTACGTCAGAAGTCAGAGGAGAGCCTCCGAGACTATATAGTAAGATTCAACAGCGAGGCATTGAATGTGGAAGGTTACAGTGACGACATAGCTCTAACTGCTATGATGGCTGGTTTGAAAGATGAAAGGTTCTTGTGGTCACTAGGCAAGAAAACGCCTGCTACATACATCGAGCTTCTCGCTAGAGCACAAAAATATATGAGTGCAGGAGAATTGCTTAGTGCAAGAAGGACTTCAGATGAAGGAGGTAGTAGTAAACGATCGGAACACAAGAAGAGAGATCGAATAGAAGAGTTTGTCTGGGGGAGTGATCGTCACGAGGATGACAAGAGACATAAGTCGGGAGACCAATTCGATAAGCTAAGTCTTCCTCCTAGTAAGTTTAAAAAATACACTTCCATCACGGTCCCAATTGAACAACTACTCATGGAGATCCAAGACAAAAATATAGTGAGGTGGCCCGCTAGGATGGTTGCAGCGTCAAATAAGAGGAACAAAAACAAGTATTGTCTATTCCACAAAGACCACGGACATACCACCTCTGACTGCTTCGATCTCAAGGAAGAAATTGAGACCCTTATTCAAAAAGGGTACTTGAAAAAATTCGTGAAAAGTAAAGGAGATAAGAAAGACCAAGACTGTGATAATCAAAATTTCCCATATGGAGAAATAAGGACCATCTTTGGAGGTCCGACTATTGAAAAAGAGCCCAAGCCTTAAAAAGTACCATGTTAAGTCACTGAGGTATTGGTCAAGGCATCAACACATTGATTGATCTCATCAGAAAGGCTCTACTACACCCATGAGGATGTCAAGCAACTTAGATTTCATTTTGTCAATTTTATTTATTGCGGTTTCATTTCCAATAAAGTTTTTTATTGTAAGAAGTTCAACAATAAAATGAATAAGATCGTACTTTTTCTACTTACTGCATTTATGAGAGTTAAATCATACGTGGAAAATTAGACTCGAGTTAGACTACAAGACATAAAACTCTACTCGAGTGGGGGCCAACTGTAACGTCCCGTTATTTTGTGATAAATTTTATTTATTTATTTATTTATTTTAATTTAATTCAAGTAATTAAGTTCATTTATTTATTATTAAATTAGAAATTTACAATTTATTTCATTTTAATTCATTTTAATGGCTTTATTTATTTAATTACGTTTTAATGGTGTTAATAATTATTAACGGGCCAATTAATAATTATTAATCACCATTGGGTTAGTTTGAGATGTTCGGGATTCGTTTTAAGCCAAAAAGTCTTAAAAAGGGCAAAATCGTAATTTCCAACTTCCTAAATATCTATTTACTATTTGTCATCTTCTTTAAATGAGTCATTGACTCATTTTTGACCAAAACATCACCATTTTCTTCTCCAAACCCGAGCAACAAAGGGAAGAAAAGAGAAGAGGAAGAAACGGTCGCCCGGGCCGTTTCTTGGCCGTTTTGCGTGATTTCGGATGCGTTGGAAAGCTCTCGCCGGGACCTTTCTACCCATTCCACTCTTGGAACGTTTCCAACTCTCTAAGGTAAGCCCTAGATTTCGAATTCTCATTGAACTTCCATGGAAATTGATTCAAGCTTTTGTGTTCTTTCGATTTCTTGCCGTGAAACTCGGTGTTTGTCAATTCGGGAGTAGTTTTATGTGTTTTTGGAAACTATTTCATAACCCTAAAACCGAGTTTCAGTCGAAACCCTTTCCGTTTGAAATTTACCCTTTTGGGATTGAAAATGGGTTAGAAATTAATGAATGAATGTTTATTTAAATTCAATTCAGGAAAGGGATTAATGTTCAAAAACACTATTCATCGATACCCATTGAAATCGGGATTATCGAATTTGATTAAAACCAACTCAAAACGTATTTTGAATTGCCAAAAAGCGAAAAACCAAACCCAGGACTCGTTTTTGATGATAGGGCCGTGGGCCTCTTTGTGGGTTTTATTGGGTTTTCGTTGCTTTGTATGTTTAGTAATTGTTTGAATGATAGTTGGTTTCGTTATTGATTGTTACGATGTAATTCGTTTGTAGGTGTTTTTGAACTTCGTGGTTGATCGCTCCTTCGAACTTAGGAGCTAAATCATCTTATTAATAAGGTGAGAATAGTTAGCATTTAAATTAAATATGGAAAGCAAACTAGTGTGATGGTTTGAGAGTTTGAAACTAAGATTAGAATCCGAACCTAAGATTAGAGGGTTGTGAGTTAGTGCCCTTAGGATTAAGAGTTAATCCTTTAAGTGAGAACTTAGAAATTCTCGAGAAAGACTTTGAATCTTAGAAGATTCTAACTTAGTTTCGTTATGAAACTAAGGTTGGATTATTTTGAAGTCAAAATGATCCAACTTGAAATTTTAAAACGGTTAATAGAACCTCGGATTATTTGGAAGTATAGAATCCGGAGGACATAGGTTAATCGTTTAAATTATGATTCTAATCTTATTACTAATATCGGAGTTCGATCGTCATATCGTTCATTCGAGTTTCTCAGTTATTTTACTTTTTGTCATTTACTTTATGTCTTTACTTATGCCCATTTACCTTATGTGTAATTTAATTACTTTATCATTTACTTTACTTTATTTAATTGTACAAGCATATGCAAGCATATGCATAACATTTTGCACCATTATTTATTATACTACAACATCTCGCATCATTGAAAAGAGAAAAAGAAAAGAATGAAAAGAATGAAAGGAACGGTGGATGAGTGGATTCCCACGTTACCTTCATGCATAAGGTGAATGATGGATGAGTGGATTCCCACATTACCTTCATCATGCATAAGGTTGAATGGTGGATGAGTGGATTCCGACATTACCTTCATGCATAAGGATAAGGGTGGATAGTTTGTAAAAATCCACATTACCTTCATTACATGCATAAATGGCAATTGCGTATCCTATGGATGTATTCATTACTTTTATGCATATGATAGATGAGAAAGAGAGTCGAGATGTTATATTTTTTTGCAAAGTCATTTACTTTTCTTACTTTATGTTATAACAAGTTAAAGGATGAACAATTAGCCTAAGTGTGCTAATTAGTTTCATCAAATGGAAAATATGACTTAGAATGACCTAGACTTTGGAGAATTCTAGGAAGGATTGTGTCGGTTTATTGGACACAAATCGGAATGCGAGTTTGAGGTCTATATTTACTTTTTATGCTTATTATTCTCACCTGGGCTTAGTTTGTTAGCTCATGATATTACAACCAATTTCAGGTAATGCCTTGGCTAGAGGTCGAGGAGGAGGAGGAGGTGGTCTTTGCGTGATCGAGGGATGCCGACCTCGAGATGGACTAATGGTTTTGTAAAGTTTATGTCTTATTTGATAAACTTTAAGGAATTGTATTTTGTATTTGGCTTCTAAGAGCCTAATGTTGATGAATTATGACATTATATATTTGAACTCCTGATTTGGACTTAAAGTCCATGAGATTTGATTAGATTTGAAAATTAGGTTGTAAACAGGTTTTCGGCATGCCAATTTTCAAACAAAACCACGCCAATTTTTCGTAAATTAAAAGACTTCCGCTGTTTTCTCTGATTTTAATTTATTTAAAAGTGACGGGTCGTCACACCAACTATGTGAATCTCTACTACAACAAAATGCAAATGTTCTAAGTTCACTAAGGTGGAAGAGCAAAAAGAAAAAAGTTCTTAGTCCACCAAGGTGGGAGAGCTCTACATTAGAATGTTCTAAGTCCACTAAGGTGGAAGAGCAAAAGGAAAAAAGTTCTTAGTCCACCAAGGTGGGAGAGCTCTACATTAGAATGTTCTAAGTCCACTAAGGTGGAAGAGCAAAAGGAAAAAGTTCTTAGTCCATCAAGGTGGGAGAGCTCTACATAAAAAATTCTAATTCTACTAGGAAGTGCAGGGCTCGCATGTGCCGCACTTGGTAGAAGAATTTAAAACGACTAAAAAAAATTCTAAGTCTGTTAGGGAGTGCAGGGCTCCCACGAGCCACACCTGGTAGAAGAATTTAAAACGACTAAAAAATTCTAAGTCTACCAGGGAGTGTAGGGCTCCCACGAGCCGCACTTGGTAGAAGAATTTAAAAACGACTAAAAAATTCTAAGTCTACTAAGGAATGCATGATTCGTAGAGGAATTAAAAAAATTCTAAGTTTACTAAGGGTGTAAGGCTATTACACCTACGAAGCAACACTTCGAAAATTTGAAGATGGAGCAATCAAGTAAGCTTTGTGTTAAGATTCAACGACAAGTCGACGACGGAAAACCAACTTGAAATTGGTTATTATTATTATTTAAAAAATAAAAAGGTATAAAGTAGTTTGACTTTGTATAATGGAAGAAAGAAAGAAAGAAAGAAAAAAAAAAAAAAAGGAAGAGAGAAAGAAAAAAAAAAGTAAGTTAGTGGGCGCAGGTCAAAACCGACCGCGCCGTACGCCATGGCCGGGCTTTGACCATGGGCAAAAGAACAAGGAGTTCTTAAAAAAAAAAAAACAGGAGGGACACGGATCATTCCCTGACCCGCGCCCAGACCCGCGGGTCAAATCCTGACCCGCGGGTCAAATCCTAACCCGCGGGTCTGGAACCCCTCCCCCCTTCATTTTTTTTTTATTCCTTTCTTCTTTCTCTTTCAACCCCTCTTCATTCCTCTCTACATTTGTGATTAATTCCATTTTCTTTCAAATTTTGTAATCCTTTCTTCAATAAAAGATAGAAAATTTTAATGTTTTTGATTTCAAGAGAATTTTTACTCTTTAAATCAAAGGGGGCGAAGTATGTGATGAGTAAGCGTGACAACTCGGACATACAACTCAACTTCAAAACGACCAGAGACTGAAAATTCAACCTACCAAGCTTCAACAGTTAGTATTTTGCGAAGTATGTGATGAGTAAGCGTGACAACTCGGACATACAACTCAACTTCAAAACGACCAGAGACTGAAAATTCAACCTACCAAGCTTCAACACTTAGTATTTTCTCAGAAAAAAATTTATGACAGAAAATTCAATTACAAAGGAGAAATACAAGCTACAAACTATCAAAATTTTGACGAGTGCAACGGTGAAAAATTCAAGCTACAGACCTCAACACTTTGAATATTTTCAAGAAATTGACTAAGGTAAAATTCCGCTTTGAAAGAATACTCCCAAGTAGCTTGAACTCGCATCTCAACTCAACTCGGGAGTAGGGGCCTCTGTTGTGGGGTGAAATTGGATTACACGTGGAATTTTACAACTTGACAAGATTGGTCCAAGCACCTGGTCCAAAGCACCTGGTCCGAAGCACCTGGTGTAAAGCCTGGTCGAAGCACCTGGTGTAAAGCACCTGGTCCAAGGCCTGGTCCAAAGCACTCGTCTGACCGTGGTACCTGCAGGCATAAAGTCCATGCACTTGAAAAGAACCGCTACACGATCTCCAACGGACCTACATATCTAAACCGATTACAAGTGTCCAATCGAGAAAATGACACGTGGCGTGACCCGAAAGCGACACGTAATGGGAAGCAACACATGGCCCAATCCCGACGCGACACGTGGCGCGATGATGTCATCAACCTAATCTCCTATAAATAGGAGAAGAAATTCATTCATTAGGTAACTAATCTCTACTACTACTCTCTCGGCACACTAGCTCGCTTGCTCCGACTTTAGCATCGGAGGGTGTTAGTAGCCGCACCACACAGGTGCTTCCTTTTTCTTTCCTGTGCGGTACTAACGTAGCACGTCGTCAGAAAGCCGACTACCTCGACTCGTCTCATAAATTAAGTTCGTTGCCTACGTGGAAGCCATCCATTTTTAGGTAACAACAAAAATATTTATATATATATTTTAGAAACGTTTCTAAATAATTTAAACACAATACTTCACATGGACCCGATAACCTCAAATGAATTTTTTAATCATGTGTCGTCGACTTATTTCTCAAATTTTTGAAAAAAATATATATCAATACTCAATAATAATAATAATTAATAAATGGATCAATTACAACATTTCCTAATTTTTTTTAAAAAAAACAATTACAATATTAAAAAAATGGTTTGATGAATTGAACCGGGTGTGGGCTGTGTTAATGGGACGTGTGATGGATTGTGCATTGGTTGGCGCTACCACATCTCTTTCACGTGATTAAGACCAAGGGAGTTGTTTCTATGTAAATGAATAATGGTATTGTAGTTTCTTTAAAATGCCAAAAAAAAAAAGTACATAATAGACTTTTTGCCTATCACATCATGTTTCTATGTAAATGAATAATGGTATTGTAGTTTCTTTAAAATGCCAAAAAAAAAAAGTACATAATAGACTTTTTGCCTATCACATCACATTCACATCGTTCTTTCCTTTCAAAATCTTTACTGATTTTCAAAGATACTTCAGCTTTTTATCTTTGACTCTTCTTGCCCGATTACATTGCACATTCATATAATAAGCTTCTCTAATTCTTATTTGGGTAAAGTATTCATTTGGTCCCTAAGTTTTAGAGGTCAGGTCTATTTGGTCCTTACGTTTTTAATTTGTGTTTACGTGGTCCCTGAGTTTTGAATATTGTGTCTATTTGATCCCAGCATTTCAATTTATGTCTATTTGGTCCCCGAGTTTTAAATATTATATCTATTGGTCCCTGAGTTTTTCAATTTGTGTCTAAATGGTCCCTGGAATATTAAAAATAAATTTAATTGTTCCTTAATTTGTCAACTCATTAACATTATATCGATAATTGACCAAAATACTGACATGATATTAATTATTATGTCAAATTTTAGGCCTAGATTGATGAAAGATTTGAAATAATATTTAATCTTATCTTCGTATTTTGACCAATTAAATATGATATGTCAGCGTTAAGTCAATAATATAGTAAGAAGTTAACGAATACGTTAAATTAAGGACCAATTAAACTTATTTCTAATAGTTCTTGAAAATATAGTGACCAAACAGACACAATTTCTAAAACTTAGGGACCACTTAGACACAAATTGAATATGCAAGGACCAAATAAACACAACATCCAAAACTCAGAGACCACTTAGACACAAATTGAAAACACAGGGACCAAGTAGACACGACCTCCAAAACTCAGGGACTAAAGAGGTATTTTACCCTTCTTATTTTTATAACATCCTTATTAGAACCTTCCTTAGTTGCCTCTCTCTTTAATTATTGACTATATTCTCTCTATCACATTGACTCTTCTCTCTCTTTCGATTTCATCAACTAACTGAAAATAAATAAACTTCTAATTGAACCTAGTTCGAAATGGTTAAGGCATTAATACTTTTTATCTTATAAGGTGAAAGTTCGAGTCTTCTCTCCTATAGTTTACTGTAATATTTTAAATAATCAAAATAAAAAAACCTGATTGATGTTAAAGTTAATTTAGATTTATTGTATTTTGAAATTGGAAAATGATTTAAAAATTTGTATGTGTTTATCAATATCAATTTGATATATTTCAATAGGTATTTTTTTTTCAATTAAATCGAGTGAATCAGTTGAATTATACTCATAGTGATGATAACGAGATCTTATTAAAGAGCAAAGGATTTAAGATTTTCATGACTATTGTATTTATAATATTGAATTTTGGTATGGGATGATAAGCATGCGTGAAAGCCACTTGACGTTGTCCATTAGGGAAAGAACATGAGTTGGGGCAACTTGGGTTGTGTTTGTTCAAATGTAGGGTTGTGCCACTTGGTCTTGTCCAAGCATGAGCTAAGCACTACGCACATTGCACTGTTTAAAATAATAACTTACATCAATTTGAGATGTTGTACTTTCTATTTGTGACGTTGTTAAACACTTTTTTGATAGGTATATTGAGGATTCCACGTCAGAAAGATAAATGAAACTCATAATTTTAATAAGATACATAAGATACTACTCCCATTTTCAATTGGTTTTGAGATGAAACCCCATGATATTAAGAGACACATTATTTATAGTTACCAAGTTTATAATTGATTAATTGATATAGTTTAGATGGGTTTCTCTCACAAATAACTTGTTATTTTATAGTTATTAACTATAAATGTATGAATCAATTGATAATAATGTTTGTGATTCCTTTCAATTGAAAGTTTGGATCTTAGAGAAATATACCAAAATCTAATTTGGTTAGGTGTGGATGTAGACAATTGCCTAACCACATCAAAAGCTTGCATTTATTGGTCTTCTTTAATCTCTATCTTTGTTTTGATTTTTTTTTTATTTTACTACTTTGTGAATTAATCATTGTGTGTATGTTTCTCAATTCTAATTGATACGAAATTATGGTTGGGTCAAATATATTTTAGGCTATAACTTAAGATCATTTTATAGAATCACGAAAAAAATATTTTTCATCCCTGATTAGGAAAGCTCTAGGAATTTTGTAAGGCAATTCATGAGGTTGGAATTTTGTTTTCTACTCTAATTGAACAAGAAGAGTATTTTAGAAGGCCTTATTAATAATGAGATTATCGATGATGGATGATGATTGATGTCATAATTAACTTATTTCTTTTTAAAACTTAGGTAAAAACCATTTTTAAGCAATGTCAAAATAGCTTACATAATTTTAAAAATCCAATTAATAAAATAACATATTTTAACATAGTAATTACTAAAATGTTAAAACATTTTAAAAATTATCTAAATAGCGGTTCTAAAAAATACTAAAAGAAACCAGTAAATTTATTAATAAATAAAAAAATATTTCAATAAATTGAATTGATAATAGGGTAATTTTAAAAATATTATGTTATTTTAATAATTAATATGCATATATATAGGGAAATTTCATGGCAGATTTTTATGCAATATTTGTAAAAATATCAACACAAAACAGTATTTGTAAATATAGCAATTTTTATCATGTTTATCAATGATAAACACTGATTTATGTGTTTATCAGTGATAAACATAGTGTAAAAATATGCAATTCAATGTTTATCATTGATAAACCTAATAAAAATTTACTATATTTGCAAATATTTTTTTGAGCTTTTATTTTTACAAATATTACTACAAAAATTGCTAGATTTGCAAATGCCCCATATATATACTATTTAAGATAAAATTCATAAAAAAATGTTATCTGGTTAATTAATTCCATTTTTTCCCGTGGGCCTCTCTTTATCCATGGGCTAAGATCTACTAACTAGAATGGGCCTCATAGTGTGTTTCATCTTCTTGGCCTCTTGTGTGATTTTTGTTCGATCTACCTATTAATTTAGAAATTTTATGATTAATTCCACTTTTGTTTGACAAAACTGTAATTTTTTTTTGACAAAACTGTAATTTGAATTCTGTAAAAAAAAAAAAAAAAAAAAAAAAAAAAACTGAAATTTGAATGAATTTGTGCTCGTCTAATTATAATACCATTGAGATTCATAAAACTTATATTAACTAAAAAAAAACTGTATTGTTAACATATATTATTGTTGTAATTCTGAAGATTTACATACTTATGTAACACGTGCCGTTTTCGGGAGGACAATAGCCCGAATGATAATGAGAAAAGATGAGTTTATAGGACTAATAATGTATGAGCTCACCGCGGTGTAGTATTTCATTTAGATTTTAGATGAGAGGCTTTGCAACTCTTCTTAGAGGAAGAGTTGAGCTCGGTTATTGAAATTCGCCCTTAGGACAAACAAGCTTATGAGAATTTCACATTGACACCCAACCGTGGGACGAAATGAGATTAGAGGACCTACTCTTGACACCTAGTTAGTAGGGTTATAATCATTATACTCCTATAAATACCAACTGTACTATTGAGATAAAATAAATCTATATCTACTTAACTCTACACCACCTCTAATCTGACTAAGGACATTAATTGAGAAATATTATTTAAAAAGAAAAAAACCCTTCACTGCATAATCGTATACATGTTTATTGTAGTCCATATTTAACTACATAAATTGAAATTGAAATTTATAATTTTTTTTTTTTTTTTGGTGTGTTTACACAGCCAAGTGTATCCCAAAAGATTTAAAGTAAGAATTTATATTTTACAGGCAGGGTCAGAAGAAAGGCTCCTAAACCAAAATGAGTCAGCAGCAATAGCTACATCATTGTCATTCCTATGCCAAGTCCATAGTGCATGTGTTGCATTCACCACATCAAATTGGCCATGCCCAAAGCTTGCTTCCCTAAATATTGATATTTCTGGCTTTGGTTCAATGTACCTTTAATATCCCATGAAAATTTAGATGAAAATTAGAACAGTTTTTATGTTCAATCATATATATTTTTCTGGTCATTTTGAAGAAATAGGTTGAAGTATTACTTGCTCGCAAGGCCTTCACGGTTGCCGCCATCGCCAATTGTGATATACACCGGAGCACAGTTGTTTGCTTTCCCGTTGTAAACACGAGTCTGGTAGTAAAATGAAAATGTGTTTCAATTATAAGTTTCAAATACTTTAGCTCAACAAAGAAAATGTGATATAATGCAAAGAAATTGAATCTCATTACTCGAAACTTTTCACATGAGTATCATAATAGGATGCAAAGAAGAATGAGTAAAATAAATTTTTAAAAAAAAAACTAATGGATTGAATATTAAACATCAGTGAACTTCGATTATAGAAACTTACAAAGCGCTCGTAGGCATGGACATGCCCAGAAAACACCACATCGACTCGAGCTTGATAAAGCAATCCTTCCATGGTTGCCTTCATGTCAACAGACTCGGTTTCTCCCTGGTGAGCAGTATTAGAGTTATACCATGGAGCATGAATAAGCACCACAACCCAGGGCGTTTTCGATCGATCTATCTTCTTCAAGTCAGTGACGAGCCATTTGTATTGCAACGAATTCACGTCAAAATCAGTATAGGATCCCAACATGATAACGTGCACACCAGCCGTGTCAAACGAGTAGTAAAGGTTGGAAGTTGACAAGCTCTCCTCAAACGGCATACGCCATCTTGCATTGTATGCCGTAAATTTCTCAGAATGAAGCAGTGGGATCTTCTCTACTTCATGATTTCCCTGAGTCACCATCCATGGTCTTTGGCTAGCCAATGGCTCAACAAGCCTTCCAAATGAGTCCCATACAGACTGAAATGAATCAGCGTACGACAAATCGCCCGGAAGAAGCAGAACATCATAGTTTGATTCAGCTATGTTTTTTAGAGTTGTCTGAGTCCATTCTGTTTGTCCAAGATCACCTATAACATCATAAAAATTACTTGAATCAGGAGTTACATCGGGACATCCAACTATACTAAAAAAAAAATTCTTAAAATTATTGGTGACGGGAATCAGAAGGTGTTAAATGATATACATACCAATGACAACAAATTTGATGGGAAATTGAGGAGGAGGAGTTTTGAAAGTGAAATTCCTGGCAGAATCAGAGCTGCAACGATAATAGTAAAGAGAATCGGGAACGAGAGGGCCAACGATAACTTGATGAATATAGCCAGATTCATATAATGCATATTTGTAAGAGGAAGAAGTTCCAGTTGCAATATTGTTGTAAACTGCTGGGGATGTTCCATATTGAACCACAGCAGGTGCTGAATCCTCTGTTATCCATGTTATTCTCATTTTATCTGAACCAACAAGGGATATATGCACCTGCATTTTTTTTATTTTTTTTGTAATTATGGTTTTAATATTTAAATCAATCAGGAGTTGTATTAATTTATACAGGAAGAACTATACTAAAATAGACACTCTGGATGAAAATAGAAAGGCCAAAGCACTAAAACTAAGTGGTTGCATTTCAATTTAATAAATAGAGGGATTTGTTTAAGGGAATTTTTTTTTTTTTTTTTACCCCCAATGCTTAGTTAGATATGTCAATTTTAATCTTAAAGTTTCAATTTCATCGAATTGAATCATGTTAAATCACGGTAGATTCAAAAGCTTAAGTTATTAAGCTAAGATAGATTTAAACTTTTAATGTATTTCCAACACTCCCCCTTACATGAGGCTCGGATACCATGTAAAATCACCAATAAATCCAAAGCTTAAACTGTTAGGCTAAAATGAATTTAAACTTTTAACATATTATCAACAAATTATAAACTTGATAAGTGGTGTAATTAATACCATCAAAATTAATTTTTAAGATTTATAATTATTTGCGGGTGCTTTTATATCTCAATAAGATATTTTTATGGATATAGTTTTTTATATCTATGTTATGAAATTGGGATACTTTGATGTCGGTATAAGTTTTATTGGTTGATGCTATGTGGCCTTAAGATTTTTTTGGCGATTTATTGATTGATTTTTTTAAAAAAAATTACAATTGTCACCAAACTTTGTTAAACTTAAAAAATTGGTTTTTTTTTTCTTTTTCTCGAGACTCTCATTTCCAATTGAGAATTGGAGAATGAGATGGATCCCTTTAAGGTGTGCATCCCATGATAAGAGTCTATAATGATAAAACTTTATAAATTTAAAACAAACAATATAGAATCAAAATCCGGCCGTAGAAATGAATGAGGCTTCCCTTGGTCAGTTTTGTCCTCAAAATAAACCAGAAAAGACTTAGCTACTCCCTATTGAGTAGGTATTTCTATTCTCCCTCTTACAAATACAAACACAAAAATATTTTTTAAAAATAGGAGATTAAAAAATTGAAAAAATAATCACAAATAAATATATGGATAATTTACCGTCATGAAATGTAGGGAGAGCTACTCCTTTAGGAATTGCTAAATTTTATCCAAATAAACTCAGGAAAAAACTTACCTCCTCCCAAAGGAGAAATTATTCAGACTACCAGCCATAATATGTCTGTTTCCTCTCTATTTGACATCTGTCCTTTTAATTCTCACCCAAAACCGGTCCCGTCTTTTTTTTTTTTTTCATTTCTTTGCAACGCAGTTAAGCACGACAATTGAGGGAATTTTTTTTTATAATTTACAAATAAATCCTTTTATTTATAAATATCCACAAGTAAAATAGAATTTGGTTTCAATTTCATTAACGATATGACATTTTCTTTTTTAATTTCAAAATGAAATTTACAAAAAAAAAATAATACGATTAAGAAATATCTTTGATGGTTAATATTAATTTGTAAATCTAATTATAAACTATATAGAAATCTAATATAAAAATATTGATGGTACCACCCAATAGAAATTAAATGAGAAATTTTTTTAGGTAGCAGAATTTGAGATAATATTTTTAAATATATCATCACTTAAAATTATTTATAAAAGATAACAATTTTTACTATATTAATAAGTGATTAATATAATGAAACATGAGAAGAAGAAATATTTTCATAATTAATATAGGTTTTAAATCGAATAAAAAAATGGTATAGAAATTAAAAAGAAATATTGATACCTACAACTCAAAACTTAAATGATTATTTGTAAAATTTAAAATATCTTAATACAGAAATCGATATTGTAACATGTGTTTGGAAAACATTTGTTATCTCCTTCTCAATTTTGTTTGGAATTATTATAGAAGAAAGTAATTATAACGTAAACTTATATAGATGTAAATTATAATTGAAATTAAAAAATATATATTTTGCACTATTTTTAATCAATTGACATTTGTTGCCTCCATTGGAAATAAAGTCGGACACTTTTTTTTTATTGGAAACTAGATTTACTACTAAGCAAAAGGATTTATATGTAAATTGGAAAAAAAAATCCCTCACTTGTCGAGCGTGATTGCGTTGGCGTTGCAAATAAATTAAAATCGGAAAAGACGGAATCGGTTTTGGGTTAGAATTAAAAGGGCAGATGTCAAATAGAGAGGAAACAGGAGTATTATGGCCGGTAGTTTGAATAATTTCTCCCAAATATCCCTACATTTCTTCTCACAAACATTAAAATGTGAAATAAACAAGAGATTAAAAGAATTGAAAAATAAACCCCAAAAAAGGAATGTGGTTAAATAATAGCAATGTGAACAAGGGACCAAAGAGAGGGTGTTTGGTTGGTAGTCTAATTCAAACCTTGGGGTAAGGAAGAAGACGTCGTCTTCGTTTTGGCAACCCAACACGCCTATTAATACATTTTTCATTTTTATTATTTATTCATTATTTTCATGTTTATTATGCTCTTTTTTACGAGGAATTTTTTTTTTTTTTTTTAATCTCTCAACTTTTTTTTTTAATTCTTTTAGTTGTAAACCTTCTTTGGATATTTTATTACATTTAAGACTTCGTGTAATAATTAGTTTATTTTTATTTTTCTATTTTTGCAAATAAAATTTATTAATACCTATATTCTTTATATACAATTTATAATTTAAATATGTTTTTTTCCCTTAAAAAATGTTTTTATAAAAAAACCACTTTAGAAAGTTGAGAAAAAAAATTGACTTAAAATTCTAATTTTTTTAAAAAAATGACTATCACTATACTAGAGTCTAAATTAATTCATTTAAAAAAAAATCAAAGAAAAAAACTGATTCTATCAATGTGTGGTAACGACAGTGCACAAATTACGCAGATGATAATCAATGCATGTCTTTAGCTTTTTTTTGTTTTTTTTGCTAAAAATAAATAAAAAACGGTGAAGCTTGAAAAACGATTTTATTTCAAAATGCTAGAATTATAGTGAAAATCGGTTTCTAAAAACTAAAAACAAAAACAGATAAAGGAAAGAGAAAAAAAAAACCTGTTGAGGAGAAGCAGAATCGAGATCTTGAGGGCGAGAAAGGAAGACATCCCGGCGAGACGGCGGGCGGTTATAACACAAAACGGCACCAAATAAAGAAGCAAAAACAAACGCCACCGCCGTTAACGACGGCTTTTGTCTCTCCATATTTGCCATTTCCAAAACCAATTGGATTAATTTTATTATTATTTTTTTTTTTTAAAGAGAGGTGTGATCTCTCGAATGTGTATTTATATATTTATATTACAAATACACGAACCTGAGTTAGGGAAGAAAAGAAAGGGAGAGTGAAGAATTTGTGTGAAATTAATCTTTTAATAAAACGCCTCTCCTCCAATTTGAAACCACCCACCCTTTGGGGACAAAATATATATGAAAAATTATTTTATAAATTGAAAATTATTTATAATTTTATTTGGACTAATATAGATTTAAAAGGAATGTAATTAAATTTCATTTTTTCTATTTTATAATTATGGTTGAATTTTGGGAATTTAATGTAGAGGTTATTGTCCATAAGTAGAATCAGGTATAATGTTTATAAAAATAACAGCCTAAATAATTATTTATAAATACAACATACAACCCAATTTTTTGAATGTGATATTATAAATTTGTCACTAGTTTCATACGTCACCTTATACACAATCACATCTGAGGGAAATCTTGATTGCTTCAAGCCAAACACGTTTAATCATGAAGTTCCTTACAATTACTCATCAAATAAAGGTGCACCTTATTAGTATAGGTGATATCAGCCTATTAATTCTTTTAAGTTTTCCTCTACTCCACCGTTCCAAATCAAAAGTCTTATAATCCGCCTCTCATTTTGATGTAGAGTCATTTCATCCATGTGCCTCTTTGTCTCTATAAGCATATCAGGAATTGCTCGACTTCCATTCGATTGGTCCCTTTGAAATAGGATGTGGAATCATATATGTAAGAAACAAAACTTATAGGTTAGGGGTATTTTTGTATAATTTAACATATATTTTTTTTTATTTAAAAAAATAATATGTTAAATTATACAAAAATACCCCTAACCTATAAGCTTTGTTTCAATTTTACCTTTAACATTTTAAAAGTTTAATTTTACCCTCAATCTATAAATTTGTTTCAAAAATATCCTTTGTGTAGCAATTTTCATTAAAATTTATGAAAATAAATAAATTTTAGAGACCAAATATGTTAAGGGTAGGTAGGTTTCAATTTTGCCCCTGAATATAAGTGTCAATTTTTCCTGTAACATTTAAATTTCCATAAAAACTTAATTAACAAAGATTATTTTTGAAATAAGTTAAACGATTGAGGGTAGAATTGAAAATTTTAAAACTTTAGAGGTAAAATTGAAATAAACACCATAAGTTAGGGGCATTTTTTATAATTTAGCAAAAAAAGTATCTATAATTTTAAATTGAAATTATTTTTATTTGAAATATGATTTGAATTTTTTTTTTCAATCTTTTCTATTTAATGCCACCAAAAAAAAAAAATCATCCTTAATTCTAGACGATATCATATTGTGGCGTAATCTACGTTTGCATTTAAAGACAAATCTCATCTCACATAGGATCGTGGTTGTCTTTACACGTGTTGCTTAGAAAATATACTAACAAATAATTATTCCTCTTATTTGGTGGGATAAACTAATTCAATAATTAAAATTTAGCCACATCAATAATTTATTTAATCAATTTTTTAATCTCTTCTTTTTTTAATGTTTTTATATTTGGTGTAAGTCAGATTTCCTATAAATATCATTCCGATTTAATGCAGTTTATTGAACTATTATATAATTTGTGGAAATAATTTTCAATGCTCTTATTATATCGAAGTTTTTTATACTCCTCACGTTACTAATATGCCATATTTATTCATTTGTTCAATTCTTTATAATAAAAAAAAGGTCATTCTCCCTTCCTTTATGTATGAAAAAAAATCTAAGATAAAATCCAAGTGTTAATTTCATAGATACCAAAAAAAAAAGAGTTTATTACATATA
Organism: Gynostemma pentaphyllum; assembly: GCA_028015215.1. NCBI lineage: Eukaryota > Viridiplantae > Streptophyta > Magnoliopsida > Cucurbitales > Cucurbitaceae > Gynostemma > Gynostemma pentaphyllum. Next base: position 39,444,643 of record CM051349.1, on the reverse strand, counting down.
AATGATAGATTTCATATAAAAAGCAAAAATACCCAAATCATTTACACGCGCCGGTTATGAGGTAAGAGAAAAGACAACTGCTGCCCTTGACATGATATTTCTGAAATCCCTTGAAAAACGCATGCAATTAATATAACCGTCAGAAATTTGAAATGTGAAATCAGGATAATTCTGATTTCAAAAGATAATTTTTAAAAAAAGAAAACAGATCGTGAAATCAGTTTCAAACGAAAGGGGGCGTTTTTTTTTTAAAAAAAAACCTAGAAAGAAACCATAAACGAGGAGAAAAAAAGGTTCTGAAAGTGAAGAAAATCGATGGCGAGGACACGAGGAAACCAAAATGAAGGAGAAACCATTAGAGGAGGCAGAGGGTAAGATAAAATAATGGTTATTTGGAACAATAATGAATGATTTTTTTATTTTATTTTGAATAAACAATGCAAACAACGAAAAATTGCAGATGCGAAGTCGATAAGAGGTATGTCGTTATTTTAAATCTGTAAATGTTGTATATGTTAAACGTTTATGAAAGGTAAATGTTTCATAAATATAAACATTAATATTTATAATGAATAAAATGTCGAATAAGATTTCTTTGGTGAAGAGAAGAGCGCCTGGAAGCCATACAAGGGGTGTAAGCAAGAATAAAAGGAAAACAGTCGAAGGGGACAAATGAAAACTACAAAGGTAGATACAACAGTGATTAAAAAATAAAAAAGGCAAATAAGACCATAACGGAGCCTTACACTGAAGAGTTTAGGTCAAAGGAGAAAATGATAAAGGGCTCTAGCTTCCATATACTCACACCGCGCAAGATGACGAATAAGGGGATGGTGAAAAAAGTATATGAATACTATTGTGGGAATACACTATCTGATTTTGTGTTATGTTTTTCCAAGTTTTGTTCTATTGGATCATGTTTTTTAACGATTAAACATATGAATGTATTAAACTTGACTTTCTTTTGATACTTTACTTTATTTTGATACTTTTTATTCTTATGAAAAAAGAACGGTATGTTTAAAAAATATATGTAAGTATGCCGTGTGAAAAAAAAAGGATTGAAAATGAAGAGTGTAATTAGATGGTATGATTATAATCATCAAAACAAAGATTTGTAAAAAAAAAAGAGATTAAAAAACAATCCATGAAGTAGTAACATATAATTTGTTGAATAAAAATTATATGTTTATTATAAGTAAACAATTATGTAACAGTCAATCAATTGTGCTGATAGCCCTGTAGATTCGTTCCCATGGTTCGATCCTTCCCAGTAAAACGCGGCGTGTTCGAATTCTGATCGCTTTTACGCGAGAAAGGGGGACCAGCCTTCTGTTTAACTATATCAACCTGATCACTAAACTTAAGACCTTTGTAATAATCATCGATTTCAACTCGTAATTCTGAAAAGTTATAAGCATCGTCCCAAGATTCATCATACAATAAATCGACAGATGATGAAGACATTTTCATTAAAAAAAAGAAAAAGAAAAAAACAGTACACATATAAAAATGGTGAAACAAATGAATATGGAAAACGAACTAAGAGGATGAAATGATACAAATGAGATTTGAAAAGGAATGAAAATGATGAAGAATAATTAAAATTAAATGAAATCTAAATTGATTGATGTATATCTAACAAATCACGCATAATAGAAAACATATCATTATCAAATCAAATCAACATACAAAATGGAATTAAATGAAGACAAAAATCCCTTCAATTAAGGCTGAATTAAAACAAAAAAGGAAAAAAAATCATTAAAGGCAGAACAAAAACATGCTGAAGAAAGACAAGAGGGCAAATACATAAACATGAATTTCGGAAACCACCATAAACGCCTCCATAAACGGTGGTTTTTGGGTAAATTAGAAATAAAAATTAAACAACCATTAAAAGTGAAATATGGTGATTTATTGTGGTTATTGGTGCAATTATTTCAAAATCCAATGGGCTCGTATTAAAAAATAATAATAATATATTTTTTTTAATTATTGAGACTTGTAAAACTATTTATTTGGATCTACATCTCTAAGCCTCTAGGTTAGAATAGAGATAAATTGATAATGATTTAAATTTTATTATTCTTTCACCCGCACTTTTGTTGGTTTGTTTTTTAAGTTATTTTCAAAAAAAAGTTTTTAAACATTTTCTAAAAATGAATTCATTCTCAAATTATTAAAAAAAAAAATCATCAAGTATATCAAGTGGATATTTTATGTTTTTTTAGTTGTGGTATTTTATGATTTAGGAATAAAGAGAATATTCCAACTTATTTATTTATTAAATTGGTCACACATTGAATTTCCATACCGAGGTCGTTGTTAGGAGTTTGTCACATAAATGAACTTTGGTCATGTCGGCTTCGCGGCGGCTTGTTTTCCCACATAGCGCCAAGCTGTATGTTTTCACTTTTGATTTAAATTGAATCACTTATAAAATCAGATTTTAAAAAGATGAAATTAAAAAAAAAATATTATTTATATTGACATATTAATATTATGCTAGGTCCCTCATTTTTAATTTGTGACTGGCCCTGTTTGGTTTGCAATCCAGATTCAGTTTTATGAATCTGGATTGAATGAATAAAAGGAATCTGCTTTGTTTTGTGTTTGGTTTACAATCTGAAAAAAACAATTTGGATTCAATTTCTTTTTTAGGCTAAAAAATGAATTCAACTAAAACAAGAATCCAAAATATCCAACTCAAAACTGAAAAACACAGATTGACCTCACCCACACAATTTAATCCACGGGTTTCAACACATGAGATAAAAATACGAGTCGGACCCATTTTGCAGATTTGGGTCGGGTCGGGTCGGGCCCGTTTTTCGAGGTTGACCCGGTCCGTTATAGCTTTTATTTATTTTATTAAATTTTTAATTGCATGTTTTTAAGCTGATTTTTAACTTTTTAAACTTAAACTTAATTCTAAAGTGATGGAAAAAAAAAAGTTAATTTATTTTTTCATTATATCCTATTTTTTATTTATACTTTGTTTTTATAATTATATATAAGATTAATTTAAATATAAAAAATAAAATAATTTATATATATATATATATGTTTTGGAGGTTGTTGCTCACATTTTTCTCTGCTTCTTGTTTACTAATGTATGTAGTACTATTTGAATAACATTATTGGAGGTTTTCAATGCCCAAATGGTCTCTCCATTCAGTGTGAAAATATTTTTTCAGATTCTCTTTTATTGAGAAATTCTCTCTTTGGTTGCATTAGGTTCTTATGAATTTTAGAATGGATCTCATTGTGTCTTGTATAGTTCTCCTTTTGGAAAAAATTGAGTTGTTTTAATCTAAAGAGTTTATTTGATAGACTTGCAATGCTTCTATTATCTTTATTATAATTTTTTTAAATGAAAAATTTATCCTAAGAATGAGAATAGTTATAGTTGATGCGGATAAAGATGTTTCTAATTTATAAGTTATGAATTATTAGTTTTTTCAAACTTAAAAATGAATGATTTAAAGTTGGAAATATTATTTTTATGAGTGGGTCACCCAAAATTTGGATTATGATCTAAACACATATTCTGATTCACTATCTGATTTTAAATTTTTTGAGTAACCAACCAAACACATATTTCAAATTTCTGAATCTCAATTATAAATTCTGGATCTGTTACCAAACACAGTTTCAGAACCAACAAATTCACAGAATACAACTCTGAATTCATTAGAATCCACTAAATTCAAATTCTGCTTTTCAGATTGCATACCAAACAGGGCCTAAGTGATCCTTCGGTTTTGAACGTTGTGTGTACTAGTCCTTTTATTTTCAATTTGTGTCTAAGTGGTTCCAATGTTTTGAACATTGTGTCTTTTTGGTCCATGTGTTTTTAATCTGTGTCTAAATAGTTATAAGATTATTAGAAATAAGTTTTATTGGTTCATAATATTTGTTAACTCCTTAACAAAAGGTTGTCTTAACACTTACTTAAATGTTTAATGGCCAAAATAGTAATATGAGATTAATTATTATTTCAAATCTAAGATCTGGATTAATGAAAGATTTCAAATAATATTCTTGTGTCACTATTTTGGCCAATTAGGAATTTTATGTCAGTGTAAAGTCAAAATTTTGTTTATGCGTTAATGAATATGTTAAATTAAGGACCAATTAAACTTATTTATAATAATTGTTGAAAACTTAGTGATCAAATTGACATAATGTTCAAAACTCAAGAATCACTTAGACACAAATTGAAAACGCATGGACTAAATAGACACAACGTCCAAAACTGAAAGATCTCTTAAACACAAATTGAAAACGCATGAAATCTGAGTGAAAATTCAGAGACCAAAATAGTAATTTATCCTGAAATATATAATAAATGTTCAAAATTAAATACATTACCTACTTAGTATATATACAAAAATGTGATCTTATAGTATGAGATCAAGACACAAAATAAAACTTTTTAACTCGTAAAAAGCTAGAAAAAAAAAAAAGAACAACCAAAACTAGACAACAAGCCAAGAATACATAAAGCACAAAACAAAACCACAACTAAATGAAAAGGCTCTAATACATAAGATTATTTAAGAAATTAAGATATACAATGTTGTTGCGTAAATATGGAAAGCTTCCACGTAGGCAACGAACGTAATTTGTGAGATGAATCGGAGGTAGTGCGATGCTTCGTCGGCGTTCTAGGCAGGTACCTGCACAGGAAAGGAAAAGAACACCGGTGCGGTGCCGGCCTAACACCCTCCGATGCTTAAGTCAGAGCTAGTGTGCCAGAGAGAATTCAAGAAGAATTGTAGTAGAAAAACTTACCAAATGAATGGATTTCTTCTCCTATTTATAGGAGATTGGGTTGATGACATCATCGTGCCACGTGTCACTTCGGGATTGGTACACGTGTTGGGTATTGAATGGGTTTAGGTGTGTAGGTAGGTGTGTAGGTGCGTAGGTAGGTGGTATGCACCTATGCACCCTGAGGTGGGGGTAGACACGCGCAGTGCAATAACGGAGCTTCTTTCTTGGACACTTGGTCTATATTTCCTTAAGATGAGTCCGCGTCTATACGCACCTCTCTCGATGGTATGTCCTCCGCTATTGGTGGAGGTCGGGTTCGTCATGCGTGGCACGCTTATATAACCAGGTTGACATGCGTAGGCCGAAAGAGTTTGAAATTACCTCGTGTCTCTTCGTATGCCCGACACGTGGTCATTTTACCCTTAGCGATATTTTCACCTATAACAGTGGCCCCCTACTCCCAAGTCGGGTTGGGGTAGCTTATGACCACTTGGGAGTGCTCTTGAGGGTGAAATTTCTCTAAGTGTTCTCATGGATGATCACTACTACCATGCACCTCCATTATTCAACTCTTCATTAAATTCAAGTCTACTATTGCACTTGGTTGGTAGAACAATTATTACCATTGTATCATCATCAATGATCTAAGCCGTTGATTTCACTTACCACGATCCAACGGCTAGGAGATGGGTTGATCCCATTATAAATTGGTGGGACTCCCTTTTTTCATTTTCACACTTGGTAATTTGGAGAAGCCTTCACTACATTGTAAGAGTTCTCTAGAGAGTTTTCACCTCTCTTTCTTCTTCTTTTGTAGAAAATTTCCAATCAAATTATTTGTTTATTTATATTTTTATTTTTAACTCTTTGTTCATCTCCACTTTGATTTGTAGCTCCGTTCTAGTGTCGGGAAGCTTGGTGCACGGGGGGAGAGACAAGGCTAGAAGAGTGAGTATTTTCATTACCTCTTTTTTTTTTTTACTTTGAACTTTTATAATGTTGGTCTTCAAATATTTTTACACAAGTGGTATGTAGCTTCAAATTTTCTACCATCTCGAATTTCACACGATACGTAGCTTTGTGATTTTTTGTTTGGGGTGGTAGGTGAAGATTAGCATAGCAACAAACCATATACAAAATCTTACTCAAAATCATCTAGCAGACCTGTGTCTTCGAGTTGTGTTCTTTGGCTTGCTACTCAGCAGACTTTAACTTAACAGAGCCACATAGTAATTAGAATTTCTTATGAAATCATCTTACAGACACACCTACTTGTTTCCCCCCCTTTTGATTTTTAAGGGAATTCAATTTCCTTTTTGAATCAAACAACATAACAGGCCTGTTTTTCGTAGTGTCACTTAGTAGAACCATCAGCCATTGGAGATCGAATTTAAAGAAAATTCAAGTGCCTCTATGGAAATTGCCCCTGATTCCTTCCCTCTTCTTCGCAAATCGGCCTAATTTCGAGCCAACCTCTATTGAAGATCAATTCTTGAAGAAAATTCACGTAAAAATCTTTAGGAAATCGCCCCTGTTTAATCTCTTCCTCGAGTGATTTGGGCGATAATCCATAGAAATTTTTCCATGTATCAGAGTAAGAGGGATCGAGAGACGAGGGAGCGAGAGAGGTCGAGAGTGATCAAAAGCAGTGGCGAGGAAGAGGGATCGAGAGACGAGGGAGCGAGAGAGGTCGAGAGTGAAATCGAAAGGGAAGGGGAAATGGGTCTGCTGTCTTGCTTTGCTTTTTTTTTCTTTTAAAAGAAAAAATGCAATACTACGACCCGTCTACCCGTCTACCCGAATGTTTCCACGACCCGGCTACCCAGATTCAAACTCGTCTACAACCCGTTGATGGAGACCAAACCCACCTATTTCTTATTCCTTCCGCCCGTCTACCCGGATCCGAACCAGCAAACCAATATACCAGAGGGTGATCTCACCAAGTATTTTCCCAAATTGCCGCTTGGATCGCTCCTGCCTTCAGTTTACGGTGAAGGGGAGACGAGATCTACAATCATGAGTTTGATTCGCAGTGGAGGAGAAGAATCGCAGAGGTGGTCTTCAATCGACTAGATCCGTAGCTTCGATTTGGTCTTCACGTGCAGACCAACAGACCTTCTTTTTTTATGTTTATTCTTTTTTCTTCCGCCCGTCTACCCGACTACCCGTCTACCCGCGAGCCTCAACGACCCGTCTACCCGTGGATGGAGGGATTCGGATTTGACTCCAATTTTTCTTCAATTTGGTCTTCCATGGACTCATGCGAGAGGGAGATCGACATGGCTCGTTTTTGATTCTCGGTTCAGCGTCCAAAAGGAAGAAACAGACTGTTTTTTTTTTTTTTTTTTTTTTTTTTTGCTCTAGGTTCACGGCTTCGAGTGAGAGATCGTGGGGTGGGTCTCGCTTCTCAGTTCTTAGTGGTAGAGAAAGAACGCATGTCGCTTCAGCTTCCTCAGTTCTGGGTTCACGAGAAATAGAGTGAAAGAAAAGCGTTGTGACTTATCTCCTTCAATTCTCGACCGGACTTGCTTCAATTTCGTCTCTGATTGCTAGATTTCGAGTTGTAGCTTCGAATTTCGTCTTCGATTCGTTTATGGTGGAAGGTGGTAGGGACGATGGTTGCTTCAATTTTGATCATCTTCTTTCTCCATGGATAATCACCTCTGCTGTGTATACCAACAGACCCACAATCCCCTTGATTTTTGTTTCGTGATGGAGCGAGCGTGTTGGGTTCCCATCTTCAAGAGCTTCACGGATTCGGTTTGAAGCTTCGATCTTCACTTCAATGGCGGCCACGAGCAAGAGATCGAGAGACAGAGAGAGGGGATCGATGATTTGGGGGAGAGGGAAAAATCGAGAGAGAAGGAGAGAGCTATGCGTTTTTTCATTTTCCTCTTTTTTTTTTGTTTTAAAACACGACCCGTCTACCCGTCAGCCCGTCTACCCGCGAACCCGGACCGGCTCCATGATCCTGACCCGCGTCTGCTTTGTTTGCCTTTGGGCTGGGTGTGGGCGTGGCTTGGCCCTCTCCTTTGGGCTGGGCCCTTAACGCCCACTATCTTCATTTTTCATTTTTTTTTTTTTTTTTTTTTTTTTTTTTTTTTTTTTTAGAAACCAAGACCCTTTGTTGGGCTTGTCTTGTGAGCCAGCCCCTTCACGTGGGTCAATGTTTCATCTCTCTTTTTTTTTTTTTTTTTTTTTTTTTTTTTCAGCCTTTGAATTCCAGCAGCTTTCTTCCCCCCTTTTTTTTTTTATTGTAAATTACAATGCATTGCTAAGTTTACATAGAAATTAATCGAACTACTTCCGATTTCGCAGGTCGCGCACTTTCCAACTTTGAGTAGAGGTAGCAAGTTTAAACGTTCTTGACTCGAGGTAGTGAATTTAATTTCCACTATGCCCTTAGCAATTTTTGACAATACTTTTACTCGGTCGATCCATAAACTTCTCGGATGCTTCTAACAAAATTATTGTTTTCCTTTGTTGACGTGCTTGAATGTTCACGGCTACATCGCTTACTTAGGGCACCAGGAGACGACCCATTCCTCATTACTAAGAGTCCTGGCACGTTTTTGGTCTTTCCCTTAGTATAATTCATTCAAGTAGTGTAGCTCGGTGAGAGTTTTGATAGTAGCTAAGGTAGATCATTTTCATTCTAGGATGTCGACGAAGAATCTAGTTACTATACCTGGGAGCGCTGTTGAGCATGGGGGGAAAGTTCCGAGATCGACAGTCTTCTCCTTCCCAAGATATCGCGATTCACCCCTATCCATCTACCATCACCATAGAACAATTAGAGTATATCAGGGTGAAATATGACATCCCCTCATCCATTAGCTTGCGGTGTCCTGAAGAGGGGGAGACGCCCTTCAACCCTCCCTGCTGGGAGGTAGCCTTTTATTTGAAAATGTTCAAGTGTGGGGTTAGACTCCGGCTTCACTACTTCCCTCAAAAATTTCTATTGTTGTCGCTTAGCACCCTTGACTTGGGCCGAACCAGGTGGACTATATTACTCGGGTCTTTGGGTTCTTTGGAACCTTAGTAGTGGTGGGGCCCCTCTATCCTATAAAACTTTACATGGTCTCTACCGGCTGAACTCGTTACCTGGAGGGAATTTCATGTATTACCTTACGGCGCAGGGGAACCAATAGTGGCACGCCCTTCTTGACCAGGAATTGGAAGAATCAATGGTTCTTTGTAGGTGGTGACTGGTTGTCTAATGTTCCTGGACATGATTACGTATACGCGTTCCTAGAAAATTCAGGATTCCTGGTAGGCTCACTTTGAGGTGTCTATGTTAACTTCCCAAATAATTTACTTCATCTTTACCATGTTGCATTGCAGGAAACAACCGGGAGATTTTTCCTTTTTCCGAATTTGCTCAGTCGGTGATCAATCGGATATTGAATATCCCTATCGCGCAGCGCAGCACCACTGCTCTTCTCACGAAAAGACGACTGATCTCCACTGGACTTTTTCAACCTGTTTCTGAGGACGTTGTTTCTGAGGAAGCCGGTATGTTTGTTTTGACTCTACTTTCACATTGTTTCATCATACCATAATACTTTACTTCCTTTTTTAGATATGTCGCGTGCCATGTCGTACATTGAGCAGCGTCGCCGCCAAGCTCAGGAAGCTTTGATATGTGAGGCTAACTTCTGGTGATGTGCCCGACGAGGAGCATCGTCGTCGCCGAGTGCGCGTCCAGGTCACCTGAGGTTCATACGCCTCAGGCACGTTGCCGGTCGCTTCCTCTTCTCGTGGTACCCGTCGTTCCTTATCCGAGTTTGAAGGTCCTTACGCCCACCTGGAGAGAGTGAAGATGAACTAAAAAGGTATATTGATAATATCACTACTAACTTCAGGGAAGTTTTGATTAATGACCGGGAGGAAGCAATTTCGATGAGTACGACCCAGTTGTTCGGTCTTTCCATCCATGAGTCTTTCAAGGTAAACTTTGACATACTTCATGATTCCCTCTCCCTTCCGTTTTTCATTCTTTTTGTGTGTGCTCACACATTATCTTAACTTTTCAAAGGGGGCTAGAGCGAACCTGGGCCGCCCGAGGGTGCTGAGTGATTGTGAACGCCTTAAAGATGAGTTAAGTGACCGTGACACTTCCTTAGCCGAAAAAGCCCGCTTGCTGCAAGAGGCCTGTGCTAGGAATCAATCTCTTGAAAGCGACTTAGCTCGTGAGAAAAATATTTCTGTTGAGATGTCGGTCAAGTTCAATGATTTGGAGGCAAGGACTCGGGATAAAGAGGAGCTGAAGAAAATGCTTAGAGCTTGTGGAGAATATGACAATCTGGAAAAAGAAATCCTCGTCTATGGGGCCGACTATCTCGTAGGCCGCATATCTAAAAAGTATCCAGGACTTGGACCTGAGCTTTGTCAATGACCTACGTTAACGCCCCTTGCAGTTTGACTGACTTTCTGAGATGTTGCTCCGCTATGCTTTTCTCTGTCTGATGGGGCATGTCCATCTTTTAACTTACTTATGTTTGCTTCTTTAACTTTTTGACTTGGTATAGGCGTATGATCGCCTTTAGTTGCATTCTCATGCTTTTTTGAATATAACTTCGGTCATTTGGCTTCTTTGGTGAATAAAACTTTTATCCTTTGTTGCCTCTACCTCCTCGCTTCTATTTCTTAAGTGTTGTTAGTCTGATGTTGCTGTGTGGCCATGCGTCCTGGATGAACTTAAGATTTTGTTTATCTTAAATTTTGTCCAAGTGCGACTCGTACAAGTCCGGCGCTCCCTAGTAAACTTAGAATTTTATCGTTTTGAATTCTTCTACCAGGCGCCGCTCATGAGAGCCTAGCACTCCCTAGTAGACTTAGAATTTTTTCGTTTGAAATTCTTCTACCAGGTGCCAAGTCTTAGCACTCCCTAGTAGACTTAGAATTTTTTCATTTTAAATCTTTCTACCAGGTGCCAAGTCTAGCACTACCTAGTAGACTTAGAATTTTTTCGTTTTAAATTCTCCTACCAGGTGCCGCTCATGAGAGCCTAGCACTCCCTAGTAGACTAAGAATTTTTTCGTTTGAAATTCTTCTACCAAGTGCCACGTCTTAGCACTCCCTGGCAGACTTAGAATTTTTTACCTTAAGTTCTTCATTTGTTGATTTTATTGAACACCCGAACATGTAGGGTTGCAGTAATGCCGTGAGTTTATACATTCGAATTTTAAGCTTTGTTCGTCAGTTGCGGCTATGCAGCCCTACATCCTGAGTGAATTTAAGATTTAATTTTCTAAGTCTGGCTAGTCAGGTGCGGCTGTGCAGCCCTACATCCTGGTTGAACTTAGAATTTTAATCAACTTGAGCTTTTTGGTGGTCGATTCTTTTGAACTTTTAATCATGTATGTTCGTGTAGTTGATTCCCCGTCCAAACAGTTACAAAGCTTGAAGCCCCGAATGAGTTGTTCAGATTTTAGAGTGGTTCGACCTAGGCTTTAACCAGGGTGTACCCTTGGTAGTAGCTTAGGCCTCCTCCCTTATAATCTTTGAATCTAAATCACTTTTGAAGTAGAAAAGTCATGTTCTAATTTCTTTGATTGTTGAAATCCATACAACATGAAAAATAAAACTTCAACATAAAGAAAAATACATTGACATCACTGATAATAGGCTTTGAGGTGCTCGGCATTCCATGGGCGGGGCAATGCTTTGCCGCTAAGATCAACCAACTTATAGGTGCCAGGTCTCACGATCTCGGTGACTTTGTACGGACCTTTCCAGGTAGGTCCTAGAGTCCGCTTGCTTGCGTCTTTCGTGTTAAGTAGTACTTTTCTTAGCACGAGGTCATCCACCTTAAAGCTGCGTGGTTTGACCCGGTGTTGTAGTAGCGCCGCTCTATTCTTATACTCACCACACCGGAGACGGGAGGTCTCTCTATGTTCCTCTAACAGGTCAAGACTTAACCTTTGGCATTCTTCATTAATTTCCGGGTTGAAGTGTTCAACTCGAGGGGAAGGTAGTCCTATTTCAACGGGTACTACCGCCCTGCTCCAAATGCCAATGAAAAAGGCGTTTCACCCGTGGAGGTCCTTGCGGTTGTTCTATACGCCCATAAGATATTCGGAAGCTCTTCCGCCCAAAGCCCCTTCAAACCTTCAAGCTTGCTCTTTAAGTTCTTCTTAATGATTTTGTTCACGACTTGACCTGGCCATTGGCCTTGTGGGTGAGCTGGAGAAGACTTGAAGTGTTTGATACCGGAGTTCCATGCACCATGATCTAAACTTTTCATTGTCAAATTGCTTGCCATTATCTGAGACTATGGCATATGGAATGCCAAACCTGCACACCACGTTCCGCCACATGAAGTCGGTGGTTTTACGTTCGGTGATTGTGGCTAGTGCTTGGCTTCCACCCACTTGGTAAAATAGTCTCACCGCCACTATAGCAAACTTGGTCCGTCCTTTTCCTTGAGGAAGGGGTACTATCAGTCGACCCCCATTGAGCAAATGGCCAAGGACTTGTGATATTAGTCAAATACTCGGTGGTTGTCCTGGGATCGTAGCAAAACGTTGACACCTGGTCGCACTTTCGACTAAATGACCTGGCATCTCCGTACAAGGTTGGCCAATAATATCCTTGCCTTATGATTTTATGTGCCAACGACCTTCCTCCACAGTGGTTACCACATACTCCCTCATGAACTTCTTTCATGACGTAGTCTGCCTCATCAGGTAGGAGACACCTTAGTAGTGGTAGAGAAAAACCTCTCTTGTATAATATATCTCCTCTCATTATATAACGTGTTGCCCGACGTTGAAGCCGTCGCCTCTACTTTATCAAGAGGCAATTCACCATCTCTTAAGAATTTTATGATTGGGTCCATCCAGGAAGAGGTGGTCAATTGTGCTGCTTTGTCAATGTCCATGGCTTCTAACTCATCTATACTTGAGCTAGGGAGGAATTCGACCAAGATTGCACGATTCAACTCGGTCTCGTAGGCGGATGCTAGACGTGCCAACGAATCGGCGTTAGCATTCTCTCGAGCGTGGTATTTGCTTAACTTCCCACCACTCGAATGTGCAAAGAAGTTCTTTCACCTTTGCTAGGTACGCCATTCTTTCCCCTTCGTCGATATTCTTCGTTATGTGATTGACAACCAATTGAGAGTCACTAAAGACTTTGACACGGCTTACCCCCACCTTCCTTGCTAACCGCAATCCCGGCGGAAGCGCTTCATACTCGGCTTCATTGTTAGAAGCCTTAAACCCAAACCTTAGAGCATATTCAATGTGGGCTTGGTCAGGTGAGACTAGGATAAGGCCTGCTCCGCAACCTTTCATATTGGAAGACCCGTCCACGTAGAGTGTCCAAGTGGACCCTTCTCTTTGTGGAGGGATGAGTCCCTGGTCTGGAGCAAGCTCTCTTTCGGGGGTTAAGTGTGTTTCCTCTTTTTCAGGTGTGAGTTCTGCTATAAAATCAGCCACGACCTGGCCTTTTATTGCGGTTCTCGGCTTATATTGAATATCATACTCACTAAGTTCCACCGCCCACTTCATCAATCGACCTGATGCTTAGGTTTTTGTAGAACTTGCCTCAATGGGTGATTTGTCGAACTACAATCCTGTGTGCTTGAAAATATGGCCTCAACCTCCAAGCCGAGGTTATTAAGGCTAGTGCCGGCTTTTCCATTTGTGGGTACCTAGTCTCGCGTCCACCATGGCTTTGCTCGTATAGTATGTAGGTAGTTGGACTCCACCTTCTTCTCTTACTAGAGCCGAGCTCACCACTGTCTCGACACGCCTAAATACAAAAACAACTCTTCACCCAGGACAGGCTTGGAGAGTAGAGGTGCGGAGCTTAAGTAATTTTTTAGCTCTATGAACGCTTTCTCGCACTCCTCTCGTCCACTCAAACTTACTTCCTTCTGGGAGAACCTTAAAGAATGGGAGACACTTGCCGTCGCCCTTGATACAAATCTATTCAGTATTGCTACCTTCCCATTCAAGCTTTGCAATTGTTTAAGGTTTTTAGGAGACTCCATGTCCAGGATGACTTTCAACTTGTCGGGGTTCGCCTATACCCCTTTGGTGGACCATAAACCCCAGGAATTTTCCTGAAGTTACTCCAAATGCACATTTGTCCTGGGTTGAGCTTCATCTGGTACCTTCTTAGTACATCGAATGCCTCTTTTAGATCGGAGGTATGTTGGTCTGGCCTGGTGGCTCTTGACCAACATGTCATCTACATAAACCTCCATGTTTCTCCCAATCGCCCAGTGAACATTTTATTCACCATTCGTTGGTAGGTTGCACCTGCGTTCTTCAACCCGAATGGCATAACCTTGTAGCAATAAAGCCTTTGACTTGTCACAAAGGAAGTTTTTCTCCTGGTCGGGCTCATACATCTTAATTTGATTATATCCCGAGTAAGCATCCATAAAGGTCATCATCTCATGTCCTGATGGCGTCTACCAGTGATCAATTCGAGGTAGGGGAAAACTATCTTTTGGACATGCCTTGTTAAGGTCAGGAAAGTCTATGCATACCCGCCATTTTCCGTTAGCTTTCTTCACTAGAACAACATTGGATAGCCGGCCCAGGGTAATGCACTTCACCTGGACAAAGTCCGCCTCTAAGAGCTTTCTTACCTCCTGCCTATAACTCCATTCCTGGCTGGTCAAACACTCTACGTTTCGTCGACGGTCGAAAGCGTGTGATCGACATTTAAACGATGCACCATAATTTTTGGATCGATGCCAGGCATATCTTCATGAGTCCATGCAAACACGTCAATATTTTCCTTCAGAAATTTTATTAAGTCATCTCTCTGCTCACCCCCCAGTCTAGTCCCGATTTTGACACACTTTTCAGGTAGAAGCGGGACAGACTCCATGTCTTCTGTGGGTGTTGCTCTTTGATCGAACTTCTCTGGTAGTATTACTAAGGGAGGTTGTTCCACCTCTTCTACCAAGTTGGTTGTAGCAGAGCGCGCCTCTTCCTCAGTATGCTCTACCGCGATCACGTTTACCGGTGAAGTACCCTTCATAGCCGTGTAATAACACTCCCGAGAGACCTTTTGTTCCCCTCTGATCACCCCTACTCCATTTGCGGTAGGGAACTTCATCATTTGATGATAAGTCGATGTGACGGCCTTGAGAGCGTGGATAGTAGGGCGTCCCAATATGATATTATAAGTCGACGGGCACTCAACCACTTGGAATTCTACCATCTTAGTGACGGTGTTGGGTTCTTCTCCAAAAGTGACCAAGCAACTCGATACTTCCTTCCCGGGATAACCTGGCTTCCCTCAAATCCCACCAAGGGTGCTAGATTTCTTTTCAATTTTTCTCTTCCAATCCCTAACTTTTCAAATGCGCTCAGAGAGAGTACGTCTACCGAGCTACCGCCATCGACCAGGACACGGTGCACTCTCAAGTTAGCTACAATGATTACCACTACCAGAGCATCATTGTGAGGTTGGTGGATGTCAGCGACTTCATCTTCATCGAAATGAATTTTTACCTCCCGTCTAGGCATTGTATGGGTGGTGAAGACTTCGAACCTATGTGGGGCGTGACTTGCCTCTCGGGCACTTGCTTTTCTTTTTCTGCTTGACTCTCCGCCCGCTGGTCCACCAAATATAGTTCTTATGTCACCTCCCAAGGGCTTTTTACCACCTCGGTCCTGGTCTTTCTGTTCAGGTCTGGTGTCGCGCTGACCTCCTTCTCTCCTCATTACGAACTCCTTTAGGTACCCTCTTTGAATTAGAGTTTCAATTTCCTCCTTAAGATCAAAACAATCGGAGGTCGTATGACCGTGATCCTTGTGGAAAAGACAATACTTGTCTTTATTTCTTTTGTTCGATCCCGCTTTCATCCTCGACGGCCACCTTACCAAGTTCTTATCTTGGATCTCCATGAGTAGCTGCTCTGTTGGTATGGTGGTAGGGGTGTATTTCTTGAACTTGCTAGGAGGAAGACTTTGTTTACCAAGTCGATCTTCGATCTTCCTTCTCTTATCATCTCCATGGCGATCATCCCTCCGGGTAGCATCTTCCGCTCGGTCTTTTCTTTTATGTTCCGAGTGTTTGCTACTACCACCTTCTTCTGGAGCTCTTCTTGCACTGAGCAACTCTCCGGCACTCATGTATTTTTGCGCCCTAGAGAGAAGCTCAGTGTATGTAACCGGGGTCTTTTTGCCTAACGACCATAAGAATTTCTCATCTTTCAATCCCGCCATCATAGCAGTCAGGGCTATGTCGTCACTATAACCTTCTACTTTCAATGCCTCATTATTGAACCTTACCACGTAGTCACGTAGGCTCTCCCCCCACTTCGACGAATAGTTAACGGTGTGTGGTAGCCGCTTTGTGATCTCTTCCTCCGAGGAACCGAGTCACAAAGGACCGCGTAAGGTCTTTGAACGAGGAAATGGACCTTGGCTTGAGTTGTCTGTACCATCCTCGTGCAGGGCCTCCTAAAGTGAGAGGGAATGCCCTACACTGATTGATTGCGTCTCGGACTCCCTGGAGCTCCATCCAGGTCCGAAACGTGTCAACATGTTCAACCGGGTCCTTAGAGCCATCATAGGTGGGCATGGTTGGCATCTTGAACTTAGCGGGTAAATCCACTTCCATAATGTCATCAGTGAATGGAGGCTCTGCCTGCTCGAGGAGGTCTTCCAATGCAAGGGGAGCCTTACCTCGGTACTCCTTCTTCATGTGACCGAGCTCGTCTTGAAGCTTTTTTAGC
Organism: Gynostemma pentaphyllum; assembly: GCA_028015215.1. NCBI lineage: Eukaryota > Viridiplantae > Streptophyta > Magnoliopsida > Cucurbitales > Cucurbitaceae > Gynostemma > Gynostemma pentaphyllum. Next base: position 39,428,151 of record CM051349.1, on the reverse strand, counting down.
TCCGGCGCCCAAGGTTGGGTGCTTTCCGCGGTGGACTTCATAACTTCGGTTTGCTCTTTCCTTTTTTGATTCAAAACATCTCGGAGGTCGGATCCTCCCTTCAGCCGAGATTGTCCAGGTCCAGGACGGGACGAGGAAGCACGTTGATTGTTCGTCCTCTGCTTCCCCTTCGAGCCACCTCCTCCGTTGGTTCGCGACTCATCAACATACTCCACATGTTCTTTGCCCTTGCCAGGCAGGGGTTTGATTCTTGGCGGTCAACTACGAACTTCTGATTAAGTATTTCAAGTACCTTTGAAAGGTCTCGATTCACAACTCGAACTTGTTCTTCCAAGGCATCCACCCTCCTATCCGGCAAGGGTTCAACTCTCTCGATCTCCTCTTCTTGAACCCGGTCTCTGTCCCCACGAGCCGGGTACCTTCTAGTACGGGGAATGTTGTTTTCCACTCCTTCATTACCAGCACGGTGCTCTGTATGACTCCTCCGACTCATTCTTGATGGTAGAGCACTTAGTTATATATTTCCCACAGACGGCGCCAACTGTTGTTGCGTAAATATGGAAAGCTTCCACGTAGGCAACGAACGTAATTTGTGAGATGAATCGGAGGTAGTGCGATGCTTCGTCGGCGTTCTAGGCAGGTACCTGCACAGGAAAGGAAAAGAACACCGGTGCGGTGCCGGCCTAACACCCTCCGATGCTTAAGTCAGAGCTAGTGTGCCAGAGAGAATTCAAGAAGAATTGTAGTAGAAAAACTTACCAAATGAATGGATTTCTTCTCCTATTTATAGGAGATTGGGTTGATGACATCATCGTGCCACGTGTCACTTCGGGATTGGTACACGTGTTGGGTATTGAATGGGTTTAGGTGTGTAGGTAGGTGTGTAGGTGCGTAGGTAGGTGGTATGCACCTATGCACCCTGAGGTGGGGGTAGACACGCGCAGTGCAATAACGGAGCTTCTTTCTTGGACACTTGGTCTATATTTCCTTAAGATGAGTCCGCGTCTATACGCACCTCTCTCGATGGTATGTCCTCCGCTATTGGTGGAGGTCGGGTTCGTCATGCGTGGCACGCTTATATAACCAGGTTGACATGCGTAGGCCGAAAGAGTTTGAAATTACCTCGTGTCTCTTCGTATGCCCGACACGTGGTCATTTTACCCTTAGCGATATTTTCACCTATAACATACAACATATTAGATTTAAAAAAAAAAAAACTTGGTTGCACAGGAATTATATTTATGAACCGTTTGGGATCACTTTTAAAAACGTTTAAAAGTGTTTTTTTAATGGTTATAAAAAACTCTTTCTTCATTTAAAAAAATATTTTTACACACTTTCAAAAGTTATCCTAAACAACCCCTTAGTATGATACACATTTTTGCTACAAAAGTTGAAACTTAAACATTTTCTTTTGTACAATCAAGTATTTCCATAAGCTTTTGAGTAAGAATTTATATTTTACAAGCAGGGTCAGAAGAAAGGCTCCTAAACCAAAATGAGTCAGCAGCAATAGCTACATCATTGTCATTCCTATGCCAAGTCCATAGTGCATGTGTTGCATTCACCACATCAAATTGGCCATGCCCAAAGCTTGCTTCCCTAAATATTGATATTTCTGGCTTTGGTTCAATGTACCTTTTAAATCCCAAAAAAAAAAAATTCTGTTAAGAACTACAACTATCTCAATAAATGAAATATCAATTATATTAAAGACTCATTTGAGATGGTTTTTCAATTCCATTATTCAAAAATGCTTTTAAACACTTTCAAAAGTTACCCTCAACGTTATTAAGGGTCTGTTTGGGATACTTTTTAGAAGTGTGTTTAAAAGTGTTTTTGATAACCATTAAAATACACTTTTAAATCAAAAACACTTTTAAAAAATTCTAAAAACTATCTCAAACGGGCACTAGTTACAAGATTATTTGTGGTAAAGGAATGGAGAAACAGTTTGAAGTATTACTTGCTTGCAAGGCCTTCACGATTGCCTCCGTCGCCGATTGTGATATGCACTGGTGCGCAATTGTTTTCTTTTCCATTATAAACACGAGTCTGTAATAAAATGAATGTTTTTCAATAAGTTTCATATACTAATAACTCAAAATTTTTTATATGAATGATGAAGATAAGATGCAAAAGAGAATGATTAAATCAATCCAAAACGAATGGATTATTAGATATTAAACATCAGTAAACAGTGATTTACAGATACTTACAAAGCGCTCATAGGCATGGACATGTCCGGCAAACACAACATCAACACGAGCTTGATAGAGCAGTTCTTCCATAGCTGCCTTCATGTCAATAGACTCTTTCTCTCCCTGGTGAGCAGTATTGGAGTTGTACCATGGAGCATGAATAAGCACCACAACCCAAGGCGTTTTCGATCGATCGATCTTCTTCAAGTCAGCAGCGAGCCATTTGTACTGCAATGACTTCTTGTCAAAATCAGTATAGGATCCCAACATGATAACGTGCACGCCTGCCGTGTCAAACGAGTAGTAAAGGTTGGAAGTCGACGAGCTTTCCTCAAACGGCATACGCCATCTAGCATTGTATGCCGTAAATTTCTCAGAATGAAGCAACGGGATCTTCTCTATTTCATGGTTTCCCTGAGTCACCATCCACGGCCTCATGCTAGCGAGCGGCTCGACTAGCCTGCCAAAAGAGTCCCATAGAGACTGAAAAAAATCAGCATAAGACAAGTCCCCTGGAAGTAGCAAAACATCATAATCTGATTTAGCAATGTTTTGTAAAGTAGTCTTTGTCCATTCTGTCTGTCCAAGATCACCTACAACATCACAAACAATTACTCGTATCAGGAGTCGCATCGAGACATCGAACTAAAGTTGAAACGATCTCAGTAATCTCATCACCCCCAATTCATAATTTGACATACCAATGACAACAAATTTGATGGGAAATTGAGAAGGAGGGGTTTTGAAAGTGAAATTTCTGGCAGAATCGAAGCCGCAACGATAGTAATAAATCGAGTCGGGAATAAGAGGGCCAATGATAACTTGATGAATATGGTCAGATTCATATAATGCATATCTGTATTTGGAAGAAAGACCAGTTGCAGTATTGTTGTAAATTCCAGGGGATGTTCCAAATTCAACCACAGTTGGTGCTGAATCCTCTGTTATCCATGTTATTCTCATCTTGTTTGAACCTACTAGAGATATATGCACCTGCAAATTTTATATAGTTTTGTTTTGATGACAGTTTTCATTCTACATCTTATTCAATTTGAATAAGATCATGTATTATTAGTATCACATTCATTCGAATATGACATTATATCCTTACCTCATTTCATTCTTCATCCCCGTTAAAATTCTTATTTGAAAAAAAAAAAATTGGGATCTGGGTTTTGATCGAAATTTTTCGATCCCAATTTTTTCGGGACAATCGTCTTAATTATAGTTTTAAAATTTTGAAAATATAATTGTAAAAACTCTCATCATAGGAAGGTTTAATTACAACAATTCTATAATCTAGGCGTAGTAATATGAATATTTTTTTCAATGTTACAAAATCAAATTATAACACTAGTAGAGTTTGATTGTAAAAAAATTGGTAAGTTTTAAAGGGTAGGAAAATACTTGCCTCCGGATAAGTCAGGATGATCTCCTCCTGCTTCTATTACGTGTGGCTAAAAGCAAACCGATGGAATAATAAAAATAAATATTAATTATAATTTATTATATTTTAACCAATAGAAATTGAGTGTAGGAGGATCTTCTCCTGATTTGTTAGGAGACAAATATTCTCCTTATTTAAATTAAAAGTTTGAAGGAAATAATTATAATAATCCTTATAACTACCTCCTTCCATTCTTTATCCCTCTAAAATTCTTATTTGAAAAAAAAAAATTGGGATCATGGTTTCGATCAAAATCTTTTTTAGGACAACGTCTTATTATAGTTTTAAAATTTTGAAAATATAATTATAAAACCTCTTATCATACGAAGGTTTAATTGTAACAATTCTAGCTAACGAGAGCATAGGTCAATCGGTAAGGTAGTTACTCCCTTCCCCCTTCCCTTGAACTAGAAGGTTCAAGTCCCCCTCCCCCAATTTGATGTAATATCTCAACAACAAAAAAATGGTAACAATTCTATAATTTAGGTGTGGTAATATAAATATTTTTTTCAATGTGACACTTTCTATTTTATTTATTTAATGTTCCCAACCGTTTTTTTGCACTCATTCTTGGAATTTTGTAGCGTAAAGTCATTAAAAAAAATAGTCAACATTAAAAAATAAAATTTTCAAAATAGAAAAAAAAAATGGAATATTTGAATCTGAAAAAGAACTAATATAATAATTTTCTTCATTACCTGTTCGGGAGAATCAGAGTCGAGATCGTTTGGACGAGAAACGAAGATATTCCGGCGAGATGGCGGGCGGTTATATGATGAAACGGCATCAAATAAACAAGTTAATGCCAAGGCCGTCGTAAGAGCCGCCGTGAACGACGGCCAAAACCTCCACGAATTGACCATTTATATACCAATCGGAGAGATGAGAAATGCTATGCTTAATTATTTACTCTCCCTTGTTAGAGAAGCACGCAAAAGAGGAAGAGGAGGAAGAAGAAGAAAATATTTTGATTTTTGAGTGAATTATCTTTAAGAAAAACTTAAATTTATAGTCCCACGTTTTGCATGTAAAGGTCAAAATCTTGTGAACATGATCATGGTTGGCTTACAAGTTATACATTACATGTGTTATGTGTATGTTATTTTAAGGATATTCTTATGTTTGGTGTTACGTGGTAGGCCTAATATATATGTAATTAAGGTTATAAAAAAAATAATGTACTTAAGAAAAATCATAATATAAAGAATGAGAATTAAAATAATATTCTTTTGATATATGTTTTTTTTCTTCAAAAAATACATTTTAAGAATTCATATTTTTTAAAATAGTAAAGAATTAAAAAAAAAAATTTCTTAGATTAAGATACACCAATCTCTGTTTTAGATTGTCTAATCTCAAATTGAGATAGAGATAGGTGGAATAAGTATGAGAAATTTCGTTTTTGAAATATTGCAAAACACATTAGTATAAATATAATGTAAGTAAAATTTGTAATTAGATGAATAATTATCAACGATAAAATCTATTTTATTTTATTTTTATAATTTATTTTAAATTTTAGTCTTAATTAAAAATAATAATTAATTAAATTACTATTATAATTAAATCATCAAATAAAAAAAATATATTAGTTGAATTTATTCACTATATTAAACATCCACTTTCCCATCATTTTCCCCTCATCTATCTCTATCTTGTCATGAATGAAAGAAAGATTATTAATTTAATTTTGTGGGAAATTTCATTAGAGATAATAGAAAGAGAGAATCTTGAAATAAAAACTCATCATTAACAATTTAACATGCCAACCACGACCTTTTGTGTAGATTTATAATGTTAGAACTAAATAAAATTAATATTATAATTAATTTAAAACATATCAAATAAAAATATACATATATGTTAGTTGATTTTTTCTTATTCGCTTAACCAATATTCACTCTATTAAGATTCTAAAATATGTTAATAGAGCAAATTGCAAAAAGTCAATCCTCATATTGATACCGTTACTTTTAATATTATTGAGTTTTCATTTCTGTGAGATTTTCTTTGGGGAAGAAAGTGTAATAAGGAAGGTGATTATCTTACTAAAACTAAAATCTTTTCCGCTGGATAAAATAGCCTAATCGAATTATAATATATTTTTTTAAAAAAAATACAATAAATAATTCATAACATATTTTTAGATATTAATTCAATTGATAAGGATGATAGAGTGTTTGTTTTTTTTGCTGTCATCATAAATTGAGAAGGGCCTTCACGGAATTGCCATAGTTTTCATGCTTGGTTTTGGCCCCAAACCCTTTCTCACTTGGACCACAAAATCTCTCCTTTTTCTTATTTCTTTCTAATAATAATTTATGTAGCTAGTAAAAATAAAAATAAAAAAAATTTGACATTGATTGATTATTATTAATAGCTGATTAAACAGTGATAATGCTAATTACTTTACGGGATAATAATTAATTTATATAATTTAGATAATTATATTAATCATTATTGACGTATTTAATATTTTTTTTATGCTGATAATTATAATTATAATTATTTTTTAAAAAAACTATACATGAAAGCATTGTAGAAGTTTTATATTAAATTTATATAATTATCCATTTTTTCCACAATTTGAGTTAATAGCTTTATTTTTTCAAAATACTTTAAATATAGTATTTTTAAAAATCTATTTAAAGACGAATCAACTTTGATAATAGTAATCAATCTATATTTAATTCGCTAAAAAAATCTATATTTAATTTTTTTACTTTTTTTTATTATAATTGTTGATTTCACATTTTTAAGAAGGGCAACAATGTGAAGTTTCTCTCTCTCATAGAGTCAAAGAGAGAGTTGAAAACTTACCAAGGGTGGGGCGGAACCGCCCATACATATTGTCTTGACTTTGCCTTTTCTTGCTTCCATTAAACGAAAACCATCACTAGATAACTTGAAATATAAGCAAATCCTTCTCAAGAGAGGGCAAAAAAAATTAGGCAATTGTTTAATTTTTACACTAAAAAAAACAATAGAAAAGATTAAATACTGTTTTAGGATAACGGTTCTTCAGTCTAGGAGCTCGAGTTGTTTACTTTAAATTTTGGTATGAATTTTACTTTTGATTCTACCCTAAAAAAACCTCATAATAATGAGAGTAAATGTAAATAACAGGTAAATTAAAATAATGACAGCACAACTGTTTATTTTGTCATTGAGTGTGTTTAAATAAAAATAGATTTAGGGAGAAAGAAATCATGCTCTAACATTTTTTTTTCAAGAATAGTAAAGTAAGAAATTTTGCTTTGTGTTTAAATCCTAGTATATGTAGAATTTTGAGCAAACTTATAATAATTTCAATATCAATACCCTAATCATATATATATATATATATATATTAATAATAATCAAACTTCAACAATCCTAATCAAACCACAAGAGAAGTACTATTGAATTTTGAAAACTAATCAAACCACCAAATTGTTATATTAATTATAAAGTGTGGTGCTTTCTTAAACTTTGATTCAAAAGTTACTTAGATTCACAATTTAAACCTAAATTAAAAAAAAAAAACAAAAAAAAACTAGGCATTCAAGATGATAAAGTCTAAGTACGCCTCCCTAGGTTTTTTAGAATATTCTTCGAATATTATTATTTCAAGGATGTCAATTACTAATTCACATCACGAAACAACAGATGAGGTGGCAAGTAATGATTAGATGCTGATTTGAGTGGTAGCTTGCAATTGCCTGAGAATCTTGTACACTTCAAAGTACTATGAAAATCAATATACATATATATTTATTTATTTATTGACAATTTTTTATATGAAGTCAGAGGAATTAATTTTTGGGTTAATTTCAGTAATAACCATTTAATAAATAAAAATTTCAAGAAAACCGTATATTTTATATATATATATATATATATATATCAAAACTACCCAAAAACCACCGCCGGTGAAATTAAATTGCATTGTGAAAAAACAAAACATACCCCGATTTAATTTTTCCTTAATTTGTGCAAAATTTAAGGAAATTTTTAAAATCCCTTAAATTTTACAAAATTAATGGAAAATCAAATCTAAACAGAAATAAAACTATAACAAAAGGTAAATAAAAAATTAAATCTAAAAAATATAAAAATACAAGAAAACAAAATCTTCAAGCTTCTAACTTTCTTCCAGGAAATATCGAATTGCTTTCTTCTTCGATCATCTTCTAGCTGTCACTGTGTATAATTGATAAACAAAAAAAATTAATAAGTATTTATTTTCTTTAAAAAAGTAGAACAAAAGTAAACCAAATACAAATGTTAAATTGAAAAAAAGAACCTAAAAAAATATTTTTGAAAAACAAAATCATAAATCGTTAAACTAAACATGTTTATATTTGATAAACATTGTATAATTAAAAAAACAATCAGTAAAACCGCAATGGAAACTGTATATATTTAATAAACAGTTTATTATTGATAAATAAACATATAGCATCAACCATTAACATAGTAGCAAATAGGAGCAGTTATATATAAAAAACGTTTATATTTAGTAAATAGTTTACTATATATCAACAAACCTGTAGCAGTCATGAATAACAAGCGGTGAAAGTCGATCTTGGGCAATTTATGTGCAATGAAGAAAACGGAAAAGGGAAAACGAAGGAGGAAGAAGAAGAGAAAGAATTTTGATGCAATTTCAGAGAAAGAATCGAAAGAAGGAAGTAGATCTTAAGCACTAATCGAATCCAAAAAAGGCACGAGCGTAAATCGAAAAACGATGGTACTGATTTGAGCTTGGATTGGCCGGAGATCTCCGCTCTACAAATGAATTTGAATTTGGGTGTTTTCTGGCAATGAAGAAAACGGTGGAAAACATATGAGGAAAATAAGGAGAATAATCTAATTTAGGTTAGAGTTTATTATCCTAAAATAGTGATTCCCAAAGTCGCACGGGCCTAGTCACTGCGACCCTGGCTTGTTGCCTTTGTTGGTTCTTGGCTTTTTCCATGTTACTTTTTTCGTTTTGTTCGTCCCTTTAGTGTTGTGCTAAAGGGATGTTTCTTTTTGCCTTGATCTCGGGTTGTGAGATCGCCTTTTGTCTTTTTCTATATATTGTTTTTACAACAAAAAAAAATCAAGGAGATTGATTTTCAAAATTAAAAAAATAAAATTATAAATTAAATTATATGTAATTAATAAGATATGGTTATCAGGAGAGATAAAAGGGTAAGATAATAAACTATCAAATCGAAAACCACCAGATCACCACCATAAATGGTGGTTATTGGGTAATTCTGAAATAAAAAAAAAAAAACCCTAAAAGTGGATTTAGGTGAATTAGTGTGGTCATGGAGGAAGATGGGACGATTTATACGCTGTCGAATCTTCTCGTTAAACATTTTGCGAGTCGTTTCCCATAAATGATCACCGAAGGTAAAACCACGATATTGAATCATTTTGATTTCCCTATTCCTACTAATAAATTTCCTAAATTATTTACTATTTTTATTTTTATCATTGAACATTTCAAACTTAAAAAATAGTTTTTTGAATGTCTATTAAAGTTATATTTAGTTCTTATCATAATTTTTTTTTTAAGTTGTAAAAAACATGATGTAACACAATTTATTATGGGTAAAATGCAAATAAGACCCCTGTGGTCTTTTCAAAATGCATGAGCACCCCCTGTACTTTGAAAATGGCAAATCGCACCCCTGTGGTTCCAATTTTTTTCAATCAGACCCCTCCCCTTTAATGTTAATAATTTTCTTTTAGCCATAACTTATTCGTTTGAACTCCGATTTTGATGATTCAAGATGTTTTGAAATCTTCAATTCCGTCTTTACATAATCGTCGCTTCGAAACTTTGAAATCATCAATAACCAAAAGAGTTAACGATGTCAATCATACTTAGTGTTTCGATGTTAATAAAATCTTTTATTTATTAATGCTTTCAAAGTTTCGAAATGACATATATGTAGAGCCTAAAATGAGGATTCCAAAACATCTTGAATCATCCAAATTGGAGTTCAAACGAAGAAGTTGTGGCTAAAAGAAAATTATTAACATTGAAGGGGAGAGGTCTGATTGAAAAAAATTAGAACCACAGGGGTGCGATTTGCCATTTTCAAAGTACAGAGGGTGTTCATGCATTTTGAAAAGACCACAGGGGTCTTATTTGCATTTTACCCATTTATTATTTATGTATCACATCTAAATCAAATTGTCATATTTATGTAAAAGACTGGACATGAAGGTTTTTTTTTTTTTTAAAGAGAGAGTTGACATTCGGATTCCAAAGGCCATGAACAATTTTTAAATATGGAGTTTAGGCAAGAGTTTAGAGAGGATCAATATATTTTCATTGAAGATCTTAATCCCATTTTTCTCCATGTTTTAAAAAGAAGATTAACTTAACTATAATTATGATTAAATAATGGGGCTTAATTTTGTCTAGGGAGGCAAGCTTTAGACATTGGTGGTTGAGTGTGTTGCCAAACTCGGCAACAAGGACACCCACTCTTTCCGAGATAATTTCTTGTTTTAATATCATATTAAATGTATTTATTATTTGTTATGGGTGAAAATTCGAGTAATCATACGACTACGTGGCACCCCTGTAGAGGACCATGTGGGAAGCTCAAGGACGTACACTACGCTCATGGAGTGGGCCGGATGAGCACACAAGGCCCAACAAGGTGGGTGTCCATCCGAAAAGACCACTTCAAGAGGGTTTGGTCTCAGGGAGAGATCTGAACACCGAGGTGGTATATTTGACGGAATAAACACAAGAGGGCTAGCAGAGAGCACACTCTCCTAAAAAAAGACCACTTCGAGAGGGATCGACCTCAGGAATAGGATCGAACACTGAGGTGTAAACTTAGTGGAATGAGCATGTGAGGCCTAGCAAGGTGTGTGCTCATACCTAGAAGACCAACTTACCTAGGCTCAGAAGAGCAGGTGACCACGCAAATGGAGAATGGTAAAGATGAGCTCATAAGCTAGACAAGACATGAACACTAAGGCAAAGAGTCTCGCTGCTTTTCTAAAGGAATAGCACCGACCACCAAGGCCCGCTCTCAGACATGTTAGGCGATCATCCAACTAAGAGCCATCACGTGGCCTAGGGCCTACGTCTGACACCTACACAGTAGGGTTATTATTACACCTCTCCTATAAATACCAGAGGAGGCTCACTATTGTGGTACGCTATTTCTTCTTCTACTCTGCTCGGTGCCACCTCTTGTCTGATTTTAAGTATCAGAGTGGTTAGGACGGCACCACACAAGTGCTCAGTTGTTTTCTTGTGCAGGTCACCCCTGACCTCGGTCATAGGCTGCTCGGCTCACTTCTCACTCCTCTTCTTTTTCTTTCAAGTTCGTTGCCCAGTCCTCCATTTTTTCGCAACAATATTATCAAATAATAAAAAATATGTGAGTCTACCATTTACAATTCCTCCTGTATGATTAAAATTTAGTGGAAAAGTTTTTCACTCTTGTTTACTAAGTTTGATTCTAGAGTTTGAACACTTCAAATTCTCTGCATCCAAAGTTTGAAACAATCACGTTTCATCGCAATCCATTATTGATAGATAGTAACCCTTAAACTCAATAAGACAAATTACCTTATCATATTCAATTTAATAGGTAAACTCTTTTTGGCAATACACTTACAAAAATACATGTAATCTTGATGAAATTGAATTGATTGATTTTTATTAGTTCCTATTTTTCACTACTAATTAAAAGATAATATTTTATTGGGTTTTGTGTTACGGTTTGGGTATCCTATCATCAACTTGATGAATTAATTTTAAGTAAGTTTTCTCTCTCTCTCTCTCTCTTTTTTTTTCAAGAGATTGTTACAAGGAATTTATTTCATTCTTCTACATTAATTCTCTTATTTTATATGTAATGATCTTAAGAACTCCTCTTGCCCCTTTGTTCAAGAAATATTTATATTCCTTCATTTTGAAATTAATTAATCAATCCATGACTCGGTCGGCCACAATTTACACATCAAGTTGGTCAATTTATGAAGGTAGTTGCTTTGATAATCCATCACGATCCGTTCCCAAAAGTCCAAAAAATGAGTTAGTTGACTAACAAGTTTGGCTCCATTTTGTTAACGTATTGTTGTGGTTTTGAATATTCATGGATTGTGTTACTTAGGATCAAATCAAAATTTATCACAATTCACGAGATCAACACCACACATACTATTATGAAAGTTTTTTTTTTTTTTTCATTACATTTCTAAATAACTACATTTTATTGAGAATTTTTTTTTTAAATAATGTATCATAAATTAAATATAAAAAACATAACATTTTACTAAAACTCATTATATTGTTCCAAATTCATTTCAAAGTCATGAACCATGTGATATTATGGGTTAATATTGACCTAAATTCCTCCTCGATGAGGAATCCATTAACACATTTTACAAACCTGAATATAGTTTAACTCGTTAAACATTTCTTCAAATAAGATCAATTTCGAACCTCTCTCTCTCAATTTGATCTAAAATCTAGACCCATGTTTTCTTTTGAGATGGTAGACACTTCTTTGAATTATGGAAATGGGTAGGTATAATTAATCTCTCCCTCTCTTCAAAATAATAATGCAAATAACAACAAAGAAAGTTTAGATTCAACACTCTTAATTCTGAAATTAAAAAAAAAAAAGGATTTTTTTTTACAAGCCAACCTTTTAACACTTATTAATATATATATATAATATAAGCGAGAAAGAGAGAGAAGAAAATATCAAATACAAAGAAAGAGAAAAGAGAGTGCATTATCATTGCGTGCGCCTTTTTAACGGTGACCGGACGGCAGAGTTTCTGAAATTCCACGGCGTCCAAAAGATAAATGGGCCGACCACCGAATTTCTTTAGGGCCCAAGCCCAAGCCCAAATTGCTTCAAATCCTTTCAAGCTTATCGGCTTTCACCAAAGGATTAGCTCGAGCAATTTCCTCTCTTCCCATCGCCTTGAAATCAAACGAACACCCATGCTTCTCCGGATACCTATGGGTCCCACAAAACGTGGTCCCACATCTACATCTGAACCCGGTCAACCCGACTTTCTTCCGGCAAGCCGAGCACCGGTTCGGTTTCGTCTCTGAACCGGCCGTCGCCACCGCCACCACGGGACGAATCATCGTCAGATCTGTTGCTACTTCCGGCGATGAAACGGAAACAGGCTCGATCGGAGAAGTTGATGGAGAAGGAGATGACGATGAGAGAGCGGCTTCGATCGTCGATTTCGTTGAAGCTTCTTGTTGTTCTTTGATTCGGAAATCTCTGTAACATTTGGAACAGAGATTCATCGTCGCCGGACTTCCGGAGAAGCCGCAATTATTAACGCAGAGACGGTGGCCTTCTGGCGCTTCGCATCTGTGTTCTTCCGCCATTGATTTCCGTACGTTTTCTCAGAAAGATCTACAGATCGAGGATTCCAATCGCGTTTATCAGATCTGGAAAAGTATGATTGAAATTAGGTGAAAAATTGTCCGATTATCAATTGATTTTGCAGAATCGGAGAATTCGTTAAACATAAAAAAACAGAATCAAAACACGAGAATTAGGTATTAATCAATGGAAGACTCGTTTTTCTACGCCGTAGAAAAATAACAGATTTTCACAAATTCAGTAATTAACAAACCGATTAAACAAACAAAAAAAAACAAGAAGAAATGGAAATAAGAAAAAACAGTATACCTGAAAATGAATGGGAAACGGAAATGGAGAAAAAAGAGGAATCTTAGTAAGGAAGAATCTACCAAATGGGTCAGAGATATAATAAAGAGGAAGAAAATGAAATTAAGAAAGAGGAAGAAACAATGAAACGAGACAAATTCTGATTAATAATAATTAGATATTTTTTTTTTTTTTTTTTTGGAAAAAAAAAAATAATTAGATATTTTTTTATTTTTTTTGGGTCTGTTAAAAAATAAAAAAGAATAAAAATCAGGAAGGACAGCCTGGAAGCAGCCAAAATGGAAGTCCAACCCGGCATAGCGCGATGATGACGAAACAATGACCATTAAATTATCCTTTACCCATTAAAAAATCAAGTGGTTTAATATTTTTTTAAATGGTGGTAAATAAAAAAAAACCACGAAAATAAAATAGCAGCATATTTTACCTAACTATTGTGATACGGTTTCGTTTCACATTTACGGGTGGATAAAAAGTTGAGGTCTACAAATTTAATGCTCGTTTGTCTTTCAATTTTAAAACCTAGGAATTCATGGCTAATGAATCGTAATCGCTACTTTCATTCTGATTCTCATTGTTTACTTATATCTTATAATCATTCATTCTTTGTGATAACTGCCTCAAAATCAATAATCATTCTAGCTTTTCATTCCTTTTAAAAACTTTACGAATCCTATTACGATTCTGTTTGAATTGGTACTACAATTAGATTTGATAATTTTTTTACTAAATATTTAAATTTAATATGACATTACCTATAAGCAACTTTTTAATCATTTATTTTTTTTAAAACAATAAACATTCTCCTAAAAATTATCTCAATTATATTTTTCAATATAAATTTCACCATTACCACCGTTCTTTATTAAAATTAAACTAAATATATTTATTTTTATTATAATATTTCTCTAGATGATTATTATGTAATTTAAAAACATGTTTGAAATTAATTATAAGAAATATTTTAATTATTCTCATCATTATTAAGGGTATTATAGTAATTATCTATTTACTAATTCCGATTCATTAACATGGTAAATATCATGAATGAGAATCCAATTCTCATTTCTTATACGTTTAGTAAACGAACATAAATTGTAATCTAATTCCGATTCTTCCTTATTTTGATTCCGACTTAGTAAACGAGCCCTCGTATCTTTATCGAGCATGAATAGGTTTGGAAAAGGAGATAAGTACTTTGATGGAGGCAAGATAGAGACCGGGAAAAAGTTGCTGTGTCAGCTCAACATGGAATGGAAATGGATGGGTGGTATTGGCGATAAATAACAAAACGCCACGATTGTTTATTGGCTATTAGCGCAGGTTCCGTGTATAACATGTGTATTAGAGACCGTTTTATAGTCTATTTAATTTCTTTAATATTACATCTTCTTTTTTAATCATGTCATATTTATTAGATTAATTAATTTCAATATAACTTTTGAGAAATCATGACATTTGTTTTATGAGTAATTTTAAAAATTATATTCCTTAGTCTGAAATTGGTGGATCTCAAAAAAGATAATTATTAAAATAACATATTTTTACATATTATTTATTGAAATGCTATAAATTTTTAAAAATTACTCAAATATCATAATTACAGTTCAATAATTTTTAGAACTAAAAAAAAATTCATTGAAAATAATAATGAAAATAATCAATTAGTTTGATAAATTAATGAACTTGAATTTAAAAAAACAAAATTCAAAAAAATTTATTCAAAATAGCCTGGATAAATAACAAAATATAGTTTAGTTATTTATCGAACTGTAATTATGTAATTTGAGTAATTTTTAAATTTTTTAAATATTTTAATAATTAATATGTAAATTTATAGTATATGAGATAAAATGATAAATTCTTATCTCAAAAGTGAGAACTATCGATTTTTTAAATTTTCAAATTTTTTAATATTTTTTAAAAATATATTTTTAAAATATCATTTTGAAAAAATCTCCTATATTTTTTCATTTCTAGGATGGGGATATTTTTCTGTGCTGGCCGCCCGCTGGGTTTTGGAATTATATGACAAAAGAAAATGATAAAGACAGAGATGGAATCAAATCTCAATGCCATGCAATGCAAGATGCCAAGAAACATCTTATATATTACAGTTTTATAATATAAATAAAAATGATTTAATTTGTGCTATGTCTTGTCTTGTAATTCGCCAAAACATTATTAATAATTAAATGGAATGTGCTTGCTGTTCTTTGTAAGGTAACCAATGTAATGACAAATAAATTACGGCGGAATATAACTCAAATAGTTAAAATAATTTTACTCTATTTTGATGAGATCGAAGATTTAAATCTCCTCTCTCCTAAATTAATATAATATATTAAAAAAATAAATTACAGTTTTGATTATTGTATATGCCAATATAATAATCAATAATTGATTATCTTTTATAATACAGGTTTATATATAATTTTATAGGGGTACAAGAAGAACCATAACCACGTGGAACTGAATCGAAACCGGTTTATGCGGTTTCTCTTCAGTTTTCCTTTTTTAGAACTGATAAGCTAATGGTTCGGTTCAGGTTTATGAAGTTATAATTGATAAGGAACCGGAAGTGAACCAATATGCATATGATTATCAAACATTGTTTGGATTGATTTATTTGTGATATATACGATTTTAGATTGGATGAGCATCAACATATATATATGAATTTTGTGGAACGATTTTATGAGTTTGAATTGAATTATATGTGAAATATATGATTTTGAATTGGCTGCTAGTATAGGAATGAATTTTATGATTTTTGGACTTTATACGAATTATTTGAAGCAAACTCAATGTCCTACCAGAACCGGAACCAGATTGTAAAGGAACTGGTTAACTTTTTAAGTTGGGACTGATAAGGAACCGGAACCGAAAACCGATTACCAACAGGTTTCGGTTCCATCTTTTTTTAGAATTGCTTACCGGTTCGGTTCCGATTCTTGCCAAGGATCGGCAAGAACCGAACCGGTGAAACCCCTATAATTTTGGTCTATGTAATTTAAAAAAATTCAAAATGATCCCTATGGTTTGATTAAAACTTATTAATAGTATATTTCATAATGGACTTTACAAAAAAATTACATAGCTCATTAGATGATGATGTGGCGTACATGTGGCAAAAAGAGAGGGTGACGACATGAAAAATATTGAGTCGGATTTTCAAAAAACAACAAATTTGGTGGATTGGTTATATTAGCTATTATTTTCATTTACACCATAGCTAAAAAATTTCATGCCTAGATTTAATGTAAACGTAATAATAGTTAAACAGTTTCTCAAACATAAATAATCAGTGGCGGAGCCAGGATTTAGGTCGAGGGGGGGCATGCAGTTGCAACTTAAAATTTTCAACCTGATAGAAATTGAATCGAAACTGACTAAACTTATTAAAATTCAATAACTTCAACTATTTATGTGTCAAAATTAATGCACCTGTCAATTTCAATTTTGACACATAACCAGTTCATTTCCGATTTGTAAATTTTTTTTCATTTTCAATCATTTTAGTGTCGATTTTTAATCTAAACTGACAAACACCTCTAACATATATTTATATAATTATTGATTATAATATTAATAAGTAGGAAAATAATATATATATATATATTTTTTTTTTTTTAATTAGTGTTATTTAATTTCTTAAAAAATAAATGAAGTAAATATTAATACATTTTAATTCTTCTTTTATGTTCAATATTATTTTATTTATATTAATTATTATATAGAGATATGGATAATAAAGAATGAAAAATCTTAATGGAAATAATATTTATAATATAAACAAAATTAATTTTATCATGATTTCAAAATTTGAAATCAGGGGTTTTTTTTTTTAATCTAATTCATAATTTTATAAAGTAAATAAATATATATAAAAAGAATGCATTTAACTAAAACATGTTCCAAGCAGAATTCGAACTTGGGAATCTGTAGTACTAAAAGCGGAAGCCTGGCCAACGAGCTACATGGATTTTGTATCATATTATAACTGTTTTATATTTATTATCAACTAGGGGCACAAATGAATTTTAATTTACACATCATATATATTTAATATTATTCTAAAAATCGAGGGGGGGCACGTGCCCCCCTGGTCCCTATGTAGATCCGCCCCTGTAAATAATAGTTAAAGACTCCCATTCTCTTGGTCACATGTACGTCACATCATCATCTAACAGGCTATATAATATTTCTGTCAACTCTATTATCGACAAAGACTATTAATAAACTTTTATTAAACCATTTGAAAAAATTTAATCCATAAGGACCCAAATGAAACAAAGGTCGAACCACAATAACCAAGATTATATTTAAACCTATAATTTGTTATATATTTAAAAAAAAATATCTTATAATAAACACCATGGAGAAAATAGTGAGAGAATTAGAGATGTCAATTTGGTACGAAGATAGCGTGCTCAAGCGTCGAGTTTATCCAATATGTGACATTACCCCTAATTTCTGATGATATATCATATCTCAGCCATTTTGTAATTTGGCCAATGGGCTATATTTATGATATTTCTAAAAGAACGTCAGTTTTACAATTTAAAACATAAGAGTCTACTTTTACAAAAACAAATTTATTGGATTGGAATTTGTACTCCAAAAATTCCATCTTATAAAATCCCAGAAAATTCATCGTCGGAACACTGATTCCGATTCCGATGGATTCTTCGTCTGAACCTCCGCCTTCATCAGTTCCTTCAACCACTAATTCTGCCCTAATTCCTTCTCAACCGTCCCCAAATTCGAACCCTAATCTTAACCCCAATTCATTCCTTAACCAAAATCAAAATCAAAGTCAAATTCAAAACCCTAATTCCAGACCCTCAACCCCTCAAATCCCTAGAACTCCGGCCACATTGGCCGGAACATGGCAAACGACGTCTCATTTTTCTGCTTCTGCTTCAGCTCGCCCGGTTTCTGCTTTGTCTCCATCAGCTCAAAGGGGTGGCATTGCTATTGGGGTTCCTACCCCTTCCCCTCAACCTGCTGCTCCGTTTTCTTCTTCTTATGGCCAGCATTTTGGTGGATTGGGCCGAGGTACTGTCGGTATCATCGAACCGGCTTCTACTTCCGCTTCTCCTCAGGTTAGGTCTATTGTCACATTCTAATTCAATATTGAATCAGTATTCCGGTAAATACACTGAATTGGGGGGTTCAAGGAAAGCTTGTTAGATCAGATGTTGTATTATGGAGTTTATGTAGCTTTTTTATGTTTTGATTTTGTCTGATTTTAGCATTTGCTTGTTGTTTGGAATACTTAGGTGAGACCCCCTATGCAAGGAATGCAAGGAATGGGGATGTTGGGATCAGGTGGTTCTAGTTCTCAAATGCTGCAGAGGCCTGTACAAACTTCTCTTAGACCGCCTTCTAATCCTAACCCAACTTCTCAAGTCAGTATATAATCATCTAGTTACAACTTTGATTTGGGTTGTGTTTAAATGTAGTTACAATGCAATGCATATTCAGTAGCCATAGTCATAGAAAAAAGTTGTATCTATTTAGGGTTGCTGATTGCTGTGGGTTATCTTGATTCCATATTATTTTTCTACCCTTTAAGAAAATCTCAGTAGGAAAAAACAGTGACTATAAAATGTTTTATCTTAGTCCTGATTGAGGATTGTAATTCTAAAGCACTCTTCTCACGGACTCATGGTTCTCGAGCTTCTGATATTTTCTTGACGATGACTTCCGATGGAGCAAATTAGTGTTTTTAAAAGCACACTGTATGCATCCATCAAGGGCATAACCTTTGAAATGCAAGAGGCGACAAAATGTTGTCACCTGATTAATGCAGGATGCCATGTATCTTGATGTGCAAAATTAACCATTTGTGTAAAGTAAATATGGTACACTGACTGAGCCATGTAAAATTTCCAAGCAATTTAATAAAAATATAATTGTAGTTTAACTGAACAAGGCGTACAAAAGCCTGTCAATTTACAGAATAATTTAAATTTTAATGAAGTGGGTTTTTTCTGAAGGAGCATCATAATTAAGAATTAGTTGTATTTTAAAGGAATCACTGCTAGGATAATAGATCAGGGAGATATCTAAAAATAGAGCCTAACTTGTAACTTGAGGAGTCTTATCAAAAAAACTTGTAACTTGAGGAGTGATTTCTTATAAACAGACAAATATTCTACACGTTCCAGTCCAACTTTGAAAAGTTAAAACTATGGTTCTTATTAGGAAAACTAATACTAGACAAGGCTCCTCTAGGTAAGCTCTGGGGAAATGGGGGCAAAAAAATAGGAGGAAATGAGGGAAATTATTGGTGTCAGTGTCCAAGTTGTACTTGTATATATATGACCCCTGTTTCTTATTATCTAGGAAGCACGCACACCTCTATTTTCATGAGGAATCCGTATCGGACACGTGTACGACACGGATTCGTCTGGACACGTCCTGAGATACGTGTCTGATACTTCAAAATAAGTGTCCCCCCATTTTTTTTCAAATCTGACTTTTGGACACGGCTGGGATATGACTTGGACACGGCTTAAAGTTAAAAATGACCAAATAATTTGTTTTTTTTTTTAATTAACCTCAGCCCTAAAACGAAGTCAGGTTGAACGAAAGGAAAAAAAAACTTTTTCACTCCCATACATAGTTTGATCTACATGTTATATTTATTTTCAAAAACTAAAATTGTCATTATATACATATATATTTAAAAAATAAAATAAAAAAATAACGTGTCCTTGACGTATCCGTATCCAATCTTTTTGAAAAATGCCATATCGCTCTGTCCGTGTCGTGTTTGTGTCCATGCTTCCTAGCTTATTGTTAACAATTGGGCCTTCCAAGTTTTTGTATTTATTGATTTTTCATTTGTTAGGTAGGGGATCCCTTTTGTTTTCTATCTTTTATCTTCTTACTGAAACTTGAATGTGCTTTTTCCTCAAAATTGAATGAATACAAGTATTTTGAGCTGAAGTGCATCTTGCCTCAGATTCATTCTCTTTTATTGGGGCTTAACTCTCATATATTAATAGCTTGTTCTCTTCCTTTGAGCTATCTTTTATATTTGTTTTATGTCTTAATTCCATGTAAAATGCAACATATGTCTGAAAATTATTCACTTAGGGAATGTTTGTTACTGTAAAACAATGGCGAATTTTGGGTTGTTAAACCTTTGGAGTCCATATTGGTGATAAAAACTAATCCTTGTCAAGTAATGGGTTTATACTAAAGAAAAAGAGTAGTGGGTTTGTAAGGGGGCCTGCTCACAGGTCCTTATTGTATCACCATGCATTATGATGGTGGAAAAAAAGTGAAGATCTTTGGAAATTTTTTTTTTTAAATAATAATATTTCCCTTTTTCTTACTAAATTTGTTAACCGTTTACAAACTTCAGAGTTTTCAAGGCCATGGTCTTTTGAGAGTTCCATCAGCTAGTTCACCAAGTTCTCCATTGCCAAGTACATCACAAAGTATGCAATCCTCTACCCAGCCATGGTTGCCATCTACTTCTCAAGGAAAACCACCTCTTCCAACCCCTGCATACAGACCACAGGCAAACTCATCAGCCTTGCAGCAAAGATCACATATTTCTCAACAACAAAACCACCCCTTAGTTCCAGCATCTCAGCAGCAGCCAATGTCATCATCCCCTCAGCTACAAACTGTGCAATCACATCAGCAGCAGGAACATTTTGGTCAACAATTCCAACCATCAAGAAGCTCACAAGGTTTGCCACATCAACAACAGGCTGCAAGAATTCAAGGGCCGGGAAACCAGAAGGCATCTCTGGCGATTTCACAAACTAATACACTGCAGCCAATGGCCCCGGGAAGAGTTGTAACAGCAGAAACTGAAGAGCCTACTAATAAAATTCTCAGCAAAAGAAGTCTTTCAGAGATGGTCAACCAAGTGAGTCATTAGATTGCCTTGTTTAATTTTATTCTCTCTCTTTTTTTTTTGCTAATATTTTCTTTTTCTTTTTAATATCAAAATTTCATTAGTTAATTATAATTTTTTTTAAATGGTAAGCCCGCTATTATCTTTTATCAGTTTAGGTTGATTCTCTTATTGCATCTACTTTTACAGAAGTTTTTTAATACATTCAAACATATATACTTCATCTATAAATGTTACATACAAACATATGCAAGAATCAATAATTTCAACTTTAGGTTATGCACAGACACTACACTCCTTACATGGGTCTGTATTATTTATTTTAGAGTTTGTGAATGCTGATGTTGGCTGACTGCAAATTTTATCAGATTTACAGTTCTAGCATTTCAATTTCTTCTTTCTTTTTGTAGATGATAATAATTTTGATTATATTGCATAATGAATAGGATTAAAATTCAGATAGTTCTGGAGTCATCGATACTTTTCACTTTTTTTTTTCAAATGTAAATTAACTTTGAATGTTAGCCTGATTATGTCCAAGGTTTATTCATGTTCCATATTTTTCCTTTGTAATTTAGTGCTTTTTGTGCAGATTGATCCATTTGAGAGGTTGGATCCAGAGGTGGAAGATATCCTTGTTGATCTAGCAGAAGAGTTTGTTGAATCCGTAAGTAGTTGAACTTAATGTCACTCATATTCATTAGAAGATTATATCATTTATTGATATTGTAAAGGTCATATTTACGTAATGACTATTATCTAAAAGAAATAAATCATGTAA
This sequence comes from Gynostemma pentaphyllum, assembly GCA_028015215.1. Classification (NCBI taxonomy): domain Eukaryota; kingdom Viridiplantae; phylum Streptophyta; class Magnoliopsida; order Cucurbitales; family Cucurbitaceae; genus Gynostemma; species Gynostemma pentaphyllum. Next base: position 39,406,163 of record CM051349.1, on the reverse strand, counting down.
TTGAGTACGAGTGAAAGAATGAATGGTTTTTTTTTTATTAAAAAGGGGAGTATTTCCACTGTTTTCATTAACGTTGTTGAGTTATTTTTAGCAATGCTATCGTATAGTAAGGGTATACAATCATTAGCTTAAGAGTTAAACCCAAAATTTAACCAGAAATTAAGAGTTTAAGAGTTAAAACTCAAAAATTAACCCAAAATTTTAGAGTTTAAGAGAATCGGTTGAGGGAACAAAGGACTGAGTCCATTGACTTGAATCAAGGGGAGAGGAGTGTGCTTAATGTTGTTGAGTATGCTTCCAAAGTTTTATGTCAACACCTTTTCTATAACATTTATTCATTTTTCCTTTCTTTTAATTCCTCAGGTAATGGAGTTCTTTTTCTTTACTTCCTCATCTAGTTTGAATTAAATTAACGCCTTTCTTGTTATTTGAGCAGATTACAACATTTGGATGCTCTTTAGCAAAACATCGAAAATCAACTACATTAGAAGCAAAAGACATCCTTTTGCATCTTGGTTGGTTTTTGTGAACAGTTGTCAACACTTCTACCTTTACTTTTACTGGTTCCTCATTATTGACAATCTCTTTTACAACATGCAGAAAAAAATTGGAATATGACACTTCCTGGGTTTGGTGGTGATGAAATTAAGATATTCAGAAAACCGGTAAGTATATAATTATTTGTGGTGTTGCTTTTGCAGAATACCTTTATCCTTCTTGATGCTTGTCAAGTTACAGAAATTAGCTTTTTCCTCATAAAAGTTCTCTGAAATCTTGCAGCTTACAAATGATACTCACAGGGAGCGTCTTGCAGCAGTGAGTGGCCCCCTCTCTATGATTTATGGAGGTTTTGGAAAACAGTATGGGGAGAAGAAAAATTTATCCATTATTTCAATGTGAAATTCAATTTTTTTCTGTTTTTCCTCTGCAGGTAAAAAAGTCTATTGTGGCTAGCGAAATGGCAAATACTAGGAGTACTGCTGGACAAGCCATTGGAAATGCCAAGAGCAGTGTGGCAAAGACACATGCTGTGTAGTAGGCTTGTAATTGTTAAAAGCTTTAGACACGTGAATTTGAATGGAGGCTTTTCATGATGGTTCAAAGTGAGAAGGCTAATTTGTTAATTATGGTATGTTGATCTCAGGGAAAATTTGCATACACCACCCCTAAACTATAGAGGTTGTAACACATTTCTTTTATACAATGTTGGGGTTGGGGATTGAACCACTCTCTTGAGAATGGAACTACATGCCTATGAATAATGGGTTATGTCTTCATTGGCAGGTTGCAATACTTACACCCTTAAGGGTCAGTTGCCCAAATTGAAAGTTTAAGGGTGCAAGTGTTACAACCATTGCTTTAACAAATTTTCCTAATCTGAATTATACGTATAGGCATATAAATTCATTAGCAGGTTAGAATCTTGCGACTTATTTTGATATGCATGGTACATAACATGACTTTTTTTAACGAGAAGTTGAAGGCTGAACATTGATCTCCAGTTGCATATTTGTTAACTTGTCGAGTATACTTTCTCGATTTGAGATGTACTGTGTCATCAGTAGACTCCATGTAGATGTTAGAATACATTGTTAAACTAACGTACTTTTCTATTGATTCTCCGTAATTGTCATGGTCCCTTCTCTTGATCTATGTCTCTCTCTCTCTCTCTACACCTCTTTCTCTATTTCTCGCTCTCTGCCTCTCTATTTTTGTCCTTGCTCTTTGCCTCTAAATTGTCTGATTGATTTGGTTTATATAAAACATAATAGAGCACTGAAATGTCAACATAATTTGTGAAATATTTACCCTATCTAATATGATGATAGTTATGAATGGTTTATTGGAGTGGATAGAAAATTGAAGAAAATAATGATCTGTATGTCGATGATTATTTGACGTGTAATTTGCTAAGCTGCTGGAATTGCTGAGACTACACTCATTGAGGTTGCCTTTTAATTCACGCCTCATGCCTTACCTTTGACTTTAGTGTATCCCTGTTGAACATATATTAAAAATATTAGAAACTTATCTTCAGTTCATGCTTTTGGATCTAGTAGTGATCTAACGTGTATTGTTTGCTGTCTTAGGTTCTATGGGTGATTAAAAACAGGTTGTATATGTTAATGATAGATACATTTTGGGATTTTCTGGTGTACCTGATTTCACTTTTAGTTTATGTTTTCTAATGCTCCTCCCCTCTTGACTGTTTGGTGTTCTATCATGAGTTTTTTTGGGAGGATTTGTTTCGACCATGAAACCTAATAGTGATTGAAAGACACCTTCCTTTTTGTACAGGTCTATAATACACATCATGTTATTATACTAAATTGTCAAGGTTGATGACTCAAAATCCTCTGCTCTCATGCGTGCAGGCCTAGTTCTCATTGCATATGGAAAAGAAGTAAATGGCAGTACACATGCTCGGCTTGAGCCACCAACTTTTCTCGAGCCAAACCGAACTTCACCAGGTACACCAGTTATATGCTACATTTTGGGAGATCATGAAGGAATGCGCTCGACTTGTGAGCGTTTTTCTTTTTATAGTGGCATCTATACTGTCTGAAACAAAGGAAGCTGTGATTTCATTTTTATAGGGATTTTCTTGGTTTAGAAAAAGAGGGGTGGATTTGTTAGTTTTATAGAAATTATGAAAATGATGTTTGCTCCTCTGAAGTTTCTCAGAGATAATATTCTCAAAGGGAGTTGAAGATGATAACTTAAAGATTAATATAATTTTTATAATTATCGTAATGACCCTTTTTTTTAGTTGCTGATTTCAAAATTACCCTCTACCCGAGAAATGTTTCGATTATACCCTTATTATCTGATTTAATGACCACAAGCGTATCAAGGTTTATTACCAACGCTGAACAATTAGATAGTTTGGGCTTTTTACTTTTAATACCTTACTTTAGTTTTTTTTTTTAAATAATTTTATATCTGTAAACTTAGAAATTACATTTTTTAATACTAACTTTTAGAATTTAATAAAAATTAAAAGGTAAATGGTATATATGCATTCTCTTATAATTATTTTTTTCATAGTTTTTTTTTTCAAATGATATGATTTCTTACTTAGTTGAATGTAATAATTTGTAATTTTAACACATGAAATGAACTCATTTGATTGTGATATGATAATATTGACTCTTCAAATTGAGATATTTTGAATTGTACTATAGAAGTTATTTAACAATACATTATTTATTGAGTTACTAGCAAAAGTGTTCCACATGCATTTGCAATAATGTCTTAGATTGTTTTCCAACCCCAAATTGTAAGTTGTGTTTCATTTGTTATATTAAACTTTTAGATTAATTGAAATCAAACCTATAATTTCTTAAATTTATTTGAGAGATATTATTGAACATTTCATGTAACTATGATATAAATTAAGTATTTAAGAATGATTAAGAAAAAAAAAATTGTATAGATACTATACCAATCTATTTTTTGGTTCGATTTAGTTTCTTGAGATTGATTGGTTTGGTTCGGTTCTATTGTTTAGAAAATAAAATCCATTGGTTCTTAGTTTTAATATTAAAAAAAAAATCAAGCCATTGTTCACCCCTAAAATAAGACAAAAAACAGTGGACTTAATGAAATCATGTGTGAGGGTGTATTTGCTCAAATTTTCCTATTCCTTTGTAAATTTTCCAGGCATTACGGATGAAGGAATCAAAAAGCTAAAACCAAACTGCATTTCATTTCACCAAAGTAAACAACTCATGCATTTTTTTTAAGAGACGGATGTTTCATGGAGATTTAATAATTATTCTAGCAATGGTTGAAGAAAATGAATTCAAGCCGAAATTGTTTTAAAAAATGTCATGTCTGATTAAGTATTATTTTTGGCATCTCTCTTCTTTCTGATTTAAATCGATTATATATATATATATATAATATGGTGTAGTATAAAATCTCAGCATGTTTTTTTTTTCCTGTAAAAATAGAAAGAAAAAAAAAAACTCCACTTAAGGAGGGAAGCCAAACCTATGGAGAAAACATTATTATCTGATGATTGAGCTGTGCTAATATCGATTTTCTTTCCTACACTTTCGAATGGTTGTGACTATTATTATATTATTTATATTTTATTGCTATCAATCCCATCAATGATATATATTTAATAATTGAAAGGTTTATTTAATGCTTTCTTAAAGTTTAAGAATCAAAAATTCAAACAAAAAAAAAAGTTTAAGAATCAAATAAGATTTTTAAATAAATAAGAGATCTGATTAGGAAAAATGTAGAAAGAGATTTAAAAGAATAGACTGAAAGACATGACATGTGCTTCTTAGTCTTGTAGATGTGGAAAAGTAGACAAGTAATTCCCCACTTTGGCTCCATTAATCTAACTAATATAATTAGAAATTTGATGAGTGCAATGTGACTTTGGTAGGTTTGATTTATTTAGATAGATTTTTTTTTATATATATTAGTGTTTCGGTCAGCTAATTTCACGAGATAGTAAATGATTCCATAATATTTCACGGGATAGTAAATGATTCCATAATATTTGGTGTGAAGAAATTCATAAGATAATATTTTAAGTAGGTGGAGCACACATGAATTTGGATCCCGAACCTCAAAACTTAAAAGAAACCTCTCAACTAGGGGTGTTACCGGTTCGGTTCCCTCCGGTTCTTGTCAAAAACCGAAACCGAACCGGTAAGAAAGTTCATTGAAAAAAGGAACCGGAACTGGAATTGGTTAGAAACCGAACCGGTATGTAATCGGTTCCCGATTCGGTTCTGGTTCCTTATTGGGACATGTTTTTTCTTCAAACCGGTTCCTTAACAATCCAGTTCTGATTCTTCCGGTTCCTCTTGCACCCCTACTCTTAACAATTAGATTATTTAGTTAGGTGGATATTACTTTTTGAAATTTCTATATTTATTTCTGATCACCACCGTTGAAACCAAAGAAGAATGAATACAAAACTAAAATCATTTTTTTCTTTTTTCTTTTATTTAAAAGAAGAAGAAATTCATCTCTTGTTATCGATTTCTAAGCAACCTTAAAGCATCTTTCTTATTATTATTTTTAGGTAATTAGTTTGACCCTTTCACAATTAAATGTGAAATATCATTGCTTATAGTTTTTCCTCTCTTAACAAAGGATCAAAATCAAATCTTCTACCAATTGAAATAAATTTAGTAAATCAATTTGTATGAGTGTTTTGTTAGCTAGAGAGTTCTATAGAATTTAGTGGATGAGATGTTGTATTGGCTGCCATCGAACCTTTTCTATTCTTATCCAAATAGGACTCGATTGCATCCCCCAATAAGATCACTAATGGAGGTTGTCATATATATAAAAAGAAAAAAAATGTATAATTTTTTTTTTTTATATGTAACAACGTAACATCCCAATAATGGAATGATGCCACAGTTATGTTTGGTACCCAAGTGTGCTATCATTCTTGTACACTTTCTACCATCCATATATTCTTGTTTTGATAGAAAACATAACTTTCCAAGGAAATATTCCATTTCAACAAGGCAAACAATATTGTCAGTTTCATTTGATAGCTAAAACTCACAATTGCATCAATTAAATAAAAATGAAAAAGAAAAAACAAACTCACTTTAAAATATTGATTAAAAGAAAATTTAAAAAATTATAAATTATAATGAATTTGGTATGAAGATTAAAATATTCCATAAATTAATCATTTGAATTTCTTACCACACGGTATAATTCATCATTTAATGGGATTTTTTTTACTTAGAAATTCAATGCATATAATAATGAGGCAGTTTCAAATAGAGTATAGTTTAAAAAGTATTTATAAACATATCAATTTTTTTCATGTGAATTAATGATTAATAATGATCAATATTAATTATCTAAAGTGATTAATATTGATCAATATTCACATAAAAAAATCTACTATATTTACTAATATTTTTTATATGTGTTAACCATTTTAATTTTTTATAATAATGGCTACAACAGATTGTCTTTAGGCACGACCATACATAATATAGAAATCACACTTGGAAAGGGTGGACAATTAGTGTTGTAGCCAAGCTGATTATAAAATAGGGTACAATGGCCACATTAAAATTACCTTCTGGGGAGGTTCATTTGATATCCGAAAATTGTTAAGTAAAAGTCGGATAAATGGGGAATACCAGGGTAAATCAGAAAAGTTTGGGTAGAATCAGATCTAAATATTGACTGAGTAAGAGTCCTGTAGAAAGAGAAGGACTAGTTATGAACCCAGAAGGCTCGGAATACATTTAAAATTGACTTTATTGAGAAAGAAAATGGATAGGTTAAAATGGACTAGGTGCAGGGGCGGATGCACATATAGACTGTGACGACCCGACTCTTTTAAATCATTTTAAAACAATACAAACAGCGGAAGACTTAATTTTATTGAAAATTCGGCATGGTAACGTTTAAAATATGGACTAACCCATAACCTGAAATTACAAATTCAATAACAGTCCACATAACAATAATCCATTCAACAACATCCGTAAAATAATCCATCTATAATTATCATGAATCTCAAAACAGTCTCAGTTCACATAATTAAAACAAAAATCGAGTCTCAACATCATTCAAGAAAACTAGAGACAATGTTCAAGTCGAGATAATATGCAAGTTTATAATACCATCCAGAAGATAAAGGGCAAATAAGACAAGTTATAAAGTTAATCAAAAGTCTTATTTTAAACAAAAACGAATCCTAAGCCATCATCCATCGTAGATCAACGATCGCCTAGGCACCTTCGCGATTACCTGAAAAAAAAGTTTAAAGTAGCAACATTAGCGACACTCGCTAGTATGAGAAATAAACCAAGATTCAAATGACTCTTTGACTACTAACCAAAGACTCATTTGACTCCCAACCCACCCTTTATCAAAGATCAATCGAAAACGTAATAAATCAAATATCATCTCTTTATTCCTTATCACATCGGAGTCATGATTCTCATAATCAATTCGTAGTATGTTCATCCATCAATATTTCATAATAAAGTCATTCCACAATAACCCGTATCATATCATAAATCATAAATCACAACAAAACACAAACAACAAGCATCAGGGTGTAATGCTCAACTGTCTCACACGGGCACATATCCGGGGTTTGCTAGCCCCTTTGAGATTGTCCCTGGGTTTGCTGACCCACTTAACTTTCAAGGTTTGCTGACCTTGGAGCACACAAGTATCTCCGGGAATGACCCATCGATTTCACACTCATATAGTACTTTTGCATTACACCCCACCACATAAGTCAAACAATTCTACCATTCAATAACTATTAAATTCGTCACCCATAACTGTTCATGAGCATAATTATCAAACACATCACAATGCTCTTAAATATTTTCTAGTTCACGTATCGAAAAGAAGTTAACAATTCTAAAGTTACCAATTCACATTTCGATACCATAACACATATTAAAACACGCGAAATACATTCAAGCTTTAGAACATGCATTATGAAAAATAAATACGATTAACCAATCAAATGACCCTTTGGGTTTCCCCAAAGAATCACTTGAATCTCAATTTATCCCTCACCTTCAAGCTCTAAAACAAAATACCAAAGTTTAACCAAAACTCCAAATGGAACTCAAGCTTGTCCACCACCTACAAATTCAAATAAAAGAACTAAATACTCTTAGTTACACTACCAATTAGCTAATGGAGAATTTAAATAGTTAAATTAATTAATCATAAATAAATTAAAAAAATGAACCAAAGGCACATAAATTGCCCTTGGCTGTGGGCTTTTGCTTTACTAGCAGCTCAAATGAGTAAAAAAAAAATAATAAAATAAAATAAAATAGAAGAAGAACATGGCATTGAGTGAGGTGCTACAAAGTGCTTTAAATAAGGGAGGGGATGGGTTTCGGTTTGGAATAAAAAAAAGAAGGGGTGATTGGCTCGAGGTCTAGTTGGCGTGGTTCATTACCGGGATGAAAAATGGGAATTTAGTGATGGTGTGGTGGTCGACGGAGGCTCACCGGAAAAACAGTGGCTAAGGGCTAAATGACAAGATAAATATGAGATTCCTTAAATATGCTTTTCTTAATCTCAAGAAGGAAAGAAAAGAAAAGGATAATAATAATATGGAAAACCTTTCTAACCATTGATGTAAGAAAACAAAGCTTCAAGAAACCATGAAAATGGAGTTTTATACCTTTTTAAAGCTTGGAGCAATCTTTTCTCATAAATCAATGAGGAAGGAGTTGAGAGTTAGCAAAATGGGACTAACTTCCACCAACGATGCTACCGGCGATGATAGGTGGCGTGGAAGGAAAGGGTTTTGGAAAGGAAAATTATTTTTTCCTCTCTTGATCCAAGGGTCACGGCAGTAGGTGGAGGGAGATTAAAATAAAAAGACAAAATAGAAGATAATGGATTTATCCAAAGTGGTAGGTCAAAGTCTCCACCATGGCCCAAATCATCAATTAAGCCCAAAACCATCTTAGAACTATCTACTCATAATTCCCTAATAAAAGTTATTTAACCACTAATTAACTCAAAGGACCAAAAGTTCAATTTATTAGAAACCCAAAACTTAAATCAAAATTAAATTTATGATCTAATAAAATAGCCAATTTATTATTATTAATATTATTATTATTAATATATATTTACCTGAAAATAAAGACCGGGACGTTACATAGACTAAGGGGGGCAGTTGCCCCCCCCCCCCCCTCAATTTTTAAAATATGGTTTTTTAAATGCAAAAAATGAAAAAATATAGGTATAAGATAGAATTTTTAATGTATTTTATATATTTTGCCCCCCCCTAAATTTATTAAAAATAGCCTTATATAGTTTTTGCCCCCTCTAAAATAAATTCCTTGCTCCGCCCCTGACTAGGTGGCTTTAGAATTCTATAATAAAAGCTATTCTCTCCCTAGATCATCTATTTAATAATCTTAACAAATTTTGGGTGGCTGTGGATTTTTATTTTATTTTTTTTAAATAAAAAAAATCTCTCTCTATAATTGATTTTTGAGTTGTAATTCTTAGGGGTGAAAGAAAAAATCGAAAAACCGAAAACCGGAAAAATAAACGGGGCCGAAATCGTAAAAAACCGAACCGTCCCGGTTTCCATTATTCAAAAAACCGAACCGGCTAAAACCAGAACCGAACCGGCTTCTAAAAAACAAGTAAAAATCCCATACCCCTTCCCTATTTCCCCCTAATTTTTATTTATTTGTTTTATTTTATATATTTATTTATCACTTTATTTTAATTTATATTTTATATATTTATTAAACTAATTTTTTCAACTAAGTTATTGTTTATGTTTGATTTTTTTTTTGTTTCATCCTTCAATGTTGGAGGATTTTTTTTAAAACTAAATGCAAATGACCTATACTAGAAAAACAGGAAAAAACCGAAAACCGAACTGGTAAAAACCGGGTCGATTCCTATTATAAACCGAACCGGTCCGGTTTTTAAAATTAATTGAAAAACCGGACCGAACCGAACCGGTTTCACCCCTAGTAATTCTCTTATTGAATTATCATATTAATCTTTAACTCCAAAACAATTTAATTAAGTGTTCATTTTAAGCCGTAGTAGTTTGTTTTGACCGGTTTATAATTTTACAATCTAACTATTTTTTTAATTATTATATTCCTATCTATTTTTTTTCGTAAAAATATATTCCTTTTTTTTAGTTTCATATTTTTTACTAAATGGTTTTTTTTAAAATTATTTATGATACGTTTTACCGAAATTCCAATGTGATCCAAAAAGGGATTAGTGGCTAATATAATTTTTTACCAATTATGTATTTATTGTATTCATAATTTCAATAACTAACCTCCTTATCAACATTCAAAGATAAGTTTGAAAAAATCAGTTATATCGTAAATCAATTCCAAAATCTTAAAAGAGGAAAATTACTCGACACAAAATTTTGACCAAAAAAGAAATTTAAAAAAAAAGAGAGAGAAAAAGAAATCAATTATTGAAATATAAGTAGAAGACGCAACGCAAGGGACAAAAAGAGAAGAAGATAAAGTTAGAGATACTTTTTCCGCTTCACCTTTCTTAGCAGTTTCCGATTGAAAACTCCTATCTTCATTTCAAAAAAAAAAAAAAAAAACGAGAAAAAAGTAAAAAAAATGGCAGATTTATTGATTTTGATTTCGATCTTTACTATATAAAAGAACCCATGTGAAAAGCTCTTTCCTTTTCGTTGTCATCTTCTACCTAACCAAAACCAGTCCACCAAAGCAAACCCACCATTTTTTTTTTTATCTTTCTTTCTATTTTATTATTTCTAACGCAGCTCATCCTTACATTTATTTCTTCGTCTTCTTCTTTCTTTCCACTCAATTTCTTTTTTTTTTATCTAAAATCCCATTATCCCCCCCTTTTTTTTTTCTTTTTATATGCGCGTTTTTATTAATATTCACGCGCATATACTTGATTCGTATTCATATTCGTATTGGGTTTGTTTTATTTTGCTGAAAGTTTGAAGATTTGGATACTGGGTATGGCGGATTTCAATGGTGGAGTTTTCAACGGTGATGGTGATAAACGGGAAAAGCTCATTATTGATACTGACCCTGGAATCGGTGAGAAAGTTTAGTTTTTTTTTCTTTCTTTTCTTTTGGTGTTTTTTTTGGGGGGGGGGTTGATCTTTTTGATTTACTTTTCATTTGCTTTCTTTTTCTTTTTGTTTGAATATTTGTCCATTTTATTAAGGCTTCGAATCCCTGACTGGAATGTCTTTTTGTAATCCAGGGGGTCCTTTTGCTTTTGTTTTTGTGTTTCATTTATCAATGAAATGTCTATTATTTAAAAAATTAAGGCTTCGAATGATATATTTAATTTAAACATATGAGATCAAAAGTTCATTAGTTTTCCTCAAATTAATTGTGCATGTTTATGATTTAGTATTTGAACATGTGTTTTCTTATGCTCTAGATTTTGACCTTTAGGGGACAGTTTCTGAATTGCAATATAGTTTAGTGAGGGAATTTATTTGTGATTTACAGATGATGCTATGGCTATTTTCATGGCATTTCAAAGTCCAGAGTTGGAAATTTTGGGACTAACAACAGTTTTTGGCAATGTTTCTACTGAAGATGCCACGAGTAATGCATTGCTTCTGGTATGCATTTGTTTTGGCTGATGATCTTCTTTAACAATTACACGTTTCTTTTCAATATTTACTGGATTGGATCTTCTCTCTTTTGGAATGTGTTCATGATCAATAAATGTTTTTTCATGTTCAAAAAGATAGTGTGAGATAGCAGGCCGTTCGGATATTTCTGTGGCTGAGGGAAGCCATGAACCCCTGAAGGTAAATTGCCTGATTTTTTATCCCAAGCTTTACTTTTGGTATCTCTGTGGATCTTTGCTTTTCTTTCTCTCCGGGACTCTGTGTTTGATTTACTAACTCTGCTTTTTTGGAGAAAAGGGTGGAAAGCCGCGGGTTGCTGACTTTGTACATGGTTCTGATGGATTAGGGAATGTATTTCTGGAACCTCCGAAAATGAAGAAAATTGAAAAGTGTGCTTCTGAATTTTTAGTTGAGACGGTTTCTCAATATCCTGGTGAAGTATCTATACTTGCACTTGGGCCTCTCACAAACTTGGCTCTGGTAAGTTTATATGATTTGTTTGTGTCTTCTGCTTCTTCTTCTTTTTCACATTGTTTTCTTATGTGAAGACCTATATATCCCATATTTTTGCAATCAGGCAATCAAAAGGGACTCTTCCTTTGCAAGCAAGGTAAAGAAGATTGCCGTACTTGGTGGTGCCTTCTTTGCGTTGGGGAATGTAAACCCGGCTGCTGAAGCAAATGTGAGTGGTTGTTTTCTTTTCACTTGGTAGTTGGTAATGAAAGTTTTAGGTGCTTTTACAAATGCATTCTTTTTTATTTCTTAAGAAGCTCTGTATGAAGTATCTATAATTTTCACCACTTTCTCCCAAGTTAACTTAGCCGCTTTATAACCTACTGTTCTTGACTATAAACTCCATGTTTCTTTTTGTTACTCCAGAAAGTCACATGCTCGGGAATTCTTTTCATTTGGAAAATCAAATATTATTTATAAAATTTTGGCCTGGATAGTAGAATCATAGTCCTTTAAATTTATATTTGTTCGAATAACATTGGAAACATATGCATCATGAATCTCTTTCAGATATTTGGAGACCCTGAAGCAGCAGATGTTGTGTTTACATCGGGAGCAAATATAGTTGTTATTGGGATAAACATCACAACACAAGTCAAATTAACAGGTAAAATTTTTCTTTTTCAGACTGTTGTTTTTTATTCAAATGATACAAGAAACTTCCAGTGACACCCACAGATTTTTTCTCCACCGGCACTCTCTTTATCAAAATTATTCCTGAGTGTTGTGAGAAATTTGGTGGGTGTCATAAGCAATCTCAATCATAGAACATCTATATGATGTGATTATCCTGTGTTTGCAGATGCTGACCTTCTTGAATTAAGGGAATCCAAAGGCAAACATGCTCAATTCATCGGTGCTATGTGCAAATTCTATAGAGATTGGCATGTCAAGTCTGACGGCGTTTATGGTAATTAGTCATCACTATTTCTTTTAGCCTTAGAAATTAAACCAATCGCCATTTTTATATGACACATGTTGTAAAACTCCCATTTGAATGACTTTTACTTCTTGGTTTCAGGGATTTTTCTTCATGACCCGGTCTCCTTTACTGCTTTAGTCCGACCCGATCTCTTTACGTACAAGACTGGTGTTGTGAGGGTTGAAACTCAGGGCTTATGTGTAGGGCATACATTGATGGATCAAGGACTAAAAAAGTATGTTCACAGCTATTCAAGACCTTGTTTGGCAGCAACTTTTGATAGCTATTTTCAGCTTTAAAAATGATCTTTGTCATCGAGTTGCTATTCTCAAATTTATGATTCTTTGAAAACGCTTTTTAACGTATTTTCACTAAATTATAGTCGTGGTGATTGTCATTGAGTTTCTATTCTCTTTCATCTTGCAGATGGAATACAAGCAATCCATGGACAGGCTATTCCCCAGTTTCTGTTGCTTGGACTGTCAAAGTGGATGAAGTCACTAATTACATCAAGGAGCTTTTGAAGAAACCTTGAGACTTATATCTTGGATGGATTGCCTTTGAAATGCCATATAAAAAGCTTTTTCTTTTCTCATATTTTTTTCTTTTATTTTCCTTTTCGAACTCTCCTTTTCTTGTTATGAAAAACCAATTAAAATTCTGTCTTATAAATAACTGAATATTGATCTCAAATTAATGAACTCCCCTTTTTAATTATTTTTTTGAAGCTTCTTTCCTCTGTAAGGGAAGCTCTATTTGCTGTTGGTAGATGACACTTGCTGTAAAAGGAAAATAGATATAATAAAACTTCAACGATAAAAGTTAAAATAAGAATAACTAGAATAAATATTTATTCTATTTAAAAACGCCCCCCCCCCCACCAAAATATATATATATATATATATTAGATCATACCATGAAAGTGAATGACCCAGTTATTGTTTTCTTTGATAACTATCATATCTTAATCTAATATTTCATGTGAAAACTTGAAGAAGAATTTAATTTGCTAAATTATAGAAGGCATGAGGAGATATATATGATTTAAATTCTAAAATAATCAATACAATAATATATATATATTTTTTTTGCAAAAGAAATACAATAATATCTTAATTACTCAGCAATCTGGCTTTGGAAGGTCTCTGCAAATTTTTTGACCAAATTAAGGAAAAAACATTATCATATCTCTAACAATAAAGACAATCTTTCACACTTTCAAGCTTTGCTTGATGAACAGATGACAATTGAAGGAAATAAAAAGAACGCAAAAAGATTTTTCTAATATACTTTTAATTATATTATCTTTAAATAATTCAAAATTTTGTATTGCTTCAAAATAGTTGGATAAATAATCAGTAAAATTATTTTACTCATCATTTGGAAAGAAACTATTTTTATATGGATTTGGAATCTAAATAATTGTTTTGAGGGTGTAATTATTGAACGATGTGAAATTATCAACCTGAACAATAACTCAACTAGTTAGGTATTAATATTCCCTACCATAACCTTACTTCGATGTAATATCTAAAAAAACATGTGAGATTATTTTTAAACTTTAAAATATAAATTACAAGTTAAAAGAGAATGAATATTTCAGAATAATCTTTCTATTTGGAAATATAATAACTTGAATTAACTGCGTATAAAAATTTGCAATTACACATTTTTTTATTTAGTTAGTTTCTTAACGATTTCTTTTATTTTCTAATCCACTTTGTAACAAAGACTTTAAAATCTTAATAAACTTTTAAAAATTAAATTTATTTATTAAAATTTTCTTAGTTCTAAAAATGTTTTGTTTTTTTTTAAGCAAGCAGTTGAACCAACTACACTTTCATTCTACTCCTTGAATCCTCCAACATTTAACTACTTTTTTGAGGGAAACATTTCAGCTTCCTCTCAAAACTTCAACCACTCCAACTAATCTTCAATCTCTTATTATATATATAAAGAAATAAAAAAAATATATTATCTAATCTATAACTAGAAAATAAACAACTATACTATTAGCAAAATCAAGAAAAGCTAAGCTACTTTGTTTTTTTAATCACATATCAATATGGCATCTAAGAGGGTTTGTAGGCAAAGCCAATGCATTTTATCATTGGCAGTTTTGGTTTTGGTTTCGAGCTTCTTCGGATCTTATGAGAGTCGAGAATTGACGAAGATAACGACAATGACGGAAATGGAGATGGCGCAAAGGGAAGAGATGATGAAGCTATGTGATGAGATATATGTAGTTCGTGAAGGAGAAACTTTGCAGACGATTAGTGAAAAATGTGGGGATCCATTTATTCTTGAGGAGAATCATCATATCAATGATCAAGATGATGTTTTTCCGGGTTTGGTTATTAAGATAACTCCTTTTCAGGGTATGAATTTTGAGGTTTAATGCGAAATGAGTATTACAGTTTTGTAATCATTGAATATCTCCTAATCTTTGTGATTAGTATTTTCTTTCCCAATTCTGTTTTTGAGGAATTTTTGAGATTTGGGTGGGAGTACGTAGGGGTAATTGTATTTACTATATTTTTTTCCATCTTCTTGTATTAAATTGGAGACGGAATAGGAGACGCGAAACGTTCACATTTAAGAAAGAAAATACGGATTGATGAATGATATTAAAAGTTACAATTGAAGACGAAGTAAGAAGATTTAAACCTTAAATCTATTAGATTTTATAAAATTTATCTCAATTAGCATAAATCTGCATACTAATTACTAAAATGTTAGAAATTTTTAAAAATGACTCAAATAGCATAATTATAGTTTAATAAGTTATTGCATTAATACTTTGTTATTTTTCATGGGTATTTTCAATGAATTTGTTTGTTTTTTATTTTTTTAAGTTCAGTTCAATAATATATTTAACTATTTGATTTTTTTCATTATTCTTTTCAATGAATTTGTTCAATCTTTTACTTTTTTTTTTAATAAATTATTAAACTATAATGCTATAATTAGTATGTAAAAATTTGTTATTTCAGTAATTACCACTAGATTTTATGAATTGATATAGTTTTTTTTCCATAAAGATATTGGTGATAGGATTCAAGATTTGATTAAGTTCGTAAGAGAGAGGAGTTGTATTTAATATTGAACCAAATGTGTATAATTTAATGAAGAAACCATGATATAGCAGGTTACCATAGACAGTCAAAAAATTATTTTCCTTTAATTCATTGAATTGAATTATTTTCTCATGGTTGTTTTAATATTAAAGTTAGCATAAAAATTATAGGTAATTCAAATATGGGCAGTTGTTGATGTAAAGCATTTTAATGAATATTACAAAATTTTAATATTCATAAATTACATATTCATTTTGACTGCTCATACAATTTTCCAAAATAATAATAATTATTTATAGATAAACCGATATAGGATAGACTTGCAATTTGCAAAGCCTTATGTGGTTGGAAGATTGGCCCAATTTCTTTTTATTGCAGTATTGGACCTTTTAGTGGAATATCATTGATTGGGCTTTGGCTAAAATACGTTGTTGGGTTAACTGGGTAGATGCCTAAATTTAAAAAAGCTAAAGCATAATAGCCCCAAAGAAAAAAATAAAACAAAATGGCCCCAGAGAATCTTCCAAATGAAAATGAAAATACAATAAAGCCCTTAACTAAGATATGGAAAGAGAATATAAAGAGAATTGAAAATACTGAAAAGGAAAGAGTAAAAAGAGGAGAAAATCTGGGATTTTTTTTGGGAGATAAAAATTTACAATTGATTGCAAATCTCCAAAAAAAGAAAAAAAAAAGAAAAGAAAATTAAGACGCATAAAAAATTAAAGAAGAAGATGAAGGTACAAGAAAGAGAAAAGTAAGTAATAATACAAAATATTGTACTGTACATTAAAAATAAAAAATAAAACAGTACAATATAGTAAAATTTATCTTAAAAAGTAAGTAATAATAGTAAACATTATATTGTACATTAAAAACAAAGAATAAAAACAGTATATTATAGTGAAAATTTCTCTTAAATAGTAAGAAATAATAATAAATACTATCTTGTACGTCTGCATCTGATGAACGAGAAAAAAGAAGCGGAAGAAAAATATATTAATGTACGGTATAATAAAAAAAAACATGTCTTGTCATTACGATCCCAGGTAAAAAAACATTAAAAAGAGAAGAGGAAATTATACGAGCTGCGGTATAATAATAAATACTATCTTTCGCGTCGTCTTGCATACGGTGAACGCAGAAAAAGAAGAAGAAGAAAAACATATTAATGTACGGTATAATAAAAAAAAATATGTACTGCATTTACGATCCCGAGAAAAAAAAAACATAAAAAAGAGAAGAGGAAATTATACGATCGTAGGTATAATAATAAATACTATCTTGTACATCTTGCATACGGTGAACTGAAAAAAAGAAGAAGAAGAAAAACATATTAATGTACAATATAATAAAAAAAAACATGTCTTGCATTTACGATCCCGAAAAAAAAATATAAAAAGAGAAGAGGAACAATAAGAGGAAGAAGAAGAAGAAGAAAAACCTTCGACCTTGACCATCGGAAATTACAGATCTAAGGAATCGTGATCGGAAAAAACTGCCACAAACCCTAACAACCCTAATAATGACGGAGCCGCAATCGTGATAAAAAAAAATCACCACAAACCCTAACAACCCCATTGATGGTGCCGTAATCAAGAAGAAGATGAGGAAGAAATTTAAAAAAAAAAGTCATCCCAAAAAGAATACGAGGAAGAAAGAGAATGAGAAAGTGAAGAAGAATAAGAGAAAAGTGAAGGAGGAGAAGAAGAAGAGGAAGGAGAAAAGAAACCCTAAATCTAAAATAAAGAAAATAATAATAAAAAAAGATAAATATGGGTCAAATCAGATATGAATTTAAAAAAAGGAGAGAGAAATACATTTAATGAAAGGAGGGTAAATCAGGTATATTTAAAAATCTGATACTCTAAAAAGGCTAAAAAAACATAAAAAAATTTAAAGGCTAAAAAAACATTAGGTGTAGTCAAATTAGGCTATATACTGGATTATCTCTACGTTGTTGGACTATATCAGATTGTAACCGGAGCTCTCTTTTGCATCAAATTTACACTATCGTTCCAATTTGTAAAATCTTCGTTCATTTCGAAACTCAAGATTTTTTTTTCCCAATCTAAAATGTTTATAATGTAAAAGATTAATTATTTTTTTATGATCATTAGACACAATCAATCCCTCAACAACGAAAAAAAAATAATGTCTTGGAAAAAGAACGAAAAAAATTGATCTTGCTAATTCATGATTAGTGTGGTAGACATAGCGGAACAAGTTAAGAAATTCCACGTATACTGATGTAATTTAACCCACAATAATTAGGTTAATTAGCATGCGCGCGCGCACATATATATATATTTTGTGTATATGATTTATTTCTGTTTGGATAACACGATATACTTGACATGCATGATAATACATATATATATATTTTGTGTATATGATTTATTTCTGTTTGGATAACACGATATACTTGACATGCATAATGTATTATCTTATGAGAGATCACAACATTTTACTCAAAGAAAAATAAAATAAAAGGAGAGGTCAAAAATTAATTTTTTTATATTTATGTTGAATATTTTTACAGTTAGATTGGATAGTTTGATATAAGGTTTGATTTTTATTTTTTTTACTATCTATTTTATGATCAAGACTAAGTGGTTTTGTTGTTAAGATTGAACATTTTTATATTAAGTTATAAATATTTCATTACTCTGGTTGATTACTGACTGATTTCAAAATAATCTAATCAAAAGTTCAAAATGATAAAATTAATTTAAATATATTGACTTTGACAATTTTGTTTTTGAAGGATTCTATTATTTATGACCAAGTTTAGAACAGGGGAGGAGTCAGAAATTTCTTTTAGGGGGTAAAAATTATATAGAGTTAATTTTAAAAAATAATCAAAGGCAATATAAAAAAATCATACTAAAATTTTAATTTTTAATTCCAAATATTTTCAATTTTTACATATATTTTTTCGGGCAAAAATTATATAAAGCTAATTTTAGGAAATAAAAGGGGGGCAAAATAGATAAATTATACTAAAATTTCAATTTTTTACCAAAAAATTTTCAATTTTTATATATTATTATTATTTATTTTTCAAAAAATTGAAGGGGGGCAACTGCCCCCTTCATCAAAGGTGGCTCCGCCCCTGGTTTAGAAAGGACCTTTTCATAATTAGTTGGTTGTTAATAATTTTAGAAACCTAGCCGCCCAATATATTTTCCAAACGGAAATTCCTTTGCACTTTCTCGGCTACCAAACAGAAGTTAGACAACGTTTTCTAACTAAATATTAAAAAAGTAATTAATTATCGAAAACGATGAACATCTTGCTTTAACGGTACAATTCGACACGATTTTTTCTACAAAACCCATATTTTTTTAATGATTTAATTTATAATTAAGATTATGTCAAAGTTTTCCAATGGTGGCCATGATTGACTATATGTAATTTAAGAAACAGCTTACTTATAATATTCACAATGCACATGCTCTTCCACGTTTAATGTGAAGTTTAATATTGTTATGATTTTATAGCTTTTTATTTTTATTTCAATTTGAAAAAAATCAATCAAATTTTTAATCTAATTATAATTGAGTGTTATTTGATATATTTTATAATTTTAAAATTTTGACCGAATCTTAGAGGTTTAATTTGATCCTAAATTCTATTTGATTACAAAAATTGAATACATTAGTACATCGTGCACACATTGCATAATAATCTAAATGATTTTATATCAAATTGAACCGGTAATCCTTTTTAAACATATTTTAAGAATAAATAATTACAATCATATAGACTCAGTTGATCGCCATCGGCCATCCATTAAATACCTAATAAGTAAATAATATATTAAGCAAATTCTCACAAAAGATTATATAATTAAGAACGTGGGAGTTGCCATTGCTGAAAGAAATTTAAACAAATTACACAATACAACTCATAATCCTGTTATTTTATAACAAATAAATTCCGCCGGCATAAAAGAAAAATTGTTAAATCATCGATAGATCAAAAAACTTAAATTAAGGAGAAAATGACTAATGTCAACTTAATCATATATCTCAAATCAACACGTAACTTAAGCGATTTGGTAACCGGTTTTTTTCCAATAAAATTGAAGATTTGATTCTTCACTTAATTTAACATAATATTTTAAAATAAATAAATTCTCACATTCACGGACCAATTTAAACTATACGATTGAAATGGCATCAACGCGGTTCGACTAGGTTTACCCGCGGGTGACTCACGACTCTTGGTCCCTCAAAAATCAAAACCACTATATATATATGCAAGTAAAGTAGGGCATTAAAAAGCATAAGGATCAAGTTTCCATTACACAAAAAAAACTTGGCAATGGACTCACTAAAGCTTATATTACCAATTCTCTCTCTCTTCATTTTCTCTCTCCTCTCAGGTTTGATTTTCATTTCTTGGCCTCATTTTTTTTTTTTGCCTGATTTTGTTGCTTTTGTTAATGATCCTTTTGGGAACGTGTGAGTGATTGAAGTGATGCTTTTTTTTTTCTTTCTAAAAAGGGAAAATAATGATTTTTAATTGTCAGGACGAGTATCCGCTGATCATCATCACCATCATCGTCACCATTATCGACCGAGTAAGCTTTTTGTGTTCGGGGACTCTTACGTTGACACCGGCAACATTAATTTACCTGTTTCAAGTGCTCGGAAGATTCCTTATGGAATCACTTTTCCCGGAACACCTTCTGGCCGTTTCTCCGATGGCCGTGTTCTCACCGATTATACCGGTAAATAATAATCTCTCTTTCTTAAACTTTAAGAAACTTTTTAGACCCAAAAAAGAAAAAGAAAAAGAGAGCCCTATTCATTGATTAGTTACTATAGAAATGGTTGTTTTTCATTTTACTATTTACGAGGTCAATGCTATAACGTATCTATTTCTATTTCTATTACTATTTCTTATGTATTAATTACAATAAAGTAGAGTCGTTAGATTCCATTTTTTTATATAATTTTTTATTATCTAAATAGAGAAATTATCTTAAATAGAAGATTTTCTATATATATATTTTTATATTTAAATCACCACTTTTAATTATTTATTTAAAATTAATTCACTTAGTTCAATAATTTAGTGAACTAGAAAAAAATATACTATTTCGATAACATGATATATAATCAATTTAGTAATGAGAGTTTGAATAAGTATATATATATATATTTTATGCTATTTGATTAAATTCCCAATGACAATATTAGTTTGATTGATGTCAACCACTAACCAGAATATAATTTATCGATTAAGCTATATAGTTTGTTTCAGTGCCAAGAGATTGGTTCAATCCCCACCCAACCCTTTGTATAAAAAAAATATTAGTTTGATTGATTCAAATTTTCATTATTTGGTTTTTTTTTTTTAACATAAACTGTCAATATTATTTATTTAAAAACTATAGAGTTCTGGATAATGACTCTCTCTATATATTTAATTATTAAAAAAATTATTTTTAAATGTCGTTTTGAAATTAAAAATATTAAAGAAAACAACTTTGGTTTAAAACGGGCTCTTAATTTTTCAGGTTAAATATAAATATATAAAGGAGTATTAAAAAAAAGATATTTTAAAATAGTAAATTTTAAAAATACTATAGGTTCTTAAGATTGTATTGAAGGTCACAATTTTTAAAGAGTCATTAATTTACAAATATATTTATTTAAATAGTAAAAACTAATCATATTAAAAGAATTACTGAATTTTTATTCAAAGCAAGTCAATAAAGATCATTAAAAAAAGAAGAAAAAAGAATTAGATTCATCTTTATGCAATACCAGAGAAAAACAATATATAAAGACAAATTCATTTATTTTGAAATTAAATAAACTTTTATCATGTTTGAAAATAAGGTGGAAAAAGTGTTATCGCTAATTTTTTATTAAGAAAAAAAAAAAAAAAAAACTTTCTCGTGAACCCGTGTATTTTCATATTCATTTTCTCTTCCTTTTCTATTTGTTTTTTTCTCCAATGATTAGAAAATATTTTAAATTATCCACTCCCCATGACATCGCTTTCATTTCTCCACATGGTTTGAATAATTGTTTGAATTTTTTTAGATTAAAGAACTAATCAAAAGAGAGATGCAAAATATATTATAATGTAGAATTATTGCTTGGGTTGGATTTTAATTAATGAGTTCAATATTATATATATACATGTATTAGCCGAAGATCATCCGAGATTTGGTGGGAACTTTTTATTTTTTTATTTTAAAATTTAACTTAATTTTAAAAAGGGAAAAATATAAATAACGTCAAGTAGTTTTGGTCAAATATAAACACACACCCAATAGTTAGAAAATGATTTTTTATAACCTTATAGTTCCCAAATTATGCAATTTGACCCCTCTTTCCTAATGTATTTATCTTTTTTTCGTCATAACTTATTCATTTGAATTTCAATTTGGATGATTCAAAATGTTCTGGAACCTTATTTCACTTTATACATTATAGTCACATCATAATTTTTAAATCATCAATAAATAAAAGAGTTATCATTATCAAAATATTAGGTATGATTGAAGTCATAAACCTTTTTATTTATCGATGGTTTTGAAAATGCAGCAAGATTTCTGGGGCTGAAGTCTCCGATTCCATTAAACGTGTGGCAAAAAATTGGATTTAGAAAGTTGAAATATAATGATGGAGTTAATTTTGCTTTTGGTGGAACTGGAGTCTTCAACACATCCTCTCCTTTCCCAAATATGACAACTCAGATTGATTTCTTCCAAAAATTTATTTCCGATTCTGTTTTCACGAAGAGAGATATCTATTCATCTATAGCTCTGGTCTCTGTCTCTGGCAATGACTATTCATTTTACCAAGCTACAAATGGCTCCAATGAGGTAACTTCAATTTTTCAAGCTCCGTTTGATAATCATTTCGGACTCGTTTGGTAATATTCCCGTTTCTTGTTTCTATTCTTTATTAAAATAAATTCATAAAAATGTTTGATAATCATTCTTGAAAAAAAAGTAATCATTTTATGTTTCTTGTGTTTTGAAAATTTTTAATTAGAAAAAAAACATTTTTTTTATATAAAAATTAATATTTTAAATGAAAGTATTTAAAAAATTATATCAATTTAATTTTATATTGAAAAAATTGGAAACAAGAACGAGAAATAAGAAAACTGAATTTATTATTTCTAAAAATTTTTAAAAAAATTTGAGAAACAAGTAATAGATAGGAGTTACCAAACAACTTTGTTTCTTAAAAAAATGAGAAATAGAAATAAGAAATAATAATGGAGAAGTTTATCAAACATACAGTTTTATGTTTTTAGGTTTCGATTTTAATTTTTGAAAAACCGATTAATTTACTATTGGACTTATTATTACAGGGTATGAGACCATTCATTACATCAGTGGTAAATCAAATTGCTGTAAATCTAAAAAGGATTGAAAGGCTGGGAGTGAAAAAAATAGTGGTGACAGGATTAGGGCCTTTGGGATGTGTTCCTCAGATTACAGCTTCATCCTCATTTAAGCAATGTAATGAAACTCAGAATTTATTTGTTCAATTTCACAACCTTTTGTTGAAGCAAGCTGTGGATAAACTCAACAATGAAACCAAAGATTCTCCTTTCTTCATTCTTGATCTCTATAATTCTATCTTATCTATCATTCAAAACAAAGGATCTCCTCAAGGTCACACAATTTTCCCTTCTCTTTATCTTTATTTTAATAGAGAATTTGACACGTTTGATAATTATTTTATTTTCTGTTTTATATTTTTAAAAAAACAAAATTGTTTCAATGTCAATTTATTTATAATTTTTTGAATATGTTGAGTTTTTTTTTTTATTTAAAAAACTAATTGATTATCAAGTAATTATGTTTTTAAAAAATTAGAAGCAAAAACCAAATACAGAAAACGAAACGATTATTAAATAAGGCTAAGTGTAATAATAATTTTGGTTTATATTTATTTTTTTTTTAAAAATCAAATTGTTTATTAAAGATTTCTTTAATTTGTAAATCATTATTTTAAAATGTTTATGAAATTTTAACCCATTTCTATTTTTTTAAAGTAGCTTTCAAAAACTGATTTTTTTTTTTTTGAAATTTGGTAATAATTTCAAAAAGTGTAAAAATCAAGATGAAAAAAAAAAAATCAATAATCAACAAACTTAATTTTTTAAAAACAAAAATCGTTTTCAAACGAGGTACCGATAATTCTCCAAAATCGAAAACTGAGAATACATAATGTTTACAAAATAATCTAAGTAGTACATTTTTGTCTTACTTTTTATATAAATGCAGGAAACATAAGGTTTAAGACGCCATTGAAGCCATGTTGTTATGGAGTAAGCAAGGAATTTTCATGTGGAAGTGTTGATGAAAAAGGGAATAAGAAATATGTATTATGTAAAGATCCAAAATCAGCCTTCTTTTGGGATGGAGTTCACCCTACACAACAAGGATGGATTGCAGCATTTAGTCCTTTGAAATCAAGTCTTAAACAACATCTCTAAATTCATCCCAAATGCTGGTCCCTTATAAAGTTGTTCATTTGTTTATTTCCATTTTCAATAATGTTATATTCATTTTCCCATATTTTGTTTGCTTAAATTTGCTACATTTTATTCAGTTTTCTTTTTTTTGAATTAAAAGCAATAAAATCCCATCTAAAATAATAAATTATCGATAAAATGCTCTTTATTAGTTCTTTATAATATATGAGTTTCCAGACGCTAAATGTTGTAGAATCGTGTGGTTGTTTTGAAAGATTAGTTGAGGAGCGCGTAAATTGGCCTGGATATACTCACGCAGAATAAAGAGCATTTTTTTTTAAAATATTATTTTCTTAAACATTGAAAAAAACATAAATTTTGATTTTTCAACCAAAAACTAAACAAATTTCTCAATCATCTTATTAGTTTTAATACTATGTAAACGTGAGGAACAAATGCCGCTAATAGTGTTTACATATGGTCAAACTCTAACATAACATGTGGTGCTAATTCTAAAAATAGAATCCTTGAGAATATGTTTAATTATTGAGAAACGGGAATCAGGTAATGAGGATGATTTTTTTTTTGTATACTTGATATTTACTTGGATATAATCGAATGATTACTATAATCCATACTACATAAAAAATTAAGGGGTAAGATACCATTTTGGTCCCTAAACTTTCACTTAGCTTTCATTTTTATCCCTAAACTTTCAAAAGCTACATTTTTCATCTATGAACTTTACGATTCTTTTCATTTTAGTCATTCAGTCTGCGTTTTTCCATCTATGACATTACCGAAGGGCTTATGTGGGATATAATTGATGATGTGACATTATATAAATATACAATAAGATTAAATGACGTGGAAAAATGAATATATAGTGAGATTTAAGATTGAAATTAAGGAGAAAAATATGAGATTAACCTTCCTTTATATTCGTTTTTCTATGGTATTTAACCTTATGATATATTTCTATAATGTTACATCATCAATTACATGCCACATAAGCCCTCCATTAGTGTCTTAGACTGAAAAACAAAATCTGAAGGACCAAAATGGAACGAATAAGAAAGTTTAGGGACGAAAATGAAACTTGGGTGAAAGTTGAGGGACTAAAATGATATTTTACCCAAAATTAAGACTAAAATTGACATGTAATGATTACTATTTTCGTATCCTTGCTTTTTCCTTGAAATTAAAGTTTGATTGAATGGCTTTTGAGGGTAAAGTTGATATTTAACGAGTCAACATATTTTTGTAAAAAAAACAAAAAAAACAAAAAAAACAAAAAAAACTGTGAGTTAATTTTTTTTCTATAAAACTTATAAATATAACATGAGTAAAAATAATTAAAAACATGAGATTTTTTTAAAAACAACTCAATCATGATTGACTTAGATAGATGATTGATTAACTATTGTATTTCAATAATTAGTTTAAGGGTTTAAAAACATGAGATTTTTTTTTAAAATACAACTCAATCATGATTGACTTAAGATAGATGATTGATTGACTATTGTATTTCAATAATTAGTTTAAATACTAATTCATAATAAATTATGATAAATCACTGTCTGGCCAAGATTTACAAAAATAACGTATTAATATAAAAAAAAATTACCTGTATTTATTATAATATTATTGATTTATCAATCACTATAATTAATGACATGATTTTAGAAATCACGTATATAAAGTCCGCACATTTTCAATCTTTTTGTGATAAATACAAATTTTGTACTCGTTTGTTATTGAAATAAGGCAGATTTAAGGGATTTGCCTATATTTGTAAAGTTCTAAAATTTATGGCTATTTTTATAAAAAACAGAATCGTTAATAAACAACTCGAATTATTTATTCACCACTATATAAATGGATGTAACGTTACAAATCATAAGTTCAAAGAAAAAAAAAAAAGACAGACAAAGTTTATAGAATGAACTCAAGACAGCTCTTTTTTCCACTCTTTTCTCTCTTCATTCTATCTTTTCTCTCAAGACAAGGATTAGCAGGTCGTTACGGCCCCGATCGCCATTTTTACCGGCCAAGAAAGCTCTTCGTGTTTGGAGATTCATACGTTGATACTGGAAATATCAATTCATCTTTTGCAAATTATCCAAAGTTTCCTTATGGAATAACCTTTCCTGGCAAACCTCATGGACGTTTCTCTGACGGACGTGTTCTAACCTCATGGTCGTTACGTTTATCCAAAGTTGACTTAATAAAGTGTTGAGAATCCCACATCGAAAAGATGAAGGGAACTCAAAGGGTTTATAAGATACATGAACTACTCCTTTCATTTATTAATTCAAGCAATTAATCTCTATTGGCATCGACATTGATACTCTTGTATAATTGAATTCGTGACATCGAAAATAATTTTCCATATAATTGAGTCCTCCATAAATATTTAAATGCAGCAAGATATCTACAAATCAGATCTCCGATCCCATATCGCATGTGGGAAAAGGTAGAAAGAGGGTCAGAAAGTGGGGTAAACTTTGCTTATGGTGGGACTGGTGTTTTCGATACATGGTTTAAGTTACCAAACATGTCGACTCAGATCGACGACTTCCAAAAGCTTATCGCCGTCGACTCTTCGTTCACCGGAAAAGATATCGATTTCTCTGTCGCCCTCGTCTCCGTCTCCGGCAATGACTACTCTTTTTACCTATCCACTCATGGCTCCATTGAGGTTAGTCCAATGTTGATCTTTTTTTTTTTTAATTTCTAAATTTTTAGAAATTTTGTTTTAATCTACATCATATGATATTATGTTTTAATTTTATCGAAAAATCAACGCGACATTAATTTTTTTTTTAATATATAATATTGAGTAGGATGAGTCAAGTTTGTGGTTGAATGGTAAAATGTGATTCGTATTTTAATTGAAAAGAGATAAGGATTAAAATTGATATGGAAAATTACTTTATATGGTTTTATTATTTATTGCACGTAAATGAGTTTATTATTATTATTATTTTAAAAAATTGAAAATGGGAGAGACTAAAACAAAATGTTTATGTATAGTTTGGAGACTAAAACAAGACCGTTGGGGTCAAAATGAACAAAAGTGTAAAATTTAGGGGTATTTGTAAATCTAGCAATTTTTTTTAGTAATATTTGAAAAAATAACAACTCTAAAAAATATTTATAAATATAGTAAATTTTGATCGGGTGTGTCAGTGATAAACATTGAATTATATATTTTTACACTAAATTTATCATTAATCACTGTTAATCATGGATTAATATAGTAAAAATTGTTATATTTGTAAACAGTTTTTATAGTTGCTATTTTTACACCTATTATATCAAAATCTGCCCAATAAAATTTCAGTAAAATTTTAAGGATTAAAATAGAATTTAAGTCGAGATTGATTTAATTTATACTAATGTATTTTTTGGATATTTTACAGGGTTTGAAATCACTCATTTTCTCAGAAGTATGTAAAATAACAGAGAATTTGAAACGAATCCAAAGCATTGGAGTGAAGAAAATATTAGTGACAGCATTAGGGCCGTTGGGATGTGTTCCTCAAATCACAGCTTCTTCTTCATTCCAACAATGCAATGAAACTGTGAATTTGTTGGTCGATTTTCACAACATGTTTTTAAATGAAGCTGTGGCCAAATTGAACAATCAAACCAAGGATTCTCCTTTCTCCATTCTAGATATCCATGGCGCCTTCTTGTCTATAATCCAAAACAAGGGTAACACATTCATACTATACCATTTTTTACTATTATATAACTATATGCTATGTGGTTTTAATTTAACCTTTAATTAGTTTGACTTTTGTATAGTATGAAGTTAAAGAATTTCGAGTTTCTATAGTCTGTATTTCAATGTGTAGAGGAATTAGTTTTTAAAGTTTGATTACGTGGGTTTGGGATTAGATTTAAGTCTAATTGATCGAAATTGAGAATCTCGCACTTTTCACTGTGTTTGAACACATACTAGCTAGTTCAAGAAAATCATAGTCTAGAAATTAGGTTGGGTTTGGTTTATAAAAGTCAGACTCCCCTATTAAACAATCATACGTATTTCCTGACACCAAGTGTTAAAGGGTCGTATGAGATTAGCTCAATCATACGTATGAGATTAGTCCAAATACACCAGAAGCTGATCGAGATATATATTAGAAAGAAAAAATCTAACCCTCTCCCACTTTTCAATATACATTAAGAAGCTTGATTCAAAAGGACTGAATTTTTATCCCTAGAGCTGGCAAAGAGAAACTTAGAGCTAGCTACATGGTTTTTTTTTTTTTTTTGGATGCAGGAAAGGTAACGTTTAAGACGCCATTGAAGCCATGTTGTATAGGAATAAGCAAAGAATTTTCGTGTGGAAGTGTAGATGAAAAAGGGAACAAGAAGTATGTATTGTGTGAAGATCCAAAATCAGCATTCTTTTGGGATGGAGTGCACCCTACACAAGAGGGATGGAATGCAGCAATTAGCTTCTTGAATTTCAATTTTTAATTTAGAAAAAAAATGATTATATTTAGTCACAAATTTCCCACCCTTGTCTTTATGTTTGTTTCATTATTATTATCGTTGTAGTGAAATCTCGAAAGTAACGGATGGAGAAATAAAAATAAGAAAGCAAGACTTTTTTTAACCTAAGACTAAATATCCGATAGAATCAATTTGGCCGCATAACTCAACCGGTTAGACAACTGCTCTTTTTCACAAAATAGAAAGTTCAAGTCTCCCCTCCCGCAATTTGATATAATACCTCAGAAAAAAAAAGATAGATTTGATTTAATTCAAATTGTCCCTGAGTTTTAGACATAATTATGGTAAACACGTGTAACTTTTTTCAATTTCTTTTTCTCACTCTCTACCTCGTTTCTTATTTTTATCTCTTTTTCTTTCTCTCACTAAATTCTCAACACAAGGTTTATTCAATATATTATCCACTTTCCTTAGCAACTATTGAAATATGTTAAATCGCCGATTGACCCAAAAGCTTAAGCTAATGGTTCAAGGTAAATTTAATCATATATCTCAACACTCCCCCTCACATGTGGGCTTGAATATTTGCACAAGACCCAAACATGTGGAATATTTAAATGGGGAGGAAATTAGAGCAAATGCCATAATGGAGATTTGATCACAGAACCTCATGCTCTGATACCATATTAGATATGATAAATCAACCACTATACCCAAAAAAGCTTAAGCTAATGGTTCAAGTAAGATGAAGCTCTAGAGAGAACTAAATGATAGGATTAACGAAATTAATGATATTTAACGAAGGACACCTTGCTTGAATGGCACAATTTGACACATTATTCTTTACAAACCAGCCATTATTTTTAATTGGCTTCACGTTGTTAACATATTTTGAATTATTATAATTGAGATTTATGGGAAACCACAAAAATTTCCAATAAATGGCCATGATTTGATTTAAAAGAATTTCATTGTGTTATTTAATTAAGTAGTTTAAAAAAAGAAAAATAAAATTTGGACAAAATATTTAGAAAATCGTATGGATTTGATTTTTTCAAAGTTGGAATACCTAGTCAAAGATTACACAACCTACATGGGCCTTGAGGTATCCAAGAAAACTCATTCCACTTAACGCCACATAGGATGCGTATTTCTCAAAAATGCATCTTTTGTGTAAAATCGTATTTTCATAATTACGTATTTTTAAACTTTTTTAAGGATATGATTTTCAGAATCTCGATGAAAGGGTAAGCCTCATCATATGTCACCATCATCATATGGCTCGCGGCCTAAAGGCCGGCCCTGACTCGGCTCGGGCTCGGCCCGGAAGTCAACGTTTGACGGGCCGGCTCGGCTCGGCTCGTTAATTGTTTGGATTGGATATGAGCCTCCCTTTTTTTGAACGAGCCGGCTCGTGGGCCGGCTAGTTTGAGCCTCCATAGGGCCGATCCAACGAGCCGGCTCGAGCTCGGCCCAAATAAAGCTCGCAATATTTATTTATTATTTAAATAAAATTTTATATTATTACCATTTTTTAAATTTAAGATAAAAAAATCTATTATAACTTAACAATAGAATTAAAAAAGAGAGAAAAAAAAACTTATTATAACTTGACAGTAGAGTTTAAAAACAAATTAAAACAAAATAAACTAAATTAAAGATTAGCAAAAAAAAGGATGCATGAAGAAAAAAAATATTGAAAAGTCAACTGAAGAGTTTGAGACATTTATTTCACCAACGTCGGCTAAATAATGTGATTCTCCCGAAGAATAATTTATTCATTTCATGTAATTTTTTAAGTTGAGAAAAATGCATATGATTGACAAATAAGTGGGTGCCAACCTAGTTGGGATGTACTTATATTGTAGTGATGCACTTTATTCTCAAATATTCATGTATGAAATAATTAATAAAAATATATATTTTTTAAAGTTGATACTTTTGTGTAATTACTAAATAAGATAAAATAAAATAGTTAAATTATTTAACGGATAAAATTGTTAGTTAAAATAATAAGTTTAATATGTTAATTTTGTTAACACTTGATTTTTTAAAAAAAAGTGATTCAAAAGTTATACACTATTGGTTGTTGAGAAAATATAATACAAAAATGAATTTATATGATAGGCCGAGCTTGGCTCTCTCAAATGAGCCAGGCCCAAGCTCGGCTCGATGAGCCTAGCCCATGAGCCGAGCTGCGAGCCTTAACATTTTAGATGGGGCCAAGCCGGCTCGGCTCGACCAAAAGCAAAAGCTCGTTGGGCTCGGGCCCGAGCCGAGCTTGAGCCTTCTAATGTTTGGGCCGAGCCGGCTCGGCTCGGCCCATTGATGATGGTGAATCATATGGATAAAGTCCGTGGGCTGGCCCAAGCCCAATCCAAGTCCGGCCCGGCCCGACCAGTAAGTCAACGGTTAACAAGCCAGACCCGGCCTGGTCTGTAAATCTTTGGGCTGGATATGAATCATGCATTTGAACCCAAGCCCGGCCCACAGGCTTTATTTATTGAGCTTACATCAGGCTCGGCCCGAAGCCCGGTTCAAAGCCCATTCAAAATTTATATAAATATATATATTTTAATATTTATAATTATAAAATATAATGTTAATATTTTATTTCATTTTTTATACTTATATATAATTATTTTTCATTACTTTACTTAATTATTATTTTTTATCCATTTTGGTTTGTATCTTTTTAAGTTAATTTTTTTTTAAAATTTAATATAGTCAAATTAAGCTAAAAGAATGATAAATAAAGTTAATTTAAAAGTTTAATAAACCATATATAAAGAAAAATAGAAATAAAAATATATAAGATAGCAAAATAATAAATTAACTTCAGAGTTAAGTTTAATTTTAATAAACATATAAGAACGAAGTATAAATAAATAATGAATAAGATAATAAAATTTTATTTTTTTTTTCTATCACTTTAGAGTTAAGTTTAAGTTTAAAAAGTTAAAAATAATTTTCTAAAAATACAATTAAAAATTTACTGGAAAATTTAATTAAATAAATAAAAGTTCGAACGGACTGGGCCAAGCTCGCAAAAACGGGCCAAGCCCTGCCCGTATTTTATCTCATGTGTCTAAGCCCTTGGACTGGGCTTAGACTTACCATTTTAAGTCAGGCTAGGTCCGGCCCATTTCTTAACCAGGCCTTATAGGCCCGGCCTGGGCCCATTCATTTAAGGCCCGGGCCAGCCCGGCCTTGCCCATTGACGAGGCTTATGAAAGGGTGGCCAAGAAAAAACTTTAATTAAATAATTATCCTCCTCAATCTCATTTATCTTATGAGTGGGTTCAATTTTTTCGCTGTTATTTTTTTTTTTTGAGATATTTGGTATCTAGCCACATTTCTCTCACATTTTAATAAATGACCATATAAAATGAATTTTGTGTAAATAGCCACAAGAAAAAAATAAAATACTAAATTACCCTTATGTCAAAATCACATGTAATGAAAATATGAGTATTCTGAAGGTAGAACTTTAAGCAATTAAGCAAGAAATCCCTCTTGCTCTTAATTTCTGGGATGGAAATCTCATACTAGAGATCGGTTACCTTTTTGATAAGGCTCTGGTTACCTCAGTTGAGGAAAATTTCTCTGAATGGGGAACCATGGCAAAAGAAACCAATCGGTTGACTTAAGCCTTCTCAAGCTTCTAGATTGTCCATATTCTTAGAGAAAAAGAACAAGGCTGCTGATTCCCTTGCTAAAGAGGCTTTGCAATCTTCCTCGGGTTGTTGCAACTAGAAAAAAAAAAGTCAGATTAAAAAAAATTATCTCTCCTCCCTCACTCTATATATTTGTTCATTACACTTGGTTGTTTTACTTAACGTACAATCTTTAATATACGTAATGTACATTTTGATGGTTTATTTGCATATTAAGTATTTTTTGTATATTAAGTATAATGTAATTAACACTCTTCTGTTTTTCATTTGCAGATTAAACGACATGTATATTATGTACAATACGTATATCTTATTTTTTATCAAATGCACTTACCAAAGCATAGAACGATATATCTAATATTCCTGAGGACAAAACATTTACATGACAGAGAAAACAACTAAAACGAATTTACAAAATTGAATTATTTAGTATAAAAAAGCTTATACAAAAATAATAAAAATGTACAAAATAGATCGATTACACTGACTAGGAACAATATACTGAATATACTAAAAACTGGAAAAGAAAAAATGCATTGGGAAAGAAAATTGCATTGGAAAAAAAAATATCAGAAGTTGTCAGATTGTATGTAGTATACGGAAGCGTCAGAATGTCAGAGGACAATTTTGGTATATTGAAAAATTGAATGACTAGATACTCTAGTTTTTCAAAATATGGCCATTTAGTTAAAAACTCACCCCAAGTGACTATATTAATTTTCCTCCCGCGAGATATTTCAGTAGATGACATTCTTTTTAATAATTTAAAAATAGTAATTGTTTTGAATTATTTAAAAAATTATATTTTTCAAATTTAGATTCCTCTAATCTAAGTATGAGATCAGACCAATCTCAATATGAGAAATGTCACTCTAAAAACTTTGAAATTTTTTGTTATTTTTAAAATATCAAATCTTAAAATGCTATTTTGAAAAAACACCCTTTCTGTTTCCCTTATTTATCTTTTTGAATCTTCATCCTCACGCTCCCTCTCTCCAAACTTTCCAATAAATGGAATGGCCATGATTTGAGTTAAAAGAATTCTATGTGTTATTTAGTGAAGTAATTTTAAGAAAGAAAAAAAAGATTGGAAAATAGATTTTGGACAAAATATTTAGAAAATTGTTTGGTTGATTTTTTCAAAGTTGAATTACACCGTCAAAGATTACACAACCCTACATGATCTTGAGGTGTCACACAGAAAACCCATTCCACTTGAAGTAGGATGCGTATTTTTCTAAAAAAAAAAGCATTTTAAGACTATATTTGTGAAGTTGGTTATTTTTAGAATGATTTTGGGTTTTAAAAATGACATTTTAAGAATTGATATTTTTAAAAATAGTGTTTTTTTTTTAAATTTCAAAACCGTCTGACTGTGATTAGTGGAATATGAAAAATACTATTTTTGAAATATTTCAAAATATTTAATATTTTTAAAATATTTCAAAACATTTGTTATTTTTAAAACTACTCATAAAAAGAAGTGTCATATTTAAAAATTTCTCAATTTAATATTATTTAATTTTTTATGATGATAAACATACATATTTATAAACTTTAAATATATATTAATTAAAAATCACATAATATTAAATTAAACAATAAGTTTTAATAATTGTAACCTTCAACTAGGTAGGGTACCTACTATTGAATCTTGTGAGGTGAGATTTTAGCATGAAAAGAGTTGTTATAAGTAAAATATATAGAAATGTAATTCTATACCTCATATGATCTATTTTCTTCTAGTTGTTTTACAATTTTATATTCTAATTTTTATTATTAAAAAAAAAGATTACAATCAAATGATGATATAATTTATGAGATTAGGAAATCGGGGTCAACGACTGCCTTGTCGAAGAAATTATGATATTTCAACGTCTTAATTTTTTTTATACAATGTGTGGAGAGGGGATTCGAATCTCTATGATTATCTTAACAAAAATTTGAAGTTATCAATGCTTAAAAGGAAATATCATAAATAGAATACAAGTTAAAGTAAGCCAATTCCATATAAAGCATAAGATCAAGGTTTTAAAAAAGGAAATGGAATCTCAAAAGCTACTATTCCTACTCTTCATTCTCTCTCTCCTTTTAGGTATTTGTATTAATTTTGATTTCTTGAACTTTCAACTTTTTCAAGTTTAAAATAAAATTTTATCTGATTTTTCTTGTTTTCAGGACAAGGATTTGCTGATCACCCTCACCATTTTAGGGTAAGGCCAAAGAAGCTTTTTGTCTTTGGAGATTCCTATGTTGACACTGGCAATATTCATTTACCTACTTCTAGTGGTCGGAAGATTCCTTATGGAATCACTTATCCCGGCAAACCTTCCGGCCGTGGCTCCGATGGCCGCATTCTTACCGATTACACTGGTAAATAAATTCCTTCTTATTTATGCCCAATACACGTCTTACTCGTAATTTATTTCATTTGAACATTATGTTAAATATGTTAAATCACCACAGTACACAAAAAGACCTACCAAAAAAGGAAAAGATTACGTACGCACGGCTTCTATAAACGCGTGGATCCCATTTTTCTGAAACTTTAATACTCATGTTAAATATGTTAAATTCACAACTACATCAAAAAGCTAGCTTAAACAAATGGTTAAAAAAAAAACTTAATCATATATCTCAACACATCATTTTGAGTTATTTAAAATGTGTTTGAATCATTTTTCTAAGATATACACTTTGAACACTAAAAATGACATTAAAATATTGTGGCAATTGCAAAGCTAACAATTTTTTATGTAATATTTGTATAAAAAAAAATAACTCTTAAAAATACTTGTAAATATATAAAATTTTGATCGGTGTATTAGTTATTACCATTGAATTACACATCTTTACAATAAGTTAATAACTTATTTACGAAGTAATCAATGCTAATAACTAATCAACCCACTAAAAATTGTTATATATTTTAAGTACTGACGTATTTATAAATATCATATAAAATTTTGTCAAACAGTAAAAAAAATCTCTAAAATATATTGGCTTATCATAAAAAAAAAAGAGAGAGAGAGGATGCTTAGTCTTACAAGATTATATCAAATCAAACCTATATTTTACTCTCTTTTTTTTCACTTGTTTAAAAATTATAAAACATAGATCACGAAAAAATGCTTACTCAAAATAAAGGTCAAATGAAAAGCTATGACCGTAATAATTTACTTCTCGCTCGACATGGAGAATCGTCGCCCTCAACGTTCGAGTTTCAAAAGCCCTTCAAATTAATATAATATTTTGAATTTTCAGGTTTACTAGTATATGTTTATTTGGAACCAAAAATAAAATAAAAAAACTGATGAAAGAATGAAATGAAACCTAAAATAGTTGGAAAGATTGAATCAAAAGTTTAAGAGTCGTGTGGTTGACCTATATATTATTGATTGTGTTTAAATTATCGGATTCAGTATATTATATTTTATATAATAAGAACATGTATTAGCAGAATATTGTGTGAGATTCGGTGGATAATCTTTTCAAAAAAACAATTTTATTTAAAATACTGAGAGGAATAAGATTAAAAAAAAAATCATCAGTAAACAAAATGGTTATTGTAAACTCGAAATTTCGATTTGGAAATCTGAAGGGCTTTTTGGAAATGTGATAAAAAATATTGCAGCAAGATTTCTGGGGTTTAAATCTCCAATCCCATACAGCAATCTGGAAAGAGTTGGATTGAGAAGGTTAAAGTTAAAGAATATTGATGGAGTTAATTTTGCTTTTGGTGGAACTGGAGTTTTCAACACATCCTCTCCTTTCCCAAATATGACAACTCAGATTGATTTCTTTCAAAAACTTATTTTGGATTCTGAGTTATCAAAAACAGATATATATTCCTCTATTGCTCTTGTCTCTGCCTCTGGCAATGACTATACTTTTTACCTAAAAACAAATGGCTCTCATGAGGTAAACTTCCATTTTTTACTTTTTACTATACTATATTTTAATGCACTGTCTTATCTTTTATAGCTCATGTTTTTTTAAATGGACAATTACTAATATATCATGATTTAAAAGTATTTCCAAATATAACATATTTTTCCGTGTGAATCAGTGATTAAGGTTGATCACTGTCCATAATGATTCGCACGAAAAAATCTATTATAATTATAAATACTTTTTGAATGTGCTACCCAATATTTAAGTCAGAGTCATAGACAAAAGTAAAATGATTTGATGTGGTCGCCACATTATCAACCTTCATTCTATAATTATAATGAAACAAATTTATAAAAAAAAAAAAAAACTTTAACTATAACAACACATTTATTTGCATGTATATCAATGTTTAAATAATGTATATATTGAACTAATTTTTCCCCCACTAATTAAATGGTAATTTACAGGGTTTGAGACCACACATTATGAGAGTAGTGAAGCAAATAATTGTAAATTTGAAACGCATAAAGAGTGTTGGAGTGAAGAAAATATTAGTGACAGGATTAGGACCAGTGGGATGTCTTCCTCTGACTACAGCTTCTTCCTCATTCAGCCAATGTAATCAAACTCAGAATTTAATGTTTAATTTTCACAATCTTTTGTTGAAGAAAGCTGTGGCCAAACTCAACACTCAAACCAAAGATTCTCCTTTCTTCATTCTTGATATTTATGGCACTTTCTTATCTATCATTAAGAACAAAGGATACCCTCAAGGTGATATCATTTTTCTCTTCCCTTTTATAATATCTTTTTACTTATTTAGAAAATTAACCATCTATTTGATACCCATTTTGGATATATATTTTTTTAAATGGAAATTTCAACAGATGACATTTTTTGTATGAGTAATTTTTAATTTTTTTTAAAATGATATTTCTCAAACCTGAGATTGCACCAATCTCAAAGGCTAAGAAATGAACTTTTTGAAAATTGCTATTTTTCAAAATATCAATTCTTCAAAATGCCATTTTTTTTCTCGTCCTGTTTTTAAAAATTAAATTATGACTTTAGAAATTTTAACCAATGGTTGAATTTTATAAATCTATTTTTACATACTAATCTTTGAAATTGTTTTCTATTAATTTTTTTTTTACTTTAAAAACTATTTGGATAAATAAATTTTATTTTTTTTAGTTTACATTTACTTATTATATATAATAGCTTTAAAATATCATATATTCAACTTAAATTATGTAAACATAATACAGTTAATGATTATATAAGAAGAATTAATTAAAAAAAACAACAATGAAAATCATAATATATTATATTATTTTCTCGTGTTTTTTGTAAATCTATTTTAAAAAAATTATCTTGACAACAAGATTTTGCACACACAAAAAATGCGCATATTTTAAAAAAATAGAAACCTGTTTTTAAACATAGTTCCCAAATAGACTCGTAGTTTTTAAAAACTTATTCTTGTTTTAGTTTTTTAAATAGTGGAAAAAAACCAGATGAAAAAATTGTCGATATATAATCAAATTCATATTAAAAAAAGAAAACAAAAACTAATATCATTATATAATAATCTTAGGTAGCACCCTTTTTTTACATATTAATGCAGGAAACATAAAGTTTAAGACTCCATTGAAGCCATGTTGTTATGGAGTAAACAAGGAATTTTCATGTGGAAGTGTTGATGAAAAAGGGAATAAGAAATATGTATTATGTAAAGATCCAAAATCAGCCTTCTATTGGGATGAAGCTCATCCGACACAAGAGGGATGGATGACAGCATTTAGCTCTTTGAAATCAAGTCTTAAATCACATCTCTAAAATTGTTCATTTTTGTTTAATTTCTCATTTTAATAATTCATTAATTTTAAAAGTCAGTTTGCTTTCCCTTCCCCATTCGTTTTGCTTTGCTTCATTTTGGTCAAGTTGCTTTGAATTTTCTTCTTGTCATGAAAAGTTTGAGTTTGTAAGTTTGTGCCAAAATCAAATTTTCTTCTTATATTTGTATTGAAATGAATAAAATCAAACTTCTAAGCAAAAGGTCATTATTCCTTTCATTAACCGACTTGCGTTATAATTATTAGGGTTAAGTCACCCTGGCCTCTACAATAAAGGACTATAACCCCAACATTCTAAAAATAAAACAAAATAGTGAGGTGGGGAAAATACATTTTTATCTCTAAACGATTTTAGAGGCATTTATGACAGAATTGAGGCTGAAATTTCGGCCTGAAATTCTCTCATTTAGGACAGAAAATCTCATTTCTCTCTTTCTTTTTGATTTCCCATCCCATTTTTATGAAAAGAGTCTCTAATCTAATACATCTTAAGATTGAAAAAAAATAAAAAAGTTCATCCTTAGATTCCAAAAAAACAAAAAAAACTCCTCTTCATTAATCTTAAAAAAAAAAACGCTTCAGATTTTGAACAAATGCTATTAGATGCGAAAAAAATTATTTGTCTAGATTTATCTCTTAGATCTATGTAGAAAAATTGGTTGGTGTGATCAATATATATTGAGTTGTAAGAAATCAGAGTTGCAAAATATCATTCAAAGAGGAAGTCTAGCTTTATACAAGAATGAGCTGTCAATTATTTTACTGACTAACCACTTCTAACAACCCAACTAATATTAAATATACAATTTACTAAACTATCCTATTAATATATATATACTCTGAATTGTATGTATATTATATTATGGTACGACATATTAAATATACAACATCGAATCGTATATTATAAATATCATATTTGTTAGGTACGAAACCACCCCGAACTATGCAACTTGTGACAAATACCCCCTGAAATATCTTTTTAAGCAAATACCCCCGAACTATGCAATTTGTGATAAATATCCCCTAAACTATTGACTTAAGCAAATACCCCCTGAACTTAGATGAGTTGTGACAAATAACCCCCTGGACTATTCTCTTTGTGACAAATAACCCCCTTAGTGTTAAAAATAAACCTTTTATTTACACCGATTTAATTTAATGACATAATAAATAAAAGTTTTGATTTAACATTAAAAATTTATCTTTAGAAGACAAGTCACATGAATGGTAATAGGAACAAAAAAAATTAACATGTTTAATTAAAAAGGTTTATTTTAAACACTTGTAAAAGTTCAGGGGGTTATTTGTTTAAAAATTATAGTTCAGGGGGTCATTTGTCACAACTCACATAGTTTAGGGGGGTATTTGCTAAAGTCAATAGTTCATGGGGCTATTTGGCACAGCTTACATAGTTCAGGGAGGTATTTGCTTAAAAAAATAGTTTAGGGGGATATTTGTCACAAATTGCATAATTCAGGGGTGGTTTTTGCTTTTTTCCCAAATAAATAATAGCTAGTGCTTCATTGTAAAAAAGAAAAAAAAAACAAATGCTATCAGACATTTCCTTTATTAAAATACATTTTAAAACTTAAAATATTAAGAAACAGCAAAAGAAGTACAATGAAAAAAAAAGTGTTCGAAGTCTCCATATATATAATATATTATTGTTGTAATATACTAAATACAAAGTATATATAGAAGGTAAACACACTAACAATCAAACATTCAACAAAAAAATACTTATAACACAGTCTTCTAATTGAAATAATACCAAATTCTTCACATATAAAAACGAAAACAGAATAGTTGTAACACAATTTTCAATCTGGAAATAAGAACACTCTCTATGAATAATTGCATAATGTACATTTGGCATATTGCTCGGGGTGTGTACAGCACGTACGATAGTTCCATCTTCACCAATATGACAATGTAAAAGGCAGCTCGTTAGTTGGGATGTGGTGATCATCGTTACGTACATCTAGTATGTTATTTAATGCATATACAAATGGTACAACTTCGACTTAATAGTCTTCGATCTCAATTTCTTAAGAAAAAAAAAAGTAAAGATGGAGAAAATAAATGTAAAGGAAAATTAAGTGGTTAATAAATGTGTTAGTAAATATGAATAAAAAAAGAATTAAATACGCCCGTAAATAGACATCTAAATTGAATAAAAAAAGCCATAAAAAGGAAATGGGTAATAAAGGGTAAATTAGGAAGGAAACAAATCACAAGATATGCTACAAAAATACAATAGTGGCTAAAAAAATTTATTTTCAAAAAGGGTCTCTATTCTTTATTATGGAGGTATATGAATAGTATTCACCTAATTATGTAGTAATTGAACTTTTCTCTGAAAATAAAACACATAATCTTTTGTTATCTATTTTCATCTGCATATTAGAGTTTAGTTTAATAGTAATAAGATATTTTTATACTCTCTCAGTTCATGACACTATTGAGATTCCCATCCAAAACTCACCATAAATAATAAATCTAAAAACTAATCATTATATTAATTTTATATAACTAGAAATAATTATATTTTAATTTATAATGAAGCAAGTTATCAGGTAAAATATAGTTGATAAATTTAATTTAAATTTACACATTTAATTATTTTTTTTAGCATGTCACAGTATAAAAATCTTATTTTTTTTTATATCAAACACAGGATTTCTAGGAGCATTTGCAAATCTAGCAAATTTTTTAATAATATTTATAAAAATAAAAGCTCAAAAAAATATTTGCAAATATAGCAAATTTTGATCGGGTTTATCAGTGATAAACATTGAATTACATAGTTTTACACTATGTTTATCACTGATAAACACTTAAATCATTGTTCTGATAAACATGATACAAAATTACTATATTTGCAAAAACTTTTTTGAGTTGATATCTTTATAAATATTGCATAAAAATCTGCCACCCAATAAAATTTCCTGGATTTCTATGCTCATGCATATTATTTCCAGACATCAAAAACTAATCCTGCATATTAAATACAAGATTTTTATTCCGATTTATCTACTTAGCATACTAAGTACTTCCTAAAATTTTATCTCAAAACAATTTGGTAATTAAATGAGTGATCTTTAATATATACTTTATTATGTGATCCTTCCATTTTTTTTACGAGGGGATCTTTAGTTTTTGCAATTATATATTTCTATTTAATTCTGGCAAACATGTGTTAACTTTTCGATTTCTTCTCTCTCGTTTTTCTTTCTCTCTCTAAATTCTCATTACAAGCTTTATTCTATATAGTACTCTCTTTCCTTATTCACAAATATTCAGGATTCAAAGATCCAAATCACGACACATTCCGACAATTAAGCTCAAGAGAGAATCAAATTAATAAATTAACGAAATTAATTATATTAAACAATGAGCACCTTGCTTTAGGGGCACAAGTCGACACATTTTTCTTTACAAACCACCCATTATTTAAGTGGCTACCAGGGCCGGCCTGGCACTGTGCAAGTGGTGCGACGGCACCGGGCCCCCAAATTTTGGGGCCCCAAAATTAGGTAGAATTTTAATATAATATATAAAATGAAAGAAAAATTTACATAAAATTGCTTTGGTACATTGGCTATTGCCTTGCCTTGCCTTTGCCAGATTCCCTCAATTCCTGCGCCTGCATAGGTTCGACTCCCAGGGAGTTCACTTTTTAGATCTTCTCTTCATATTATTATTATTTGGATTATAAATCACAATTTTTTTCTTCCAATTTTTGTATTCGTATATATTATAATAAATATGACTCAAATGATGTTAAATCAAATTAATAAAAATAGTTTATTTTGACTTGATTTAATTTTTAACATATTAAGTATTATTGATCAATAATTAAAATAATCTTTTTAGTTATTGTAAATGAAAATTTTACGCCCAATAATATTTTTAACCTTAATTTATACTATAAAAAAAATTTGATTTATTTCTAAAAATAAGTTTTTCCCTTATATTGCAGATTTACATACCCCAAACTTTTTTTTATAAACAATAATGAGATTATTTGAATTATAATTCATTTTTTTTTTCAAAATTATTAGTTTGAAATGCTTTTATAAATTCATTAATTAAATGTGATTAAGTAAATGTTTTTCTTTTATATAATTAGTGAATGTTAAAACAAAATATCATTTTTATGACATTCTAAAATACTTAGTTATTATTTGAAATATACTATTAGAAATTTACCATTTTTTAAATATAATGTTATAGTTCTAATTATATATGTATTTAGATAGTCGATCATCATGTTCTTGAACCTAAATCTTAGACTTGTCGGTTCCTAAAGTCAGGTTTTATTAAATGAATTAATGAAATATTATTAAAAAAAAAATCTCCTTTATTTTTGTGGATTATGATAAGATATTTCTAAAACCATTTACTATATTATTTAGTTGTAA
The DNA here is from genome assembly GCA_028015215.1 of Gynostemma pentaphyllum. Classification (NCBI taxonomy): domain Eukaryota; kingdom Viridiplantae; phylum Streptophyta; class Magnoliopsida; order Cucurbitales; family Cucurbitaceae; genus Gynostemma; species Gynostemma pentaphyllum. The sequence continues at coordinate 39,363,748 of CM051349.1, read as the reverse complement.
TAGTGTTTTAATAAAAGTAAATATTTTTAAACTTTAATATTTTTGGCCCAAAATTATATTTTCGCACTGGGCCCCTATATCTTTAGGACCGGCCCTGGTGGCTACACGTTGTTAACTTATTTTGAATGATTATAATTCAGATTTATGGGAAAGAACAAAAATTTCCAATAAATGGCCATGATTGACTTTGGAATTCAGGAAAAAAAATTGATTTAAAAGAATTCCAATATTTTTTTATATTATGCATATTGCACATGCTCTTCCATTTTTTTTTGCAAAAGGCTCCTCCATTTTTTATGTGAAGTTTATTTAAGAAATCATGCTATTATTATTTTTTTCATTTAAAAAATCTACATTCTCATTCTAAAAAAAATTGTGATCTTCCACCCCTACATTAATTATATAAAAACTTTGAATTTTTTTATGCAACTTTTTAATTTTAGTTAAATAAGAAAATATTATATAAAATGTATTGAATAGAGTGATAAAAAGTCATTTTTGGTAACGCAAGGAAAATGTCCTCGCTCAATCATAAATTGGGCAAAAAAAAAAAAGAAAAAAAAAACCTTAATCAATTTTCTTTTTCAAAATAATCTTTTTCTCAAACTATAATTTAATACTATGTGCTATATTTAATAATTTTTTATCGTGATACACATGCATATTTATAAACCTTAAATATGTATAATAAAAGGAAAGTAATATATAATAGAGATAATTAAGCAGATGGCCAGTTTTTAGACCTCGGTATCATCAAATAGCCACATGTTGATTTATTTCAATAAATAGCCCATAAGGACACTTTTTCATAAGTTACATACCCAAAATACCCCCATGTAATCATGATTTCTCTTCATCCGGATGTCAAGGCCACTGTACAATCAACCCCTTTTTCAAGGACACTTTTTTAATTTACCAAGTATAATTTTGAAATCTTCTTAGCAAATCACTTCATAAACATCACATCTCACCTACTTCACTTTCTCTAAAAATTGGATTTTTTCCATATTCCCCCCAAAACTGAATTTACGTATTAAGACGCCATTGTTGAAAATTCATATTATTCATCCTTTATATCAAATCTCACCTAATCTTACTTTATTCAAATTTTATACATTTCAAACTCCCTCTTTTTTTTTTTCATTTTCGTATTTATTGTCTACTATATCACTACCATACTATGTGGTGTTGTTATAATACCACTGTTACTTTATAACATCTTAGTGTCTTGTTTTCTTTATTTTTTTCCTTTAGATTTCCACCTCTTATATAATAATCTATTTTCTCCTGATTTTTTTATACTTCGCTTGCTAAAGTTTTTAATGAAAATATAGGGTTTCGTACGAATCGTATACGTTTTATTCATATATATACATTAAATACACATCGTACCATTCGTACCAAAGCAGAAATTCATTACCAAATTATACTGTTAACTGATACAGTACACATAGTACGACACATACTGACATTGGTACGTACTGTACTCAGCGTACATCAAAGACCTAATACAGTAAACATGTTTTTTCTTGTTTTTTGCATATGGGGTATGTCCTTTTTTTTGGTAATGGATGCACCGAAGGAACTGTCTTCAGGTACATAGTACCAATAGTTACAAACAAACTCCCAGACGTACTTTTCGTATTGTCTGTATATGTCACCATGTACTGAGAACAAAATGAACTGCGTTACAATATGTATATGATATACGACGTACTATGCGTATGTATAGTACGTCGTATATCATATAGTACGCATAGTACGAATGGTATTAGTATTTGTTATAAACACATAGTACGTTGTGTACAAACAATACCACGTTATTTTGCCAGACACACAGTAGGTAATGTTAATTTCCATCCTTTTTGTTTTTTATGTTTTAGGATTTTGTTAAGATTCAATTTGTTTCAAATCAAGCTTGCTTAAAATTTGCATAAAAATATAGAAGTTAGTACAGAATGGTATCAACTTATCACACAAGAAACACAATACATATCGCATGCACGATTACCTAAAGTACTTTTGGTAGGTAACTTTTTTTGCTTCATGGAAAGAACAAGTGAAGGTATACATAAACTCTAAACCCTAAACGTCATTTCTTATCTCAGATAATGCTTGATAAAATATTGTATAAAACTATAGGTATTCATACGAATTGTTTGCGGGAAACGAACAAGTGAGCATTTTATATATATCACGCTTGGGATATGCATACATATCTTGCAGTTAGTACATACAGTACATATCACACATAATATACATTCATGTACGTGACTGATGGTGCTTCAACTTTTTCAGCTTTAAATTGCATTGATGGGACTGCAACTGATGGTGCTTCGTTTCCCCCACATTTTCAATGATGTATCCTGCACACATCGTATAACGTGCCTAGAAGGTATAGGTTTTGACATTTTCCAAGGGCAGAAACGTAATTTTCTTGCAAACTTTTTGGGCTGACACAATTAATATGGCTATGAGCTTTAATTTTTTTTATGGGTGGCCATGTACTCTTATTTTCATTGAAATTAGGCTACTTGGAGAGTTAACCCTATATAATACACGATGTTTTTATCAAACTATAATTTAATTTTATGTGATATATTTTATTCTACATTTTTTTTAAAAAAATATTAATTAAAAATCACATTATATTAATGCTGCGAAAATCATCTTTTTACCCGCCTACTTTGAAGGTATATTGTCAAGTACTTAAAATTATAAACTATAAATGTTAATAATTTTAACCTTTCAACTAATTAGTTGTAAGTTTAACCTTAATTAGCTAGTTAACAATTCCATGTGTGAAATGTAATAAGGTACTATTGAAATTTGTGGTGTGAGATCGGACAAGAAAGGTCGTTATTATTAGTATAATAGATCATATGTGATCTTGTATGTCATCTATTATATTTTTTTTTCTATACAAAAGTTGTTTTAAAGTCTAATTTTTCTTAAAAAATATTACAATCTAGTGTGAATATTTTATAATAATATAATTATGAGTTAGGAAATCGGGGTCAACGATTGCCTTATCGATGAAATTAAGAGGGTAAGAAGTCTTTATCTCTATATATCATATCACTGATTATTCAACACCAGAATAATTTTTTTTTATACAAGTGTGGAGAGGGAATTCGAATCTCTATGATTATTTTAAGGTCAAAGTATAAAATACACAACAGTGGTTTTTTTCAAAGACAAGTACACTTTTTATAGTTTAAAAATGAATATTTATACCTTATAGTTTTAAAATTGTACAAATTGACCTCTTCCCTCTACGCCGTTGATTTTCTTTTATTCATAAATTTTTCGTTTGAACTCTGATTTGAATGATTCAAGATGTTATAGAATTCTCGTTTTGAGCCCTACATTGTAGTCATAAAAAATTTCTAAATCATCAGCATGTAAAAGTGTTTACGACTTTAACCCGATCAAATATTTGATGATGATAACTATTTTATACACTAATGATTTCTAAGTTTTTAAGTGACTACAACGTAGAGATCAAAACGAGAATTCCATAACATCTTAAATCATTCAAATCAAATTTCAAACGAAAAAGTTATGAATAAAAGAAAATCTACGGATTAGAGGGAGAAGGGTAAATTTGAACAATTTTGAAAATATAAAGGTATAAATATTCATTTTCAAACTAAAAGAGGTGTTTGTCTTTGGCAAAAATCACAAGGGTGCTTTTTGCATTTTGCCCTTATTTTAATGAAAATGTGGAGTTATCATTGCATAAAAGAAAAAATATGAAACAAACACAGTCCAAAAAACATTATAAATAGGAAGTTAGCCAATTTCCATATCAGGGCATAAGATCAAGTAGTACACTTAAAGCAAAATGGTCTCTCAAAAGCTTCTATTCCCACTCTTCATTCTCTTACTCCTTTTAGGTATTTTATTAATTTTAATTTCTTGACCTAATTTTTTTTTTTTTCCAACTCTTTAAGTTTAAAATGTTATTTGATTTTCTTGTTTCCAGGACAAGGATTTGCTGATCACCACCACCACCATTTTAGGGCAAAGCCAAGGAAGCTTTTTGTGTTTGGAGATTCTTATATTGACACTGGCAATATTCATTTACCTACTTCCAGTGGTCGGAAAATTCCTTATGGAATCACTTATCCCGGCAAACCTTCCGGCCGTTTCTCCGATGGCCGTGTTCTCACCGATTACACCGGTAAATAAATCTCTCTCTCTCTCTCTCTCTCTCATTTTGAAGTGATCAGAAGGCTGTTCATCATGGTGTGAGTTATTATATCAAATTCTATATTCATTTTCACTATTTTTTCGTTTTTTTCACTACACCCAAAACATGTCTTACTCGTAATTTCTTTTCATTTGAACATCGAGATATTCAAAATGTGTTTGAATAATTTATTTGAGATATACACTTTGAACACTTTCAAACATTGAAAATAACAATAAAATATTGGCTGATCATCAACTAAAAAGAAGATTATTAGTTTTACAATTTCATATCTTATCAAACCTATATTTTATTTTCAGTTTTTAAAGATTCTCCAACGTAGATCTCGAAAAAATGATTCTAACTCGTTTTGTTTAAAACTAAAAATAAAGGTCAAACGAAAAAGTTATGACCATAGTAATTTATTTCTCACTCGACATCGAGAATCGTCGATTTCAACGTTCGAGTGTTGTCAAACGAGACATATGTCAAACTTGTTTAATCACTCAAAACAAAGGTTGAACAAAAAAGTAATTGTCAAAACAATTTTGGCATATTTCTGGCTCAGCAGAATTTTCACATCGAGAACGGTTGAATTTTTGAACATTGTAGTTCAAGTTTCATTGAGCGGGATATATGTCAAACTTTTTTTAGTATAACCTTTTATTTAGACCTATGTTTTGAGTTATTCAATATGCGTTAAAAATGTCTATCCGAGATCTAGACTTTGATGTTTAAATGGTTCCTATGAGCATTTAAGGCTCACAATTTCTTCGTTACAATTAGTTTTTCGAGTTAGACCCTTCATGTTTTCGATGTGAGATCTTTAATAATATGAACAAATATGGGATTGGAGGGACAGAAAACAAATTATATTTGAATTTTCAGCCTGACTTTTATATGTTTATTTGGAACCAAAAATTAATTTAAAAAAAAAACTGATGGAAAGAATGAAATGAAACATAAGAGAGTTGGAAAGATTGATTCGAATGATCACTAAAAGTTGAGAGTTGTGGGGTTGATCTACACAATAATATAGAATTATTGATTGTGTTTAAATTATTGGATTCAAAATATTTTATATATAATAAGAACATATATTGGCAGAAGATTTGTGCGAGATTCGGTCAATTATATTTTCAATTTATTTAATGAACAGTGTTTTAATAATAATTGAACAATGTATGTATTCAGTTAAAATTAACGGACATCATGATTATTTTTAAAAAGTGAGAAATTAAGTTTAAAAAACCATTAGTAAACAAAATGGTTATGAAACACCATGTTAAGAATCGCACACAAGAAAGATGAAAAAACTTAATATTGTTTATAAAATCAAGGGTCACTCCTCTCATTGTCAATCTCATAATTATTAAAATGGTATTAGAATCTAATAAGCTCAAATGAGTATTCGATTTAAAAATAGATTCGGATCAAGATTGTTGATTTTAAAAGAGCAACCATCTCGAGGGACTATGTACTAAGTTTCTCACATCGGAAATATGAAGAGACTTAACATTATTTATAAAGTTAACGATCACTTCTCTCATTATTAATTGGTTTTTTTTAGATAAAAGCTCATGATTATTAAAACACGACATCGTAAGCTCGAAATTTCTATTTGGCAATCTAAAGGGCTTTTTGGAAATGTGATAAAAAATATTGCAGCAAGATTTCTGGGGCTCAAATCTCCAATCCCATACAGCATTGTGCAAAGAGTTGGATTAAGAAGGTTAAAGTTAAAGAATATTGATGGAGTTAATTTTGGTTTTGGTGGAACTGGAGTTTTCAACACATCATTTCCTTTCCCAAATATGACAACTCAGATTGATTTATTTCAAAAGCTTATTTTGGATTCTGAGTTATCAAAAACAGATATATATTCCTCTGTTGCTCTTGTCTCTGTCTCTGGCAATGACTATGGGTTTTACCAACAAACAAATGGCTCTGAGGAGGTAACTTTAATTTATTTACTAAGCATTCACAACAATTTTTTTATTACTTTATACTATAGTAAATTTTAATTTAGTGAAAGTAAAAATTAATTTTTTTGATTCAAAAACTGATCCAAAATTGTTGATTTTCACCAAATATACTCAAATCGCATATTACTTTTTTTTTTTCCCGCATATATTACTTCTGATTAATAAATTATTGAATTGTTAACTTTTTAATATTTTAGTTTTTATTTTGGGTTGAGTAATTATCATCTAAATGAATTTTTTGAAGTTAAAATTTTATTTTATCATAAAGCAAATTGTTAATTTAATGGGAGGAATGAATAAAATAATACAAAAAAAAAATGTAGTTACTTACTAGCATAACTTTTAAAAAAATTATTGAAATGACATTAATTCAATAAATTATTGACTTGTTGTCTCTTAATATTTATTATTATAACTTTAATTTGGGCTAAATATTTATAATCTAAATGTTTTTAAGAAATAAGAATCCGTTTATTATAAAGTAAATTATTAATTTAATTTTGATAATCTATTCCTAATTCAATAGTATATTTACTTGGTTTCAATAAGTTTTTTAATAATAAATTTGCTATTTCTTTTTTTCTTTTTCTTTTTTTTTGAGATTACATCAAAGTGGGGGAGGGGGGACTCGAACCTTCGATCGCAAGGGGAAGAGAGTATATATATGTCTAACCAGTTGAGATATGCTCATGTTGACAATAAATTTGCTATTTCAAGAGGGAAAAAAACTAAATGTAATGACATAAATGTAATTATATACCTAAAATATATCATTTGAGTCCATTCCTGATCTTATTATTCCTTTTAAAGCTCTTATAAAATATAGTCTTAATTAAACATGTTATGTTTTTTAAGAATCATATCTTACCATTTATATGTTTCATATGTTTTTCTAAGTATATACTTTAAACGTTTTCATCAAATTATGAAATCTCAGATAGAATGATAAATTATTGGATGTAACTACTACATGTCAGTCACATTCTATAATTCTAAGAAAACCGCGCAACCGAAAACAAAATTGAAAATTTAATCAAAAACAACTTTTCCACCTTCATTTCCAATTTAAAAAAAAAACACATTTTTTTTGCATGTACATCAATGTTTTAATAATATATATATTGAACTAATTATATGGTGTAATTATAAATTACAGGGTTTGAGACCATTCATTATGAAAGTAGTGAACCAAATTAGTGTAATTTTGAAACGCATAAACAGTGTTGGAGTGAAGAAAATATTAGTGACAGGATTAGGCCCATTGGGATGTCTTCCTCAGTCAACAGCTCCTTCCTCATTCAGCCAATGTAATCAAACTCAGAATTCAATGTTTAATTTTCACAATCTTTTGTTGAAGAAAGCTGTGGCCAAACTCAACACCCAAACCAAAGATTCTCCTTTCTTCATTCTTGATATTTATGGTTCTTTCTTATCTATCATTAAGAACAAAGGATACCCTCAAGGTGTGTCATTTTTCTCTTCCCTTTTATAATATCTTTTACTTTTTTAGAAAATTAACCGTCTATTTGATACCGATATTCGTTTTTTTTTTAGAAATTTCAGCCTATGATATTTTTTGTATGAGTAATTTCAAAAATAGTAAAAAATTTAAAATATTTTAAAGATGACATTTCTCAATCTCAATTTAAGATTAGACTAATCTAAGTTTGGGATTGGTCATGAATCTCAGTTTGAAAAATGTTAATTTTCAAAATTTTAAAAAACGTTTGTTATTTTTTAGAATATCAATTTTTAAAATGCCGTTTTTGGAAAAACTTTTTTTTCCTCATTCTGTTTCTAAAAAATAAATTACGATTTTGAAAGCTCAACAAAATTTTAAAAACTACGAGACCGTTTGGGTGAATTTTATAGGTCTATTTTTACATACTAATCTTTGAAATTGTTTTCTATTTTTTTTTATTTAACTTTAAAACTGTTTGGGATAGAAAAGTTTTATTTATTTTTTGTTTTCATTTACTTAGTATATATAATAACTTTCAAAAGCAGGAAACATAAAATTTAAGACTCCATTGAAGCCATGTTGTTATGGAGTAAGCAAGGAATTTGATTGTGGAAGTGTAGATGAAGAAGGAAACAAGAAATATGTATTGTGTAAGAATCCAAAATCAGCATTCTATTGGGACTTATTGCATCCAACACAAGAGGGATGGATGGCCACATTTACCTCTTTGAAATCAAATCTGAAATTACATCTCTTAGCTTGATCATCAGAATAATTAATCGCATCCAAAGTTTCAAATTCCAGCTCTAAAATTGTTAATTTTGTTTAATTTGTCATTTAAAATAATTCATTTGAAAAGCCAGTTTCCCTTTTCCCTTCCCCATTTGCTTTGAATTTCCTTCTTGTCATGAAAAGTTTAGGTTTGTAAGTTTGTACCAAGTCCAAATTTCTTGGTATATTTGTATTGAAATGAATAAAATCAAACTTAAAGCAAAAGGTCACATTTCATTTTATTAACCGACTTGCACTTAAATATTATACTAATTGAACTTTTCTCGGGTAAAAAAAAAAACACATCATCTTTTGTTATCTAGTTTCATTTATGTAATGGAGTTTAGTTTAATAGTAAGATATTTTGTATACTATCTCGGTGCACAATTTGACGAGTAAAAAAATTAAAGAGGTAATTACTAATCTGTCACAAAAGTATAATATTTGCAACATTTTAAAAAAAATATATAATTACAAATGTAACAAAACTTTATAAAACATTTGTTAATGTCATTTTTATTGAATGAGTTAATCAATGATATATCATATATCACAATCCATCAATAATTAATAATTATATCAATGTGATGTGATTATCACATTCAATAAATAATTCATCATCGTGAATCGACAAAATGCTTGTTTTAAAAAATTACATAATTCATAAATGTTAAAAGGAAATTTCAATACCAATACCAACACTTGTTTTAAGAAAAAAGTGGGCACAAACCTAATCTTTTGAGAGCTACGTAACTAACTCGATGAGATTTTATTTTATTTTTATATTTTGTCTTGAGCCAAAGAAACTCGTATCACGTGAAAAAGAATTAAGAAATGTGTGGTGATTAAAAACTAGAGTAGGATTGATATTTGTTTTTGTGGTGAAGAGTGAAGAGTTCTGCCGAGACAGAAAAAAGATTCTTTCACCAGTTGTGTCGTAGTGAGGGTGAAAGAGACAGATCGAAAATTTTAAATTAAAAAAGAAAAATGTTTAAACCCGACATTAAAATAGCTCGATATAACACAGACATCTCTAGAAAAATGCAGATATCTAACTATGTGGTTTATATTTTTTAATAACATTTTTGAAATTGTATAGTAAAAGTTTTCATAATTTTAGAAAGGGTAAAATAGTATTTTGGTCCCTAAACTTTCACTCAGTTTTCATTTTCGTCTCTAAATTTTCAAAAGTTACATTTTTCATCCATGAACTTTATGATTCATTCCATTTTGATCTTTCAGTCTGCGTTTTTTCATCTAACACATTACTGGAGGGCTTATGTGGTATATAATTGATGATTTGACATTATATAAATATACAATAAGGTTAAATGACGTGGAAAAACGAATATACAATGAGATTTAAGACTGAAATTAAGGAGAAAAAGATGAGATTAACCTTCCTTTATATTCGTTTTTCTATGGTATTTAACCTCACAGTATATTTCTATAATGTCACATCATCAATTACATACCACATAAGCCATCCATTGGTGTCCTAGACATAAAAATAAAATCTGAATGACTAAAACGTAATAAATCGGAAAGTTCAGTGACGAAAAATGTAACTTTTAAAAGTTTAGGGACGAAAATGAAACTTGAGTGAAAGTTCGGGGACCAAAATGGTATTTTACCCTTTTAAAAAAGAACACCTTATTTATTATATAATAAATTTATCCTAAAAACTAACGAGATTTGAAAAATTATTGATTTTTTGAACAAATATCTCAATTAAAAATATAAAATAATAATAATCGTTCAATATAAGAGATAGAAAAAAAAAATATGAAAAAAATTTATCAAGTAAATAAAAATAATTCATTAATAAATGAAAACAAAATAATTCTAATTTCAAAATGAACCAAACTTTTGGTTTTTGTTTTTTTTAATAAGGAAGAAAAAAGTACTATTCACACTGAAATTTCAAATGGAATGAAATTAAATACGTGATAAATATAAGTTTGTATTTGATGAATTGAATGTTACAATCTCTAATAAATTGATCATCTGATTCTTTCTCTAAAATATAACCTTCGATTGCGAGGGCCGGTTGGTGTATTTCTCGAATCAATGGACTGAATATTCGGCTTTTGAGCTTATGAAGAGTCAATCGATTTGTTGTGGTCTTAAAACTTGAACATTAAAGTATTCAAAACTTGTGAGAATTTAGTCTTCAACAATTTGTCTTCAAGATGGTCGTCAGAGAGTCTTTAAAGTCTTCAATCTTCAAAGTCGTCAACGTTTAGAGTCTTTGATCTTTGGTCCTGAGGAAATCTTCAAGAAGTCTTTGGTCTTTGATCTTTGAGGTCTTTGATCTTTATTACTCATAAAATCTTTAATAATGGAATGAATAATTAATCTTACTAATGCTTGAATTATGTATTTATACAAAAGAGCTACTACTAACAAACCAACTAACCTTCTAACCATCTACTAACTAACTCTCATTTCTATACAATTAATAGAAATAGTACAATTTAATATGAAAGTACAAAGTACATGTAATACTCCCCCTCAAGATGGACTATGAAGATTTAAAACACCCATCTTGGATAATAAAAGCTTGAGTTGTGCAGCAGGTAAAGATTTTGTAAAAGCATCAGCTCGTTGGTTCGTAGTCTGGATAGGCAATAGACGAATAGTGGAGTCTGCAATACGATCCCGAACAAAGTGGCAGTCTATCTCTATATGTTTTGTCCTCTCATAAAAAGATGGATTAGAAGCGATATGAATGGCCGCTGATTATCACAAAACAGAACAATAGTTGAAGATGAAATATGAAAATCAGTAAGTAATTGTTTCAGCCATAAAATTTCACTCACAGTAACAGCCAAGGCCCGGTGTTCAGCTTCATCTGAAGAATGAGATACAATATGCTGCTTTTTAGACTTCCATGAAACCAAAGAATCACCAATGAATATACAAAAACCAGTAATAGATCTCCTTGTGTCAATACAAGTCCCCCAATCAGCATCCGTGAATCCACGAATTTGTAAAGAAGATGTAGCAGAAAAGAATAAACCTTGACCGGGTGTGGACTTCAAGTAACGAAGTAAATGATGAGCAGTATCTAAATATGGTTGTCGTGGTTGAGAAACAAACTGACTAAGTTGATGGACAACAAATGTAATATAAGGTCTAGTTACTGTAAGATATAATAATCGGCCAACAAGACGTCTATACATAGATGCATCTGCCAATAAGACTCCATTATCCTTGGGCAATTTAACAATAGTATCCATAGGAAGAGAAGATGGCTTTGAAGCCAAAAACCAGAATCTTCTAACAATTTCAATGTATAATGACGTTGAGAAACAGAAATACCCAAAGAAAAACGAGCTATCTCAAGTCCCAAGAAATATTTCAATGGACCAAGGTCTTTGAGCTTGAAATGAGTATTAAGAAACACTTTAAGGTCATTAACAGCAGCCACATTAGAACTTGCTATGATGATATCATCAACATACTAAAAGAGCAATAAAATCATGATCAAGGCCTTTAGTGAAAAAGAATAGTCAGACTTAGATTGTGTGAAACTATGCAACAAAAGAACTTGTGTAAACTTGGAAAACCACTAACGAGAGGGTTTGAGTCCATATATGGATTTGTGAAGTTTACAAACAAGTTTCTCTCCATGTTTAGGCAAAACAGAATGTGAATACCCCTGTGGTAAATCCATGTATATTTCCTCAAAAAGATCCCCATTTAAAAAGGCATTGTTCGCATCCAATTGAACCAATGTCCATTGTTGAATAGCTTCAAGAGTTAATAAAGTCTTGACTGTCACTAGTTTTGCAACAGAAGAAAAAGTGTCAAAGAAGTCCAATCCCTCTTCTTGAGTATACCCTTTTGCAACTAAACATGCCTTATATCGCTCAATACTTCCATCAGCCAAATTTTTTTTATCTTATACACCCATTTAGAACCAATGGAATGTTTATCCTTGGGAAGAGAAACAATGGACCGAGTTTTAGCAGCCTCTATGGCATCAAGTTCAACCTTCATTGCCTTTTTTCAATGGTCAAATTTAATAGCTTGATGAAAAAATTGTGGCTCAATATGAGATGAAACATTCATAAGGAAAGAAGCATGAGGATGAGAAAATTTTGTATAAGAAAGAGAGGCTTGAAGAGGATATAGTGTAGGAGTACAATTGGATAAAGGAGTATGTGTAAGAAGATGACAATGATAATTTTGGAGATAAGAGGGAGGGTGAATGGATCTAGAACTCCTTCGAAGAAGAGATTTGTTTGGAATATTGGTGTCATCTTCCTGAACAGAAAATTCAGAAGCTGGTTCAAAAACTTGGTGTGGATGAGAAACAGATGTTGGAGAAATACAGTCTGGAAGAGGAATTAAATCAATTGAACGAGAATTAGAATTAGAATGAGAAGAAGAAACAGAATTAGGAGGCAAAGTGGAGAAAGAAAAGTTTGGAACAAGAGGATCAAAAGAATGAGGTAAAACTAAATCTGAAAAAGGATCAATTAAGTCATTGATGTGAAGAATAGAATGGAAAGGAAAAATAGTTTCAAGAAAAAAAACATCCCGGGAAATGAAGAAAGTTTTAGAGACAATATCATAAAGTCTATAGCCTTTGATATTGGGAGGATAGCCTAGAAAAATACATGTTCTAGCTCGAGGTTCAAATTTTGTTCTATGAGATGACAAAGTGGAAGCAAAACAAAGGCATCCAAAGACTTTGAAAAGAGTATAATCAACTTCCTTATTGTATAAAAGAGAAAAAGGAGTAGAACCTTTAAGAAGGTTAGAAGGAATACGATTAATGATAAATGTGGCAGTGAGCACACAATCTCCCCAAAAAGATATTGGAAATTTATATTGGAAAAATAAGGCTCAGGCGACATTAAGAAGGTGTTGGTGTTTCCTTTCTACAATAGAATTTTGTTGAGGACGCTCAACACATGAAAATTGATGAATAACACCCTTTCTTCCAAAGAAATCATGAAAAAAAAAGTTCAGGAGCATTGTCAGACCTAAATACTTTGATGATTTTTCCAAATTGTGTTTCTATCAAAGTGAAAAACTTTGGAACTAAAGAAATTGCCTCAGATTTCTGCTTCATAAGAAAAATCCATGTGAATCTTGTGTGATCATCAACAATGGATAAGAAATATCTAAAACCATTATGTGTAAGTAAGTGATATGGTCCCCATATGTCACAGTGAATGAGATCAAAAGGATGAGCAGACATATGATTATTGGAAACAAATGATAAACGTCTTTGCTTAGCTAAAGGACAAATGTAACAAGGCGCTTTATTTAAAGAATCAATAACAGACAATTTATTCTTCAGACAATTCAAAGTATCTGGGGATAAATGTCCTAATCTAGCATGCCACAATTGAAGGCTCACTTTATTTACTATAGAAGTACATGTGAGCTGACATGAAGAGGAAGGTAAATCAGTAAGCAGAACATATAAACCTGAACACCTTTCAACCCTGCCAATCATCGCCGAAGTAGACAAATCCTGAAGGTAACAAGAATCACCAGAGAAAGTAGAGAGCTCAGAGTCTTTGATTGTCAGAGTCTTTAATCTTGATTTCGTGGTCTTTGATCTTCAAAGTCTTCAATCTTTTGTCTGAATATTCTCTGTTGTTCCCTCTTTAATGAATGAATGGCCCCTCTATTTATAGAGTTTTATTAGACCTTTGGTGGACATGGGTTTTATTTGAGTTGGGGCCCAATTGCCACATGACATATTTTCATTGGACTAATTTATATCCTCCAATGGCCAAGAAAAAGACACGAGACATTATTTGATTTGCCAATTTAATAAGAAATATGTGTCAAATTTGAATTGGTCTCCATTTAATGACATGTAATTTTGTCATTGGCTTGAATTATTACATGGCAATATTGTAATTTGTTGAATTTTCTTCTTCAACAAGTACTATTGACTATAATTTCTAAATTACCCTAGAAAATATTAATAGGATTGATTTGACTCATACTTTATCTCTAAATTAGTTTGGAGGAGCATCTATGTTCTTTTATTTAATATTGGTCAATTTTCTATTAAATATGTGAGTCACGCTAACTTTTATAATCTAGTAGAAATAAAACATATATGAAAGAAGTATTTTTTTCACTATATTTGTAACTTGAACATAGTTATTGTTTTGATATATATATATATATATAAACCTTCTCACGTATTCACTCCTAGGAATAAAGAGAAATAATCGAGAAAAATAAAGAAATTAAACACAATCAAACGACACAAGAATTTAACGTGAAAACTCCAAAACTGGAGAAAAACACGGCCCACCAAAAGAAATTTACCATTTGAAAAATTGTTACAAATCACACAGAAATTCTATGCCCGAACCCAATACAAATATACTCTCAGTATTATTGGGATACATTTACCAACAAATGCTTGCTTCTATTTATAATACAAAATAGCCTTGGTCACCAAACAAATCTAATGGCCACAATTAAGCCTTAGTCACCAAGCAAAATTATTGAGTAAGTTTAGGATTTTAAGCATGAGCTAAAAGAAAATGGACTCAAAACAGCGCTTTTTTTTTTTTTTAATAAATATATACCATCTTGGTTCATAGGTTGATGGGTAAAAAACTAAAGAGGTGATTACTAATCTGTCAAAAAAATTATAATATTTACAACATTTTTTAAAATATTAATGTTCTAAAAAATTACATAATATATAAATGTTAAAGGAAATTTCAATACCAATACCCTTGTTTTAACAAAAAAAATGTGGCCACAAACCTAATCTTTTGAGAAAGCCCAACAGCCACGTAACGTAACTAATTTGCAAAAACAAACTCGATGAGATTTATTATTATTATTATTAAATTTTTTTTTTTTGTATTCAGCCAAAGAGATTCGTATCACGTGAAAAATAATTAAGAAATGTGCAATTATTAAAAATTAGAGTAGGTTTGATATTTGTTTGTGTGGTGAAGTGTAAAGACTTCTGCCGAGAGAGAAATAAGATTTCTTTAAATAACACAGGCATCTCTAGAAAAACGCAGACATATAACTATGGGATTTTTTTTCTTTAATAAAAAATGACATTTTTTATAATCAAAATAATTTAAATTTTCATCAAACCGACCACGGTGTAAAATTGTGGTTTCAATCGAACAAATCATCTTATAATAGACAAAAAAAAACACAGTGATCAACGACATATAAGATGAATGAAAAAAAACATAGAAAAAGGAAACGTAATAACAAAAAACTCTGAGAAACTAAAGAAAAAAATTAGCAAAAGAGTGAACAAATAAAAAAGATATGAATAAAAAAAAAATTGAAATTCAAAAAGAAAATAAAAAGGAAAGGAAAACGGAAAATGTGGGATAATTGCAAATCAGATTTGATAGCAGTTAACATTTGGATAAAATAAAATAATTAATAAAGAATTTAAAAATTAAAACAAAATCTAAATTTAAAAATGGAAACAAACGGAATGGGAGAGGCAAAAGGGTAGAATGGTAAAAAAAAAGGGAACCACCTTATATGACCATAAAAGTCTAATTTTGTAATAAAAATACAAACCATAGATATGCTATGCTTGTAAATAGGTGCTCCAATTCGATTATTCAAGTAAATATTTCAAATATAAATAGGATTGATTTGACGGATATTACTTGCCTTTAAATTAGTTTGGAGAAGCTTCTACATTCTTTTATTTAATTAATACCTTTATGAAACAAACTATAAAATCACTAAAAAAATCAAGCAATAAAATCCTAAAAAAATAAGTTTTATAAAACATGTATAATAGAATCACAAAAGGCTCAATCTCAACCACAATCACAAAATAAAATTGTAAAAAAGCATTTAAATTCGACACCAAAATAGCTTAATTTTGTTATAAAAAATGTTTAACCACAAGCAAAAAATTCAATATCAACTAATATATCTTAATCATTTATTAAATTGTTTACACCTAACTAATAAATCTCTAAAAATAGATGGTGTCAATTGTACCATTTATAAAAATTCAAGATTTAAATTGATGAAATTAAAGTTTAGGGTTTAAATTGACACGTCCTACTAAGCTCAGAAGTATAACTTATATTTTTTTTTATTGTAAATTAGTTATTGAGAATAAAACTTAATTTTAATTAAAAATAAGGAAATATTAAAAAGAGGAAAAGGTTTAGCAAAAAAAAGAAATCCATATAGGCGGAAAAAAACATTACAATTGTAATTAAATTAATTATATACTATAATAATTAGTTAAAACAATTGAAATTTTCAAGTCATTATCATTTTATAAAGTTAAATGATTAAATAAGTAATATTTAAAATTTAAAAAATTCAACCTTTATAGTAAACAAATCAACAATAAATAAAAAACATTAAAGAAAAAAAGTTATAAACTACTATAATAAATAGAGAAAATGGAAAAATAATTTTGAATAAATATTAATCTAGTTTATAATATGAATGAGAGGATAATTTCACAAATTATTATATAATATATATGTGTGTGCACGTGCCTCGTCCCTGAGTCACGCTAACTTTTATAATCCAATAAGAATAAAACATATATGAAAGTTGTATTTTCCTTCGTTATATTTGCAACTTGAACATAGTTATTATTTTGATATTTTATTAATATATATATGTGTGTGGATGTAAGTGTAAGGATGCAAGCATGAGCTCAAGGAAAATGAACTCAAAACAGCTCTTGTTGCCACTCTTCTCTCTCTTCATTCTTTCTCTTCTCTCAGGTCTATTTCTTAACCCTATATAAAGATTTTTGTGTTTGGTTTTGTTAAATTAACAATAATTTTGGTTAACAGGGAAAGGATTAGGATATCATGACCGCGATTTTTCCGGGGCGAGAAAGCTCTTCGTGTTTGGAGATTCATATGTTGACACTGGAAATATCAATTCATCTGTTTCAAATTATCCAAAGGTTCCTTATGGAATTACATTTCCAGGCAAACCTATTGGACGTTTCTCTAACGGACGTGTTCTCACTGATTTCGTTGGTAAAACCATCTCTTTCTCAATGAATCAACTCATGTTATTTTGAAAAATCAAGTTTATATATGCGTTCATAATGTTTGATTTGACAAAAAATTCGTGAATTGAAGTTCGACTTTTTTTTTTTTTGGGTAAAATGCAAATAACACCCTTATGGTTTTGGTCAAAATCATGAAAAGTCCATGTAGTTTAAAAATGACAAATCATACCCCCGTACTTCCAAATTATATCAATATGACCCCTCCCCTTCAATGGTGTAAAATTTCTTTTAGCCATAACTTTTTTGTTTGAACTCCGATTGTGATGATTCAAGATGTTTTGGAATCCTCATTCCGGGCTCTACTTTATGGTCACTTGAAAACTTCTAAATCATTAGTAAACGTCGGGGTTAATTACTGTAATCATACCAAATATTTTGCGATAATAAAACTCTATTATTTATTGAAAATTTTGAATGTTTGAGATAATCATGACGTAGAGCTCGAAAAGAGGATTGCAAAACATCTTGAATCATCAAAATCGGAGTTCAAACGACAAAGTTATGGCTAAAAGAAAAAATTTACACCATTGAAGGGGAAGGGTCATATTGATATAATTTGGAAGTACGGGGGTGTGATTTGCCATTTTTAAATTACAAGGACTTTTCATGAATTTGACCGAAACCACAGGGGTGTTATTTGCAGTTTACCCTTTTTTTTTAATAACATTCTATGAATTGATATTATAAAAAACAATAATTTTTTTTGAGAATTTTCATAAAATAGATTTTTTTTTCTCTCCCACATAACCCACCTATGGCCGTTTGTTTCAAAGGAATCCAAGCTACATGATAATGTAATCAAGATTACAGTGTTTGTTTTGCAGAATTTGTGGATACCGGATACCCAAGTTCATGGGAATTTGGATACCTTAAAAAAAACGTGGGTTTTATAATATTCCAATGAAGATATGATTGAATTATGTTATTTTTACTCCTTTTTAGCTTCTTCTTTTTTTTAATCACTAAATCAATATTTTATTTTATATTATATTTTTGGAATAAAAAAATATTATATTCCAATAATTAAAAAATTTGTATAATATCTCAACTACATATTATATTTATATTGAGTAGGATACAAATTAAAACCATATTTTTTTTTTTTGGATAAAAAATTTCTTTAATTTATATAATTTCTATATTTAATTTTAAAATCAAAATATTTTTATTTTATTTTTAATTCACATATAATTTGTATATACTAAGCTAGTTTATCAATTAAATTTATTCTAAATCAATTTATTTAAAAAATTTAACACTCTTATTTTTTTATTATTTAATTACATTTCATCATCTCTCTTACCATCTATTTTTTATTTTAATTAAAATAAATAAAATAAATAATCTAATAATAAATCACTCTATAAATTAATTTATATGTATATATAGAATAAAATTTATTTTAATTATACAATATATAAATTAACGGTTCAATATTAAATTAAACTAAAACTAGAATAAAATTTATTAAATTAATACATTAAATTTTTTATGACAAAAATCATGTAATTTAAATATTTTATTAACATGAATTAATATATACAAACAAAAATATTGTTGATGTAAATAAATAAGAGTATAATTAGAATCAATGTATTATAAAAAAATTCTCTACATAAATGATGCACAGTTACCCAAATATTTTTAAGCATTCATCTAAAAATTTTATACAAAACAAACATAGTAATCTAAAGATGAAAGATATTTGGGTTCTGGGCATCTGAGATTCCACGCATCTTAAGATGTCATTTTAAATTTTTTTAAAACATTTGTTATTTTTGAAAGTACCTATTTAGAAAATGTCATGAGTTGAATTTCTCATTTTTATTTTAGTGAAATAACACTAATTAAATTAATTTTTTTTATTACATGCCTTTAATTGACAATGTTATAACTTTGTCTATTGTTTTATGGAGAAAAACTATGAAAATATTATTATATAATATCGAGTTAAAGACCAATGGTTGGCTTATAATTAACTTGATCAAATTTATTAAGAAAGACATTCAGCAATTTTGATAAATGAAATAATTATACAATGCATAAAATACATCATTATTATTTTTTTTTGTGAGAGGGAATATTTGAATTTTGAAGATAATTTGTTTATGGTCCACTTTTTAATTTATCATTTTTTTAAAAAAAAATGTAAATGTTGTGTGTTGTCTTTTTCACTTAATAGGTCACATCAGTACTATAAATCTGTAAAAAACATGAAATGTAAAAAGGTATTTTGCTTTCAAAATTTCAATATAATTAAAAAAAAAAACTACTTTTACTTTTACCCATCATATACTTATTTATAAAACAAATATTTTTTATCACATTTTATATCAATATTTAGTTATTTACTAATCAAATTTTTAGTGTGTTTATAATTAGAATCAAATTTTACTATTAAGCAAAATAGTATTCATAGTAATATTGTAATATCGGTAAATTATTTTAGAATATCTATTGACATTAATATCAATTCAATTGTCGAAATCAATATCAATATTTTAAGGGTTCTTTTATTTGATATTTTTCAAAAGTAAGAAAAAATTTCAAAAGTTTTAAAAATGGTATTTTTCAGACTGAAATTCACTAAACTCATACTAAAATTGATCCAGCCTTAAACTGAGATTAAAGAATTATTATTTTTGAAATATTTCAAAACATTTATTATTTTTAAAATCAGTCGTAAAAGAAATTGTATATGTTGAAATTTCTCTTGTTTTTATCATTGACACCTAAAATTTTCTCTATTTGAAAATTTGAAGTCAATTTCTACAATTTTTTTTTTTTTTATGCAGCAAAATATCTAGGGATAGGATCTCCGATCCCATATCGGAAGTTGGTAAAGATAGGATTGAGAGCGAGCGGGTCAAAAAGTGGAATAAACTTTGCTTATGGTGGGACTGGTGTTTTCGACACGTCGTATCCTTTACCAAACATGTCGACTCAGATCGACTTCTTCCAAAAGCTTATCACCAATGCCCAAGATTTCAATTCCTCTTTAGCTCTCGTCTCTGTCTCCGGCAACGACTATTCTTATTATTTAACCACCAATGGCAACGCTGAGGTCACTCCAATCTTTAATAATTATTGTTCGATAATTTAATGAATTACAATTATGCTATTTGAGTTATTTTTAAAAAAGTTTTGACATTTTAGTAATTAATATTCAGATTTATAGTATTAAAATAGGTATTAAACCAACATTAATTTTAATTAAAGCATTATATTAGTAAATAAGTCAAAAAAGTTGTTATGAGAAGGGGGAAGGATATTCAAATATGTAGAGTATTGAAAGAGGAGAGAGCCAAACCTCCGGTATTGCTTAATCATTTATATATATATATATTTTTTTTCATACTAGTATCAGTTTGTTCCGATAAATTGGGTTAAGATGTCAACATATTGAGAAAAGTAGTCTTTGTGATTAAGCGGGGAGAGCGCTAAGCTTTTTAAATTTCCTATTAAATTTGTCTTTCATAATTTTTCATACTAATAAAATATTGAGAATAAAAGCTTAGGACTATTGAAAAGGGAGAGAGCTATAGATAGCTTATATTTCTTTATTATTTTATATTAATACAGTTTGGTTCATATCAGATTTATATAAACGTGGAAATGTCTAAAATATAATACATCTACGTTTGTAATCAATATAAATTTATGTATATTGATATTTTTACAGGGTTTGAAATCACTCATTTTCTCAGTAGTAAATCAAATGAGTGTGAATTTGAAAAGAATCCAAAGCTATGGAGTGAAGAAAATAGTGGTGACAGCATTAGGGCCATTGGGGTGTGTTCCTTTTATCACCTATCCTTCTTCATTCCAACAATGCAATGAAACTCTGAATACGCTGGTAGATTTGCATAACTACTTGTTAAATGAAGCTGTGGCCAAATTGAACAATCAAACCAAGGATTCTCCTTTCTCCATTCTTGATATCCATGGCGCCTTCTTGTCTATTATCCAAAATAAAGGTGACATATTCTACTCTTTAATTCATTGTTTTGGATGTTGCTAGTCTCGGTTTGTGAGTTTGAGGATTAGATTTAAATCTGTCGAGAGAAGTTGTTACGTCTGAATTTGTTTAGTTAGGAAGTTGTAAAGCTCGAGTGTGTAGTATGTATTTGGATTTGTTGGGGTATGAGTTTCAGAAACTTGAGGTATGTTATATGCAGGAAATATAGCGTTTAAGACGCCATTGAAGCCATGTTGCATTGGAATAAGCGCGGAATATTCGTGTGGAAGTGTTGATGAAAAAGGGAATAAAAAGTATGTGTTGTGTGAAGATCCAACATCCTCCTTCTATTGGGATGGAGTTCACCCTACACAAGAGGGATGGATTGCAGCACTTAGCTCCTTGAATGCAACCCCTATATAACTAGTAATCAATTTCCCACCCTATTTCCTTTTGTTTAGGCCTTTATGTTTTTAATTAATTATTTAAGTTGGTTTAAAATTAGTATAATATATAGGAGTGTGAGATCGAGTCACTCATTCAAAAAGAGATGCTCTGATTCACATCCTTATTCAAATAAGTCTTGATTGACATTAGTGTGTAATGGTTGATAATTATAAAAATAAAATGTAGTTATGTTTCTTTTTTAATCTTTCTGTGTCTAGTATATCCAATTTTTTATTATTATAATGGTTGATATTATAATATAAAATTATATATATAACTAATTTTTTAAGTGGTCTTTATTTTTTTAATACAATAACCTATGTCTACTCTAAGATGTCAAACCGAGAAAAATGAAATCAAATAAGAATTAGTATAAAATACAATCTATTTATTATTATTAAACCATAAACATTGAAGTATCCATTTTAATGAAATAATATATAGAGAAATTAAGACCAATAACACTTCTTTTTATCTTTATTGGTGCTATTTTTGAAACTTACTATTAGAAAAATTGTTATTTTTAAAATATAACCCTAATTTATATGCTACAATGATTGAAAAAGGGAATAAACTCATTTGCCATTAGGTTTTGCCGACTGGCTGGCACTTTTCAATTTTATTACTTTAATTTATTAAGATTTTAATTCCAACTATACATAGAAATAATCTATGTGATTAATTTTTCAATAATCTCACAACGATTGTGACTTAAAACCAAATGTAACCCTTTAATCCTATAATTCGCCAGGAAAAATATTTTATTCTTGAACAAGATTTTCTTTTTACATCTGCAAAGAATATGCATGATACTAAATTCATTATATAATGCAATTTATCTCTCAAAATACTGAAAATATAAAAGTGTTTTCCATATGGGTTCTTTTTTTCATAAAAGACATTTTAAGAGTTGAAATTTTAAAAAAAAAACTAAAAAAAAAATATTTCTGGTGAACAGCTTAAAAATATCATTTATGAAATATTTCAAAACATTTGCTATTTTTTAAATTATTAAAATAGTGTCATATCATGAAATTTCTCTTTCTATATTTAGTTATGCATATTTTATAAAATTGGGTTTTTTTTTTTTTTATAAAAAATGTCATTTTAAGAATTGATATTTTAAAAATAATAAAAAATTTGAAAATTTTAGATTTATATAATTACTCATAAAATATGGTGTTATTGGTGATGTGATATATAAGGAAATGATAAACTAATTTCTTGTCGTATTAAAAATGTCTCATATGGAGACGGGTGAGTTAATCAAGAGAAAGAGAGGGAGAATCCTAAATCAAGGGGATGAGGAGGAAAGAGAATTCTACCTCCATGGTCGAGAAAGAGAGGAAATGTGAGATAAATTGAAGATTCGAGTGGAGGTAGTTGGAAATAAAAACGAATGCTAAGCCCTGTTTGGTTTACTCTAATTTAACTATTGAGAATCTTAGATTAATGTATTTGTTTAACTTAATAAAAATATGAGTATGTCTGGTAATAACAACTGATACAACTTCACATAATTATTCATTTGCAAAATATTTACGAAATTTATTCACAATCTACAAATAAACATAAATTCAATCATGGAGAGAATACAAAAAAAACCTTGCAATATCAATAATAATAGGGTTAATCTCAAAGGAATTTAGGGGTCTATCAAATGTATGAAGAAGAAATCAAAATATCATTAAATTAAAACCCAGAGGAAAAAATCTTTATCAAATATAGCAAAATTAACGACAAACAAAAAAATCTAACTTGTTGAGAAATGATTTTGATCAAACCTATTATATAAAAAGAGAGAAGAAATGGAAACATGAGTATAGGTTTTTTTCTTAAAAAAATTTGGTAACTTAATTAAATATTGTTAAAATTAAAAAAAAAGAACATTACTTTCTCGTGTGAATCATAGAAAACACTCGAATTTAAAGGTAATCAAATACCCTCATATCTAGGGAAAATATGGATTTCAGGAATTTTATATTACTAAGATATTTTTAAATAAACCACAAATAAACAATGGAATTAGATGCCTCTTATGAGGGAATCTTAGATTACCCTGAACCAAACGGGAGCTAAAATTATATATTAACCAATACATTTAAAGGACAAAGTATAATCCAATAAAATATAGATTCTCACATATATATTTTTATTTAATTAAATAAAAAAGAGGCAAATGTGGCTATTTCTGAGTCTTCCACTTGATTAATTTCATGATTTGCTTTGCTTTGCTTCCTCTCCCTTGATTAATTCACCAACTCTCTCTTTTCATTTCCAGACAAATTGGGTAATTCAATTATACCAACGCTCCATTAAAAGACACATTTTAATTCTAATAAGACACAGGGGAAACGGTTCATCATTTTTTTTAATCAAAAAATCACTTTACTACTTAAAAAAAAAAAAAGAAACTTTCAAAAATACTATATTCTCTCTCATTAATTGCTTTTAAAAACGACCTTACAAAAAACAAAAACAAAAATTAAAAATTAAAAAAAAAAACTATAAATATAAAATGCAAGGAGTCACTATAAATATTAAAAAAATTAAATTAAAAAATATCAAAAAGTTTACAAAAAATTTAAAAAAAAAAAATCCCCACTATAAATATAAAATGCAAGGAGTCACTCAAAGGCATAAGATAGGAGTAAGCGATACACTTGGCTTTCTTTTACGTAGAAATCAGTGTTGAAAAATGGACATCCGGAATCTCCAATTCCCACTCTTCTTCTCTCTCATCATTTTCTCTCTTCTCTCCGCCTCAGGTAATTTGATTTGATTTTATGAAGACTATGGTCTATACGAGATATTCATCTCGTTATCAATTGATTTTGAGATAAACGCCCGTGAGTATTAAGTTTTTTTTTTATATGATATCAGGGGAAGGATTACAGCATTTCAGAGCAAAAAAGCTATTTGTGTTGGGGGATTCGTATGTAGACACAGGAAACATTGATATATCAATTTCAAATGCAGAGAACTTTCCATATGGAATAACCTTTCCTGGTAAACCTTCTGGTCGTTTTTCTAATGGCCGTGTTCTCACTGATTACACTGGTAATTTCACAACCCCTCTCTCTTTCTTCCTATACAAGTTTTTTTTGGAATACCATTAACTTTTTATTTTATAAATTTAAGGTTTAATTACAAATTTAATTCCTATAATTTACAGTCTTTTATCAATTTAATTCTTACGGTTTTAAATTTTTTTAATTAAGTTTCCTTATAATTTGAGATTGTGTCGATTTTAGACCTCAAGGTTGGACCAAAGAAATATAAGTTTACGTGCCATATTACATGTATATATTTTTACCAAATGTCAAAATATATGTGTGTCATATATATACACATTTATATTTTAAAATCATGATCATAAATATTTAAAAAAAAGTTGTATATATATGCTAGATTCTTTGTAAAAAAACGGGAGTTCAGATTTACATGTTAGTTAATACTACATCGTAATCTGTCTTTGCTTAATTGTCATGTTCATTTAAAACAAGATTCAAACAATTTGTAAACTTTTTGATAGTAACAATCATATTTCATGAGTTTTTATCAACTATAAGGATTAAATTGAAAATGTTAAAATCATAGGAATTAATTGACTTATACCCTAAGGACTAAGTTGAAAATTTTAAAATTATAAGGACTAAATTGAAATATACCTCAAGTCATAGGAATAAATTTATAATTAAACTAAAAAGTTAATTAGAGAAGTGAATTAGAGATGAATCATTGTATAAAAAAAATTAAAATAAAATAATTGGTCTTTAAGGAACCGTTTATTTCAATGAAGTGTATCATTATCAACGTCTTGATTGATAAAAAAAATATTTGTATTTATTTTAAAAATAGAAATAGAAAGATGAAAACAAAAATGTTTGTTTTTTTTTTTAATTATATTGATAATTATGAGAACATTTTTTAATGTGATGCCATTTTTTGAATTTGTAAAACTAAAAAATGCAGCAAGATTTCTAGGCCTGAAGACTCCAATCCCATTCGTTTTAAGGGAAAAAGCCAGTTTCAAAAGGTTAAAAAATGGTATCAACTTTGCTTTTGGTGGAACTGGCGTCTTCAACACCTTCGTTCCTTTCCCAAATATGACGAATCAGATCGATCTCTTCCAGAATCTTATCGCCGAATTTGTGTTCACCAGATCAGACATTCATTTTTCCGTCGCACTCGTCTCCGCCTCCGGCAACGACTATTCTTTTTACCTAGCCAGAAACGGCTCCGCTGCGGTGAGTTCAAATACTTATTATGAACTTAGATGATGTTTATAGGGGTGTTATCGGTTCGGTTTTATCGGTTTGGCTTCCACCACTAGATGTTTAGACCTTTTTCTCAATGATTTTTTTTTTTTTTTACAGCATACATGGAAATTTCAAACTAAGAGTTACAAGGGTCTTGAATTTTTCTCTAAGCTTTGATATTTTTATCATTTTTATAAAATGATTAAAAAATTTTCTTTTAATTTTCAAACTTTACATAAGGATTAACGAATAGAAAATGACCGATATCTAATATTATATAAAGTTTAGAGAAATTTCAACCGATGACACATTTTTTATGAGTAATTTCAAAAATAGAAAATGTTTTAAAATATTTTAAAATTGGCATTTTTCCAACCTAAGAAATGCCATTTTTAAATCCATTTTATAGTTTTTGTTATTTATGAAAATATCAATTTTCAAATGGGGTGAGTGGTTATATCTGTAATTAATTCTTCCTAAAATGAAAAAACCTAAAGTTTAAAAAAATAAACCGAACTTAAAATTCCGGAAGAAAATAGAAAAAAAGTATCAGTTTGGATAAAAATAAATAAATTTTGAACTAATATGTGCATGAGTATCTTTCTTTTTTTTTGTTTTTTCAAATATTGGCTAATTATTTGCATTTAAATTATAATTAAACAGGGTTTCAAACCATTCATTATCTCAGTAGTGAATCAAATTATTGTAAATTTGAAAAGGATCAATAGCCTGGGAGTGAAGAAGATAGTAGTGACAGGGCTAGGCCCATTGGGCTGTATTCCTGAGATAACAGCTCCATTCTCATTTAACCAATGTAATCAAACTCTCAACTCACTTGTTCAATTTCACAACCTTTTGTTGAAACAAGCTGTGGCCAAGCTCAACCATGAAACCAAGGATTCCTCTTTTTTTGTTCTTGATCTCTATGACACTCTCTTTTCTATTATCAAGGACAATGGATACCTTCAAGGTGAGTTTTTTAACATACTTTATTATCCCGAACAATAGATAAGATACGTCTATTTTCTTCTATTGTCTTATAAAATTTCACAGAGTTTTTTAAAATGAACATTTTAAAATTTAATATTTTCAAAAATAGCAAAAGTTTTAAAAAAATTTAAAACTGATATTTCTAACACTGAGATCCACCAATCTCAGATTAGGTTTACGTTTAACTACAGTATATCATACGAATAAGAAAATTATATAGAAAATTAAACGGTTATTCTATACTATATTACGTGCAGGAAAACGAAGGTTTGAAACACCATTAAAGCCATGTTGTTTTGGAGTAAGCAATGAATTTTCATGTGGAAGTGTAGATGAAAATGGGAATAAGAAATATGTTTTGTGTGAAGATCCTGAATCAGCCCTCTTTTGGGACTCAGTGCACCCAACACAAGCCGGATGGGTTGCAGCTTTTAACCCGTTGAAGTCAAGTCTAAAACAAATACTCCAGAGAATTTAAGATGTCGTGTTGTGAAAAGATCCCGTGTTGGAAAAATAAAAGGTCTGTTTGAGATAACTTTTAAAAGTATTTTTTTAATAGTTATCAAAAACACTTTTAAATACTTTTAAAAGTTATCTTAAACGGGCTAGAAGGGTTGTTATCAAAGATTGCTATATAGATCTTTCACTTATTTGTTCAGTTGCTTTTTAAGATTTTCTTGGCCATGAAAAGTTGAGAATGGTGACTTTGTATCAGATGAATTTTCCTTTTGGGTATATTTGTATTGAATAACGTACTTAGCACTTGAAAAAAGAAATAAAGAAGGAGATTGGGAATATAATTTCAGCTTGTAATATGTTTTTAATAGGTTTAAACCTGATTAATTTTATGTTAATTATTATTTGGACGAAACTTCCAAAAGCCTCTTTCCCCACAAGAAAAAAAACAAACCAACAAACCTTGAGGGTTGGATTTTGACCTATATGACCAAAAATCCAATCGCAGGAATGAGATTGAGAGGAGGGAAGTTTTATAATTTTTTTATCTGATCATAACAATTATTTCATCCTTGAATTTGATTATGTATTAGAAAATGTGAATAACATTGTAAATTGGGTTAAAATACAAATAATACGTTTGTAGTTTTGGTTAAATGCGAAAAATGTCAAATTACGTACACTCGCATATTTTTAAATTGTGTCAATGAGACTCATCTCTTCCAATGTTGTTAACGTTCTTTTAACCATAAATTTGTAGTTTGAACTCTCATTTGGATGATACAACATGTTTTGAAATATTTGTTTGAAGTTCTACGTTATGATCATTTTAAAATACCAAAATCGTCAATAAATAAGAGAGTTTATTACCATCAAAACATTATGTTTGATTGAAGTCATAAATCTTTTTTATTTATTAATGATTTGAAATTTTGAAGTAACTAAGATAAATCGGGAACTAAGTAGTTATAAATTGAAAATTCAGATACCACATAGACAAACATCAAAATTCAGAGACCAAAAAATATTTTGCCTATTATTATTTGGCAAACGACACGTAGATAATAGACTATCCCCACTTCCAAACACGTGCTTAATTTGCCGTTGATATTATCTCCAATGAATCTATTTTTGAATGAATAATTTTAATTATATAATGCCTTTCTATCAATACTTGAGTGCTCAAATCGACAACTTAGTAAGTCAGCAATGACTTCATCCTCCCTTGAAAAAGTGAGGGAGCTATTGATATAGCATGTTTTTTCATATTAATTATTGAAATATTAAAAAAGTTTAAAATTATTTAAATAGTATAATTATATTTCAATAATTTATTAAAAAAAAAGGTAAAAAAACCAATCAATTCATTGAAAACAATAATAAAAATTAATTAAATAATTTGATAAATGATTGAACTTGAATTTAAAAGGTAAAAAACAAACAAATTTATTGAAAATAGCCATGAAAAGTAACAAAGTATAGTTAGTTCGATAATTTATTAAACTATAATTATGTTATTTTAGTATTTTGAAGGGTTAATTTCAGTATTGGACAAACTAATGTGCTTTATTTAAAAAAAACACAATCTTTTATATATATATATATATCAAAACTACCCAAAACCACCACCAGAAAAATTAAATTACATTGTGAAATGACGAAACATACCCCGATAAATTTTCCTTAATTAAATGATATGTAATTAATGAGATATAGTTATTAGGAGAGATAAAAGGGTAATAAGGTAAACAATGAAATCAGAATCGCCACCATAAATGGTGTTTTATGGGTAAATATGATATTAATATGAAATAACCATTAAAACTGAAATTAAGTGAATTAAATTGGTTATTGGTGTAATTAATTCTATTTTGAAAATGTTTGGACATTTTAATGATTTATATAAAGATTTATGCCCTTTAAGAAAAATTCTATAAAGGTAAATCCTACTTAATTTTATAAAAAATTAAAAATCTATTTCTATTTCTATTTCTATTTCTATTTCTATTTTATTTTTAATTATACTTTTACTATTGCTAAAAAAAAATTGTACTTTTACTATTAAAAAAATGATATCACTCATATATTTTTATTTTTAGTGACATAGTTTTATGGGAATCCTGACATAGAATATAAATAATTATTTTCAAAAGCAATTTTTCTTAATTAACAATTACATTTTCTTTAAGTTTTTTATGATTTTGTTGTCAACTTGTTTTGGGTCGAAGAGAAAAATAAAATTATTATTTTTAAATTTTTTAAATATTGTACTATTTTTTATAGTATCAATTATGCTATATTTTTTTTTTTTTTAAAAAAACCCCAAAAAAAAAGAAATTTCATTGTGTAACATAATTTTCTATAATATATATAAATATAAGATTTTAAAAAAAATATTTGAAAATATAGTTTTTTTTTTAAAAAAAAAAAAAACCTCCATTCATGTGAATAAAAAAAATCGGTGATAACTTGTAAGATAGTCAATGATAACTTATTAGTTAATCGGTGATTACTTACATGAAATATTAATATAGTGAATCAGTAAAATCAGTGACTACCTATGTGCTGAATCAGTGATTACATGTGCGGAAATAAGTGATTACCTTACCCGAAACTAATGTTAATTTTGTAATATTATATGCACGAATTTGAGTTTTTTACTATTTGTAAATAAATTTTTGGGCCGCTATTTTAATAAAAATTATATATGATTATGCTATAAAATATGTGCTATAGCTCAAAAAATTACACTGATATAATTTGATAGTATTAATAGCACTGGTTAATTAAGGGGAGTGCAATAAACCGATAAACCAGACCAGACCAGGGATGGGGACGGGGATTCCCCGCGGGGAACGGGGAATTTTCCCCGTTAAAAAAATAAAAAATGAAATAAAATAGTAATATTTGAGTTTTTATTTTTTAAATTTAAAGAGATTGGGTTGGGCTTGATAAAACTAATATGAGAGATGGGCTTAATAAAAGTAATAAAATAATTGGACTAATAAGAATTGGACTTAAAATATTAATATATTTTAAAATAATCTATAAATATGTATTATTTTCGGGGATTTAATCGGGGAACGGGGTCGGGGACGGGGACGGGGACGGGGTTGACATTCCCCATCCCCGTCCCCGAAACTCGAACGAGGAATTTTTCATCCCCGTCCTCGTTGGGAACAGGGATTCCCCGTCACTTTCGGGGCGGTAAAATGAACACCCCTACAACATCCCTCTCTTGCTCTCTCAAATCTGTTATTCAAGAGTCTTAAAAACCGAACCGAAAGGCCTGAAACCGAAGCAAACTGTCGAAGAACGGTTTTCCAATAGCATTGGCTTTCCTACCTACCTTTTTAATCCAAAGAATGTGTTGGGAAAATTGTGGCTTATATGGAAGTGATTTTGTCACATTTATAATAGGTGAAGGAGAACCGATTTCTTTTCTGCTTAAATGGTCCAATTTTTCTTTTTTTGGATAAAACTAGTGGTCCCATTTTTCTTTTTTTGGACAAAACTAGTGGTCCAATTTTTCTTTTCATTAAAAAAAAACAATAAAAACTAGTGGTCCAATATCTCAGAAATATAAATATTATTAATAATCTAAAAAAATATTTCAATTTTTATCAATACAGTTTGTAAAATTTATCTCTACTGATAAAAATAAATAAATAAATAAAACTTTAAGTGTAGTATAATTATAATTGATTAATTAGTCATTAAATATAATATGATAAATGTTAATTTTTTATTTGGAAAATTTATCTTTTTTGTTAATTATTATCTATTAATTACCATTTTCAATTATCTACATTTTAAGTACACTCTCTTAAATTACTTATAATTTATTAATTAGTCATTAAATATAATATAATAAATTTTAATTTTTTATTTGCTAAATTTAACTTTTTGTTAATTATTATTTGTTCATTTAAATTATAACAAATATAATATATTATTAAAATTTCATATAAGACGTCAAAATTAGTATTTAATGATTTAGACCAAATTATATATATTTACACAAAAATGTCCTTTCGAACAAATTTTTTTAACTAATTGATAATATTTTAAAGACCTATTAAATTCTTATTCATACGTTTCAAAAAGGAAAATTTAGCATCCTATAACGATCATAAATTAATTTGTATCATAAACCTATCGAAATTTAATGAGGGTTTTGATTTTTATAATCGTTTAAATTTTATTCTTATAAATTAAACATGCATCCAGTACATCTCTATAATTCTTGAATATAAAATATTAAGGAACAAGAATTCCCTCATTTTCCATTAAGAATGGTCCCTCCTTTTTGTTGTCAAAATTCAGCTTTGTTTTATAATTATTTTTATCTACATCAATGTGAACTGGATTTTTTGTGAGGGGGACCATGCCCCCAAAATGTAGATGCGGAAGGTGTATTTCTTTAACAATGAAACACTGACATTGATACAGAAAAATTAATGAACAACAAGCATAAGCATTGAACTCTCAGTCTATTTAACCAGAAAACGAAGGAAGAAAAAGAAATGTATTATATATGTTGATTAACAAACTAAACAAAGGTGAAAGTAAGGTTTTATATACAAACTGATTTTCACACGTGAGAGAGAAGAAGAGCTAAACAACTTTCTAACTCTCACACTCTTAGCTAGCTGATGATAGGATGCCGACATCATTACACAAAGTTGCAAGGAAAAAACACCTTCCCACATTCACCGCTAGAAAAAAGAGAAATAACCGAGAAAAATAAAGAAATAAACACAATCAAACAACACAAGGATTTATACTGGTTCACCCAAATTGGCTACGTTCAGTTGCTACCGTTGCGGATTTCACTATGATGAATCGAGAGTTACAGTGAAAAATATCCAATACACTTAACCATGTATTATACACTCAAAAAGCCCTCAAGAAAGTAAACACTTTCTTTTTCAATATTTCTCACTCACACCAAAACTCTCCCCGAACCCAATACAAATACACTCTCAGTATTTTTGGGATATATTTGCCAACAAAACCTTGCCTCTATTTATAATACAAATAACCTTGGTCACCAAGTAAAATCCAATGGTCATAATTTATCCGTGCCCACCAAGCCAAATCCTATGGCCATAATTAAGCCTTGGTCACCAAGCAAACTTGTTGAGCAAGTTTAGGGTTTTATCAATCCTTTCATATACTTGTCAAATCCCAACAAATTTATGTAAAATATTACTCAATTCTTTTAATTGTAATATATATATATATATAATTTTTAAAGAATTGATTTAAATAGGATCTATTTTCTTAGATCAAGGGAGTTTTATTTTATCCTTAATTCATAATAATAAGATAAAAGTATTATTATCCGATTTTTTTTAGATATTGTATCATACTCGGGGACACTACAAAAAGGATTAGTACTACCAACGCCGAGTAATGTCGGTAATAAGCCTCTTATCGTCGGCAATGAGCAAAGCCGACGGTAGGTCAACGTCGACCGTAATGTCGGCAATGCCACGTCGACTTTGCTAGTTTTTAGTATTGCCGACGTAGCGTCGGTGATACTATCACCGACGCCACATCGGCGTAAGGTAAGTCGAATACCGACCCCATGGCGTCGGTATTGGGCTTGCTTAAACGTCTTTTTGGTAAGCCCATTGCCGATGCCACGTCGGCAATGGGCTTACCTAAAAGCCCAAAAAGGACCCTTTGCCGACGCCATGGCGTCGGTAATGTACTTTTTTTATATAAAAAAAAAACTGCTCTTGTTGCGCCAGCAACCACGAGAAAAGAAAGAAAGATCTGTTACAGAAACTTCCAGGTCAATGCCCTAACAAAGTCATGAGTTTGGTCCTATCCAATCTCACAAAGATTGCAACACATCATGCCCGTAACCATTAACTTCAGTTTAAAGACTAAACTAAAAAATTGAAAAATAAAAATGGAAGATTGCAATAAGGCATATGGAAGGCTGGGACATCTTACTTAAGCAAATGCTTAAAATCTTACCTGCCCAAGACGCGTAAATCATCACAAAGTATCTTAACCTGTTAGAGAAAGGTAGTGGATAAATAGTCTAGACGGTGATTTGAACTTTCAAAGAGAACAATTGCTAAAATACAATATCCCATAGACAATAATAAAACAAATCAACCATCTTTGTGAGATTGGATATCTCCTAACCTGAGAGAGTAAACCCGGCCTTGAAATATGCATAGACATTGTCATTAAAGAAAAACAATGAAAACCCAACCTCTCCATGTATAAGACGAGGTGAAATGCTTCCTGATGCAAGCCACGGAGAGAATTTTGTTGAATAATCAAGTCCCAACATCCTATTCCTCGAATCCTTATAAATCAGCAGTAAATCCTTAATACCAGAAAAAAAATTAATTGTAGACCATAATAAGGACAATGTAGTTGAAATTGCGTAAAAAAATATTATCACGTGCCTACATATAAAATGACGATTAGCCAAACAATGGTTGCATCATATTTTTTTATCCATATACTAATTGAATAGAATGATATGGCTAAATTCTTAAATTCATGGAGTTTCCTACACTACCTCATAATTCAATGACTTCATAGCCATTAATTTTTTCCAAAATCACGTCACTAGCTTCGGATAATAATCATGATCAAAATTAAGATCCAAGAATAGAGCACATGGACTAGACTCGATGGACAATGAAAAGTCACTCACAGTATGCTCCATTCCGCTAATGTAGTGATAAGTATTAAAAGGAAATCAAAATTGAATAAAACTAAGATTCAACCTCTCTTAGTCAGAGCCCTACATGATTCTTAAAACGTGCCTAAACTATCAATAACTAAAAATATTACCAAACCAATCGATAAACATACGATAAACATAGAATCAATCCGAGCGAAAAGCAACAAGATTTCATCACAAAAAGCAAAGATCACATTCATATTACATTTAAATCAGAAGCTAATAGAAACGAACCTCTAGTTTAAACGAAGCTCCACCAACATTAGGAGACCCATCATGCAAAATCAAATCAAAAGCAGCACATCCTTCCTCGGCCTTACATTCAGGCTTCGTAATATCTTGTTTAATAGCAATTGCACCATGAACAAGAGCAATTATTAGATTTCAGCAATATAAATTTATGAAATACATTCAAAATTACAAACCTTAAAATGACAATATCACAAAACTCATATAAAAACTAAATTGATGCTCATTAAATTCACAAAACTAAAAAAAATGCACAAATTTAATTAAGAAAAGCATAATACTCACAAAATGTTCAAATTAAAAAAACTACAAAATGCATCCTAAATTTAACAAAATCAACATCAATCTATCCCTTATTTATAAATTCCACAATATACTAACAACAATCTAACTACAAATTCACAAAAAAAAAAATTTGAAGAAAAACCCTAAACAGCAAATCACACAAATCTCCACTTTTTTTTAGAAATAAAGAATGGAAACATACCTAATAATATCGAAAATCAAAACCCAAGTCTTCAAAAGAAAGAATTCGGTTGAAAATGATCAAAATCGAAGAAAATGGGGCGATTTTTTAATTTTTTTTTCTTGGGGAAATCGAGTTGGGCAACTGCTGTTCTTGAGGATAGGAAGAAAATGAAGGGGAAAGGGGCTTTCTGCCCCTTTATCCCCGCTTCACCATTACCGACGCCACATCGCGTCGGTAATGCTCATGCTCCGTTTCATCAATGAAACGGTGCATTGTGCAATCCGGCATTATACCGATGTGGCTTCAGCAATGCAATCTGTCATTGCCGACGCCACGTCGGCAATGTCCTTACGTAGGATTTTTTTGGTTAGGCGACACCGACGTGGCGTCAATATTGCTTATGTAGAAAGTTGTCAAGGTTTGCATTAAATTTGACAAAGCACTGATGTGGCGTCGGTGATGGTACTCTTTGCCGACGCGAAGCAGTAATGTCGGCAATGAGAGCGTCGGTAGAAGTGTTGTTTTTTGTAGTGGGAGGTAAAACTCGAACTTCTGACCTTAAAAAAAGGGGCAGATGTTTAATTAGTTAAGTTATGTTTACGTTGACTCATGTGATTAAAAATAAAGAAATTAAAATACTATATTTTGAAATTGGGATATAAGTTTTCAAATATACATACTTCTCCAAATTTTTCTTGTAAACAATCACTGATAAATAATGCAAAATACTTGAGTCTTGGACATGATTTCTGGTATCGTGATTCATAAAGTGAGAGAATATATCATGTTAAAATAACTTAAAAGAGAAATCAAAGAGGTGGATGTGATAGTTTTTTTTTTTTTTTAAGATATCTGATTTTCTTGTTATATTGTGATAAATAAATAAAAGGATATTACGTATGTGATCTCTATGCCTTGCATTTATGCATTTTGATATATGCTTTAAAATCTTGGGTCCCTCAATTTCAACCACGGTTTCCACATGCTTTTTTTTTTATCTTTATTAAAGAGTATATTTTTAATAGGGGAGAAAAGAATCTACAATTAAATATAATAAAAACTTGAGAAATTTTATTAGATAGCAGACTTTGATGTAATATTTGTAAAAATATCAACTCTACAAGCAATGATTAACCGTGATTAATGTGTATATGAGTGATAAACTTAAATGTAAAAATATGCAATTTAATGTTTATTATAAAAAAAAATTCCTATATTTTTAAATATTTTTTAGAGTGGATATTTTTACAAATATTACTAAAAAAATTACAAAAGTCCCTAAAAGCTACGTGTGTGATCTTTATGCCTTGCATTTATGCATTTTTATATATGCTTTTAATTTCTTCCCTCAATTTCAACCACGGTTTCCACACGTTTTTTATTTTTATTTTTATTTTTATTTTTATTAAAGAGTATATTTTTAAAAGGGCAGAAAAGAATCAATTAAATAAAAGAAAAACACTAATTAAAAAAAAGTAACATTCTAAAAAGATAAATAATTTACTTATTAATAAGTTAGAGGAGCTTCTAAGTTTAACATGTATCATATATTTTTTTTAAATACGTTAATAGATGACAATTTTTTTTATTAGTAATTTCAAAAATTATAAATGTTATA
Source organism: Gynostemma pentaphyllum (assembly GCA_028015215.1). Taxonomy (NCBI): domain Eukaryota; kingdom Viridiplantae; phylum Streptophyta; class Magnoliopsida; order Cucurbitales; family Cucurbitaceae; genus Gynostemma; species Gynostemma pentaphyllum. The sequence continues at coordinate 39,327,134 of CM051349.1, read as the reverse complement.
AAATATTTTTAAAATGATATTTTTCAGACTAAGATTCCTAGTATGAGAAATGTCATTTTTTTAAAAAATTCAAAACTCTACAATCTTTAAAAATATAAAAAAAAAAACTGTAATTTTTAAAAATATCCATTCTTGAAATGCCATTTTTGGAAAACCCCTTTTTATTATTTTTTTTTTTACGTAATACCAATATAATAAGGGTTGGTTGACTTATTTATTTATAAAAATCAATAACATCCACATCTATATTAAATATGATATAAACGGATCAATAAAATACAAGTAGGAGCTCTTTAGAGTGGAGAGACTGAGATTTATTTATCCTTTCTATTTTATCAAACATTATCTAAATGTGTAATAAGATTTATTTTTTCTATTTTATTAATATAATAGTGAATAATATATATTGATACAACTAATAAATACATTTGATTCAATTGAGATATGACGGGAGAAAATTAGGAAGTAAATATTTATTGAGGATAATATAAATCGATTAAATTTTTCTTAACCTAATAGTTTAAGTGTTTAGGACTAATGGTGATTTAACATGTCATCAGAGTAGGTGGTCTTGAGTTGAAACACGCGCATCGATATTTCTTTCATATTTATTTATGGTTCATATGATTCGGTCTCGTGCAAATATTTGTCCCACCCGAGATTAAAAACATCTACTTAATACCCCTCTCTCCTCCCCTTCCCTCAGTTTTCTATCACACATGGAACTTGAATTACCTTCTTCTTCTTGCCTTCATACCATCTTTTATGTCACCATTTTCTTCGTCACCCTTTCCTCCATCATCTTCTTCTCCCTCTATTTCCTCAATCCCAATGTCTTTTGTAATTGCAAAACTTGCCAAACCTATCTCTCATCAAATTGGTCCAAAAATTTCACCAATCTTTGTGATTGGTACACTCATCTTCTCAAAAACTCTCCCACCAAAACCATCCATATCCATGTTCTTAACAACATCATCACAGCAAACCCACAAAACGTGGAATATATGCTTAAAACAAGATTTGAAAATTACCCAAAAGGAAAACCTTTCTCTATTATTCTCAGTGATTTATTGGGTCGTGGCATTTTCAATGTTGATGGTGATTTGTGGAGGTTTCAAAGAAAAATGGCAAGTTTGGAGCTTAATTTGTACTCTATGAAAGCTCATGTTTTTGAGATTGTTAATTGTGAAATTGAACATAGGCTTTTGCCTTTGTTGAGATCTGTGGCTGAAAAAGAAAATGGGGTTTTGGATTTGCAAGATGTGTTTAGAAGATTTAGTTTTGATAGTATTTGTAGATTCTCTTTTGGATTGGACCCCATGTGTTTGGAATTAGATCTTCCTATGTCGGAATTTGCCGTCGCCTTCGATTTGGCCTCGAAACTTTCGGCTGAGAGAGCTATGGCAGTTTCGAAGCTGGTGTGGATGATGAAACGCTGGTTGAATATTGGTACAATTTCACTTCCTTTTATTCTTATAATTATTTAGTTTATTTATTTATCTTTGTTATTTATTGTTGTGTTAATTTTCAGGTTCTGAGAGGAGGTTGAAGGAATCCATTAATTTGATTAACATTTTAGCAAAAGAAATGATAAGGCAAAAAAAGAAAATGGGATATTCCAATCACAAAGATCTTCTGTCAAGATTCATGAGAACAGTAACTGATGAAACCTACTTGAGAGACATAGTAATAAGCTTCATTTTAGCCGGTCGCGACACGGTGGCCGCCGCCTTAACGAGCTTCTTCTGGCTGCTTATAAAACACCCACAAGTTGAGGCAGCAATTTGGGATGAAGCCAAACAACTCACAAACCACGAACCCACAAGCTTAGAGGAAATGGGAAATCTTCATTATTTACAAGCAGCAATCTATGAGAGTATGAGACTATTTCCTCCCATACAATTCGACTCAAAGTTTTGCCGAAACGACGACGTTTTGCCGGACGGAACTTTCGTTGGGAAAGGAACTAGGGTTACTTTCCATCCTTATGCAATGGGTCGGATGGAAGAGATATGGGATTTAGATTGTTTAGAATTCAAGCCGGAAAGATGGTTGAAAGATGGGATTTTCTTTCCTGAGAGTCCCTTCAAATATCCTATTTTTCAAGGTGGGCTTAGGGTTTGTTTGGGCAAAGATATAGCTTTGATGGAGGTTAAATGTGTTGCTCTTTCATTGATCCGACGGTTTCAAATGAGGCTAGCGACATCGACACCGCCGTCATCTCAAACGCCACCACGCTTCTCTCCCGGTCTCACCGCAACCTTCAGCGGTGGACTTAGGGTTTTGGTGCAAGAAAAGGAGATTCCATAGTCCTCAATAGGGAGTTTTTAAAAAATGGCATTTTAAGAATATTAAAAATAGTAAAATTTTGAATTTTTTTAAAAATGACATTTCTCTCAGATTTAATAGATCTCTTAAAAATGTTATATTTTAAAAAAAAAATTATAACTTTTATTATTTTTAAAATTACGTACTCAAATAAAAATATCTATTTAAATTTCCTTAACTTAAGAGTATATTTTTGCTGGTTTAGATGAAGCTATAAAATGTTAATGTTTGTTCAAACATACAACTCTTCTTTTCATTTGGTTTAGTATTCTAATTTTAGAGTAAAAAAAATTCTCACACTTATTTAGTAAAGGACAAAATTTGGTTTGGTGAGGCCATGCAATCAATTAAAAATGGGTTCACATGCTCAAAAATCAATAGAAATCATATCTTTTTTTTTCCTATTATTTTATGACTTCTTTTCACCCCTTGTTTCACGGGATAATTAAGTAGGTATAATTTTATTTTATTTTTTGAAAAAATTAAGTAGGTATAATTGTTGGTTAAGTTTTCCCTTTATTTATTTTATGTGCGTTTAGATTGAATTTGTTACGACTTCATGGATATATATACTAAAGGGAAATTTTATTGTGTAGCATAACATTCTTCAATATTTGTAGATATAGTATTTTTAAGGAAAAAAATTGTAAATATAAAATGTTTTTAAAAAATCATCACTTAATATAAATCAGTAAAATAAATAATTGCGTGTAAGGTGAATTAATAAGGGGAAAACTGGGTATATAGCCCAAATTTAAAAAAGCTAAAGCATAATGGCCCAAAAGAAAAAAATAAAACAAAATGGCCCCGTGAATTTTCAAATAAAAATGAAAATACAATGAAGCCCTTAGTTGAGATATGGAAAGAGAATACGAGGGGAATTGAAATGGACTGAAAAGGAAGGAGTAAAAAGAGAAGAAAATCTGGGATGATTTTTTGGGAGATAGAAATCTACAATTGATTGCAAATCTCCAAAAAGAAAAAAAAAACTAAGACGCATAAAAAAAAAGAGCTTTAAAGAGAAGGAGATCTCAGAATTTCAGAGACAAAAAACTCAAAAATTGAAGAAGACGAAGATGAAGGTATAAGGAAGAGTAAAGTAAGTAATAATACTAAATATTGTATTGTATATTAGATTCAAAAATAAAAAAGTACAATATAGTAAAATTTCTCTTAAAAAGTAAGTAATAATAGTAAACACTATATTGTACGTTGTAAACAAAGAATAAAATAGTACAAATATAGTGAAATTTTCTCTTAAAAAGTAAGTAATAATAATAAACACTATACTGTACGTTATAAACATAGAATAAAACAGTATAATTTAGTAAATTTTCCCTTTAAAAAAATAAGTAATAATAATAAACACTATACTGTACAGTGAACGCTTGAAAAAAAGAAGAAGAAGAATCATATTCATGTACAATATTATAAATAAAACTTGAAATGTACAGCGAACCCAGAATAAAAAAAAACATAAAAAAAAAAAAGAAAAAGAAAAACAATGAGAGGAAGAAGAAAGAACCTTCGAACTTGGCTATCGAAAAAATGTAGATCTAAGGAATCGTAATTAAAAAAATCACCACAAACCCTAACTCAACAATGAACAAGAAAAATAAAAAAAAAAATCATCAAAAGAAGAAGACAAAGTTTTCTTGGAAGAATCCCAAGAACTAAAAAACTTTAACACATCAACGAAGCTTGAATCCATAAGAAAAAATAGACGAAAATGAAACGAGAGGGTGAATGAATCTTGACAGACAAATGAATGAAAATAAAAATGAAAGCAAACCCTAACAAAACAAAAGAATGAAACAAAAAACTAAAAAACAAATTAGAAACATGGAAACAGAATGCAGGATCCCACGATTTGTGGAAAATTTTAAAAAAAAAACAATAAAAAGATATTAAATTACGAAAGATTTGAGAGAGAATCGGATTTTAAATATGGAACATTGAAATAAATGCGTACGAAAATTTACTAATTGAAAAGAAATAAAAAAAAACGGGTGCAATGAGGGATAAAACATATATATTAAAAAAAACTGGTACTCAAAAAAGGCTATAAAAACATAAGAAATTTTAAAGGCTATAAAAACATGGGGTATAACCATTTTGAGCTATATAATGGATTATCTCATCAATAAATTTGAACTTTATGCTACTTGCAGATAAGGTTTTAGGTTTTTTTTGTTTAGAAATATTGAATCTGATTATGCTAACTTTTATATTCTTTATTTGTGTGAAAGTTTACTTTACCTATTCCTATATTTTATAAATAAATAAAATGTGGGGTGGGAGAGGTATCAAATCTAAAATAGATTTTTAAAGAAAAATACTTACTACACACTTAAATATAAAAGTTCCTATGTTTTATTTCTATTTGGATTATAAAAATTAGTGGGATAGTCCACATCTTTATAAAATAAAGTAATATATTAAATAAATAGACCAATAAAAATCAAAGGAAGTAGGAGCACCTTCTAGTATACATCGGTGTGTAGATAAGTATTATTCTTTTTTAAAGCAATTAGTCTTTACTAGTTTAGAAATATTACTTGTCTTTTAACTAGTGAAGGAGGGAACTGGAATTTCTCCTTACTTTCATATATCATATATGCATGGCTCTGGTGCGAGACTAATTAGTGTAAAGAATGAATAGAAAGAATGGAAATGAGAATTGGAGTGAGGAATGCTTTGGGTAAAATTATTGAATATGACCGTCATACTGTGTCCTTTCCACTATAACCAATGGATTCATTTTATGTAATTGTCTTTCTTTAATTATCTTATTAAAACTACACATAATATGATAAAAAAAATGGGGAACTATAATATTGTTGCAACTACATTCAATAATTTCTCATGATTTAGGCAAATGGCGGAAAAAAAACTAGAGAATATAGAGAGAGAAAATAAAATTATAAAGAAGGAAAATAGGAGAAGATGTGTTTATTTAAAAATAAATAAATAAATAAAAATGAGAAAAGGTTCTTTTAATGATTTTTTCTTTTATTCCTTTTAGGCCTAATTTTCTTGATTAGTAAGTAAAATTGTTGACATGGTCTTATATTATAAGATTACCATTAATTTAATTGATTTTTGATGAGTTTTACTTTAATTAGTTTTTCTCTTATCGTGTAGGTATGAAAGCATATTTGCAAAATAAGGGACAAAAGAAACAATTTGGCAAAAATCACTTCAAGCGAGCCATCGCTTAAATTCAAGCGACCCATCACTTGACTATTTAGAAGAGTGCCAAAAATTAGCCTAGAGACTCATCGCTTGCAAATCAGCAAGGCGTCGCTCGTCCGTTTTAATGAAGGCTTTGCGAAATCCAAGCGAGCCCTCGATTGTAATCAAGAGAGGTGTCACTCGAGCATAATTCCACCCACCGACTTTTGATTCCTATTTAAAGGGGCTGAAGCTTATTTTTCATATACATACTTGGTGACAGCCACCTTCTAGAGCAGTTTTTGGAGTTTTTTAGCGGTTTTCGAGAGAGTTGACTTTATGTTTTCCAGATTATTTATTTTGTTCAATTCTATTTTTATGGATAACTAAATTTCTTATTCTTAGAGGATTGATATAGCTACTTTATTTTTATGGTTTAATTATTTAGTTTTAATTTTGAAGACAATTTTATGATTCTATTTATGTTATCATGTTCTTAATGATTTTAATTTACTAGCCATAAATTAATTGATTTTAATTATGAAATCTAACACTCGGGAGAGTTGGTTTTAGGATAGATCTTGGGAACATAACTAAAGGTAGATTAGAGTTCGGAAACTTAATCTTAATTTAGAAATCTAAAAAGAACTTATATGATTCATACACTTCTAATTACTGAAATTGAATAGGGATATTGGTTTCTTAATTAATTGTAATTCTTGATTTGACGCTCGGAAGAGTTAATTAGAAATTTTAATGTTCTTGACTTATAGAATATGAGAAATTGTTGTTCTTAACTAAACGAATATTATTTCCATAAATTAAAGTAGTGAAATCATTCCTCTAGAATCTTTTTCCATTGATTTAATTCAACCTGTTTGCATTTAGTTTTATTTATTCTTATTAGTTTATGATTATTAGCTTAGTTAACACTCATTATTTTACGATTTCTAAATAAAATTGAGTTAGTCATGTTTTAGTACTTATGTAGACTTAATTCTTTTTTCCAGAAGACGACAACTCTTTATTCTTATCTCACTATATTAAAACTTGACTCCATACGCTTGCGGGTAATTGATAATTTAAATAAAATAAGGAAAGTGATGTATAAAGAATAAAACTCAATTATTGCTAACCCTCTTTTAGAGACAAAATAATTAAAATATTTCCTTCTCTACTAAAACCCAAATATCATAATTTCCATATTGAAATTAATAAGAATAAATAAACTTTTTAATAAAATATTATATTATTTGGGACTAAATATATAATTACTAATTAATAAATAATATATATTAAAGAAAAAGAAAAACCCATTGCAAAAAATAAATAAATAATAATACTTAAAAAATAAATAAAAACTAATTAAATGATATGTAATACTCATATGTGAATAACAATCATTAATACTAAATGTGAAAACTAGTTTCATAAAATGATTTTTACTAATAAAGTCATCTTCCAAACATAACAATTTTAAAACAATTCGTTTTACAAAAAGAAAGGCATTTAGGCACAACTCACAAAACAAATGAGTTTTGCCCACAAACTTAAGGCATTAAAATAAATAGTGACATAATAATAATAAATATTAAAGAAATTTTTAAATAAATAAAAATAAAAGAGGTTGAGCGAGACCCAAAATTTGGATATACTAATATGTAATTTTTAATTGAAATAAATTTTATAAATCACTACATTATACATAAATAAATAAAATACTGATTGGTTGTTGGATTAACACGACCCATAAAAAGTTATTTACAAATAAATAATTAAAATAGACTTATTATAGTTATTTTAAAAAAGAAACTTCATACTTTATCATAGTAACTTTTGAGGGAAAAAAATCCTTTTATAAAACTATTTTCCACCTTAATAAATAACAAAAACAAACATAAAAACGTTGAGTTTGAATGTACATATTATAAAAAAAATTTAAAAAAAAGTTTGAAAAATGAGTATATTAACGTTACGTAGGTATATGATCTCTCAATTATAGGCTATCAATAGGAATATCAATTAGGGTTAAATGCACCAATAACCCCTGTACTTTCAATCTTTTTCAATTTATACCCATGCATTATCAATTTAGTTTTTTTCACCCCTACACTTTATATTGTCCAATTTCTGTCAAAAACATCATCCAATCTAACAGACTTTCTTTTTTTAATATATTTTATATCCAAGGGTATGTGAAAAGATATTTTTGCCCCTAATTTCTACCAACTTCTCCTTCTCCACGCTTCAATTGCTGAAGAGGCAGATTTCGTTTGTTAAACCTTCTTCCTTTTTCGTCAATTACTTATTCAAAGTCCTCAATCTAACACTTTCATCCTCTAAAAAGGTTTCCCTCACCTTCTTCTTCTCACGATACTTAGGCATCAGTAATCAAGACAAATGAGTTTGTTAAAACTCATAACAAAGAATTTTAAGGATCCGTAATCATGATAAATGGGTGTCCTCGCCTTATTCTTCTTCTCCTCATGATAAGAGCTAAATGTTGAGATATATTATTAAATTTACCTTGAACCATTGGATTAAGTTTTTGGTTCAATTGGTGATTTAACATATTTAATATGGTATCAGAGCAGGAGGTCCTGAGATCAAACCTCCATTATGTCATTTGCTCTAATTTCCTCCCATTTAAATATTCCACATGTTTGGGTCTTGTGCAAATATCCAAGCCCACATGTGAGGGGGAGTGTTGAGATATATGATTAAATTTACCTTGAACCATTGGCTTAAGCTTTTGGTTCAAATTGTTAAAATCTTCTTTTTCTTCCATTTCTTTCTGTTTTATTCCTAGAACTCTAAACCTTCAAGCCCATGTTTTGGCTAAGAAGGGTTGTTCTTTTTGTCCTTGATCTTTGTCCTCTATCTTGAGGTTTATCTATGAAAAAAAAAAAAATATTTATATATATATATATAGGCAGTTTAGTTCGATTTTTGTAGTTTTTTGAAATTATAAACCATGAACCAAACTGAAAATAATCAGTTTCTAAAATTATGAACCGAAAAAAACTAATACTATTATAAAACCGGATCAAACCATCCGGTTTACTTTGCTTCGATCCGGTTTTTCAATTTGTATGCACACCCTTAGATATGATGACAAAAAAATCATATTAAAAATTAAGTATTTTGATAATAATTGACCATCCTAATTGATAGTCTATAATTGACAGATCATATATATACATTAAGTTAACAGATACAGAGTACTTCGACTCATGAACTCAACATCGTTAACATATACATTAACGGAAGAGCTCTTTCTAATCGTGAGTACCCAAGTAATTTATTTTTATCACAATAATTCGGTAATAATTGAATATATTGATCTCATTAGTCATAACTTTTTTTGCTTAATTACATATTATTTATTGATAACTGAAAATCCAGAATCCAAGCCACTAGACTCTCTCAAAATTTTCTCTCTTTTCTTTCTTTATAAAATAAAACTAAAATATTTTCTCACACAAATCTTTAGAAGAAAAGAAGAAGAAGATAGAGAAATGAAGGTGCAAGAGAATCTGCTTCTATTTGTCTTGTTTCTGTATTTGGTGGCCACATTAGTACTAATCCACGGCTCAGATCATCATGAAAGAAAGGTAATCTAAAAAAAGATATATTTTTAGCTTTTGATCTATGACTCCTTCTTAATAAATGCTTGATTTTATTTTCATTTCTTGTGAATTTGATCAGCCCTACATTGTTTACATGGGAGACTTGCCGGCTGGATCTCGATCGTCGATGGCGGTCGCGGATGATCACCATAACTTGCTTCTGGATGCCATTGGAGAGTAATTAACTACCATCTTCTTCTTTTGTTTTTTTAATTTATAATTATAATTTTCATAGGAGGTTTAAGAGAAGAGTTTCTATCTAATGTAATCTCTTAAAAAAAATACAACTATATTGAGGGTTTTGGTGAGATTTTCTCTCATTTCCTTACAAGTGTTAGATGACTTGCATAAGATAGGGAATGGTTTTTTTTTTTCAGTTACAAAAATGAATATTTCAAAACCAATATTGGAATATATTTTATGAGGTAAAAACAATAGAGAAATTTCGACATTTTTTCCATGAGTAAATTTCAAAATCAGTAAAATATTTTTAAAATGACATTTCTCAAACGTCTTGAGATTAGTGGATATTTTCCAAAAATTTCTTATTTTTAAAAATATCAATTTTTAAAATGTATTTTTAAATAGAAAAAAGCTGGAGAAGATTATATTTTTTGTTTTCATAGGAAACTTAGGCAAGCATGAAACATAACTCATACATACCTTAAAAAAATGACGATTATTAAAAACGATTGGTTTGACGCACGGACGGACCTATACAAGGACCAGAGGGGGCACGTGCCCCCCCTCAACCAACCATATATTTCTGCTAAATTTTCATTTATAGGACAAGGTTTGAAGTCAATGGCCTAATAGGCTCTATACCCTACTATAAACATATTCATTTGTTTGTAATTATTTTATTTCAGGATTTCATAAAAATAAATTGATATTTTAAAGAGTTTAATATAAACTATCTACTAAGACTTTTATACCTCTAAATATATAATGTAATTTAATTAACACCTCTTACAAAAATTTGGGGTATAAATTATAAACTTACCATTTTTTAGTTTACTGTATTTGAAAATGAAAATCCATCATTATATTTGTAACAAAACATCAATTTTTTTCTTCAAAATGTATCTCAAATTGCATATTTCAAATCTGATTTTTATTTATTTATGTTATTTTGGTAAATTTATAAATGCTATATAAGTAATTATATATTTTTTTTTTTACTTGAGTAACTATCTCAATCTTGTATAATAATATCCTTTCGATATTCTTAAAATTACTTCAATAATTTCCTCCATTATCTAATATATTTAATTAAATCATTTTTTAATATGAAAAAGTTAATAATTTTTTATTTCAATATTTATCTAGAATATAATTTTAAATAAATTGAATATTTGAGTATAAACAATGTTGGAGTAATGAATTTAATTTTATAATTATTAATATGTGCCCCTCCTAAGTTTAATTTCTAGATCTGTCACTGGTTTGACGGATTTATCGACAGTGAAAAGACAGCAAGAGATTCGAAAATACACAGTTATGGAAAGAGCTTCAATGGGTTCGTCGCCAGACTCTTACCACATGAAGCAAACAAGCTTTCAAGTATGCTATTTATTTCCCTTCTCCATTTCATGCATATAATATAATATAATCCGACATGTCGTTTCTTTTGATTGTTGATTTGATTCATATATATGCAGATCAGGATAATGTCGTTTCAGTGTTTCAAAGCAGAAAGCATAAACTACAAACAACAAGATCTTGGGATTTTCTAGGATTGCATCAGGATTCTAAACGCAGCCCTAAAATTGAGAGTAATATCATTGTTGGCGTTTTAGATTCGGGTCAGTTTTTTTTTTTGCCCCATTAAAATTCATATTTGATCTTATCATAAATATGATAGATATAGATATGACATAGAGATGAGTAATGTTTTTTTTTTCTTTTTCTTTTCTTTTTTTTTTTTGCACAAAATAATTAATGATTGATACGAATAATTATTTTGATTTTAGTTATATATTTTTTAGCATTAAGTTTGTATAACTACTAACAATTACTTTGATTTGTTTTTCTATTTTCCATTATTTTTTAAATCTAGCCAAATTTCAAATAACAAAAACTAATTGTGAAAAACTTTTTTCTTTACTTTTAAAATTGGGTCAGTTACTGAATTATGTACGTATCTGCATATTAAATTATTGAAATGTTAAAAATTACCTTTTTAATAATTAATTGAAACAAAAAGTCAAAAACCAAAAAATCACTTAAAAATAAACAAAATATTTCTAAAAAATTACAAGATTGATATTTGTGTGATTTTTAAAATGTTACGGCTTTTTAGTAATTAGTATGTAGAGATATACTATTTAAGATTAGGATTTAACAACATTTACAAAAATCTTTGATAAAACAAAGAGATTGTTAATTAAAAAAATTAATTTTTTTTAAAAATAATTAAAATATATAAGTAACCAAAACAAGCATGTAACGATTTTTATGAAATATAAAAGATTAGATTTGGGCACCAATATAGGGTAATTTCAAATATGTTAGAAAATTTTATAATATTTATAAATTTGTTAAGAAAAAAAAATATTTATAAAAATGTTAGAATTTTAAAAATTCTTAGTATATCAGTCAATCACTATTAGTATATCAGTGAACTATTAGTATATCAATGATAGTTTATCTGTCGATCATTAATAATCTATCACTGATATACTATTATATATCACTAATATACTATTAGTTATTGACTGATTTACTAGACTTTTGAAATTTTAATATTTTTGTTAATATTTTTTTTCCTAACAAATTTATAAACATTTTACTCAATTATAACATTCATGTAAATTTCCCGATATAATAGTACAACCGTATAGTCATTAATTTAAAAATCCATCCTAAAGTGTGGGGTTTGATTCTTAATCACTAAAGAAAATTAAACATAGAATTTTATGGAACAAAATAAAAGAAAACGAGTAAAAGTTCAATAACCTAATTTTCAAAGATTTGATAATTGAATTTATGTTTGGGTTTGGAATTTCAGGGATTTGGATAGATGGTCCAAGTTTCAATGATGAAGGCTATGGACCACCTCCTTCTAAATGGAAAGGCAAATGTATCATTGGAGCCAACTTCACTGGCTGCAATAAGTATGTTTCTACTCATTACACAAACTTAGCAATCTCACATCGAAAAAATAAAAAAATAAATTACATAATATTTATAAAATGAATTGATTTTAAGATAGAACCTATAAATATTAAAACACGTCTTTTTCTTTAATTAATTCTATGAATCAGCAAAGTAATAGGAGCAACTTACTTCGATCTCGATCACTCATATCCAAATCCCGATAAAAGCGTCGCCGACACCGAAGGCCACGGTTCACACACCTCGTCCACTGTCGCCGGATCTCCGGTAACCGGGGCGAGTTTGTACGGAATAGCCAAAGGAACAGCTCGCGGCGGTGTTTCTTCAGCTAGAATAGCAGTTTACAAAGTATGTTGGAGTATATTCTGCGATGAAATGGATATTCTGGCAGGATTCGATGAAGCGATCGCCGACGGAGTGGATTTGATATCGATATCGATAGGATCGGCAGCTGAGATAGAATTCTTTAAGAATGGACAAGCGATCGGAGCTTTTCATGCAATGAAGAAAGGGATATTGACTTCAAGCTCAGCCGGAAATGATGGTCCTCGTTTGTCGTCGGTGCAAAATACGGCGCCGTGGATTCTTACCGTAGCTGCGACTTCCATTGATAGAAGATTTGTCACCACTTTCAAATTAGGCAACGGCAAGAAATTTACTGTAAGCCTTTTAGCCCTTCTCTTGTCAATATTTAGGTTAATTATAAATCTAGTATATATTTTAGGTCTGTTTCTATTTGGTTTTATGACTTTAAAAGTTTCAATTTAATCGATATGATTTAAAAATTTTAATTTAGTTTTTATAGTGTTATAAAAAAAACATGAAATGTCTAAATCATTATTAAAAAAAATAACATTTTTCTTATTTGATTTTTTGATTTTTTTTAATAAAACTATCTATTTTCTATGAATGTGGTAACCCGTGATTAGTAGATATGTTAGTATAGTGTTGACTAATGTGTAAATGAGATTTTATTACGTGTAAATATAACAACAACAACAACAACAACAAGGACGTTGAAGGTTCGAGTCTCCCCTCCCCCTATTTAACTAATTTGAAACTTTTAGAACATAAGGACAAAATTAACACAACTCCATATCATAAGGACGAAATTGAAACTTTTTAAATCATATGAACTAAATTGAAATAGAGTCCAATCCAACACAACTATCATATATTTTGAAATGTTTTCGAAATCATCTTATTTAGGGTTATATTGGTATGTAGCCCTAAGAGGGCGATTTTAAAGCAAAAATGCCCCTTGAAAAAAAAAAAAAAAACAAAATAGCCTATTGGAAGGGTAAGATACCCAAAAGACCCTTACCAAAATTAAGGAAAAAATAAAAAAGAAAGAGAATAAGATTTGAAGTGCTTAAATCAAGGAAACATTAAATATGAAAAAACCATATAAAAAAATAAGAGAGAAAATTATAAATTAAAAAAAATCAAAACTAAACAAAAAAAAAATCTAACTTTTTAAAACTGATAACTATTTTTTTCAGCGAATGTTCAAAAAAATCTTTCGATGTACATTATATATAGTGATATTGTACGCACATCTAATATTATATTGTACAATATAATATAATATAATATATTTATATACAAAACGAAAAAGATGTAATAAAGTAATATAATATATTGTACATAATATTATATATTTATGTACAGTACACGAAAAGAGGTAAGACATGGTTAGATGAATGAAAAAGATGAAAATGTACAGTATACGATTCGATATTGTACTATACCAATCTGGGTTTCTAAAAAGATTGTTCTTCGATGGATAATGAGTTTCGCATCATGACCTCTGTTTGAGATCCGATGGCGCCCATGCTTTTTGTTTCTGCTTTCGTTTCTATTCCAGATCCGCCATCAGATAACGATTTCAAATTTTAGATGTCGGAGAGTGGAAAGCAAACGACCATGAAGGAATATGAAGAAAACTAAAAATAAATAAAAAAAACAACAAACAAGACGATCTTTTGTCTCACGCCATAGAATTTGATGAAGAGAAGAAAAGAGAAGAGAGAGATGAGGAAGAAAAGAATCGCATCTAGAGTTATATTGGATTATCCTATTTTTAATGGGGAATAGAATATGAGTCTACATATCAGAGTTATATTGTTGTAAGATTGTAGGTTCGAACTTTTCCACTTATATAGTATTTGGAAAAAATGTTGGTTTTTTATTTACTCAAAACAGATTTTAATATCTTTCAATGTGAATTTAAAATATATTCAAAACTTAAATTTAAAAATGCTGAAAATTATCAATATATTCGTAGGGACTTTCCGTCAATACTTTCTCAGCAAAGGAAAAAATGCAGCCTCTTACAAGTGGGGCTAAGGCGTCCAATGTTACCTCACCCTACTTCCAAGGAAACGCCAGGTATGGATTTTCTTCTCAAATAATTCGGCCAAAATCATTTTTTTAATATCTGAATATTTCACAAATAATTTTATATTTTAGATTCATGATTATAAAAACAAAAACAAAAAGACATATGTATATACTATTAATAAACTTATAACTTTGTAGAGTTGTTAAAAATGACCCAAGAAATTTAATTTGATGAATTATTTCATTAAATTTTGAAATTAGACTCATGAAAATCACCATAGAGATAAACAATACATCTCTAATATCAACCGGGCAGAAAATGTAAAATCGGAGAACTCTTAATCCCGATCCCCATGAGGGTTTTGAGATCTGGGTCAACGATGAGGACAGGAGTCTTCAAGGATAGGACCCCATAGAAATTTTATTATAATAATTAGTAAATTGATAATTTAAAGTGAATGATTTGTCAAATTAATATTTTTATCCAAATTTAACACTTCATAAATTTCAGGGAGTCAATTACTCAAATTGAAAGTTTAAGAATGTCAGCGTTACAACTTTAATAGTTTAGTGGTGGTCCCAGATTGTTATTTCTACTTTTCATTCATGATGATTAAAAGTTTGATCGAATTCGAGATTGTAAATAAATAAATAAAATCAATGAAGTTAATGAATTTGAGAATGGATTGACAGTGCTTGTGATTATGATGCTCTAAGCGAAAGCAAAGTGAAGGGAAAGATTGTGTATTGCTTGAGAAGTAACACAGATATCCCCATCCAAAGCTTAGGTGGGATTGGAGTGATTGAAGTTCTTGAAGAGAGGCGTGATTATTCTTCCTTAATGATTGTTCCTGGTGTTGCCATCAATCCCTTATTTGCTCATTCCATTGATCGTTATATCAATTCCACCAAGTATGTTACTATTTTCTTTCTCATTCTTCATATATTTGTTTCATAAGACTTTTGGTAAACGGGGAGTTTCGATTGCGGGTTTGAGAAGTTTGAGTTTGGTGTAATATGTTTATGATGAAAAGTGAAATGATGTACTAATAATAACTCTAACTCACATACGGTGAAAACCCATGAAATAAACCCTCAATCCCGACGCAAATATGTTCATATTTTAATTTTCAATAAACAAACTTTGGATAACTAAACAGAGTTGATTAACTTTCTAAATGTGGATTGAATTGCACACAGGAATCCAAAAGCTGTGATAAATAAAAGTAAGACTATCAAAATTGCTGCTCCTTTTGTAGCTTCTTTCTCATCTAGAGGACCTCAATTAATGAGCCCCAACATCCTCAAGGTAAAACAAATTTCCCTCTCCATTTCTCTCTATTTTCTATCTCTTTACAAGAAGACTAAGTTTCTATGGATAGCCTGATATTGCTGCTCCAGGGATAGACATCTTAGCTGCTTTTACAAAATTGTCAAGTGTATCTGGTTATACAACAGACAGTAGATACACTTCATTCAGTGTAATGTCAGGCACATCCATGGCTTGTCCTCATGCCACCGCAGCTGCTGCCTACGTCAAGTCGTTCCACCCCGACTGGTCTCCGGCTGCTGTTAAGTCTGCTCTCATGACCACAGGTGAGTTGAGTACATTCCCTCGAGGAAGTCCCAAAGCTGATGTTCAAACCAGTTGATTGATTATAGTTTCTTGATACTTTTCTAGCGACTCCGATGAAGATCAAATTCAAGGACGCCGAGCTTGGCTCGGGAGCAGGACAAATAAACCCAACCAGAGCAGTGCATCCCGGCCTTGTTTACGATATTTCGTTGGACTCCTACATCTCTTTCCTTTGCAAAGAAGGCTACAACAGCACAACAATTGGCCTACTTGATGGTAGCAAGAAGTATAACTGCTCTAGTTTCAAGCCTGCGCAAGGCACAGACGGGCTCAACTATCCGACAATGCACAAACAGCTCACTACGGCTAGTTCAGCTATTAATGCGGTTTTCTACCGGACAGTGACTCATGTCGGGTACGGTACATCGGTGTACAAGGCAAATATAACATCCCCAGAGGGCCTCTCGGTTAAAGTTTTTCCAGACACTTTAAAGTTTGTTAAGTTACATGGAAAGAGGACATTTAAAGTAGTGGTGAAGGGCAATCCTATGCCAAATGGAATAAAGATTCTATCAGCTTTACTCGAGTGGAACGACTCTAGACACATAGTTAGAAGCAACATCCTGATCTATAGGCAATTAAAGTGAGCTTTTATTTGGTCTTTGCTACATTTCAGGCTTACTGATCATTTTAGAAGTAATGTAGCATTTGTTTTTGGTTCTATTTTCTGATTTTCCCTGTAAATAGTAATCGATGGATTCGTTCATCTCTTCATTTCGTTTTGTCTAAAAGAAGTGCTTTCTAGTGAAAAAGCATAATTTTGTTTAGCTGGATGCAGAAGATAATCTCTAGTCTTCCCGCTAAGATGACAAGCAAAAGTTAATTACAATATTTTAAGCTAAAATGAAAGATCAAGAACTGTTTATATACCTCACTGATTTCATTAGCATAATCTTGCTACACAAATCATGAAATGTACTAGGTAAACACCAATCTTGGAAAATCATACAGTAAAGAATCTATATCTTTGCATAAGCAAAGATTTCAGCATGTTTTTGTATTTACTACAGCTCAGGATATGGTATACTAAAAAGGTTGGAGAAGTGTTACAATCTCGATACGGTTTAGAAAACGTTGCCCACAAGAAAAGAGCCGGGGGCGACAGATAGCTATATAATATGTATAGTATATGATATATCAAACATTAAGCAAACAAAATAGGGTAATGTTACTTGTCAGAAGAATGATCGCCGTTGCAGAATTCAGATGTGCAACATAGTTCAGGTGACACAAGATTTGTACATTGTGTTAGTAGTGTTGGCTGATTTTTCGGAGATAGGTTAACAAACTCTAAGGCTTGGACTCTTAGTTCCACAGGATAGTCAGCAACACAACCAATTCTCGGACCAGCTCCCGTTGTCCACTTAAGTGAGAGTTGATGCCCCAATTGATATGATTCCGCTGTTTTCTTCGAATTTATCCGCTGCAATATGGCAGTCTTGGGGACCTCTGCTCTTGGGCTCGGCAGACCTCCGGATAATGTCCTCTGATATTCTGTTTTGGTTTCAGCTAATTTTGATGATGTTATGTCATTCTCATCCCTCTCCTCAAGGAATTGAGCTTTAGGAGAATCTTCAAAGTTGGCTCCCCCTTCATGGGATTCAGAATTTTCATTACTGGCCTTGTAAATCTGATAACAGAATGGCAAAATATGATGAGTTCAAACACTACATTTATATGAATAAATCAGCATAATGATATCTTATGTGAGGAAAGAGAAATACCTGGACCTCATTGAGATTTACCCCATTTTCATGAAGGAATGATAAAAAACTGAAAAGACGAACATCTGTTGGCTTGTAATGTCCACTGTATGCCGATATAGTCTAAAAATGACAAAGCCATTCAAAATCAGCTCATTGTTTCAAACCTTCAAATCGATATTCTAAAAAGTGCTCGATCATAAGAACGCATCCATGTGTCTAGAAAACATGAGTACTATGAAAAAATCAAATATAAATAAGAAGCTTACTCTTTAGAGGGAAAACAGAAGGAACAAGAATGTTTCAAACAAAAAGCAATAAACAACCTTAAGAACTCCATTCTCTGCTGCCAGCCTTCCAGCAGCTAATGTTGCTCCCCCAGCCAAGAAGCTAGAATGATGGAATTCTCCTTTTTTCTTCTGTAAGAGTTTGACATGCATTACTTCCTCTGACATAATGCTTGAAAACAATACTAGAACCCGAAAATGTGTTAAAATTCTCACCTTCCCGGCGTAGAGTTTCTTAGCAGTGCTCATGACAAATATCCACTTTGTTCCTTGAGATTCTTCAGTCGTATCCAACAAATTTCCAGATTGTTTGTGGATAATTTTGCCCTCGAGAATGATATATTCATAATCTTCCCTCTCTTGCTGTATTCAACGAATCAAAATTAGAAAGTCCAGGAGAGAAACATGTTAGAACAGCATAAAACAACCATTAAAATTGTAACTTGACAATTGTTTAAAAAAAGCAGATATATTGTGTCATTCCTTTTCTCAATGGGAAGAAATTATCTCAATTTTAATCTAATTGTGATGGAACGAGACCACTTACAGGTCCGAGATACACAATACATTGCTGCCTAAGTTTCGATCTCGGGCACTCCTTTAGTTCGAAATCCTTTCCATCTCCTACATCCAGCCTGCAGAGTATAATAAGATAACAATACAATATGTCACGCTTAATTACCTATCAATCTATGCATATATATATTGAACAGAACAAGCAAATTTAATGTATAAACGTAATCAAGCGAGCAAATATAAGGAATTGGTTTATAAGAGGAAGAAAAACTAATACTTGAACATTGATCTAACATCGCAAAAGTAAATGTATCGGCATAAGAAATGGTATATAGTAACGGTATGATCGAGTAACGTATTTAACTTTCTACTGAAAAATAAACCAAACTAAGAATTTAAAGTGGCAACTATAAACAAAGTTTCTGAAGACAGTGTCCATAAAAAGGAAAAGTTCAGTCTAAAGCATCCAAATCAAATGTTTCCTCACCAATAAAAAAAAGGCTGGCCAGCATCTCCTTTACACCACTCTTCATAGTACAAATTCAAGTTATGTCCATATCGATGCCGCGGATCAATCTGCAAATCAAAATCATAAACAAGTAAACAACCATTTATCAGAGGAGACTAAAATTTGAAATCACTAAGTAACTAAACTGCATTAGAGAAATTAATTACAGCTTCAATCCAATGCTGAAAAGCTAACTTTTGTGCTTTTCCATCTTTAGACAATCCCTTTCCAACCTATAAAAACAAAAAACAGAGAAAAAAAAGTTCAAATTTTTACAAAGAGAAACAATCACCAAAACAAACCCATAAAAAATAATTTAATTTTTAGCCAAACCTTGGAAGCATTCAAGGTGATTCTGCTCCATCGAGAAGCTGCAGTTTCAGGTTTGGAGAAATTGAAGAAAGAAACCGTACTGTGATTTAGTCTTGCAAAGTCTATAGCTCGCCACCTTTTACATGTTTCAGATCAATTAATTTCAAATTTTACAAAAATATATATATATATATCCATGACACAATTTTTACTAGTAATTTCAAAAATAACAAATGTTTTAAAAAATGACATATTCAACCGATCTTAATATGAGATTAGACCGATTCTCAGCCAGAAATAGATTAGTAAAAATGTCATTTTTGAAATATTTTAAAACTCTGTTTTTTTGGGATTTTTTTTTTGAAAATATCAATTCAAATCCCAAAAAAATATCGAGAATATATTAATTTTTAACATGATTGGTTCTCGTGTAAATATAAAGATCACATAATCATTAAACATTCTTTTAACTCAATAACTTAATGATTTTGGGTCTAGAGATGATTTAACGAGATATCGAAAAAAGAGTAAAGAAAGTGATAAAAACTGACCATAATTCTTCAGCAACGACGGCGGAATCAGCCAATTTGCGGCGAGTACGATAACTTCTATAAACTTTCTGAAGTTGCAAAGCAGCATCACGCTCGGTCATTCCGACATCAGAAACAGGCATTTCGGTTTCAATTCCGGCAGGACTTGGAAAGGAGACAGTAGCAATGTGATGATTTAAAGAGTAAGAGACACGGTCAAATGTTGTTGAAAAGCTTTGAGTTTCGACCTCCATTGAAACTTTAAACACTGGTTTTTTTTTTTAAGGTTACCTGGATTTTCTGTATTGTCAGAAAGAAAAAAAACCAAATCTATTTCGAGAGGGAAAGAGTGTCTGATTTATATGTGGCTATGGCTATGGCTTCATCTCTATTATTTATATTTGGAATTTTTTACCTAACGTTTTTTTTTTTTTAATATTGTTTTTGATTTAGTACGATGATTATTTGTCTGTTTAGATCTTGTTTTGTAAAGTAATTTTTTGTTTTTATTTTCAATAACTGTTTATACAAATTTTGTTGGATTTTTTTTTTTTTATTTTAGGGGGAAATTTTTTGTTGATGATTAGGCCATGTTTGAGAAATCGGTTTATTAGCAAATTTTCAGTTTTTAATTTAAAAGTACTTTTGAGTTTCGACTGAGTGGTTTGAAATATTAAGATTATTGTTGGAAACAAAAAAAATATTAAGATTATTGACCACACTAGAATTATTGATTTTATAAAAAAAAATAACTTGAAGGGACAATTTTTATCAAAAAAAAATTATAATTTTACTAAATTATTGTGTTAAAAGGGAAAATGCTTTTAAAAGTTGTAAACAGCATTTTAGATTTTTGTATATTTTCAATATTTATTCATACTTTTGAAAGGAAGAAATAATTCAGAAAAAACCCACTTAAAAGATTAAAAACACAAATTAATTATTAACTAACTACTATAAATTATTACCATTTTATGTAATAATTATTGTTTTTTTTATACAAGATATAAGGAATGGCTTTGAACTCTTACCTTGATAAAAGGTATATAAATATCTTACACTAAACTGAAGATAAATTTAATTGGGTTCAATATTTATAAATATTGCATTTTCAAAAAGTATTTGTAAATATAGCAGATTTTTAAAAACCCTCATTCATGTGATCAGAGAAATCAGTGATAAACTTTTAAAATAATCAGTGAGGTAATCACTGATTCCTGTACAAAATATCAGTAAATGATTACTGTGAAGATATCACTGATTACTTGTGGCAATTTTGTAATATTTTAAGCGCGAATTTAATTTTTCTGCTATTTTTGTAAATATGTTTTTTTACTGCTATTTTTACAAATATTGGACCTATTTTTGCTATTTTCGTAAAAGCCCCTAAACTGAACCTCGGTCAACATAAAAATTATTGGTTTATAGAATTCAATTTTTTAGATACTTTATTAACAATAATTATAATAATCATTCATTAATATACTTAATAATTCGTTATATATAATTCGTTATATTAAAAATTATTTTATTTAGAAGGTTTTATTAGTAGATATTATAGAAGTTGGAGCGATGAGAAAGTATGGCCTTCCATTCCACTAGGAGTGTCTTGCAACCGACTTCCCTGATACGTTGACAATGACCATGTAAGGTTAACATTCGCTTTCATTCTTCAATCTATTTAACAAAACAATTAATTAGAGGTTACTAGATTCCTTTTATTATTTTAATTTATTAAGTCAAACTTTTTTTTAAAGTACCTTTTTAGTATCTAAGTTTTAAGGTTTGTATTTATTTAGTTTTTAAAATTTTAATTTATATCCATTTTGTTCTTGAATTTGGAGAAATAGGTTCATTTTATTCTTGAATTTTTTATTTGTGTCTATTTCATCCCGTGTTTTGAGAAATAAGGTTCATTTGAGAATTAGTTTTTCAACTATGAGTAAACAAATTTCTTTATATATGAATTAATAGTAAAGACTAAATTGACCAATTTCTAAAAATCAAAATAAAATAGACACAAATTGAAAACTGACCAAATTGACAAGTTTCAAAACTCATGGACCAAAAAATAGTTTACTTTTTTTTTATTAGAAAGTTGTTTATAATAATTTAAAAAAAAAAATCGACTTTACATAAATAACTATGTAAGTCTTTACTTTTTAATTATTATTTATTTTTTATTAAAAAAATTAACTAAAAGAATTCGAATTTATTGTAAAATTAAACATTCAACCAGATCTTTCAGAGATAGGCGTTCTTGTTGCTGAAATTTGCCGATTGGGTGCCTCTTTCCAAAGTTGTAGCTTTGTTTTCACTCCAAGGAATGCTAACAAAGTCGCAGATCGTCTTGCTCACTTGGCTATGGACAATTCCTCCTCGAGCAGCCGGTTTTCTCAATTCCCCTCTTGGCTGTTGAGCCTAGTTGCTAGGGATTTTATTTCTTTTGCTTCTTAATTTTGTTTCTTGCCCGCTTAGGGCTTTGCCAATAAAAAAAAAACACGAACTTTCCTCGAGATAGATTTTTTTTTTAATAATTAGTATATAGTTTCTCAAAGATGTGAATGAATATCCAAGGAAGGAAGGCAATAATTTAGGTGGAAAAAGAAAAGAAAAGCATGAGAATGGTTTTAATTTTGTGAATGATTGGAGTGGTCGTTAGCCGAGTATTAAGTGCACTCCCTCACTTGGCTGTCTCAAAAATATGGGCTGTTTGGACACTAGTATAGCCATGACTTTGTGTTAAACACAAAACCAACATAGCATTAGCATTAGCCTTTGGTTGAGAGAGAGAGAGAGATATTGCTATTCCCTATTCCCTATTCATCCACGACCTTAATTTATTTCTCAGATTGGTTTTTTACCAAATTAAATATCTCAATGTGAATCTCATTCTCCATTTTTTTAAGGTCGGCCATGGGAACTCTCTAGTGTTTTGTGCATTTATTCTATTTTAGTAAATTATGTATATTTTGATCGGATATCATATTTGTAAGTTTGATCAGTTTGAATTGTTCTTACTAATTTCAATATGTTTAATTCTTTACTATCTTAATCTTTGGAATAATATGCAATCTTTCTCAAATGGAAGATGAGGTGTAATTTTTTAGGAGAAATAAATCAAATAAAACTAATTTCACTATACCCTTATTTTTCATACATCTTGTTAAATTTGGTTATTATAATTAGTTGTAGTTTAGCTATTAATTTGGGTTTAATTAATAGGTGGATATTTTATTTGGTATTAATGTTTACAATTGTTTATATAAAGTGAGATAAGATAGTTAAGAGACAAAGTTCATTATCATCATGTGAGGGTGAGAAAGGGTGTAAAAATGGGTTCTTGGTGAGAGTTCTCATGGCTATGCGCATTGTATTCTTCTTTTGAGTTTTCTCCTTTGTAAACAAACATATCTAGTGGATTGGCTGGTCAATCCGGCAACTGGACGTACAATCCTTCGTGATCGGAACCAATATATTTCTCGGTGTTGTTCCCTCCCCGATTTGTGATTTCAGTAGCAAAGATTCACAACACATCTCTTCTTTCATATGGGCTTCAAAGAAAGTTATATGAATTATTGAAGGTGACCTAATTCTCGTGTAATTAATAATGAAATTCGTTTTTCACGCTTTACTTGCAAAAATCAGATTTAATACGTTCGATTAAAAGTTCATCGATAAAAGCACAGTTGCAATAATGATCGTGAAAGTTGTAACTGTCGGCATATTGTAAAATGAACAAAAACAAAACTTTAAAGATCAATGGGGAGGGGATCGACGCAAGGATTGATTAACGTGGGAAACTAATCGGTGAAAACCCATGAGGCCACGCCTAGAGAAAAATCCACTAGAAAAATTAATGTACATCCAACAAGAATTTAAAGCAAAACACAAAAGCACAAATGAAAAACTCCTTTTTTTCTTATCTTCGATTGCTCCTTGTTGATGACGATCTTCAACTCGGATTCTCCACAAGTTCCCCTTACGGATCTCGATCTAAGGAACTCCCTTCCTTTTCACGAACGAATCAAACCGAACTCCCTTCGGAATGTGTTAGCCTTCTCCCAAGACTTTTTGAATTTGTATATTTGAAAAATACTAAATAACAACTCTCTCAATAATATAGAAAACTCACAAGAGATTATGAATAAAGAGAGAGCAAAATAAACACTCTATAATATGCTTGTCAAATTGAGTGTGTAGGAGAGGTGGTTTCAAATGACTCATGCAACTTTCTTTTTATGGAGCAATGATTGAGAAACCAAAAACTTCTGTAATAAAGATTAATTGATATAATTACGAGATATGCTATTACTTGTAAGGAAATTAGCACACTGCCAAATAAGATCAAAAACATTGACAAACTAAACAAAACCAACCACAAAGATTTACCAAGAGAATTTTCAAAATTAAAAAGTATGGTCTGTAAGTTTTAGAGTGTGAATTGGCTAGATCCAAAATTATAGGGACCAACAAAATACCACCAAGACCTATTATAAAGTAATTAAGATTTACCAAAACAAAACCTTAATTTTGGATGCCCAAAATATAGAGATTTGATGAGGAACGATGCCGTGGAAACGAGGGTTCGTGGCCGCGGCGACGGTTCGGCAGAAAAGCTGCCAAAATTAGTTGATTCTATTTTGATATATTTTCCTTATTTATCTTATTTCCTTTGATAATTATCATATTCATTATGATAATTATCTTTGCCTATTTAGATTATATTTTCCTTAATTATCTAGGTTAGTTTTTCTATATAAACAATGTAATACGTTTAGGTTTTAACAAGAAGAAATTCACAATGTAGTCTTCCGGCTTTTACCGGTTTTCCTCTCTTCCCCTATTCTCTTCTTCTCTCTATTCTTTTTATTCCGCGTTACTTTAATTTTATCATGGTATCAGAGCGGGTTTATAGAATCCTTCTTTTAAAAAAAAAAAAAAAAATCATTCAGAAAGCGTTTTTCTTCTTCTCCCCCGCCTCGCTTACTTGTCTTAACCATATTCCTCCTCCTCTCTTTAATTTACGCCCATGGAGACCTTCTACCTTAGCCTATCATGGCGGTCCATTGATCAAAGGGAATTTGCATCTCTCAATCTTTTTCTATGGCCAATTCGACCGTGTTTTAAAAAAAAATGTGATCAGGACATTCCTGAAATCATTAAATAGCCATGGGAATTCAAATCTTCAGCCTCAAGTATTGAGCTTGTGGGGGGTATTGTTGAGCCATCAATTAATTGCGTCAGGGAGTAAGAAAAGTGGTGGTAGATTTGAATTAATTAAAGTGAAGGTGGTGAAACTCCATATTCATCATGGAGTGAAAGCAGACGTTGCTGAGGAATGTTCAATGCGCAACAATATTTGTGTAAAGAAAAAAATTGGGTTTCAGAACCATAACCGAATGATGACAAGAACTCATGAAGAGTTTCTTATGAAAACGTTTCAATATTTGAAACGATGAATGACGGCGTTTCTAGATTGGAAACGACCGTGGAGATGTTGCTTATGTCACATCAACTGAAAACCGACCATAGAAGGAACTCAAGGAGAGTCTTTTCGGTCAATGAAGAAAAAGATCATGGAAGAAACTCAAGAAGAGTCCATGATTATGAAGACGTTTCAATATTTGAAACGATGAATTACGGCGTTTCTAGATTGGATACGACCGTGTGGATGCTGCAGATATCGCAACAACCACGATGACCGCGATGATTGACGCTGACACAACGACAACCATTGCACCTGATGAATTATGGCGTTTCTCGATTAGAAACGACATTTTTTTTACAAGACCCTTCTTTTTCGATCATATTTCGCAAGTTGGGCATTTCGTAATCTACATGCTCCAACTTGAGGGAGGGTATAGAGATTTGATGAGGAACGATGCCGTGGAAACGAGGGTTCGTGGCCGCGGCGACGGTTCGGCAGAAAAGCTGCCAAAATTAGTTGATTCTATTTTGATATATTTTCCTTATTTATCTTATTTCCTTTGATAATTATCATATTCATTATGATAATTATCTTTGCCTATTTAGATTATATTTTCCTTAATTATCTAGGTTAGTTTTTCTATATAAACAATGTAATAGGTTTAGGTTTTAACAAGAAGAAATTCACAATGTAGTCTTCCGGCTTTTACCGGTTTTCCTCTCTTCCCCTATTCTCTTCTTCTCTCTATTCTTTTTATTCCGCGTTACTTTAATTTTATCACAAAAACAAAAATACAACAGGGAATAAAGAAGAGATTTGAAAAGGCAATATATCATGCCAACACATTTCCACGAAATCTATTTCTCACAAATAAATTACATAATAAAATCAATCACTAATTAAAAAAATTCATTTTAATAAAATGTGTTTTAGTCAAAATAAAATGTCAACACTCAAATTTCTAACATGAATAACTTTGAAAGAAAAGCCATGGTTAAAGCATAGAGTACTCTTATATTTGACATTTTCAAAAATAGGGTTTTTAGAATTTGCATTTTTAAAAATAGTAAGAGTTTTGAAACTTTTTAAAAATGATATTTCTCTGACTGAGCGAGATTGGTGGAATCTCAGTATGAAAAATATTTTTTTTAAATATTTCAAAATATTTATTATTTTTAAAATTACTCTTAAAATAGTGGTCAACATTGAAATGATATCATTTTTTGAAATAGAGGTAGCAACAAAATTTTAAAAAACGGAAAAAACAAAACTGGATTAAAATGGTCGAAACTTCCAAGATATGATATATTATACATTCAATAAATATTTTAGCTTATATTTTATGTTCAGAAAATCATCAAACTATTATATACTTTTCAAGTAAACCCTAAGTTTTGTAAAGTGCATATGGAGATTCTTTTAGACAAAACAACACATCAGACAAAACCTCCCAGATATTAAGGGACAAAAACAAACTATTATGTATAAAACAACAAATCAAATCCAATAAATAATAGGTCATAAGTTCATCCCAAAAAGACACACATGATATAAGGTAAACGATACATCGTAGTTTTAACTAAATGGTAAAGATATATATTTATTTTCATTCTCAAATGAGTGGTTCAATCTTGACCTCTTATATAGTGAGAACGGATCACCACTTTTTCTACTATTGTAATAAATAGTAGTATGATTTTTATTTTTATATTTATTGTTAAATATGATAAATCACCCACTATACTCAAAAGCTTAAGTCAATGGTTTAATATGTTAAATCACCCACTACACCGAAAAGCTTAAGCCAATGGGTAAAGGTAAATTTAATCATATCATATATATCTCAACACTCCCCCTCACATGTGGGTTTGGATAATTGCACAAGACCCAAACATGTGGAATTTAAATAGGGAGGAAATAAGAGCAAATGACATAAATGGAGATTTGATCCCAAACCTCCTGCTCTGATACCATATTAAATATGTTAAATCACCAAAAGCTTAAGTCAATGGTTCAAGGTAAATTTAATCATATATCTCAACACTCCCCCTCACATGTGGGCTTGGATATTTGCACAAGACCCAAACTTGTGGAATATTTAAATGGGGAGGAAATTAGAGCAAATAACACTACGAAGAGTCGAACTTGAGACTTCCTGCTCTGATACTATATTAAATATGTTAAATCACCTAATATACCCAAAAGCTTAAGCCAATAAGTAAAGGTAAATTTAATCATATCGTATATATCTCAACATTTATAAATATTGTAGTATAAAATTGAATGTAAATATCAAATAAGTTTTTTTCTCTATTAAAAAACAGATAAAAACAAAACTATTCGAGTTTATACCCCGAAGAGATTCAAAATATTAAATTAAACAAAAACACAAGACAAAATTGTACTTCTAGCAGTACTGGAAGGTCGTGTCGTGATCAGTTCTTTTAATAAGCCGATATAGTTTTATTTTAATATGAATTAAATTTGAGTTCAAAATCGAATTTGACAAAAAATCAGGGAGGAAGAAAATAGATTATTTAATTTTAATGAAATGATTTAGAAGTATTATAAAATCGTGAATGCTTATTATTGTAAGTAAATTCAATAATCGACTCAAAATCGGTTCCCATATTAACTTGAGGGTCCTATTCAAGAAGTGTAAATTTATTCTCTTGTATATAATATATGGTGAATTAAATACGTTAAATCATTTTTAAGATCAAAAGTTTAAAATTAATGGATAAAGGTAAATTGATCATACATAGTGTTTGGGGTATTTCTCGTAGTGAGTTTCTTTCACACATCTGAACACGCTGCGTCGCATGTTAGTCCCCAGCGGCGTAGCTACCTGCAACAGATTAAAGGATGACCGTCAAAAGGGGCACTGGTGTGGTACCGGTCGAGGACCCTCTAACGATCAAGTTAGGTGGTGGTAGGTAAAAACTGTCTTGTGCCGCAAAGGAGGATTAGGTCAAAGGTATGCGTCCCCTCTTAGGTTGATTGATTGATTACCTTATTTAATAGGTCAGATCGCCTTTTATAGTACCTTGATCGTGGGCTCGTCGGCTGGGCTAGTATAGGACTAGGTTTAATGGGCCTTCGTTTGGCCCACAAAGGATTGGCTCCTTCAGATGGTGGTTCGGATAGGCCTGACCCCATGTGAACCGGCCTGACATAGGTGCGGCCCGTAGGAGGGCTATTTTTGCCCTTTACACATCGTAAAATAAGGGGAAACGTCTTTATAGGAGTTCTTAGAACCCCTGTTTTGATATCATATTAAATATGTTATAGCACTATTAGACCAAAAGTTTAAATTGATGAGTTAGGATAAATTTCAACAAATATATCTGTTTTAACATTAAAAATGGTTTATTTTTAGAAGAAAAAATAATTTTAAAACAACAACAAACCATTCTTTTTCACACCAATTAAGTCCTCTCGTAAAAATTTCTAATGGACATTTGAACAATCATAAGAATACTTTTACTTTCTCCAACCGACATTATAATTGTAGGTTTTTAAATGTGACAGCTAACAAATAAATCAAATTTTGCCTTATAAAAACAAATAAATCAAAGTTTTTTTTTTTTTTTTTTGAAGAACGAAAATGGCTATTCGTTGAGTGTCGGGCTATAGGACAAAGAAGCTGGGGACACCCATTTAATACTTTCTTATAATTCATTAGTGAATTTAATGTGGAAAAAACGTTATACCAATCTTGAATTAAAGGAAAAATTCAGATGAAGTTTAAAAATGCACATATTTTTTTACCTATTCTAAAAAAAAAATTATCATTATATTCAACTTTTCTCTCTTTTCTTCACTTAATTTGAGAAAAATTTACTTGATAAATATTATTTAGTGTAGTGGATATTTTCCACCTACAGTCGGTCACGTATGATTCACGTGGTCTTCCTCGCACTTCGATTTCCTACAATCGAAGAGTATGAAGACATTGGTGTGGTGCCTACCAAATGATCTCTGGCAATCAAGTCAGTAAAATCAGAAGCAAAAGAATAAAAGAATTAAGATGGTTCTTTTGATAAAAATTGCATTACATGTTTTATTAGGTTTTGACACCTTTTATAGCCAATTCGATGGGTTTGGTGTAGATGGGCTTCCACGATATCTGATATATTTTCCATAATTTTATAAAAGAATATTGTTAATGAGCTATCAAATACTAAGCTATACTTCCATGGCATTCATTCTGGACCTCAGTTAAACTGGCTGCCTATGTGGGTTCTTGGTTAAGGCTCGTCCAGACGAGTTGGTCTTGTCCATGATATGGCTTGTCCTTGGAGGCGCTAACTAAGCCTATAACATTTGTCGTGATGGGCCTATGAAATCATCATATTCTTTGTGGATTGAGATTATTGGAGTTTTGGACATATAATTTAGACCTGTTTTGTGGGATGACTTTACCTCTACATGTAGTGTTCAATTATCTAATACCTTATTCTTATAAGAAGAAGAATAGATTGGTCCAAATGATTGGCTAATATCGGTATTAAATGAAGAAGAAGATAGATGAAAAAAAGTATCATCTTGATAGGTAGATAGAGAACACCAAAATATTATTGGGAGCCGATTGACTTTTCTATCATATCGTAACTATTTTTCATTGACACTTGCCTATACCTTATCGCTCTATTTAGAGTGATTAGAAATCTAATAAATTTTTGATGAAATATTATAATTCAATCAAAGAATAACTATAAAATAAAGATAAACCTATTTAAAGAAAAAAAAAATTGTATATAAATAGTTGGTGCATTTTTGGGTTTGGATTTGGTGAATAAAAAAAATGATTTCGTTTAAGTGTTTTGATTTTGAAAAACCATTTTAAGCTTTTATTAGAAAAGTCGTTTTAGAAAATTGATTTATGATTCATTTAAAAATGATGAAGTTATTAAACATTTTATTTTATAAACATTTATTATTTAAAAGAAAAAAAAAGGGTAAAGTACTCATTTGGTCCCTGAGTTTTGGAGCTCATGTCTATTTGGTCCCTACGTTTTCAATTTGTGTCTAAGTGGTTCCTGTTTGGATATTGTGTCTATTTGGTTCATGTGTTTCAATTTGTGTCTATTTAGTCCTTGAGTTTTAAATATTGTGTCTATTTGTTCTTTAAGTTTTCAAGTTGTGTCTAAATGGTCCCTTGATTATTAGAAATAAGTTTAATTCTTCCTTAATTTGTTAACTCATTAACATAATATCGACTTTATTGTAACGTAAATGTTTAATTGATCAAAATACTGACATCAGATTAATAATCATGTCAAATTTTAGGCCTAGATTTGTGAAAGATTTAATCTTATCTTAGTATTTTGACCAATTAAACATGTTATGTCAGCGTTAAGTTAATAATCTGGTAAGAAGTTAATGAATACGTTAAATTAAGAACCAATTAAACTTATTTCTAATAGTTCTTAAAAATCTATGGACCAAATAAACACAATATCCAAAACTCTGGGACCACTTAATTAGACACAAATTGAAAACGCATAGACCAAATAGACATAACATCCAAAACTCAGGGACACTTAAACATAAATTGAAAACCCAGGGACCAAATAGACACGATCTCCAAAACTCAGGGACTAAAAAAAAATTGTATTATTTTTAATCAGATCTTTGTTAAAAAGGAAAAAAAAAATAATTTATTCATGGGAAGAGTTGGGATGGAGAAATTGGCCCAATATCAAATTGATTAGAGAGGAAGAATCCGCCCCAAAAGCCCAAATGAGCTAAGCGGGGGAAAAGGGAAAAAAAAAAAACTCACATTCCTTTTAGGTAGTATATAAAACTATAAATTGTCTGGTACTCATCATAAAAATATATTGATAAAAAAATTAATATAGAAATTGGAAAATATATTTTTTTTAAATGTGATAAATACTATTAAGAGACCATTGTGTTTAAAGATGATTTTTTAATATAGGGAAAGGGATCGAACCACACAATGAGAAAGTAGAAAAATTAGTTTAAAATCTTTTTTTTTATTTTAGTCCCTCAACTTCCAATTTTTTTTATTTCAACCCCCAAACTTTGTACAATATTTTGTTTAAGTCCATATTTTGTCTTTTTTTTTTTAACATATAACTTATGTTTGTTATTATTTTCCTTGTAAGTAGATGACATGATAATATATAATTGTCTCACCCCTTACTTTCAGCTTTCAAAAGATTTGTCTATATATTTTCATTTCTCATTTTAATCGAATGAGTCAATTATACTTACATTTTTATTGATTGTTCTCTTTGATTTAAATTTTAAATATAAGTTAGATTCTACACTCCAACAATAGACTTAACCAATTTACACGGTTTATTAATCGAAAAGGTAAATTTTCTATTAGAACGGAGAAAGAGAGTTAATTAAGAAGCTGAAATCGAAAAAATGTCAAAATTTAAGAGACAAAAAAAGTTTTAAATTGAGAAAATACATATTTTATTATTAGACTAATTAGCATTGATTGGCATGTTAAAAAATAATGAAATAATTGCACACATAACCATAATAAATCACTTAAATCCACTTTTTATGGTTGTTTGTTTTTTATTTCAGATTTACCCATAAAACACCATTTTTGGTGGTGATCTGGCGGTTTTCGTTTTTAATGTTGTCTATTTTACCCTTTTATCTCTCTACTTATACCTAATTAATTACATATCATTTAATTTATTATTTACTTTTTTTTATTTATTTTTGAATTCAAATCAATCTTAATTGATTTGATCAATCTTTATTTAAGGAAAACCTAGATTTATTCTTCTCTTTCCCTCCTCATCCACGTTATTTTGACCGGCCGTTTTCTCCTCATCAACACTAAATCCATCATCTTCTTCCTTCTCATTCTTCACGTTTCTTCCTTCTCCTTCTTCCAAATGCACGCCGTCATTATCAACAGTGAAAAAACTCCCACGATTTCTGCCATTGATCTTCGCCACATCGGTTTTCAATCATCTCGCCGTGAAATACAGTGGCAAAAGCAATCAAAATCATCTCTAATCAATCAAACCCTTTCATTTTCTTCAAAGCGGCAACGACAATCGGTGGTGGATGATCTCGTCTTTCCCTTTCGAGCTTTGCGTTATTGAGCTTTCTTACTGGTTCCGCTTCGGTATCGGAGTCGGACTTTGGATAATCGATCCTCGAAATCGTCGACGTTTGAATCTGGTTGTGAGGGTTCTGTATTGGAAGGGGAGATTCGGATCTGACGATGACCATGTTGTGAAATTGGATTTGTACGATTTGGAAATGTGTCTATCGGGGTTGATATTAAAGAACCAGTTTCTATTCCTGTACAAGTTGACTTTATTAGCAACCATCCCAATTCCCTCATACAATCTTAGCCTGTTTCTATCGTTGTTGATATTAAAAAACTAGTTTCTATTCCTGTACAGGTTGGCTCTATTAGATACGAAATCGTCGACGTTTGAATCTGGTTGTGAGGGTTTTGGATTGGAATGGGGAGATTCAGGATCTGACGATGATCGGGTTGTGAAATTGAAGGATTTGGAATTAGATTTTTAGGGTTTGGATTTGTGTCTATTATGGTTGAAATTTTTGTTTTCTTGTATTTTTAGATTTTTTAGATTTAATTTTTCTTTTATTTTTTGTTATAGTTTTATTTCTGTTTAGATTTTATTTTTCCATTAATTTTGTAAAATTTAAGGGATTTTAAAAATTTCCTTAAATTCTGCATAAATTAAGGAGAAATTAAATAGGGGTATATTTTGTCTTTTCACATGTAATTTAATTAATTTGGCCGGCGGCGGTTTTTGGGTACTTTTGATATATATATAAAAGATACGGTTTTCATAAAATTTCTATTTATTAAATGGTTATTCCTGAAATTAACCCAAAAATAATTTAGGATTACAAGTTTTTAAATAATAATCATTGATTAATTGAAAAAAGATATCACGCGGCCCATTATCCATATCCATGATTTAAATGTTTAGAGATAATGAATAATTATGATTATCACATAAGAATGATATAAATATATGTTTTTGAAGGAATAACAATGCTTTAACGTTTCTCAAAAAAAAAAAAAAACAATGCTTTAACGTTTGTTTAATTGGAGAATTTTGAAAATTGGGAGTAATGAAGGTTGTCGCGGCGTATTTGCTGGCTCTGTTGGGCGGAAATCAGAACCCTTCCGCCGATGATATAATGGCTATTCTTGGCTCCGGTACTTTCTTTTCGCTTCTCTCAAACCCTAAATTCGTTTTTTTTTTTTTTTCATTCTTTTATGTTCACTTTTTTAAATAATTCCTTTTCTTTTCCCTAATTTTTACAAGTTTGTTTGCCCTATGAATCTTATATAGTCCTTGGATTTATATTTTAATTTGAGAGATGGATAGTTACATATATGCAAATCTTTTAATTAGAAAACTCATTGCAAAAACAGCTGGAGAATTCGAACATCCCGTCCTAAAAAATAAATTAACATATGTAGTACCATAAATAATAATAACAAACACATGAATTTTATCAAATATCACAACATACAACAAAAACCCCCAATTTTTACCTCAAACCCTAACATTCAATTTGATGAAATCGGACATAAAATCTCAAATTAAACTGATAAAACACTACAACACCATCAAATTACATTGATTCACACTCTAAAACATCCTTTGAATAACCTATTAAAGCATAAAACTAAAAAACTCAATTTTCATCTAAAGCCCTAACTTGTCAAAACTATGTAACTTGGACATAAAACTTTGAAACAACAGAGAACAATGGGGGAAGGTCTGCGAATGTGTTTTTGAGAGGTTTCGCTAGCAAAGCCACTTTTAATTTGCCGGCAATGCTAATTTAACAAAAAAATGCCTTGGAAGGCAATGGAGTTTCGCCGGCATTGCCTTAGCGTAAATTTTAAAATAAAATTAAAAAAAAATGGTCTTAGAATTGTCTGCCTTAGTGCAAAACTATTTCTTTTTTAAAAAAATAAAATATTGCTGGCGAAATTATAAGTTTTGCCGGCAACATATTTTGTAGGCAAAATTTCATTTTTTTTTGTAGTCATAAATCAAATGGTTATTAGTAAGGAATTATTTGCAACGGTTACATCTCAAACGTTGTGAGTTTAGTAGATTAGGTTTCATTAGTTCAACCTATATTTATTTGATCGATTTCAATATATATAAAGAAATATATATATATATATATATATATATAATATGTGGGAGAGAGACTCAAAACCAGTTATAAGTTTTTTTTTTTAATTAATGTGGAAAATGGTAGACTCTAACTTCCATCAATGAATTAATAACGTTGTAACAGATTTTAGAAGAATGCATTTGTTAATGAGTCATTTCATGAGAACAAACATGTGAAATATAAAAGTTTACATCTCAAAAAAAAAAGTTTAAATTAGATCTAACCCACCACCTAATTTAGCTTAAACTGACAGAAAAAAAAAAGGTTTAATTGAAATAAATTAGAAATTAGCATTAATGTTCAATATTATCTTGCTAACATGAGCATAGCTCAACTGGTTAGGTATATACTCTCTTCCCCTTGAGGTCAAAGGTTCGAGTCCCTCTCCCCCACTTTGATGTAATCTAAAAAAAAAAAAAATCAATATTGCCTTATGATTTTATTAATGGCAAACAGTTGGAGATGAGGTTGATAATGAAAGAATTGAGTTACTTCTTACCCAAGTAAAAGGAAGAGATTTGGCAGAGCTTATTGCTTGTGGGAGGGAGAAAATGGCATCAATTACTTCAAATGGTGGTGCTGCAATTGCTGTGGCAGCACCCACTGTTGCTGCCAGTGATGCTGCTTTTGCTTCTGAGCCTGTGAAAGAGGATAAGAACGAAATTGTTGAGGAGTCAGATGATGTAAATTTATATATTTATTTTTAACTAATTAATTAACACTATTTTTACAAAAATATAAATATGCTTTTGAAATTTGAAACTAACCATTTTTTTTATTTATTTTTTTGATGCAGGAGATGTGCTTTAGTCTTTTTGATTAAGGATAGTTGTTTTGTCGTTACCTTTGATTTTAGGGAAGGGAGTATGGTACCTAACGAATTGAA
Source organism: Gynostemma pentaphyllum (assembly GCA_028015215.1). NCBI lineage: Eukaryota > Viridiplantae > Streptophyta > Magnoliopsida > Cucurbitales > Cucurbitaceae > Gynostemma > Gynostemma pentaphyllum. Next base: position 39,291,551 of record CM051349.1, on the reverse strand, counting down.
TTATGTTTAAATCGGTGTTTTTTTTTTTTTTATTGTTTGTAGGTAGTAAAATTGTGACATTTATTAGGTAATTAATATAGAGAGAAATCTTTTACTTTATGAGTGAAATCTTTTCTTTCCTTATTTGAGTCTGATTTTGTCTCCTTTAATAAATCAGACGCAGACCTACCGTCCTTTTTTTTCCTTTCTTAGTATTCTCCATTCACTACCTCTCTTTCTATTCTGCAATTTTTGAATTCTCTCTTCCTCTTCATTAGCTTTGGCATTATTTATTTTTATTTTTTTTAACAACACTCATTAACTTTGGCATTAATTTGAATTTGAGTTCAAAATAAAATGTTTGATCTTCTCATTTTTGTCATTTGTTTCTAACTAAATTAATAAAACAAAACAAAAAAAGAGTTTTTAAAACAAATTGCTATAAAACACAATGTTTGAAAAAATTACCTTTATTGAAAAATATTAATGATTGTAACGAATCATTATTGATGTCTCCAAGTACTAAATGATGAAGGAAGGTTAAAATAAATTAATTTAAAATTCTTAATCAAATCAGAAGGTCATCCGCATCAGATTAAAATTTTAAGGAGAAATATTCCCCTAACTATAACTATTGAATGTACATATCTCCAGTTTAAAACACGTATCTAATTACTAATAGTTATATGGAGTCACATTGTGGTAATATATGATTAAATAATTTTTCATAAGTTAGTGATTAGTGAATAGCAAAAACTAAATAAAATAGGGTAAAGTACCCATTTGGTCCCTGAGTTTTGGAGGTCATGTCTATTTGGTCCCTACGTTTTCAATTTGTGTCTAAGTGGTCCATGAGTTTTCGATATTGTGTCTATTTGGTCCCTGTGTTTTAATTTGTGTCTATTTGCTCCCTGAATTTTAAATTTTGTGTCTATTTGGTCACTGAGTTTTCATTTTGTGTCTAAATATGGTCCCTGGATTATTAGAAATAAGTTTAATTGTTTCTTAATTTGTTAACTCATTGACATAATATCGACTTAACGGTGACATAAAATGTTTAATTGACAAAAATACTGATATGAGATTAATTATTATGTCAAAATTTAGGCCTGGATTGATGAAAGGATATGAAATAATTTAATCATATATTCGTATTTTGACCAATTAAACACGGTATATCAACGTTAAGTCATTAATCTGGTAAGAAGTTAACAAATACGTTAAATTAAGGACCAATTAAACATATTTTTAATAGTTCTTGAAAATCTAGGGACTAAATAAACACATTATCTAAAACTCAAGGACAACTTAGACACAAATTGAAAACGCAGGGACCAAATAGACACAACATCCAAAACTCAAGGACCACTTAGACACAAATTGAAAACGCAAGGACCAAACAGACACGACCTCTAAAACTCAGGGACTAAATGGGTAGTTTACCCAATAAAATATTACTTAAATAAGAATAATTTGAAAGGGTTAGGGTTACGACTTTTCTTTCCCTTCCTTTTTTTTTCCATTTCATTTGCTTCAAAAAAAACCAAATATTAGAGAGAGAGAGAGAGAGAGAGAGAGAGAGAGTAAAATAGAAAAGGGTTAATTTCAGTATTGGACAAATTAATATTGTTTATTTCAAAAAAACACAATCTTTTATGTATATATCAAAACTATCCAAAACCACCACCAGGAAAATTAAATTACATTGTGAAAAGACAAAACATACCCGATAAATTTTCCTTAATTAAATGATATGTAATTAATGAGATACAGTTATTAGGAGAGATAAAAGGGTAATACGGTAAACACTGAAATCGGAATACACCAGAATCGCCACCATAAATGGTGTTTTATGGGTAAATCTGATATTGATATGAAACAACCATTAAAACTGAAATTAGGTGAATTAAAGTGGTTATTAGTGTAATTAAATCAATAGAAAAACCGTGACCGTCCTAACAGCACGCGAGATGGGAATCAAAATCATGGAAATGGAAATGGAAATGGAAATCCTTTATTTCTCCCATAAAATCTTTTGTTTCCATATTCGTTTATAAATCAGACACACACCCACCCTTCCTCTTTTCATTTGCCCTCTCTTTTCCATATTCTTCAGAATTCTCTCTCTTTCTCCGGTACCCTCTCTCTCTCTCTCTTCTTCTTCTTCTTCTTCTTCTTATTGGGTTTAGCTTTTGGCAAGCATTGATTATTGATTTTGAGCTTTTTTTTTTGGGGGGCAGAGATCGATAATGAAGATTGTTGGTGCTTATTTGCTTGCTGTTTTGGGTGGTAACAATACCCCTTCTTCTCATGATATCAAAGCCATTCTCTCCTCTGGTTTTTCTCTTTCTCTTCTCTTTTCTGTTTTTTTTTTTTTTTTTTTTAACAAACTCATTCTGCTTCTGCTTTTTGTTTTCTGTTTTTTATATTCAGGATGGGTTTTCGTTTTCTATATTTTCTCATTTACTTTTTTTTTGCTTCTATATATGAAAAATGTCATTTAATAAAAACCCTAATAACCCTTGAAAATGCTCTTTCTCAAGTTGGTATTGAAGCTGAAGATGATAGGATTGAGCTGCTTCTTTCTCAAGTTGAGGGTAAGGATTTAGCTGACATTATTGCCTCTGGAAGGGAAAAGTTGGCTTCCCTCCCTGCCGCCAACGGTGCTGTTTCCGCTTCCGTTACCGCACCAACCACCGGTGGTGGTGATGTTTCTTCTGCTGGTGCTGTTGCAGCTGAGGCTAAGAAAACTGAGAAGGAAATGTTTGAGGAATCTGATGATGTAAATTCTCATATCTTCTTATCTAAATTTTTCACTGTCTTTCTTTTCTATTTTAAATAATTTAGGTTTGCATTATACAAAATACTCTTAACTCATGGTATTTAAATGTTTTAAAATTTTCAATTCTACCTTTAATATATATTTTAATTTTTTTTCAAAAAAATACCGTTTTTTGAGGAAATTATCCTTTCAAAAATACCCTTTCGTGTGCAATTTCTGTTTAGTTTAACAGAAATTTAAGATTGGGGTATTTTCAAAACAAAGAAGTATATTTTGAAAGAGTAATTTTTTTTAAAACATTAGATATGTTTTTAATAAATTAAGAGGTTGGGGATGTAGGATTGAAACTTTTAAAACGTTAAACTCAAAATTGTATTCAATTTTGGGTGTTTTTGTATAAATTAGCATATAAATTTATCATTAGTTTTGATCCTTGTTTCTTGTTGTTATTGTAGGACATGTGCTTCACTCTGTTTGATTGAGGAATTGGATTCTTGAACTCGTCTTTCCCTTATGATTGACTATGTGATTTAGTATGTTTGATTAAGGAAGGCTTTTCTGAGCTCTTCTCTTGATGAATTATGATTAGGCTTCTATTTCTTTCATAGACAATTGTACTTTATTCTCTGTTTTGTTAGACATGGGATTTTATCGAAATCAGTTTTATTTTCCTTTCCTTGAATTATTAATCTTTGCTTGGAGAATATAAACAAGTTTTATCTTCAATTTCCTCTCTAATTGATATATTTTCACCCTTTTTGGATAAAATATTTGTAATTAAGTTAAACTTAACCTGATCAAGTTTTTTTTAAAAGATGAAGTTTATTATTATATACAAAAACTAGCTAGATAGATAGATTTTATAGAAAATAAGATTTTTGGATTAAAGTACAATTTAATATAATCTCAATGACTCGAAGGGGAAGAGGTTGAAAAATTAATCAACCATTGAAGAATCTTCCTAGTGCTCGAATTTACTAAACGTGTTTTATTCTTTAATTAATATGTAGATGCTATAAATTTAAGCTTGAATATGAAAGATATCTTTTAAAACCGTGTTCATGATTTTTTGGGGAAAGAAAACTCAGTGCCCACGTCAAAGTTTTTTTAAATCCAAGTCGCATTTTCAAAAACTAAATCATGTACTCTGTTTTTAAATTTTTCTGTTATTAAAAATGAACTTGTTCATCTTATTTTTCTCATAATTTAAAACCTACAAAACTAAAATCAACTTTTTGAAGAAAAAAAATCGACCTTTTTTCTAAACTTTTATATAACAACAAATTACAAAACAAAGAAATTATAAATATCAAAAGCAGAAAGCAACAATTAAAAAAATTATCAAACAAGTCCACATTTTTCAAAACCGATCTTTGTTTTTTGAAAATTCAGTTAAGATGTTTAAAAACTGTTAAAAAATTTATAAAACAAAACGAAAAGATTATTGTTGAATAAGTTAAATTTTAACAAACTTAAAACTCAGAAAAAAGTTGTTATCAAATAAATGAGACCATACCTATCAAATTTCACCTTTTGCTTTCCCAATTAAGACGAGTTTTCACAAGTTTTTTTTTTTTAAAGTGAGAAAACAAGATTTTTTTTTTCTTTTTTTTTTTAAAGTTCATAGTAACTTTATTTCAGAATGTACATCAAGTATATCTCGTTCTTTAAACAAATAAAATCACATGAGACCATAATAAAGTTGTTTATAATAAGCTTTTCAATTTATTCAGTAAATGGTGAATTGTAACCTTTAAACCTTAGAAGCAAAGGAGAGGCCTTCCTTAGCAAGCAGTTCAGAGTTCTCAATTAATGGCTGCGTCCTTGCCACATTGGCAATTGCCTTGTTTTCTTCTGCAGTTCCACTTTCTAGAAATGCTCCAACAACCTTCCCATCTTGAATCCAATATGATCCAAATTTGTGAGTAGCTGATTCGGGACTGTTGTCTCCAAACAGCACTGTTTCACCAACATTGTCCCCGTAGAATTGCCACGATAAATCAAAGGATCGAGAGTAGAAGTACGGAAGGTAGTCGTATTCCTCGATTGTTTTTCCCTCTTCACTCGCCTTGATGGCCTACCCAAAAAAAAAGTAGTGAACAAAGATTGAACATGAATTCTACTCATATTTGGATAAGCTTTTAAAAGGTGTGTTTGAATTGCGGAATTTACCAACTTTTCTTAAATATAAACTCATACACCAAACATAAGTTACACGACCTCATGCTACATAAACTCATGTTCTTCAAACCCGCAATCCAACCGCCCCCTCAATGTTCAAGTGAGATAAAGAGAGAGTTTGCTCACCTTCACGGCTTGCTCAGCTGATTTGCGTGCATGGTCAACATGCTCAACTCTTCTCAATTCATTGTAAAGCTTCAAAGGAAAAGTAGCCACGTCACCCACGGCATATACATCTGGAACACTTGTCTTGAAGAACTCATCAGTCTGCAACAAATGAAGATATGTAATTTGCAAATTAGGAGCTTTTTATCCTTGAAAAATGTATAACTTGAATTCGACTTTAATCAGCACAGCTTAAACTTGTGACATGGGTGTAATGAGTTTTTACTATGTGAAGCTTCCAAGATATATATACACGTGTTCACCTTAATGCCTCCTTTCTCTTCTTCAACTTGTCCCTTGAATAAGGTTGTCAGTGGCCGTCCACCGACACCGACAACAACAATGTCGGATTCTAAAACCCTGCCATCTTTAAGCTTAACTTCCTTGACCTGAATGAACATTCAATGTGTATAGTTAAAGTCACATTGAAAATGTCTCTAACCAGATGCAAGTCATATGATAGTTCTCTTACCTCTCTATTTGGATCAACAGTAAATCCTACCGCAACTGTTCCCTTAATGATCGTGACTCCTTTTTTGGCATAATAACCTTCATAGAAAGAAGCTATTCCAGGAGTAAACAGTCGAGGCACTGCAAGATTAGTGGAACTGAATGATCTACTGAAAGTTAAGCAAATAGAACTATGTCCCGAAGGTGTAAAGACGCCATTAATGTAAATGCCCGCATCAATTTTTCATTTACATATGGATTTAAAGCAAGGAGAAGACGACTTGGAATTGAATAAATTCTACTTACTGCACCATGGTTCGGGATAAACCATACTAACATCAAAGTCATTTATTCTCAATACTGCACCGAGCTCAAGTCCTATGTATCCTCCGCCAACGACAACGGCTTTCCCATTTTTCTTCGCTTTGATTGCTTCAACTAGCTGATCAGCATCATCAATCTCTCTCAAATAGAATATATTTTTAGCATCAGCTCCTTGTACACCAAAATCAGACAATTTTATAACCTGCAATGTGCAATTAAAGTCGAAATGTATCAGAATGGAGGAAAAAAATATCCAAAATGAACTTGCACAAAAGCAATAACAAAATCTTACAGTGGAACCAGTAGCAATAATCAAAATCTGATACTTGAAAATTTCTCCAGAAGCACTTCTAAGAGTCTTGGTAGCAAGATCTGCCGCGATAATTTCAGTACCAAGAATCAACTCAATCCCTGCAGAAATTGATGAGGAAGTCATTAGAATGCTGCAGAATAAAAGAATTACAACCGAGAAATGATATCGATAAGGAATAAATGATGAGACAAGAAGCAAGATCACCTTTTTCCTTGTACCACTCAGGAAGCAGCCTCTCCCCTCCACTTCCTACACACACATGAAAACCTGGCAATCTAGCAGGTGCTGCAAAACCAAATAACTACAAGATTGCAATGTGAAGCCATAAAACCATTTCTCTAAACCCAAACATTGACGTGGACGAAAGAACAAAGGCCTAAATTTCAAGTTCAGAAATCAAATTTTGGCAAAATGAAACAACTCACACTCGGGAAAAAGATATGCCTTGCTTAGCGCTGGACGTTCATAAGGAGCAACCTGAGAATAGGAAATATAGCAAGTAACAATCAAGGTGGTTGAACAAGAAATTACGGTCGATTGCCATGAAACAGTATACGTAATTTCCTTTCTATAGAGAGTGAAAGCAAACTCTAGAACCACGTACATTACTTGTTCGAAATATATGATATAATACAAGGCTTTAGGTAATCGAAATAAAACATCAAGGAAGAAAATATTCTAAAACATCAGTCACTTCATCCTGAATTACCAGCAGTAAAGTGAAGGTAGAAAAGAGAAGGAAAAAAAATTCATACTAAACTCTGTTGATTGAGAATATATGAAATGATTAAAGTTGACATAAAAACTTAATCAAAGAACAAAATTTCCGCCTCAATCTATATAAATAGTTCAATTCAAGATGAACAAAACACATATCGGTTAGATTCGGGGATGATCAGTAGCAAAGTCACACGGGTTTAGGCTCAAAGTTGATCATGATACAACCATAGGTACCAAATATAAACAATATCAAAAAAATTATTTTGGGGAAAAACCTAATTTTTTTTGGGGGGATTTGGATTTCTTACAGCTTCCTTTGAAATAATTGCAAGTTCTCCAGCATTGAGTCCCTGTTTGACGAATTCCCGAGCTGCATATCCCTGTAATTCAAAGATTGTTTTTTTTTCAATAAACTATCAATCAGTTATATAAAATATCAAATCTGAAGAAATTTAAAAAAAAAACTATTAATCAGAGAAAACTGGGAGATGGGTGGGAGAAAATTACAGCAGAAACACCACCGCCGAGAATGACATACTTGAAGCTCTTTTCCGCCATTGATGATATTGTTTATTACCCAGAAGAAACAATGGGGTTAAAATTCTGGTGCTATGAGAGAGCTGAGTTAGGTGAGAAAATTCATCAGTTCTTCGGTTGATGAAGACGATGGTGAAATTTGAACGGCAAAATGTAGTTACACGTGGCAAATTGTGTACCGTTCATCAATGTTGATTCTGCGCATGTGGCCATACATTACATTGTCACGGCTTAAATGGTTAGACATATGTTTCCTTTAGATCTCTAATATCAATAGAGTTAAGAATGATTAGATCGGAGAAAAATTCCTTATCCCCGCTTCACAAGAGTGTTGGTGTCGAGGTTGAGGTTGTTTACTACTAATCAATAATTAATGAGTTTTAAAAACAAATTTGTATTGAATTAATTACACTAATAACCAGTTTAATTCGCCTAATTTCAAGATTAATGGTGATTTATTAACTATTTCAAAATTACCAACTAAACACCGTTTATGACTGAGATACGGTTGTTTTCATTTAACATTTTTACGTATTTACCCTCTTGCTGCACCGAGTTTCCATTTACGTTACCGATTGTTTTTCTTTTCTTTTTTTTTTTCATTTATTTCATTATGCATAATTTATGGGGATACACATCAATCATTTCAGATTTCTTTCAATTATAATTATATTTCATATTTCCTTTTCGTTTCCTTTTCAAATATCTTCCGAATCTGTTCATCATATTTTTCATCCTTGTTCGTTTTCCAGTTTCTATTGTTTCATTATTTGTTCTCTGTTTTCGAGTTTTTTTTTTTTTTTTTTACATTTTATTCGATGTTTCTTTTGTAAGCAACTGTTAATTTTTAATTAAAAAAATTGATTATTTATTCTTTTTTGGTACGCTTGTTCCATTTTTTCTTTCTTTTTTATTGATGTGGTAACTGTTATCAAATTGTTACTTTATTGTTTACTTTTACTAAACATATACCTTTAGTCAAAAATTGTGTGTCACAACTTAATGTATAATCGTTTTTACAAATATAATTAATTGCGACAATCAAGGGACATGACGACTGATTTGATTTGAAGGACAAATTTCGTATTTTGCATTTATGCTTAACCGGCGCGTGGGCTGCTTTTGATATACATTTAGAATTCAAGATTTTATTGAAATAAACACATTTAAAATGGTTATTAATGAAATTAACCTATTTGTATTTAATATTATTTTTTTAGAAATAAGATTCTTTCGTTGGGAAAAAAATATGGGTTATAATTATATCGATAAAAGATATAATATTTCTAAGGTTAAATTATACAAAATACCCTTATATTATTTGCTTAGTTTCAATTTGTCTTATAACGTTTTAAAATTTTCAATTCTACCCTCACCCTTTTAATTTATTTCAAAAATACCCTTGGTTGGAAAAATTATTTTTCCAAAATATTATTGCTACGGGAAATCATATTTTTATTACAAAAATACACTTTCAAATTACACACAATGTTTTAATTTTTCATTAAATTTAACCGAAATTGCACACAAATTGAATTTTTTTTTGAGGGATGATTCCCTCAATAAAGGGTATTTTTTAAACAAATTAAAAGATTGAGGGTATAATTGAAACTTTTAAAATGTTAAAGGCAAAATTGAAACTAAGAATATAGGTTAGGGGCATTTTATATAATTTAACCTATTTACAAATATAATATTATTTTTAAAGGAAAAAAAAATTATTATTATTATTATAAATTTAACAAAAATTTCTAAAATATTTTTAAATATATCATTTTTATTTAACCGTACGTCTATAAGTGAGATATCATATACCACGGCAATCTATCAATAATTATGATGTTGAAGTGATGTACTCGTTTTTTAAAAAAATGAAAAATTTATAAATAAGTTATTAGAGATGATAAATTTATAAATATTACACAAAATTTTGAAAATCATAAAAAAATTCAGAATAAAAAAAATAAAATAAAATTTCTCAACCTATGACAATTTTTTTTCCAAATCCCTTTGAATTCAATGGGCTGAGATGAATGATGATCAATTTGATTGGTCAGACCCATTTCCTCAACATTTAATGGGCTGAGCACAATGACCCACTATTTCGAATCATGGTCATTTGTATCAATTTGATCATCGTACAAAATTTTAATAATAAAACATAAACCTTTCCTTTTTATTTTTAAATGCTTCATTTTAATTCATGAATTTAATTAAATATTATCAATAATCCCTTTAATCATTATTGAATAATATTAGTTTGGATGGGATATTGAGATCAATAAGAAGTTACCATACCAAGAGTTAAGAAATTTCATACGAGTAGCAAGGATAAAAATATCCGAACGAAGTTACTATTCCAAATCAATTTTCAATTAAAACTATTATAACAACATGACAGAGACTATTGGTAAGATTTAATTAAAAATGTAGAGACTCAAATAAAATAAAAAATATAGAATTGACATAAGTGACAAAATACGTACCAAACATGTTGAATAAAGTGATTCATTCTATTAGCTTCACTCTTTCAGTTGATGTGGCAGAGTTAGTTATGAGAGCTCAACTCATCATTTCCATTAATTGAGCGTGATTCCTATCAATTGAGTTTCTGGAGTATTTTAATGATGAGAGTATAAATTATTCACCGATTGTGTGAGAGAAGATTGAGAGTGAGTATGTAATGTTTCTATGAAAAGCTTGAGGGTAATCAATGGTCTCTGTTCTCCCTTGGAAGTAGGCACCATTCGCTGAACCACATAATTCTTGTGTGCTTCTTCTTTTTGTTTCTTTTACGGTCTATTTGTTGAGTTCATAGGTCTATCAATGGCGTTTTGAGCTGTTATTGTGCAACAAAACATATAATTTAATCTAAAATTTATAATTTCTTGATTAAAAATGTTAGTTTTTTTAATTTTCATAAATTAATCATTAATTTTTCAGTTAAAAGTCCTTCAATAAAAGGAATTATGTATTAACCATGAGGTCAGTTAATAAATTAAAAATAATTAATGACAAAATGAGCAAATGTTATTAAAAAATCAAATTAACAAATCCCCACAAACTTCATCACTTTAGGAGGGTCAACTATTTGTTAAAATAAAAAATTTAAAAGATACTTCACATAAATGAATAAAGAGAAATATAGTCTTGTAAAATAGTCAAGCTTTTCTTTTAAAAAATTAATTAATTAGAGGGGGCACAACTTAAAACATTCCATTGAAATATTATTCCTTTAATCAAAATCCTAAAAGAAAAGTCAATGAAAGAAATAAGGGTACAAATTTTGCCGACATATTTTGGTAATAATTAGGATTGTTCGTCGTGGTTCGCATGCACACAATATGCTATACACGTTTTAAGAGAATTATAAGAGTGTTATATATTTTCAATAATCTTTCTTTTTTAGAAAATAAATTGATTTCTTAATTGCATCCATATTATAATCTTGATATTTTATATATTTCTAATAATATTTATGTTGTTGTTTTTTTCCCCAATAAGCTTGTTTTAGTTATGATTTCCTTGTTTAGTTTTTTTTAGAATTTATCTTAAATACCATAAATCTGCATACTAATTATTAAAATGTCAGAACTTTTAAAAGTTACTCAAATAACATAATTACAGTTCTACTTTATTATTTTTCATGAGTATTTTCAATGAATTTTTTTTTTCTTGTTAAGTTCAAGTTCAATAATATATTGAACTATTTGATTAATTTTTATTATTATTTTCAATGAATTTATTCTTCTCCTCTTTTTTATTTTTTTAGTTTAATAAATTATTGAAATATAATTATGCTATTTGAGTAATTTTTAAAAAGTTATGACATTTCAATAATTAGTATATAAAAATATGTTATTTTAATTAAAGTATAATTAATTTATTTTACCTCCTTATTTTTTAAAATTAGCATTATATAATTTTTGTCCCTTATAAAATTCCTACCTCCGCCTCTAATAATAGTGGCATTTTATGGAAGGCAATGATTTTTTATTTTTTTTTTTGAAAAAGATGATTTATTAATTAAGTTGACAGAGAAGAAAGACATTAAATTAGTAAGTGGAAAATATCTCTTTACAAAAATAACGAGAAAAAATATTTTTCAAGGTGGGGAGAAGATGGAAATACGTAAAGAGAAAGAAATCGACTTAACATTAAAGTGGGTGCAAAAAAACGGACCACCACCTTTATACTAAATACATTATTGACATTATTTTATTTTATTTTTTGGAAATTTCTAAATTTGGTATTAAGATTAGTGAACATTTGTGTGTATTATCCTTTTAATTTTGTCTTAACAAGTAATGTGTCCAAATGTGTTTGGATCCTTTGGGAGTGCTTTATAAATATTCTGAAAATAATTGTAATTATCTTGTAAACAATGTTTTGAAAAATAAATGAAAAATACTATTCAGTTTTTCAATAAAAAAAATCTGAATTTTATATTATTAATGCTTAATAAAACAATGATGATACTCTTCTCATTTACTGTGGTTTTAATTTCTTCACGGTTTTTTAATTAGTTCCTCCTAAAATTGATCAACCAATATTATGAATCTTAAAATAATAATGAAATTGCTTTCAATATAAGTCAGAGGTTTTTTTTTATCTCATTGAAAATTCTTTTAAATTTTGACTTGGTTTTACCCTGGGTGTTTAAAATCACATTTAAACTACAAAGATATAATTTATAAATCAGATATATTACATGAATGTGATGTGTAATAAACTTTGAAAATAATTAATCTATAATTTAAATCTACATGCCCTTTATTTTTTGTTAAGAAAAAAAGAACTAATCCTTAAATAGAGATGTGAAGTCCCACTCTATAACCTAGCTAATTGCCAAGCATGGATAGAAGGGGAGAGAAAAGCAAAATTGACATATCCCTATAGTATTATTCTTTTTCATTTGTTACTGTTCTACGAAATTGAGTCTCGTATAAATATCCGAGACACATATCGTCACGCAGGATTGAAAGGTAGGGAGAGAAGCAATTTGAAAGACCCCTTTAGACTTGTAGGTGAGTTTTATATAGGGGAAGAAGTTGACAAGTTCCAACCATCACTTTCTTGGAAGGCATACCATGTGAAAGTGATGGCTTTCCTTTACCCCATATATATGCTTAATAATTGTACATTTATTTATATATCTGACTGTACTCTTTAATATAATTATATATGTCTTTCTGCCATGAATTTGTTGCCTTTCCCTTTCAAAAAAAATTCTCACTTTATAACATTACTTTACCAAGTTTTTTACTGACTGAGATTTGGAAGGTACTCTCTCATTTTCCTCCCTCCCTACCCTTTCCTTTTTTTTTTTCAAATTCTTTCTCACAAGAAGCAAATGTTAACCAAAATCCAGTTGAAATAATAATGAAAATTAGGTAAAATGTCAATTTTCAAGAGAATAATTTGGTTTCTAGAGATAAGGGTCATCCAATATTTAAGTAGTTCATTGATTGATTTATAGGTTTATCTATTTCAATATAGGTGATTATGTAATGAAAGTTTTTTTTTTACTAAAGTGAATTTAGATGTTTTCCATTTGTTTTTTTAAATCGATTGTTATTCATTTTTCAAATGTTTTGAAGTGATAAAATTAAAGTGATTGTTTGTGTAAAAGCACATCAATTCGGTGATCTAGGAATAGCAATGAATAACATTGAGGATTTAGAGATGGGTTTGTTGAACCTTATTCGAGGATTGGATTAAAAAGCTAGTACTCTCTTCGACTCCACTTGAAATGAGGGTTCCCTCTCCATTCATGACGGACTCTATAGAAATTTATATCATCTCTATATGGTTAGCAACTAAAAAACTATCATCAATATCAACTTTTATTAAATCATATTTTTTGTAACAAAATAAGATTTAAATGGTTGATATATTCTTAATTAATAATTAAAAAAATTATAGTTTTATTTGAGTCACAAAAAATGACCATAAATATAAAGACATTTCACCAATAACGCAGTATTATTATTATTATTTTATTGTTATTATTTATAATCATTATATGTTGAGTATGTAAGCTACTTTTAATGTGGGTACGTATGCAATAATATCTCTACATCTTTGATTAAACTCACCTACCTATGAAGAATAAAGGGAAAACCCTTATGTTGTAAGCAAATGTGAGAGCCATTACACCTTTTTCCCAACCAACCTCATTACAATTCTATTGAAAATAAAATGGTTGTTCAATCCACTTGAAAAAATAAAAAATAAAATTAATTATTATTATTATTATTTATGTTTTTTAGGTTAAGGATTAAGGGTGAGTTTGGGATAGTTAATTTAAGTGTTTTTCATCCACTAAAAATATTTTTCAATTTTTGTATGATGTTTGGCTACATCATAAAAATATTTTTGAAATTTCTAACGTTTTAATGTGTTTTTAGAGAAAACACTTAGTGCTCGTTTGAGATGGTTTTTGGAAGTATTTAAAAGTATTTTTAAAAGAAAAAAGTGTTTTTGATAACCATTAAAAAACACTTTTAAACACTTTCAAAAGTTATCTCAAACGGATCCTTAATTAGTGTTTTTCTCTAAAAGTGTATAGAAAAAATATTTTGTAAAAGAAAAAATCCTCCAAATGCATCCCAAACTCACCCTAAAGTGAGTTTGAAAGAGGAGGTTCGGTTGGCTGAATTTCATTGTGATTGAGGGATTTGACTAATTAATGAAAGAAACAATGGAAGAAGATGGTCTCCACTATCTACTAATTTGGACTGCTCTTTTGATTAGTTCTAATTTAACTTTATATTTAAATCATTGCCACTCTATTAATTTTAAAAAATATACATATAAAGAATCAATCTTAAGAACAATAAAACCATATATTAAGCTCACTATTTATTTTTAAAAAATCTCATAAATACAATTCCAATTTACAAATCCACAATTGAAAAATAAATGTACCCAACATATTATTTTAATATAAAAATGATTTTAAATGAAATTAAATAAAGTTTATAATTATAACATATCTCAAATAGGTATGTACCACCAACACGAGTATAAGACATCTACTCCCTTCTCTTGAGATATAAGGTTCGAGTCTACCATCTCTCACTTTGATATAATATCTATAAAAAATGGTTATGCACCTGCATATTTTTCATAATGTCGAAGGTTCGAGTTTTTCTTTTCTTAATTTGATATAATATGTCAAAAAAAATATAATTAAAAAAATAATAATGGTGAAGAAATTGAAAAGGTGAAGAGTGGGGCCAGGACAAGAGTATGGGCCCAATAAAATAGACAAATGGGCCCTAGGTCCACATAAGGATAGTAATACAGGGCATTAGGCGCCAATTCAAAAATTTGAGAGAGATATAGAGAAAGAGAGGAAGAAGCCAAAAGTGATCAGAAACATTGTGAGGTTCCCTAGTGGACTCAGTAAATGTAAAACCAAAAAGATCAATGCTAAATGCTGCTCTCCTTCTGACATTGCTTTTTTATTGATCGGATGGCCAAAAGGAAACACATTTATGAACCGTATTAATGGATGTTTGGATCTCGGGTTTATATATTCTCGTCTATATTTGAGTTTATACGATGTAGAAATTCATGTTTATAAAATGAAGTTGAAAAATATGATATATGGTAGGGTAACTCATGTGTTGTATAAACCTATAAAATAAACCCGCAATCTGAATCTCTCTTAAAAATTTCTTTAAATTGTTAAAATGATAAAGTATATATATAAATATTATTTTGATAGAATGCATGGAGGAGAGATTTCAACCTCTATAAAATATAGAAGTTGATTACTGATCAGATAATCTGGTTGGTAAACATATATATTAATGGGGTCCTGTTCTCTTCATTTTATTTATTAATTGAAAAAATGCTTTCATTTGGAAATTGGATCCAATGCTTGATTTGGTATTTCTAAAATCTTCAAGACATGCCAAGACAAGAACATGATAGTTGGATGCCACTTGGAATTTGCGCTTTTTTTTCCTTCTCTTTTGGTAAATTGATTTTTAAAAATAGTTTTAATATAATAATAATAATAATAATAATAATAATAATAATAATAATAATATATATATATATATAAGGGCACAAACCCTAAACGAAATCAACGTTTTATGATTTTCATGTGCCTTTTTTTTCCTTCATGTTTTAGTTCAAATTTTACTTGTTTCATTCACTAAATTGATCACAAACAAGCGATAACATTTGTTTATTTTATAATTATTAAGTATTTTTTTTAAATGCCAAACGATTTAATGGGTTGTAATTTATATTTTATATAAATAATAAGTCAGTTTTGACTTGGGAGTGATTTGAACTATATTTTAACCTAAAAGTTCAAGGAAAACAAAAACAATCTTAGGGAGTGAAAAAATGAGGGGCATTTGCAAATCTAGTAATATTTGTAAAAATAAAAACTCAAAAAAATATTTGTAAATATAACAAATTTTGATTCAGTTTATCAGTGATAAACATTGAATCACATATTTTTACACTAAGTTTATCACTGATAAACACATAAATCACTGATAAACATGATAAAAATTGTTATGTTTGTAAATACTTTTTGAGTTGATATTTTTACAAATATTACACAAAAATCTGTC
The DNA here is from genome assembly GCA_028015215.1 of Gynostemma pentaphyllum. Taxonomy (NCBI): domain Eukaryota; kingdom Viridiplantae; phylum Streptophyta; class Magnoliopsida; order Cucurbitales; family Cucurbitaceae; genus Gynostemma; species Gynostemma pentaphyllum. Next base: position 39,275,500 of record CM051349.1, on the reverse strand, counting down.
ACCTAATGAAATTTCCCAAAAAACAATATTTTTTCGATTATAATATTACTACAACGTGACCACGACCATTATTTCATTTTTGCAACTAATTTTAATATAATAAATTTATTATCTCTTTGCCCATGATTTTATTTTTTCAAAAGTGTTTTTCACATAAATTTTGTGTGTTCAACGATTTTTTTCTCTTCTATTTACTATTTAGTACCGTATAAATAACAACTAGCTAGCTCCTAAAATGAGGTATATAAAAAAAAAAAACACACACACACACAATATAAGAAATAATAATCAATGAAATGTCTTCTAAGACAGCAAGAGCATGTGATGCATATACAAGATATCTAGGATACAAATATTTGATGAAAATGACCTAATAAATAAACTAAATTATTTTAAGCCAAAAAAGAGAAAAATTAAAATTATTAAAAAAAAAAAAAAACAGGAGGGTCCAGTATCTACAGATCTATCTGCCAATCTGAAAGGTATAGGACAAGTATTCAACAGTAACATTTTATCATAAAGCTACTTTATCAGATCTCAATCCAAATTCTCCAATATTTTTTATTTATTTAATTATTTTTATTTGTTTGTTTTATCTTTTCAGAGTTTTTTTTCATCACTTTCTTTGGTTTTTTACTGTCTTCTCTTATCAGCATATGTTGGGAATTGAGAGATTTGAAAAAAAAAAAACATTTCATGCAATGGCTCTTATTATGCTAAGTGCCAAGCTAATACCATTTCATCTTCTTTCTTTTTTCTCCTTTCCTCAAATTTTGAGCTCTTGGATTTTGTAGCCATGAAAAAAAAAAACATCATTTTTATGGCTATTATATTTTTTTATTTTGAATAATTCATTTGACATATTATTGAATGTTTATTATACGTAATTAAAAAATGATAGCTGCCATTTTGTAATAGAGATAATATATTATTAAAAAAAAAAAAAAAAACAGGATTTGAATTCCTGTACTTTATACCAAATAAATAATTGTTTTGATTTGATTCTAGATGGCCTACAAAATTATAGACATGTATTTTTAAAATGATTTTTTTAATTTTTTTTCTTATTTTATCATTGTAATAATTTAGAAAAAATTATACCTATAACACTTTTTCCTTCCTAAGTTTAAATATAGTAAAAAGTTTGATTTTTTTTTTAAAACACTCTCTTATTTTATTAATTTACTGAATTCGTTTTCATCAATTTTTCTTTCTAGTGTTGCAGAACAATAATCTCACTTTTATTTTTTATTATGATTATTATAATGCTTTGCAATAGAATTCGATTATTTTTTATATTTTGATAGTTTTTCATATTTTAATAAAAAAAATTATTTAATGATTTCTCTCATTCTTTTACGAATCATTGAAAAATATTATTTTAAAATGTTAGAATTTACTATTAAAAATGATATTTTTAAAAATACCCATTAATTTTTATGCCCTAAGTTTTTAATAAAATGAGTACACATAGCACGTAGGTGTTGTATTGTCTGAGACACATTAGATTTTGTTAATGATAGAATTATCTAATTTAATAGAATGTTAAAATGAGGATAAACCCATGAAAAGTATTTAAAATGTGGAATTTGTAATCGTCCCTCAATGAAAAAATTGAAACTTTTCACTAGAAGATGGAGCTCGATTGAGCAATTATAGCTTTATTGTAACTTTAAAAAAATATTCCATTCCTAAATAGATTACCCTGATAAAAGATAAAAGAAAAGAAAATAATATATTACATTATTTATATATAGTTTTAATATTTTGACATCTTCAATAATGGAGGTGGAGCACATGAAATACTATGTACAATTTTATCATTTTTTTCTTTCTTTCTTTCTTTGTTTGCCTTTTCAATTTTGAGCTGTCTGATTGTATTTGTGTGGCCATGAAAATTGAAAGGGATAAACCTAGTCTATCACATTTGCCACAAATATTGCCCCTAATCATGTACAAAATAATGGTTTGCTTAACTTTTTAAAGATTCCAATCTTTTAAATAATTAGTTTATATACTTTTTAATATCTATTTTAAATAAAAATTCATTTTAAACCTTAATGTTAAAATTTCTATAAAATATTTCATAAAAATATTGACATGGTACTATGAAGACTTTAGTTTGATATCAAGGTCAAATGTTATACAAGTATTTAATGAAAAATGATCAAAACGATTAATTATGCAAAAACAAGAGGTAAACACAAAACTCTACATAAAGCTTTTGTTTTAGTTATTATTATTATTATATCTCTATTCGATATTTAGAAAGAAAACTCATATGATATAATTCTCATTTACATGTAGTGCTCATTTGAGATATATTTTAGAAGTGTTTTTAATAAATAAAATGTTTTTTATAATCATTAAAAAAACACTTGTAAACATTTTTAAAAACCATCTCAAATGGCCTCCAAATAGATGACATAATCATAATACTCATACACCTTGTTTACAACATTTTTAAAGCTATATAGGTTTTTGTATTTATCCTTTGATCGAATGAATACGATTATACCCACCGTTTCAATATCTTTGATATGAAGAATGAAATAAAACTTTTGACAATTGAGTAGTTAAAATAGAGAAAAAAAATGAGGATTAAAATAAGTTTTAAGCTAACAATCTTATATGGGTTAGATTTAATATAATTATACCTCAAGTTAATAACTATAAGATGAGTGATACATTTAATTTAACTCATTGGAAAAGTCTTCATAAAATGATAATTCTCAAAATCATTTAAATTCTCAAAATCATTTAAATTCTTCCTATAGAAATAAATAATAAATTAACCCAATTTAACTTATATTGAAGCCACCTAAACATTACGTCAGATGAGTGATACCTCTCATTTGTTAGTAGGTTTGAGTCTCTTCTCCCTCATTTAAAAAAAAAAATCTCAATAATATTGACTTTATCGATAATTTATATCATGCTACCTTATATTAATTGCTTTCTCAAAATAAATATAATTAAAAAAATGTAAAATTACAAAATCATTCGAATATATTATTTATAACCAAGGATTTTCTAAAGAAATGAAAGACGAAAAAAATATTAGTCGAAGTTTAGACTAAAGGTAAGATATTTATATTTAACGTTTGATTTCCCTTCTAATATATAATTAAAAAAAATCATTTGTTAAAACAAAATTCCAAATTTTAAAAATAGCATTTTTAACCTATTAATCAATCTAATAAAAAATCATTAAATTAATAATTTTATCAAAACAATAAAAACTAATAAAAGTTGAAAAAACAATAAAAACTAATAAAAGTTGAAAAAACAATATTAAATTTTAATTCAAACGAATTGAAAAAAATGAGGTACATCGTTTTGATAATATCATATTTTTTTTTCATAAAACAAAATTATTAATTTAATATATCCTAAGTATTATTTTTAAAAATAAATCAATTTAAAATTTGTTCAAAAAGTCTTATTACACATATATATTTTTTTAAAAAAAGAGGGGAAGAAGAAAGACGAATAAAATATAGAATTTGATTTTAAAAATTCAAAAAATTTATGGAGTGCTTACCGTCTCCGAATCAAGTGAGATTCTTTTTCATATATATATTTTTTTGCTTTAAAATATTAAAATATTTTGGCAATTTCTTGGGAGAAAACTTTTTCACATTTTTATTAATATTTATTAATCTTCTCTCTTCTCTTTCATTAAAACCCTCTGCTCATAAACTGCCAGAGTGGGCCCTTTTCTTCTAAATAATCAGAGCCAAAAAACCAAACCCAGTTTCTGAAAACCAAAACCCAAAAATAAAAAACACACTATTCTCTCTCTCTCTCCTCCATTTTCCCTTCTCTCTCTGCCCACCGCTGGGGGCCTCAAACTAGGTTTTTTCTCAAAGCTTTTAGTTTCAGAAGCTGATCTCTTTAGCATTCTTCTGAATCTATCAACCCCCCATTGATTTTTTTTCCTTTCAAACTCTGCTTCAGCTCAGGTACTTTTCTCTCTGATCTCACTCATTTTCTACGTTTTTTTTTTCATTCCCTTTTCCTTTTGATCTTCACCCATGATTTGTTTCTGGCTTTTTCTTTCAAAGATGTGTTTTTTATTAGCTCATGGTTCTGAGATTGCTGTTTTCTGAAACTTTGCTGCCTTTTCATCCATTCCCATTTGCGTATTTTGCAGCTAATTTGCTTTGTTTTGTTTTGCTAGTTGTGTTTTTGAGTTGAAAGTTGATTGTTTTAATGTTAAATATGGTTGTTAATCATTGATGAGTGGGAAGAAAGAGTGTGTGGATTCTTGGATCTGGTTGTTTGTGAAAGTGATTTTAATTTTGTAACCTTGTGATTGGAACTCCTTGATGTTTGCTTAATCTAAAGATTTTTTTACTTGAATGATTTGAATCTGTACTCATTTGTACTTTCGTTATCGCTTATAACTTCGTGTTTCCTGTGACTGTGAGATTCATCATCATTCATTGGAGAATAATTTATGGACTGTTTACATGTTTAAGTTTTTTGAGTATGTCCTTTCCAAATTTTTTTGATTGATGTTGAGAGCACATCATGTTCTCTTCATTTGATGGGATAACCGGGATAACTGCTGATAAACGATGATTTGATTATGGTAGGGGCTTCCCAGTTTCGAAATAATAGTTTAGGAAGTTATTGTACTTGTAAGTCTTGTTTATGACGATGACATTAAACTTTTGCTTGGCCAATGAATTTGATGAGTATGCTGTTTCTGATGATAATAATCTTACTATTAGACAATCTTGATGAGTGCTACTTGTTTGAGTACGAGCTCATGGAATGCAGACCTGTGTTACATGTATCTTAAATTAGCTTATTTCTTGATGCTTTTTTAAGATGGTTTCATGTTCGGAATGTTGTAGGTTGCGGTGAGTGGAAGAGTGGACCGATGTTTTTATGATGCAAAGGATACCTTTGAGTGTGAGTTGTCAATTCTCAGGTTGAAATGTTAAAAATGGATTAGTGTCATGAATCTTTAAACTAGTGAATTTCTAAGTTCTGCAGTGCCACTATCCAAGGGCCTTTATATAGCTGAGTGAAGTAGTAATGAGTTCCATTTCTGGTACTTGTGAAATTGTTGAAGCACGGGATGAAATAAACCCTGTTCAAAATAAGGTAGGATCTCGCCAGCAAAATTTTGTATCAAATGACAAAGATCGGAAGCTTTCTGCATTAAAAATTGGATTCAAGGGATCTCTAGAGGATGATATCAATCAACTTTTTGACGCAATTAATCTTAAAAATTCTTCTAAGAGTTCAGGTCATTCAGAAGTCGATTCAAGCCCATTAAGAAAAAGTACACTAAAAAAGCCAATAACTTTTGGTATACCTCGTTCACCAGGTATTGGGACTTCCGATTCAGGTAGTCTAAAGCAAGCACTCAGGGAACTATGCCTTTCAAAGGCATCTGAAATGGCTGCTATGAAGAGATCATCAAAATCAGCTAGCTCTTCAAGAAACTCAGAAGCTGGCCGGATCAAGACATTGTACAATTCAGTTCTAGTAGAATCCAGTCCATCAGGCTCTTCATCTTTATCAGATAATGGTAAAGGGAGTGTGGTTGAAATATCCCTGGTCCCAGAGGAAAAGAATTTCAACTCCGAGAAGCCTCTTGAGCATGCTCAGGCACCTCAGTTAACTGTTATTAGAACACAAAATTGTATGGAAGTTTCTGTAGAGCAAAATGAGGATGCTACCTTGGCAAGGAAAGTTCGCTCTCAAACATTAAAGGCAGAGCTGGAAAAGGACGAGGAGTCTACACCATCACTATCTATATCTTCTAACACTATTCGAGAGGTTTTAAAGAAGGATAAGAAAGTTCTTTCCTCTAGCAAGGCGGCAAATAAAGTGTCAACATCAAAGCCAGGACGGAAAGGCAGGTTACAAACTGCATCCTCATCTAAGTTGATTAATGGTCATAAAGTAAGCAAGTTATCCAGAAGTACTTCCCGGTCTGGTAAACCAATTATTAGGAACAAGGGGTTGGCTAAGAAGAAAGTTAAACAGGATTCAAGTTCTGCTACATGTACTTCGAGCACAAACAATGCAGCCAATGGTGATCTGGATCCTAGTGGAAGACAGTTGATCTGTGAGAGATGCCACTGTGCATTGAATGGTGCAATTAAAGAATCAAAGAAAGGTTCTGTAGCATCTCAGGTTACCAGTCTTAGTATTGATGTAAACACGACTAATTCAAAATCTGGTGGTAACAAATCGGGCATCACTGTGGACAGCAAAGCTTCTGATATCCGAGTAAAAAAGAATACAAGATTACGAGATAAGGGTGAATTTTCTCAGAGCTCAAAAAGTAGTCAAGGTGAGTACAGTAGCAGTACAACGAGTATAAGTGATGACAGCAATGGACTTGGATCCAGTAATGGTAATAGACCTCACATGTCAAAAGATGTTAGGTGGGAAGCCATACGCCATGCCCAAATGCAGCATGGAGTCCTCAGCTTGAGGCACTTCAACCTTTTAAAGAAGCTTGGTTGTGGGGACATTGGAACAGTGTATCTAGCTGAGCTAACTGGTACAAATTGCTTATTTGCTATCAAGGTCATGGACAATGAGTTTTTAGCGAGAAGGAAGAAGATGCCCAGAGCCCAAACTGAGAGAGAAATACTGAGAATGTTAGACCATCCATTCCTCCCAACACTCTATGTTCAATTTACATCAGATAACCTATCGTGTCTTGTAATGGAGTTTTGTCCAGGAGGAGATCTTCATGTTCTGCGGCAGAAGCAGCTAGGTAGAGTTTTTCCCGAGCCAGCAGCAAGGTAAAACCATTAAGTGGTTTAATTTAGTTTCTGCATGCTGTTTGCTTATATTGATTACAAAATAGCTTTAGAAAGGCTAAAAAATAAGATATGTAAATTTGAGACAATATGTTTTTCATTTATATTTATCATTTTTAAATCTGCATACTGCTACAATCTGGTTATGCTAAGGTGGAACGTTATCATGTTGATTTCTTTTCTCAAGTAGCCATGAAATTGACTCACAAAATTTGAAACTGGTTGTTCTTCATAGCTAGCCCTGCATTTCTTATTTCACGTATAATTTCTTTTCTTAAACTGCTTTTGTACGTATCTGCAGATTTTATGTTGCTGAAGTCCTCCTTGCTCTGGAGTACTTACACATGCTTGGAGTTATTTATCGAGATTTAAAACCTGAAAACATTCTCGTCAGGGAAGATGGTCATATTATGCTCACAGACTTCGACCTGTCGCTCAGGTGCACAGTCAATCCAACTCTTCTGAAGTCATCATCCTTCAACGTAGAGACAGCGAAAACATCTGGTCCATGTACAGATTCTAGTTGTGCCGAGCCATTTTGCATTGAACCCTCGTGTCAAGTGCCATGCTTTAGCCCTAGGTTTTTACCTTCTGCTGCCAAAACAAGGAAGGTGAAACCTGACCTTGCAACACAGGTCAAGTCATTGCTGCAGCTTGTTGCTGAACCCACTGATGCACGATCCAATTCCTTTGTCGGCACGCATGAATATTTGGCTCCTGAGATCATTAAAGGAGATGGTCATGGAGCTGCCGTTGATTGGTGGACATTTGGCGTTTTTCTTTACGAGCTTCTATACGGCCGGACTCCTTTCAAGGGTTCCAATAATGAAGAAACATTGGCCAATGTGGTTTTGCAAAACCTAAGTTTTCCAGACAGTCCGTTCGTTAGTTTCCAGGCAAGGGATCTTATCCGAGGACTGTTGGTAAAAGAACCCGAAAATCGATTCGGGTCAGAGAAAGGGGCTGCAGAAATCAAGCAGCATCCGTTTTTCGAGGGACTAAACTGGGCATTGATCCGTTGTGCAATTCCACCGGAACTTCCTGAGTTTTGTGATATGGACATTCCAAGCATGATTGCTCAACAAAACAAGTTTAGGTATTTGGAAAGTAAGTCAACTGGAGAACATCTGGAGTTTGAATTGTTTTAGCAAAACAAAGTGGGAAAGACACTGCAAGTAAGTTAGGTATTTAGCCCTTTTTCATTCCAACTTCTTGTCTTTTATGTAAGTAAATATTGTAGCCTATAATGTAAATGTGGTTGAGAATACTGTGTATCAGTTCAGAGCTTTGCCATTTATGGCATAAAAGGTTGCAGTTCGGTTCAATATCATGTATCAATTTGGTACAAGAAAAATGAGTTACCCAAAAGAGCTTTAGATTATAGATCATTTTTCCTTCCAATAAAGAGAAATGACCACCTCTTTAACAACATATTGCAATCCTTCACTAGTTTTGAATGTACTCTACTTGTATATAATTTATGGTCCTACGAGTTTTCTTTTTAGTTATTACATCAATTGGGGGAGGGAGAACTCGAATCTTTGACTATATAAAAGTCAGATACTCAACTAATTAAGTTATGCTCAGGTTGGATTCGGTTATTTATTATTTGGTTAGGCATAATAGGAAAAGAGAGTACAATTGTTTTCAAAACTTATATAAAAGAAATTGCCACATCATTTAGAAATTGAATAATATGAGTGAAGCTCCTCTTCATCGGTGAGAAAGCAAGTCTTGTTCATATAGTCAATAAATATAAGAGTTACATTAATATATTTGATCTAATAGCATATGGTAAATATGAAAGTTAGTAGGAGCTTTTCCTCACCGGTGAGGAGAAACATATTATTCTTTTAAAATTATATATCAAAATAATAATGTGAAGAAAAAGCGGGATATTTTATCCGTCAATCTAAATATAGATTAATTGATTAAACTTTGAGGGATTGTTTGGTGCACAGAATTGGAATAAGATTCTTAAGTTCATAAACTCATAATTACTATTTGGATGAACATCTTAAACCTACTAAGTAAAAAAATCAAATATTTATTTTAATTTCCTTTAATTATAATTACTCATTTTTATTTAATTTGTTATGAAGTAATTATTTAATTAAAATATTATTAATAAATTTAACTTAACTTTATACTAATAATTAATTTTAAATAAATATAACAAGTTAATTAAATGAATTTTAAACGATTTTACAATCTCATTCCATTCCAACTAATCAAACAAAATGCAGGTTTTACTCAGACATCACATTCTCAGTCACCGGCACCGCCGCTCCTCGCCATCGCCAGACGGACGCCATTAGCAGAGCAGAGCTCCGTCTCGAAATTTCTTGCCGTCGTTTTCAAGTATATCTCCATATTATTCTCGCTTCTTTTCTCTGATCCCCACTGTCTGTTCTCTCTCAAAGCTTCTAATTCATCCTCGCTCGTTTCCGAAGCTCGCTTTCTGGATCAACAACAGCCGGTAATCTCCTTCTTCTCGTAGGGTTAGGGTTTTTGTTTCTAAATCCCGATTGAAATTTAAGTTGAGCAAGATTCTATCTTCTAAATAGAAAGAGAATTCCAGAGACGTTCTGTATTAAAGTTGTTGTTTTTCTTAAGTATCTTTTATTCATATCTAATTGGGTTTACTAGAATTTCTTTAATTTAGAAGAAATTTCAGAATTGTTTTGAATTGACAATGACCATCTAGTTTTATTACTTTAATTGCAGATTTAAATACAAAAATGCCCAAGATTAAGACTAATCGTGTCAAATATCCTGAGGGATGGGAGCTAATTGAGCCTACTCTTCGAGAATTGCAAACTAAAATGAGCGAAGGTCTTTCTTCATTTTCATTACTATGCCTTTTTTAATGTTTTTTGTTTTTAAAATTTTAAGAATAGTTTGGTAACACATCTGATTAGTATGGAATTTATTTTGTGAAAGGATAGTTTTGAATTGATGTAGTAGATATGATTGTTTTGCTTGCTCTTTCTTATTTTTCGATTCTTCTTCGTTCTCTCATGACAGCCGAGAATGACACACATGATGGTAAGAGAAAATGTGAGACGTTGTGGCCGATTTTTAAAATAGCGCATCAGAAGAGCCGCTATGTCTTTGACCTCTATTATCGAAGGAAGGAGATATCTAAGAATTGTTTGATTTCTGTTTGAACAAAGGATATGCAGATCGTAATTTAATTGCAAAATGGAAGAAGGTTTGTTTCTGTCTCTCTTATGTTATTCGGTTTTCTGTAGTTCCCACTATGTGATGACACCTTCAAGGTTAAAATCAAATTTGAGTTCATGATATTGCCTTGGGGATAAAAAAGTCCCCAAGAGATACTGCAAGTAGTAATGGTTGAGCTGAATTTACAGTTTCCAATTTCCATGTTTTTTCTTTCTTGAAAAGGCAAACAAGTAGAATATTTTTAATCCAGTAATTTTTCTTTCTTCTTCTTAAGAATCTCCAATAGGCAGTTTCAATAAGGCATCCCAGTAAGAATTAGTAAAGTCAACAGTATAGTTGCAAAATTCTTTGGTTATACCGTTATAGAACACCAAAAAGAACACTGAAATCTTGTCATATCAAACACTTCCTCCCAACTTCGTAAATAGCCTGTTGTTTCTTTCCAGCCACAACTCTCGCAGAAGCGTTTTCACCTCTTAGTAAAAGATCTACAAGGTAGCTGCACAGAGTTATCGCTAGCCTTCCTGTTGATGACGAACCCCAAATCCACTTTAAAATGTTGGAAGAGTTTCCGTGGTTCTGAATTGACCTACATCAAAAGTCCCCTTATTCTGTAGATACCACTTCTTAAGAAATAGAAGGCTTAGTTGGACGGATCACATATATTGATGTATTCAGCTTACTGTTGTAAGCTTGCATCTCCTTGGAAATGTTCGACCCTCATTTACTTAAATGTTCCATCTGCAGCCTGGTTATGAGCGTCTGTGTTGTCTAAGATGCATCCAACCTCGGGATCATAACTTTGCGATGACATGCGTGTGCCGGGTTCCCAAGCACCTGAGGGAAGAGAAGGTTATTGAGTGCGTGCATTGTGGTTGTGGGGGCTGTGCGAGCGGAGATTAATCTATTCTCCGCCAATTCGTCTCTGATCATAACCAAGAAGCTTTGACAATCCAGTGTAAACTACCTCAACTTCTGCTCTATGTACTTACTCTGTTCATACTATATGTGTTGCCATTATATAAGAAACACATTTCAATATAAATATTTAGTTCTTCGTTGAGCACGAATTGACATGCATGAAAGCAACTGATTCTTTTAGGCAGGAGTTTGATTGTATATGCTGTAACCTCTTCATTACTTCATTAAATATTTACATTTGACTTTGCATGCGGAGGGTGGTTGTGTGTATATTCTAAATTTTGTCATTGATGTATTGTATTGATATACATCTATTCAAATATTCAATCATTGAAACTAAGAAATAGTAAAAAATAATTTTGTTAAGCTGATGTGAAAATATGTGTCCATTTATGGGATAATTGTAAATTAAACTCATGTGGTTTGTCTAGTAAATCATACGTTTGTGATTAAAAATGTTTTTAAACACCTTTATGATTTGTTAAAATTAAAAATCATCTCTCTGCCGAACGTGTTTATTCTATGTCTCCTATATATTCTAATTCCATTAAAATAATGTTTGTTTTTTTTAAATTGAGTGCAATTTGTAGAATGTCTTTGTTAATTTAATGTAAAATCTAAAATTTTAACATATCTGTTATTCATTTATTTATTACTTTCTTGGAATTAGAACAAGTGACAGTAGAATAAAACATGTCTGAAATTTATTAAAATGAATCTGGGAAATAACTATAGGATTTCTCAAGTTTGGAAGATTGCAAGTCCTTTTAAAAGTAGATATAAACAACTTTTTTTTTTTTTTTGGATCTCAGTGAACAGGACAAAACAAAGAAAAAAGAGTAAACAAAACAAATAATAAAAGGAGAGGAGTTCCTCTCCCCTTCTAAAAAAATTCGACATCCACTGATGGATATTCCCAACCCAGGTGAAGAAAAGATCTGAGCTTAAAGCTCTTGTGGTGATAGAGTGAGCCAGTTGATTTCCGGATCTACGAGTGTGAACGAAATCACAGATGTTCCATTGATTAGCACTTCTCAAAATCTCATAAATTGGGGAAGCGACCTTTGTGAGATCCATGGTTTCTCCTTGTAGTAGCCTTATCACTTCCAAGTAGTTAGATTCCACCAAAATTCGCTCGGAAAAAATGGTGCTCAAGCTTTTCAAGCCTTCCAGAATAACAAGAGCTTTCAAATACTTGATAGATTGAAAATTGGACACCGTCTTGCAATGCAATCTGCCAACAGGATATAAACAACCCCTTAGAAAAAGTTATATACATGAAGTAAATAGATAAATTTGAAATTATCTTTAATCTCATTAAATTAAGTTTAGTAGGTAATTAAGGTTTATAAAACTTCATTTGAAAAAAAAAATGGTCAATAAAATGAGGCCGCTTTTGTTGGTGGGATGACTTTTAACTCGTGAATTTCCCTTAATAATCATGCATATCATTGTGATTCTTTAACTTCTTCTTGAACTTGACGCAATTGTCGTTTTTCGGATTCAATTTTCTTACTCAAATTTTAGATGCAGAATAAAGAAATTGATTTTTTTAATGCAATACAACACATTATTTTATAAATTATTTATTGTCATGTAGTTTTTTTTTTAATAAAAATAAAATAAAAGAGATTAACAGATTTAAAAATAAAACTATAAGTGCAATTTTCCCCCTTTCCATATTTTAAAATGTAAGATTCGGTAAAGTACCTCTTTTGTCTGAGTTTTAAGACATGTATCTATTTAGTCTCTGAGTTTTCAAGTTGTATCTATTTCCTCCCAAATTTTGAGAATTAGGTTTATTTTTTTGAATTGGGAATTAGGTTTATTTGGTTTTTGAGTTTTCAATTTGGGAGTATTTCATCCTCAAATTTTGAAAAATAAAGCCTATTTGGTCCATTAAGTTCATTTTCCAGCCATCAGTAAACAAATTCCTTATAGTAATGAATGAAAAAAATTTATAGGAGTCAACTTGATCTATTTTTTAAAAGTTAGAGACCAAATAGACACAAATTAGAAACTCAGGGACCAAACAAGCCTCAAAACTCAGTGATCAAAACGATACTTTACCCTATTAGAATCAAATCAAATTAAATTGTAATGAAATTATCACTACTACTTGCCAATATTACGACAGCAATAAAACTTATGATTCATTATTGTTGAGAATATACATACGATTAAATTTATCCTAGCCCACTAGTTTATGCGAGGTCCTAAGTTCAAACCTCTTCCTCTCCAATTATTAATAATCCATGTGATTGAGTTTCATGTAAATACCCACACGTGTGGGAGAGTGTTGAGAATATACAAAATATTAAATTTGTCTTGATACACTAACTTAAGTTTTTGGGTCTATTGATGGTTTAATAATTATCATTTCACAGACATTGCCACTTTGTTGGGACGGAAGAAATAAAAATATATCTAATAATGATTTTTGTTAGTCGAAATGTTTAATTGTTTGTCTATATATTTTTGGTTTTTAGTTTATTAAAGAGATTTAAAATATTTATTAAATTTCAAAAGTAAATAAAATAAACGTTCGAATAATACGATTTCCTTTAAATTTTCAAAATTTGCATAGGATTTGAAAATATGTTTAAAAAGTAAATTAAAAGGGTGAATAATAAATTTAATTATTAAAAATGAAATACTTAAACTAAAATTATTATGAACTGAGTCATAACTTTTAAAAATCTACCTTTTGTTTTCAATACTTGTCTAAAATTTCGGAAGTATTTTTCTTCTCACTGCCATTTCTCTTTTATTCCTATTTAAACAATTTTTTTGAAAACAAATTGACAAATTAATCGATATTAAATAGTGGGAAGTCCTTTTCTTATACTTGATCAATCAAGCTAACCACTAAAAAACGTTTGTAATTTTGAATTCAAAAAAGAAAAAAAAAAAACTTTTGTAATTTTCTTTATGGCTTGGATTATACGACAAATTATTATACAAATAAATTGCCTTGCGGCCGGCATCTCTTTTTTGTAATTTTCCATTTGAAAATTAGTCATTAATTTTAATAAAATCAGTAATTTTATTAATTATAAGACTGCCTTAAAAAAATGTTAGTTACTTAAAAAATATCAAGTACTTCTATTTAAAACTATTCTTTACATTAACCGTTAATCTGCCATAATTTATTTTATTGACTTATATTAACTGTGATCGTAGTAATTTACTGAATTTTTAATTATTTTAAAAGTCAAAAGTTTGAAATTTTCACCAGTGGATCTTAGTCATGAATTTCTTTCCTTGTAATTATTTTAATATGAGAATATTGAATTCAACCTTCTCTTGAATTCTCAAAACTTCTGTCGCTCCATCCCCGCAGGGGCAGAGAACCCATCGCTGTCTCGGCTGTGCTACCGGAGGCTCTGGGGAATTATACGATTAAATTTATCTTTACCTATTAATTTAAAATTTTAGGTCAATCGTTGATTCAACATATGTAATATGATATCAGAGTAAGAGGTTTTGAGTTTGAATTTCTATGATGATATTTTTTATGAATAAATTTATATTTACCTATTAAATTAAGTTTTAGATCCAGTAATGATTTAACATACTTAACCGTGATCATATCCATTTAATTATTTTAAAAATCATATCTACTTAATTTTAGTCTTGTAAGAAAAGTCAATATTTCTAGAATCTTAAATTTTAATTTATCGCTACTATTATTTTAAATTAAGACGCTGTTATGTTAATGTAATATCCAAGTCTTGTTTGTTCCATATGACAGATGTATAGAGTATGTTGTTAAGTTCGAACCTTCCCTCTTGACTTTTGACGAAACATTTTTTTTTATAATGAATCAAAACAGATTTAAAAAATGAAACTTTTTAATTACAACTAAAAAAAAGAGAGAAAATTTTCAACATGTGATTTTTTTTATGAGTAATTTTAAAAATAGTAAATGTTTTGAAATATTTAAAACAATGGTATTTATAAGTGAGATAGTTTGAAATTAGACCAATCTTAGATCGGTAAATCTAGAGATATCGTTATAAAAAAAAAAATCTAGAGATATCATAAAAAATTTGCTATTTTTAAAAATATCAATTCTTAAAATATATATTTTTTAAAGCCCCCTACTTTTATTTAAAAAATCTATATATTATCTTACAAGGAAGTAGAGTTTGAAATCAATATATTTCAATTTAATAAATGTGGTTATTTTCTAGAAGGAACATAAGTAATATGCTTAAGATATTTTAATACAACTTATACGGTTGCCAATGATTGATTTGTCACGCCACTGAAAATTAAATGAATAATCAATGAACTGAAAATATATAATTTATTTTTTTCTATTTTTAAATTGTTGGCCTTAGACCCATTTTTCCTTATTAATTTATTTTTTGAATTTAGAAAGCATATTTGTCTCGGAATTTTTCAAGTTTATAGAGAGGTACTATAATCTCACTTTCATAATATTGAGGTCCCGTGAATCTAGCTTAGAGAAGGTTCGAGTCTCCCATCCTTCAATTTGATATAATATATTTGAAAAAAAATGTTTGATAAAATTAACATTTTGATTTACAAAATGAAATATGAAATAAATTTAAAAGTGAAATAGGAAAGCATCTTAATTATAATTACCATATAATAAGAAAGGGGGAAAAAATACTAATTTTAAGAAATTGTTAATTATAATTACCATATAAGACTCGGCTATACTATAGCCCATTGAAGGTTAAAATAGGAAAAAAGAACAAGATGATTTTACCCTTTTTATAGAAAAATCCAGCACATCACCATGATTTATATTTGTACAAATTTTAAATTCCCTACAAATATTCTTTTTGCTAAACTCGTATATGAACACGATAATTTCTACAATTTTTATTTAATTTATCTACGGTTTTTATTTTTATTTATTTTTAACAATTTGATACTTTGACTTGAAAGAAATCAGCTTTAAAGAAGTTTTCTACAAAACTACCAAATATCTTTAAAAATATGGTCATATATACTTATAGCAACATTATATATTAAATCAACGAATTCAATTAGTCACCAATTTTTATCAGACAAATGAAGATAGTTTAAGTGTAATAAATTAATTGCCACGTCATCCCCCAACCTATTTTTTTTTTTTAATATATGAATCACATTGACCTTGTCACTTGAATTTCTAGATGGTTTTGAGAACTAGCTAATACAAATTTAGTAAATTACCATTAAAATACCTCACTTAGAAACTATTGGTTAGGCAAAGTTAATTTAATGCTTTACATTTATAAATTGTAACATTGGAAGGATTTTCGCCCAATTTGATTTACATAATTCAACTAATTTTCATTCCATTCTTTCACTAAGATTATTAATTTAAATTTAACAAAATTTAATGGTATCTTGTTTAAAGCTAGAATTTAGAAATTTTCTTTCAATCCTACGTAAGTTAAATTAGGAAAGATCCCAGTGGTTGTCATTAATAGATAAGACTTGCCGCTTAAAAAAAAAATAAGAGTTCAATATAATTTTAGATTTTACTTGAAATTGAGAAAGAAAAGACTCAAACTTTAAATTTTATAGAAGAAGTCACAACACTTAAGCTTTGCTCAAATCAATCGAAAGCTCTATATACTATCAAAACATATAAATAATCAGAATTTTTTTTAAATAACATATTTTTACATATTAATTATTGAAATCTCAATTTTTTTAAAAAATGGCCTAAATAGCATTCAATAATTTATTGAATTATTTTTTTTTCCAATAAATTATTGAACTCTAATTAAATTTATAACTGCTATTTAAATAATATTTTTAAAATTTTGACATTTAAATAACTAGTATATTTACATGGTATTTCAATAATTGCCTCATAAAAATTTGGTGAGTAGATCTTCAACTAGTCAATTTATTTTTAAATAAGATAAAATATTTATGAATTTAAAATAAGTGAATGCTTTAGCCCTTCATCCTATAATTATAAATTCTATAAAAGGAAAATAAAATAAAATAAAAGAATTGATTCAAAATGAAATCATCACCATCGCTGACCGTTTTTCCATCTCTCTCTCTGTTTTTTTTCTTTTATAATAACAAACAAATCCGTTTCATCCAATTCCATCTTTAATTTCAACGTCCATCAATTCTCTCTCTTGAATCCATCAAAATTCTTCTCTTTCTCTTCAAAATCTCCGTCAATTTTAAAACCATTCAATCTGAATTCTTCTCAAGCTCACAAAAAAAGAGAAAAAAACATCACTGAATTCGAAAATCAATGTCTTCCTCCATCGAATTCGCTTCCCAATTTAAACCCTAGTTTACTACGGATTGAAGATCAGTAAAATCAAAATCAAGAGATAGAGAGAGTAAGAAAATGGCGGCGAATTTAGTAGCAGATGATATATCGAGATCGAGGAGTCATCGGAGTTGGGCGTCGGCGAGTCAGAGAAGTTGGGCGTCGGCGAGTATAAGGGAAGCATGGCAAGCGCCGGAGGATGTGTTTAGCCGGAGTGGGAGAGAGGAAGATGAAGAAGAACTGAAATGGGCGGCGATCGAAAGGCTTCCTACGTACGATAGATTGAGGAAAGGGATAATGAAACATGTTTTGGAAAATGGAAAAGTTGGTTTTGATGAAATTGATATTACCAATATTGGGTTTCATGATAAACAACTATTGATGGAGAGTATGCTTAAGGTTATCGAACAAGATAATGACAAGTTCTTAAGGAGGCTTAGGGATCGTACTGATAGGTACTCACCCGTTCAAATAAGTTTCTTCTGATTTTCTTACGTACTTTTATTTTATAATAGATAAAATATAATAACAGATAATAACTATACGAGTTTTTTTTGGAACATTTTATCAGGTTATAAATTTTGATGCAATATTTATAAAAATATCAACTCTAAAATGTATTTGCAAATATGACAATTTTTACTATGTTAATGAGTGATTAATACAATGATTAATGTGTGCATCAGTGATAAACTTAATGTAAAAATATGTGATTTAATTTTTATCACTAATTCACCCAATAAAAAATTATTATATTTACAAATATTTTTTGGAGCTGATATTCTTACAAATATTACTTAAAAAATTGTGAATTTTGCAAATGCCCCCTTTTTCTTTTTAAAATGAATCTTGCTTGGTCAATACTCAAGTATATATATTATTTTATGATTGTTGCTACTTTACATGTTGGAACTTCGATTTTAATCTTTGAAACGACGGTTTTGAATGATGATTTTCAAATATTAAAATTTAAAAAAAAATAGATTCTCACCCTATTTTTTGTTTTTAAGATTTCAAAAAGTTTAAATAGAAAAATAATTAAAAAAAAAAATTTCGTTATCGATGGGTTTTTTTTAATAATAATAATTCAAACTAACTTTTAAAGGTTTTTTTTTTTATAATTTCTATTGAATTTCAAAATTAAATGTTATATACTTTTTTTAAGTTAATAAATAATTGATATAAATATCCTAGTGGACCTACTCTAGGTTAACTATATAGGGAGGGGAGACTAATGTGTAGTTAAATGAAATTTATAATTGAATTATCAAAAGTGAAAGGATCAAAATGGAGATTGAAGGTGCATATGATTCGCCGGTTAGGATAGTTGAGTGTTGTAATGTTAAGCAAGAGGGCGTAAGAATAAGGTTCAAATATGGGAGACAATCATAGATTAGATTGTGCAATACAATGATGAATTTGTGAAGTTTGAGTTAGTTTAAAATGTGTTGAAATTATAAAAAATGAATGAATTTGTTAAGTAAGGGGATTAAGAAGCCTCTCATCCTGAGTTTCAAATATGGGAGACAATCATAGATTAGATCTGTGTAACCCTAACTCCTTACTCTAACACGCGAACTAAATGCATCTAAGGACTAAATTTGAAGTTTTAACCTTAAGGGATTAAAATAAAAAATTTAGGATCAAAACTATATTTGTTATTTAATTAAATAAATTTATTTATTTTAAAATTTGTGGTTGAATATGAAGAGTGGGAATTGAGATGCCAAAGATTGAAGTTCGGTTTGAGAATCTATCGGTGGAAGGGGAGGTGCATGTTGGCAGCAGAGCACTTCCCTCTCTCCTTAATCTTGCCCTCAACGCAATTGAGGTAATAATTTATTTTCCTTTATTTCCCTTAAATTGATTTTTTTTATTTTGTTTTATTTTTATTTTTAGTAAAGCATATCTACGCTTTTTCTATTTCAAATATTTCCCATCAATTTCTCTCCAAAAATAAAAAAAAATCCCATCAATTCTTATAAATATCCAAATAATTATTTATATAATTCCAAATATTTGAATACATTTTTTTAAACTTTTTGTTTCCTATTAGTATGATAAATAAGAAATTTTCTAAATTTTACATTTAATTTATTAATTATCACAATCAATTTTCAGTTTGATTTCCAAATTCTTTTTTAATACCATCATTTTTTTTTTTAATTTTAAAATATTTTATGCAAAATTGATAATCAGACTGTGCTGGGATTGGTCCGTCTTGCTCCATCTAAAAAGAGAAAAATTGAAATCCTTAAAGATGTTAGTGGCGTTGTCAAACCCTCAAGGTAAGAATCTCATATTTACTCACCATTTTTTTTATATTTAACAATGATATATACGAAAAAAAATATTTAAATTTTAACTATGTTATTCACCTTAAACAAAGCACAAATTTGGACAAAAGAATACTTGACAAGAAAGAGGGGAAAAAATCACTATATAAAGAATTAATCCAAGAGTGAGCATTTGAAAACAAGAATGAATTCCAAGTCCATACTTACACGAAAAATCTCGTTAATTTTCTTCCACAACCAAAACAAATAACGTGTGTTTTACAACTTATAGAATTCTAATTACTAAATTTTATGCATTACGAAAAAGAGATATTTTAAACTTTAAAATTACGAGTTGTTCTTGTTGTCTCAAACTCAATCTAAAAATTATTGAAAGAGGCTGTCTCCTGTATGTGTAACAGTTCAAAATATATAGCTTATATTCAATTCTTCAACTTACTGAATTAAATAGAAAACAAAAAATATTTGATATAAAAATATATCTTATATTTTAATTCTCCAACTTACTTAATTAAATAGGAAACAAAAAATATTTGAATATATTTAATTTAGTAAGTTGGAGAATTGAAATATAAGATATATATACCCTAAACTCATAACCCAATTGGCTAAAAATCAATCAATTAAGAATTACTTATCTCTAATATAAAATAAAAAATCAATAATAAAAATAATAAAACAAAATTAAATAATTACTTTTTATATTAATTTTTTATGACGAGTTTTAGATAAGATTCCTAATACTATCATGGGATTTTAAATTCTAACATAAAAATCTTATATCAGTGTTTCTATCAATCGCCCCTAATTATAACGTAATATTACAAAAAGAAAAAAACTCATGAGCTTATGTGATGTATTAAATAATGCAGAATGACACTTCTTCTGGGTCCTCCAAGCTCTGGAAAAACAACATTGCAACTTGCACTCGCAGGCAAGCTCGACAAGGATTTAAAGGTTTGGTTTCAAATTCTCTTCGTGCTCGTGATAGTTTTTAAAAGTGTTTTTTTTTATGGTTATTAAAATAAAAAACACTTTTAAACACTTCCAACAGTTATCTCAAACGGGGAATTTCTCATTTTCGTCTAAACACTTTTAAGGTTGTTGTGTGATGAATGAACAGGAAACAGGGAAAATCACCTACTGTGGACATGAATTCAGAGAATTTGTTCCTCAAAGAACATCTGCATATATCAGTCAACATGATCTTCACAACTGGGAAATGACAGTGAGAGAGACGTTTGATTTCTCAGGAAGATGTCAAGGAGTTGGCACCCGTTACCTGATGTTGGAAGAATTGTCAAGGAGAGAAATAGAAGCTGGGATCAAACCTGACCCTGAAATTGATGCCTTCATGAAAGCTGTTTCTGTTTCTGGCCAAAGAACCAGCTTGTTCACTGACTATGTTCTCAAGGTTTTGTTTACCCATTTTCTTGTTTTCTCTCTTCTTGTTTTTCTTTTCTTCTTATTCCTTTTCTTGGGCCATGCATTTCATGCAGATACTGGGATTGGATATTTGTGCTGATATTATTGTTGGTAGTGACATGAGGAGAGGAATTTCTGGGGGTCAGAGAAAACGTGTTACTACTGGTATATTTCTCATTCGGGTTTCAAATTAAGCGATGAGAGACTCGAACTTTCGACCTTATGCCTTATCGGTTGAGCTACACTACTAATTATTATTATTTTTTTGTTCTTTTTTTTCTTGAATTTGGTAGGAGAGATGTTGGTTGGACCAGCAAAGGCACTATTTATGGATGAAATCTCAACTGGGTTAGACAGTTCCACAACTTTTCAGATATGCAAATTCATGAAGCAAATGGTTCACATAATGGATGTAACAATGATCATATCTCTGCTACAACCAGCTCCAGAAACCTATGATCTTTTTGATGATGTGATTTTACTTTCAGAGGGTGAGATTGTCTACCAAGGCCCTTGTGAAAACGTCCTCGAATTCTTTGAAATCATGGGCTTCAAATGCCCGGAAAGGAAAGGAGTTGCTGACTTTCTGCAAGAAGTAACATCAAAAAAGGACCAAGAACAATACTGGGCTAAGAGGAACCAACCTTACAGATACATTTCTGTTCCAGAATTTGTACAAGGATTCAGGAAATTTCACATTGGCCGACAGCTCTACGCAGAACTCAATGTTCCTTTTGACAAAAAGAACGCACATCCAGCTGCATTGGTCACCAAAAAGTACGGTCTATCGAATTGGCAAATCTTCAGGGCCTGTTTTTCAAGGGAGTGGCTTTTGATGAAGAGAAATTCTTTTGTTTATGTTTTCAAGACTGTCCAGATAACAATCATGTCTATAATTACAATGTCAGTGTTCTTTAGGACTAAAATGGAAGTGGGCACTGTGGAAGGTGGTGCCAAATTTTTTGGAGCTCTGTTTTTTAGCCTAATCAATGTGATGTTTAATGGAATGGCAGAACTATCCTTGACTATTGCTAGGCTTCCTGTCTTCTATAAGCAGAGAGATTGCAAGTTTTTCCCTGCTTGGGCTTTTGGGTTACCCATTTGGGTGCTTAGGATTCCTTTATCAATAATGGAATCAGGCATTTGGATTGCCCTTACATACTACACCATTGGATTTGCTCCAGCTGCTAGCAGGTATTTTGGCTTACTTTCACCGTCGAAATCTTTACACGTTTCTTTTTCTTCCCAATTAAAGTTTGGACATAGTTAAAGAGCTTCCTTTTGCTGTTGTTCTTTAGGTTTTTCAAGCAATTCTTGGCATTCCTTGGAATCCATCAGATGGCACTGTCCCTCTTTCGTTTCATTGCTGCTGCTGGAAGAGTACAAGTTGTTGCAAATACTATGGGCAGTTTCACTCTACTATTGGTCTTTGTATTAGGCGGTTTCATCATAGCCAAAGGTAATTTGACAACACCCTTTCGTTTTGCCCTTTAAATACGTACAATAAACTCGCCCACAGTCGGTTTGTGAATATCCCGATGCTAATTTTGATCGAAATTTCAGCTTCTTTCCTGGCTTGGATATGAATGTTACTTGACATTTTAATGCCTTGCAGGTGACATTGAGCCATGGATGATATGGGGCTACTACATTTCTCCTATGATGTATGGGCAAAATGCCATTGTCCTTAATGAATTCTTAGACGAAAGATGGAATAAAGTAAGAAGGATATGATAATGTTTCATATGTATACTCATTTTCTCCTTTGTTTTCACAAATAAGTTTGTTTATGAAATTTTTTTTGTTCCTTATACTAATTTTTTTGTTCCTTTGAAAGCTCTAAATAAATATCTTCTCAATGCAGCCTATTCCGGGCTTCGGATCAAATGAAACAGTTGGGAAGATCCTCCTTGCTTCCAGAGACTTTTACAAGGATGAATACATGTACTGGATTTGTATTGGAGCATTATTTGGGTTCTCTCTTCTATTCAACTTATTATTCATATGTGCATTGACTTTCTTGAACCGTAAGTCGAATCACTTTATTTCTATTCAAGAAAATCCTGTGATATCTATACTTCAGTACTAAGAACCAAATTTTTTTTTTTGGGTAATTAATTTCAGCTTTGGGTGATTCAAAAGCTGCCACTGTTGATGAGGATGACAAGAAGAAAAATCCATATGCTGCACAAAGCAAATCAGGAGGTATGAAGCTTAAGCATCTTCCCTTGAGTAATGTAATGAATGCCCCTGTTGTTAACTTCTGCTGTTAATTACAGGTTTTCAAATGCAAATCAAAAACTCGACAAATGCACCAAACATTTCAAACCAAGCAGCAAAGAAAGGAATGGTTTTGCCCTTTCAACCTCTTTCACTCGCATTTAACCATGTCAACTACTATGTGGATATGCCTGCTGTGAGTTAAAATCATAAGAGTACCTTCTTGTTGAAAATCTGCTCTTGCAACCTGACATTAAGATGGATATTTGTTTTTCATCAGGAAATGAAGAGTCAAGGAATCGACGAAGATCGCCTTCAATTACTACGAGATGTCAGCGGTGCTTTCAGACCTGGTGTCTTGACAGCACTTGTTGGAGTAAGTGGTGCTGGAAAGACCACTCTCATGGACGTCTTAGCAGGAAGAAAGACAGGAGGATACATTGAAGGAAGTATCAGTATATCTGGTTACCCAAAGAACCAAGAAACATTTGCTCGAGTTAGTGGTTATTGTGAACAAAATGACATTCATTCACCACATCTTACCGTCTATGAATCAGTATTATATTCTGCTTGGCTCCGCCTTCCTTCAAGTGTCGACGAAACTACAAGAAAGGTTTGTTTTTCAGGCCTTCTAGATATGATCGTCATCTGTAATTCACATCTCTCTTTATGGATCAAGTATTCCAATTACTAAACAGTTCCATTTTTCTGGATTTTCTGCCTTTGATGTAGATGTTCGTGGAAGAAGTTATGGAGCTGGTGGAGCTTGGCCCTATCAGAGATGCTTCAGTTGGACTTCCAGGAGTAAATGGTCTTTCAACAGAACAAAGGAAAAGGCTGACTATAGCTGTAGAGCTGGTGGCTAACCCATCTATCATTTTCATGGATGAACCAACATCTGGCCTTGATGCTAGAGCTGCAGCCATTGTCATGCGAACCGTGAGAAACACCGTTGATACTGGAAGAACTGTGGTTTGCACAATTCACCAGCCAAGCATAGATATTTTCGAATCTTTTGACGAGGTACTGCTACAATTTTTTTTTTTTTAAGGGTCATTATTTTCTTTCTAAATGAAATCTATCCCTAATACTCTCAACTTGTTTTCATGCTATACACAGCTATTGTTGATGAAACGAGGTGGACAAGTCATTTATGCTGGCTCTCTTGGTTACCATTCCGACAAGCTCATTGAATACTATGAAGTGAGTACATATTTTATCATGATTCGTTATGTCTTCTCCCATTTAAAATGAAAAGAAAGCAAATATTGTGTGCTCAGATTGCATATTCAATGTTCACAATAGATAAATTAATCGACAAACTGCAATCGTCAAGTGATACTGTTTGTTTCTCCAACAGAGCATTCCAGGGGTTTCAAAGATTAAAGATGGCTACAATCCTGCAACTTGGATGCTTGATGTCACAGCTCCATCAATTGAGAGTCAACTTAATGTCGATTTTGCTGAAATTTATGCCAACTCTGCTCTTTACCAGTATGGTGCACTTGACTTCAAGTTTCATTGGTTTTTTCATAATTGTTTTGTTTCATCACATAGGAACATTCTTTTTTTGCTGTTTCACTTGATATTCTTCAGGAGAAATCAAGAGCTTATTGAAGAACTCAATACTCCAGTTCCGGGATCTCAGGACCTCCACTTCCCAACCAAGTACTCCCAATCATTCCATGTTCAGTTCAAGGCTTGTTTCTGGAAATGTCATTGGTCATACTGGAGAAACACTCGTTACAATGCCGTGCGGTTCTTCATGACAGTAGTCATCGGCTGTGTGTTTGGCCTTATCTTCTGGAACAAAGGAGAAAAAACGTATTGCTCAAAATTTTTACTATTGCATTTTTTCTATTTACTGAAATCTCATGGGTTATATTGTTAACAGAGATGAGCAACAAGATCTGATGAACTTTTTGGGAGCCATGTATGCTGCCATTCTTTTCCTCGGAGCCACTAATGCTTCTGCAGTGCAGCCAGTAGTTAGTGTAGAGAGAACAGTTTTCTACCGCGAAAGAGCTGCCGGCATGTACTCTCCTCTGCCTTATGCATTTGCTCAGGTAGCCGATCTTTCAGACATAAATTTTTTTTACACTATGAATGGGTTTTGACTGACAGTATAGAACTCCCTCATTCTGCAGGTGTCCATAGAGGCAATCTATAATGCGATTCAAACATTAATCTACTCTCTTCTGCTTTTCTCCATGATGGGATTTGTGTGGAATGCAGTAAATTTCTTGTGGTTCTACTACTTCATATTGATGTGCTTCATCTACTTCACACTATATGGAATGATGATTGTTGCGCTGACTCCCGGCCCCCAGATTGCAGCCATCTGCATGTCATTCTTCCTGAGCTTTTGGAACTTGTTCTCGGGTTTTCTTATTTCAAGAACGGTAAGTGAATTCGACATTTAACAGACTCTTTCAAGAAAATCCTTTTTAGATTGGATTAGATTCCCATTTTTTGTTTTCATTTCAACTTGGACTATTTTTAATTCTTTAGATGAAAATCAATATTTGTTGAGATAGCAAGTATTCTACAGCACAATGTGAATGTGCCACAATGACATAGTTTTGAGTGATTTACTTCCCGGAAGTTCGACTTCTGTACCAATCTGACATGTGTTTATGTAACAAAATGCAGCAAATCCCAATTTGGTGGAGATGGTATTATTGGCTGTCTCCCATAGCTTGGACAATCAATGGCCTGGTGACATCTCAAGTAGGAAACAAAGATGGCAATCTTCAATTACCGGGACAAAAGCCGGTACCACTGAAAACCTTCCTCAAAGATGGCTTTGGTTATGACTATGATTTTCTCCCATACATTGCTGTGGCTCATTTTGGGTGGGTCTTCCTCTTCTTCTTTGTGTTTGCTTATGGCATCAAGTTCCTCAACTTCCAAAAGAGATGATTTTTGGATCATGAGAAAATTTACAAGTAGTCAAGATTGGGGAGAAACCAAAATGGTTGCCTCTCTAATTCTTTTTCTTTTTTGCCTCTTTTGATTGTTGTAATTATATAGTTAAATATTTGATATATTTAGATTTGATCTTTATATTGCAGACTTGCAGGTTAACAAATGTATAAAATGCCTTTGACTAGGAAAGGATTGCTTGTACTAAAAAACTATAGAGTTAATATATTATATACTTTTCTTTTGTTATTCATTACTTCCTCTTTTGACTGATATATCATCCATAGCCTCTTTCTTAAGAACTTGGAACAAAGGAACTTCAAAATATTTTAAGCTCTCTTTATTTCTTTAAAAATGAAAAAATTAATATGTTTTTCCCCCTATATTTACTACTTTGCCTCCATATATTTATTAAAAAAACAGTTAAATGAAATTTCTTTTGTCCCCGTAAAAAAAATTTCTGGTTCCGTCCTAGTCTCTATTACAAGATAGAAATAATTCGTATCTGAAGCGCATGTTCACATAAAATAGCCGAAATTTTTTATTAAAAAAAATTGCTAAAATATATGAAAATCACTAACCTTAAATTTGCTTACAAGACAAAGTTGAAGTTTATGCACATCTTGCTCATTTAAGGAAGAAGTTACTCGTCCATTTACCAACACAAGCATAAATTAAATGGTTAGACACCTATTCTTTCCTATGAGATTGAAACGAAAAGAAAAAAAAAGTTACCCATCTCTTTAATAGAGAGACAGCTTTTGATCAAATATCAAATATGAAGTTTCTCTCATTGTTATTTTTACACATTTCTGAAAAACAAAAAGAATATAATAGTGACACTATGATTTTATTTTATTTTATTTTAAAGAAAAGAAAAAGAAAAAGAGGAAATGGGAAATAATTGTTATTTAATGAAGATTCGAAGGAACGAAGACGAAAAAGGTGGGGGGAAAAAAAGTAGGTTTGGGTATGTAAGAATACTTTTTGACTCATTCCCATACGCTTTCCAACAAAACAATCGCCGCCGACATTGGTTAAGCTTTAGCTAAGGAACAAATAACCTTCCTTCTCGTTTACTCCACGCCCACGCCTACACTCGGCCCATGAACCACGTTATGCTTATGCCCACAAACTTGATGTCGACCATTTCGTTGTAAAATAACTCAATTATGGCGTATCTAGTTGGAGCATTTTTTTAATCTGAGTTTGTGTAGTCCGAGGGTTTCTTTTTTCATGAAATATTAGAGGAGGTTCGAACCTCCAAACTTATAAAAGGAGGAATGAGTTATACTCGACAGAGTAATAAGTGTTGAGAAGTTTATTTTATATATTTTAGAATTAGACATGTAGAATGTAATGACTTTTTCGACGATCATTTTTCAAAGTTATTTTAGATTTTTAATATAAACACTTAATGGGACTTTGTTATAAATAATTTGTTTTTAGGTTTTTTTTCCCTAAAATCATACATTTGTTTGTGAATAGTAGCTCTGAGGGTTCAATTTTTCAAATCATTCAAAAGTTTCTCATCAAATAAAAGCTAAAAATAGTTTTTTAAAAGTGGTGGTCAAAATAACTTGTCTTGAATTTAAAAAATTTATATGTAAAATGTTGTATAATTACTAGGAGTTCCAATAATACTATTGATTTTAATTAATATTCATTAATTAAATATTATATCTAATTAAAAAAATATAACATAATTAGTTTAAAAAAAAAGCTTTTTACATTAGTTAAACATGAATTAGTTTAAAAAATACAAAAGTTCAGCCAATAAAATTTTGCATATCATATTATGCCAAAGAGTTTTAGAATATTGAAAATCAATTAAAAAACGATAATTTTCCAAAAAGAAAAAAAGGGACAAAGAGGTAATTTGAAATATTGAGAGGGGGCATCCAAGGATAAGGATACCATCATGCCAATATCCTTAGATCCATGATTTTGCTTTTTCACTACCACCGACCCAATAAAGGAATCCAGATGCTATTCCCTATTAATTTTAGTTTACCTTCTACCACTATTAGGAAGTTATTGGTTAACTACTTCATATATTATTTAGAAAAAATAAATAAAATTTGACCCTAAATTTTTTTTTTATTTTATATGTAAAAATAGATAAATAGTTACTTAAATTAAATTACTATCATTCTATTTGTTTATATAATTGTAATTATGAATAACCCAAACTAATATATAATAGGATTACATAATTTTGTGAATCCCGAAAGTCATTTGAGATGAATAAATTTAAATTGACAATTGGGTTCGACCAAAATAATGTCTTAATCTTTTGCAAAAAAAAATAATGTCTTAACCCCATCAGCCTATAAAGATACATATGGAAAAAAATAAAAATAAAATGATATATTTGGTTCTTAACGATTAATTTTTTTAATTAATCTATTATGTTTGGATTAAGTTAAATTTTAATCCTTACTGTGGAGTGAAAACACTTAAAAAAAATTGACTTTGCACAAGGACATTAGGACACCGTCTCTTCTCTTGCTTTATCTTCAACCGTTAATTATATTTATAGGTAAAAAGTAAAACCACCCATTGTTTCCTCTTTTCCTTTCAAGTCTGTATTCCCTTCTTTCCTTTTCTTTGTTAATCTAATGATAAGTAGTTGAAGAACTTCAAAAAGGGGAGAAAAATAAATATACACTTAATTCCTAATATTATCCCCAATTTCTAATATAACTCTAAACATTTAATTTAATTCTTTATATATTATTGATTAAGTTAAATCCCGACTCTTACGGTTAAATAATCTATCATCTAATAAAAAAAAGGGTAAACTATAAATAAGATTTATGTGGTTTCGATCAAATACACGAATACTCTTTGTAGTTTGAAAATTACAAATTACACTAATGTAGTTTCAAATTATGTCAATGAGACCCCCTTTCTTCCAACGTTGTTAACTTTTTTTAACCTTACGTACCTTATTTGTTTCAATGGTCAATTAAAGCTTTGAATCATTAATAAATATAAGGGTTCATAGCTTCAATCATATCTAATATTTTGATGATAATACACACTTTTATTTGACCATAATGTAAAGTTCGAAATGAGAATTTTAAAACATTTTAAATCATTCAATCGGAGTTCAAACGAAAAAGTTATGACAAAAAGAAAGTTAATAGCGTTGAAAATGTCTTATTGATATAATTTAGAACCATGTGAGTATAATTTGCTATTTTCAAATTATAAATGATATTCGTGCATTTGATCAAAACTACTGGATCTTATTTGTATTTTACCATAAGAAGTTGACAAATCACAATTTTTTTTTATTCATATGAAATTTATTCCTATGAAATTGAACACATGTATGATGATAAGAAAAATCCCAAGGATTGTTTTTTTAAGTAAAGATTTCCTAAAATTAAAAAGAAAAAGGCAAAATATAAAAGTCATGTGGTGTTAATGTATACCTACCAACTCCCTACCATTATTTCCAACAAGTAATCCATATAATATTCTCATCCCGTATTTGATGTTTTATGATAGTCAGAAAAAAAAATGACACCTCGATTTTTATCATTAGAAAATTCTTTATATAGGCCAGTCCCATGTGATAATTATCTTATTTAGTTTAAAGAAATCAAACACTAAAAATGAAAAAACTTTAAACCAACCTAATTTAAAAAAGAAAAAATTAAATTTGAAATTTGAAAACCAAATAATATCTTTTAAATGAATTTTATTGAATAGTAGAATTTTTCGTAATATTTTATAAATATATAATTTTTAAAAAGTATTTATAAACCTAACATTAAAAAAAAAAAAACTCACATTCTTGTGAATAAAAAAATTAGTGATAATTTAGGATGTAATCAATGATTACATGCACAAAATATCAATTAACATAGTGAATTAGTAAAACCAGTAATTACTTATGTAATAAATCAATTATTGGATATGAAGAAATCAATGATTACTTACGCGAAACTAGAGACAGATTTGTAATATTATATGATCAAATTTGAGTTTTTTTGGTTATATTTACAAATAAATTTTGACTGATATTTTTATAAATATTGTGCCTCGATTCTCCTATATGTGTAAGAACCCAAGTTTTAAATTATTATTTTTTTTTTCAAAATTAATAAAAATAAATTTATTATTAAAACTGAACCTAAACAATTAAATTTAAAATTTATAAATGTAAGAGAATAAATCAGAAATTGCGGCAAATTATCTTATATTTGTTATAACCGAAAAAATGGTCAGAATTGAAAACGGGTGTGGGAGCCGATTATAAAAGTAAAAGAAAAAAGAAAAAGAAAGGAAAAGCAAAGGCAAAGGCAAAGGCAAAGCCAAGAAAAGAAAGGGAAAGAGGAATTCCAGGAAGACAAAAGGGTTTCTCTGAAACATCAACAGAGAGAGAGAGAGAGAGAGAGAGAGAGAGAGATGCAAGGAGATCAAGGTCAGCCGCCGCCGCAGCAGCTTCAGCTAATGTTACAGAATTCTGGAAATTTAAGCTTCAGTAGTAAGGAAGATGATGAAATTTCTAAGTCTGCTCTCTCTACTTTCCGTCAAAAGGAAGAAGAAATTGAACGTGTGAGATCTCAAGTTCATGAAAGACTTCAAGCTCGCTTAGGCCGTGTCGAGGAAGAAACCAAGCGTTTAGCCTCCATTCGTGAGGTCAAAATCTTATCTTTCAACTTTCTTTTTTTTTTCCCTCTTCAATTTCTAGGTTTTTTTTTTTTTTTTTTACTAATGGAAACCTAAAATTGATTTCGAAATTCTACTTCTTGAATTAGTCAATTGAATTTTGTTTCAAACTGAGGATTCAATTATCTTTAAAGAAAACTAGTAATTTTGTTATACTTTTCCATAATTCCCTATGAGGATTTTTTACTGAAACCTTGGTTTTTAATTCCATGTTGTATTGTTCTGAAATTTCATGGGAAATGCCCTGAATTATATATGGAAAAATTGATGAAATGAATTGAAAAAAGCAGGAGCTTGAAGCACTCGGGGATCCAACGAGGAAGGAAACTGGATTAATCCGTAAAAAGATTGATACACTAAATAAGGAATTGAAGCCTCTTGGACTCAACTGCCAAAAAAAGGTAGCCCTCTCTAGATCTGTGTATAAATATGATAATTGTGAGCTTTTTTCAATTGAAAAATGCATTTGAATTATTGGACTTTTTTAGACTTTTCTGGTTAAAATTATTTTTTTCACTAAGCCGCCGTTTGGTTCGCTGTAATCTAAGATTACCTTATAAGGGGCATCCAATTCGATTTCAAAATAGATATTAAAGTGCCCGTTTGGAATAACTCTTATCTTACCAGGGTCCAAAAGTGTTTTTGGACCAAAAACCCTTAGTTTCTTTTAGCTCAAAAATATTTAAATGCCCTCCGTAAGTTATTTCAAACGGTCCCTAATTCAGTTCATAAATGAGACTTTGTAGAGTTTTCAATAAATGCTGCAAATATATCAATCTGGGGTAGTGGGGTTGTGCAGATAAAAAAATTTTAAGGTAAAAAAATGAATGGTCCTTTTAATGTTTTTTTTTTGTTAAATTGCCCCCACTTGTAATTTTTTTAAGTGATCCTTATGAAAAATGATCACTTATTAAATTAAAAATCTAGTTTAGTAAAATATTCTTTTCTTTTCTTTAATTTGTTTATATAACGCACTTAAAATAAATTTACTTATTAGAATTAAAAATTAAATTGATATTATAACTATTTTAATTTTTCATTCATATAATTAAACTTAAACTAATTTAAAAAATGTTTTAAGTCGTTGATTTTATACTTATTAATTGTTATGAAAATTAGTCATATCATTCTACAATATAAAATTTAATCAGTTTAGATTGTGATTCTTAGTACTAGTTTTATTAAAAGCTTTATTAGAATGAAAAAATAAATTGTAGTAATCTTAGAGACAAAAACTAATATATTTATTTATAAATATTGAAATTGGAAATCTACTTGAATTATTTTTTAATTATATGAAATTTTCATCTTTTTTTCAATGACTTTGAATTATAAAAAATTATAATAGGGATATTTTCAAGTTGGGCAAAACTAAATCAAAGGGAGTTAATAAAATGTTTTATGGAAACGTTTTATTGTTGACACGTAACATAAAAAAAACAAGGAAAAGAAATTACAAAATTTATAATATAAGGAATAAAGGATAAAAAAAAAAACAAGAATGACTTTAAAATATGTCTATATTGTGAAAACATATTTTAACAATTAATATAAATTCCTTGGTGTAAAATTATTGAGTTTACTTTCTACATAAATATTTTTGCCCCCTTAACAAATTTTTTGGCCTCGTCCCTGGGTTGTGTGATGTTTTAGAACGGGTTTGTAGATCTCATTCTGCTGTTTGATTGATACGCTATTTACTATTAGTAATGACATTTTTCTTCTTCTTTTGTTTAGTTTAGATAATGACATTTCAATCTCTCTTACTGTTGAACATTACTTTTACATCCTATAGTACCGAATCTCATTCCTATATAGTCTAAACACGCATCAAATTCTCATCTCGGTCTCATTTCCAAACAACCATTTCAAGACATCACAATCTCAAAGATACTTATTTCCGCGTATCAGACGCATTTAATGACAATTTTGGGCTGACTTGGAATCATTCGTCGTGGATAATGCAATGGATGATAATTGTTTTGAATTGTCTGTTGTGACAGGAGAAAGAATACAAAGATGCCCTAGAAGCTTTCAATGAAAAAAACAATGAGAAAGTACAGTTAATATCAAGATTGATGGAGGTTAGTTTCGTATATTGACTTTTTTTTTTTGAAGTAGTCTTCAGCCTTTTATCATTTTTTGTTTTGGAAATTTAAAATTGAGATATATTTTGTTTTGCTGCCAATTTTGTAGCTGGTTGGTGAAAGTGAGAGGCTGAGGCTGAAGAGGCTGGAGGAGCTGAGTAAGCATGTTGATAACAATTCCTGATTTAATTACTCAATTAACTCATGTTGTTAGCTTTGCATTATGTGTTTACTTTTACTCTAAATATTCTGTAATGGGTGTTTCAATTTTTCAGTCTGGTGTATTTTATTTGATTTTGGTTTAGTTTAGTTCACAAAACATCGATAATTTAGAGTAACATTTGTGTAATCCTTTTAATTATACAACCATATATTGTAATTAAATTAAATTCCTTCCTAATTCTTAAGTATTAAGGAAAAGATTTGTATGGAATATCATTTTAGGATAATTTTAAAGTCATGTCAATTGTACTCTTT
This sequence comes from Gynostemma pentaphyllum, assembly GCA_028015215.1. Lineage (NCBI taxonomy): Eukaryota > Viridiplantae > Streptophyta > Magnoliopsida > Cucurbitales > Cucurbitaceae > Gynostemma > Gynostemma pentaphyllum. Next base: position 39,242,214 of record CM051349.1, on the reverse strand, counting down.
ATTTTATTTTACACAGTTAAGAGAATTCTTACTTCCATAATCAATGATGGATAAGAGCAATTTGTAAGATAATCATCCTATATTAAGTTTTATGATTAATTTAAGGACACTGAGAATGTTTATTTTTAATTGGTTATGATGAAAATGGTATTTTATAGGAATGTTTTTATACCCGCGCTACATCCAAAGCACTACATATTTTTAATAAATTTTGGCATATTTCAACATTTCGTAACTTTATACAATTTTTTTAATTTAATAAAAAAAAAAGTTTAATTACTAATTCAGTCTTTATAATTTCTTGAATTGGGTCGATTTTGTCCTAAAAGTTTCAATCTAGTCTGATAAAAACTCACAAAAAGTCCCAATTGTTATCACATTTATATATTAAAAAAAAAGTCTCACATGTACTTGTTAGTTAAAATCATATTAATATCTGTCTTATTCATGTGATTGTCATATTCATAGAAAATAAGCACATCAGAAAAATGTTAGATTTTATATGACAATGATATTCATGAATTTATAAAATATGAATTAAAATTTTAATATATTTTCTAATCCATTCAATCCCAGCAGTTATATAATTTAACCGCATGATCATTTTATCAAACTAACTAATATTTATCAGTTAAGTTATCTTTATTAAATATCAGTATTTCTCTATAATGAAATAACATTTATAGAAAGAACTTATTATTGGTTCATTATTCGTTTACATCCTGAACATAAGATATGAAGCCAAAAACATAAATTCATTCTATTTTAAAAACCCAAAAACGATTTCCTCCTTCCCTATCCTCAAGGAAATGAGAAGGCCCCGAAAACGCTTCACACGATTAACATTACAGAAATCAATCGATAATCATACAGACGGTTAACATTAACATTAATCATAATAAATCACTAATTAACACGTTAAAAATGTATTGTAATCCTCAATACTTTTAAGACCCACATGCCTAATTTATTGTTTTTTAAACCTGGACTTGCTCGAGGCCCATGGGCCATGGAGCTTGATTTTGATCGATCTGTGGTTTCAAAAACAAAAAACACAAACTCTCCAAAAAGGCTAAACGCGTTTGACTATAAAATGATCCATATAGTAAACAACATAAGTATAATGAGAAGAACTATGAACAAATTTGGCAAGACTTTATTGTACATTTTTTTTTTGTGGTTTTCCTTTTTTTAATTTGGCAAAAACTGAGTAAATCATAAGCTTTACCCGCATCGAGTTTCAGAAAATGAGAAACCAATTTTTCCAACGTGTCGATATTTTATCAAGTGTTATTTGTTAAATTTACTCAACTGTGCTTTTGGTTATTGGCACTTTATCAAGTGTAAAATTTTAAATTAACTAATATATTATTGGTGTAAATAGAGTGAATAATATGTAATTAAAATTTCAAATAATAAAATTATGACATTTGAAAACTGAAATAAAACATTAGTTTTTTTAAAACTATTATTTTACCTTGAGGCTTCTATCAATGATTTTTTTTTAAAGAAGTAAACACAAAAGATGAAACATAGAAAACAAACATTAAAAAAACATGTTTAATTTTTTTATATTTCTAAGTCTAGCAAGTCATTCTCATTGCTATAATCCAATTCCTTTGAATTATTGACTTGGTGAGGTTTCTATTGGCATTTAAGTTTAAGAATATTATTAATTAAGCACACCTAAAATTGTTCTTTTCTCTTTAATTTCTTTTTTTAAGACTTTAATATCCTATTTAATAATCATATAGATAAGCATCATTAACAAAGTTTGGGAATAGTTTAATCTTTGAGCGGCGATGTGCTACAACATGTCTCTTTAAGGTTTCGTATTAGTTTTATAAAAGCAGTTTTTGTGCCATTCAAATTAGATTCTCTCTAAATGGGATTATTTAATTAATTTTATATTTTTTTAAACGTAAATTATGGTCTATCTACTATTCAAAATTGAGTTAGAACGTACTCAAAATGAAAATCCAGGCGACATAAAATTATAGAGAGGAGAAAAACGTACTTTATATTATGTTTACTAAATTATTATAGAATTATTTTATTAAAAAAATATTTTAGAATTATCAAAAATAAAAAATTAAGAAGTTTAAATTTGTTAATGGACTATCAAATCAAAATTTATACTTCAGAAGAAAAAGAATTAGAGTAATGGGGCACTTGCAAATCTTTATGTAATGTTCATAAAAATATCAAATTTTAAAAATATTTATAAATATAATAAATTTTGATCGGGTGAATAAATGATTAATATTGAATTACATATTTTTTCAATAAGTTAATTATTGATTCACTAAGTAATCAAAGTTAGTCACTGATCAACATAATAAAAATTATTATATTTACAAATAGTTTTAAACATCCCATATTTATAAATATCACAAAAAAATTCTGCTATCTAATGATGATAGTAATTATAGATTTTTAATATAAATTACATTTATTTCACCATTTATTCCATATCTTCAAAATTTTGAAATGAACAACATACAACATTTTATATTTTTTTTCAATGATTTTTTTTCGTAATTTCTCTTTATTCCTCTTTTATGGAGATCACAGTCAATTGCATGAATTTAGTGAAAGAGTGTTTAATTCTAACGAGTAATCCACACCTTCTCTTTTATGGACATTTTATATTTTTGAAATGAACAAAATACAACATTTTATATTTTTTTTCAATGATTTTTTTTTCGTAATTTCTCTTTATTCCTCTTTTATGGGATCCATCATGCATGAATTTAGTGAAAGAGTGTTTAATTCTAATGAGTAATCCACACCTTCTCTTTTTATATTATTGGAGATTAAATTTAACTCCTCTATATTAAGATTGGATAATCAAGATTTTAGTCTAATGTAAGATATGTATTTCTACTTCTAAATAAATAAATTTGAAGCCATTTTCTTAAATTATATATAAAAATATCGTATAAAATACATTGAAAAATTTATTGAAGGATAGAATATTTATAAGGTCAACAACATATTTTAGTTACTAATAACATAAGATCTATTTTTATTAAAATGTCCTTTGATACCATTTTTTCAAACTTCTACCAAGTATGAAAAATTGGATGAAAAATGTGTCAAAAAATTAATGCAATATGTTGTTGCGTAAAAATGGAGAGTTTCCACGTATGCAATGAACTTAATATACGGAAGAGTCAAAGGTAGTGCACTACTTTGACGGCGTGCTACACGTAGGTAGGCACAGGAAAGGAACAAAGTACCGATGTGGTGCCGGCCTAACACCCTTAAATGCTAAAGTCAGAGTAAATAGAGCTAGTGCGCCAATGAGAATTGTAGTAGAAATTAGTTACCTAATGAATGAATTTCTTCTCCTATTTATAGGAGAATATGTTGATGACATCATCGCGCCATGTAGTCGGGTCAGGATTGGACCACGTGTTGTTTCTTAATTACGTGTCGCTTGCGGGTTACACCACATGTCATTCCCTAATCAAACACTTGTATTCGGTTTAAATATGTAGGTCTATGTTGGAGACTGCGTAGCCAGGTTTTGTCAAGTGCGTAGACTTTAGACTAGGCATTGTGATTAGACGAGGTGCCCAGGTACTCCGGTCAGACGAGTGGCCCAGGTAGTGCGGTCAGACGAGGCGCCCTGGTACTGGGGTTAGATGAGGTGTCAGAAGTACTGCTCTCAGATGAGGTGCCTGGATACTGCGCTTAGATGAGGTGCGTAGACATTCTTGTCAAATTATAAAATTCCATCTATCATCAAATTTCACCCACAACACAATATATAATTTTTTAATTTTGATGAGTTTATCAAATTAACCAAATTGAAACGAGGTCATAATTTTAAACAGAATTTCTGTATTTACAAATTACAATTTCGATCTAGCAACAATATTTAGAATTTAATGACATAAAAAATCAGACAAAAGAACCGACAAAACGCATCTATGTCCCATAACCATAACATTTTGTCTTATAATAACAAGAATGGTCAATAACGCAAATTTTTGTACCAAAAAAAAAAAGAACCGTGTTCTTAATTTTTATATTATTTTTAATACAAAACAAAGATTTATGCAAAAATCCAATTCCCATATCCTTTCTTATAGATTTGTCTTTCGTTGCTATCTTCTTCCCATTCTTGTTGCATTTAACGTCCAGGTGAAGAGAATCCTCCAATGGGAAAAGAGAAATTGTCTTTTTCCTTTTATTTTTATTTATTATGCATTAAGAGAATTTAAGGGTATGTTTCTTACATAAAGGATGTTCATGAATGCTTTGACTCGATTCCAAATCATTGATAAAATTCTAATTATTATGAATTAAGTCTAAACTTGTTTGATGTTTAAAATCACTTTTTTTTTTCAATATTTAATGTGACTATAGGTTATTATTCTATTTTCAACTTCTAGCCTTCTAGGCAATAGAATTATTGTTAAACTTTTAAGGACTTTGGGTCAATGCTACTTTAGGAAGGACGTAAATTATTTGGTATAGGATGGCAGAAATTATTCGATTTAATTAGAATCGTGTCCAACAATAATCAATAATATATAGTCTATATTATTATACTTTGAATGTGAGAAAAGTACTCAAATATTCCTATTGCGTCAAATAACTTGGAACTAGCTTAAATAATATTAAGATGACTAGCTCTTAGTTTAGGGGTAAATCACATTATTATATGATTTACGAAAAACATCTTAGTGATTTATAAAATTTGTAAATTATGTCATTTATAAAATTTTATTACTAATTTTAATGAAACTGATACATGTGGTTTATTTTACACATGTCAAATGTATCAATCCTATCAAATTAATTAACCGAAGATATTGTTTATAAATTAGTAAATCATAAGAGTATTTAAAAACGTTTTCAAAATATTAAGATATGATTATAAAATAGACGAAACATAAGATGTAATGTACTAATTATCTTATTTACTGATAGAGTAAAATATTTTTTTGGTATTTATTATATAATAGTAATTACCAAAAAATAAAATAAAATAATAATATGTAGAAGAGAACAAGCAACAGAATATCTAACCTAAATACGCCATCTCTCTCTTGAATATAGAATCCTATGTTGGAGGGAGGAAAGATCGTGTGGAACGGGGTCCACGGAAAGATGGAAGGGGGACAAGTATCAGACCGTTTCTGAAACGGAGATGCGGTTTTCAAAATTCTATTAAGTCACACGTGGAAATCAATGGATGGATCTGATTCTGCCTATTTAGACGTGGATGCACTGAATGACGGTGCCTTCTCTTCCTTTGTGAAGATATGTTGATTTAAATTTTATGATTCAATAATAATTTATAAAATATTTCTTTATGGTTGTTGTTAAGGATCACGAGTCAAAAAAATAAAATGAGCTAATAATATTTTAATTATCAATATCAATTATTTTTTAGATGAAAGAACTTAATAATGTTTATAGATTCTGAAGACAACTCTCTTCGTTATCAAATGATTTCGAGATAGATGCCTAGAATTATTGAGAGTTATTAGAAATTAACATATCATATTCTATCATTATATTTTGTGAACTTGTCAGAGAGAGATAATGACGTGACATAATTGATATGTAAATATAGGATTTCTTAAAAGTTAGGTCTTTTTTTGAGCTCTAAGGTTCAATTCTCCCCTCCCATTTTGATTTTATATCTAAAGAAATTTAATCAAGGTCTATATTTACACATTGAAAAGTAGCCATTTCATAAAGATATCATTACCGACAACTGCAAAATATGCAGTAGTTACCCTCTTTTAGAGACGAATAGCTTGAAGTCGATAAATATTTGAATGTATTATTAAATTTATTAATATGTTTTATATTTTATAAAATTTAAACTTCTTAGCACTTGAGAACTTAATAAAAATATTTATAAATTTGTTTTATGTTTATCATTAATTAGAAAACAAAAGTGCGATGTAATTTAAATTTTTACATGTAGGAGGGGAGGATTAACATCACCGAATATGTCATTGTCACGTCAAGAAAAGGGCCACTTGTCATTGTTTTATTGTTCAGAGATGCCAATGGCATGCAAGCCAAACGGGAGAAAAACATTTCCAGTATTTGTTGTTGCGTAAAAATGAAGAGCTTCCACGTAAGCAACGAACTTAATTTATGGGACGATTCGAAGGTAATGCGCTGCTTCGATGGCGTGATACATAGGTACCTGCACAGGAAAGGAAAAGTGCACCGGTGTGGTGCCGGCCTAACACCCTCCGATACTAAAGTCAGAGCAAGCAGAGCTAGTGTACCAGAGAGAATAGTAGTAGAAATTAGTTACCTAATGAATGAGTTTTTTCTCCTATTTATAGGAGAATATGTTGATGACGTCATTGTGCCATGTGTCACGTCAAGATTGGGCCACATGTTGCTTTTCAATTACGTGTCGCTTTCGGGTTACGCCGCGTGTCATTTTCTAATTAGACACTTGTAATCGATTTAGATATGTAGGTCTGTGTTGGAGACTGCGTAGCCAGGTCTTTTCAGGCGCATGGACTTTTATGCTTAGGTACCACGGTCAGACGAGGTGCCCTAGTGCCGCGGTCAGACCGGGTGCTTAAGTACCGTGGTCAGACTAGGTGTTCTGGTATTGCGGTCGGACGAGGTGCCTAGGTACTGCGGTCAGACGAGGTGCTTTGGACCAGGTGCCTAGGTATCGTGGTCAGACCAGATGCGTAGACAAATCTTATCCAGTTGTAAAATTTCATGTGTAATCTAATTTCACCCCACAAAAATATTGGTAACTAAAAAATTGAAAGCCCTCCTTGTTTTTTCGTATGTCTTATAAAATATTTAATTACCTTCTGGTTCAATTTTAAGAAAGAGAGCAATCCTGTATCTAAAAAAAAAAATCCGCATATTGCATGCAATGTTAGTTGTACTGTGTATGGATTCCTCAAATAATAAATCATGTGAGAGGGATTAAAAAACTATAAACTTCGTTATTAGTAAATCTTTATTAAAATGAGAGTATCAGAAACTATCTCTAATAAGAGGATTTTAATGTCATTTTATTATCAACTCGAATTCAACATGAAATGATTCACCCTGAAATCTCTCTATAGATTTATCACCAGTAATGTTATTTTAATGCTTGATATATTTTTTACTACTATATCCGAATGTATAACATAAACTTAAATGTGTGTTTAATCAAATACTTCTTTCTCAAAATATGATTTATTTGGAACATATATTTTAGTTTATGTTATGCACTCGTGTAGTGTAAAAATATATCAAACAATTGAAAGAATATTATTGATGGGTAGATCTATAGAGATCTTGAGACGGGTCATATGGCAATTCTAATATGTATGTCCTAATTATTGGATCTCATTTTTTTTAATAAGTTATGTTATTGAATAACATGTATTACATTAGAGATTTTGGTATGGATCGTTACAATATCCTTAATATATAAAAGTGGTGATATTTAAGAAACTTTTTCGGATTACTATACCCCTTTTAAAATTTTAAAATTACTAACATGTCATTATATATACCCTTTTATAACCTTCAAATTACTAAAAATACCATTATTATTTATACTCCACTATCTATTAAATGACTATTTATATTTTTAATAAAATATTTCTCTTTCTTTTTATAAATAAAATATTTCTCTTCATTGAATAAGAAATTGTCAATTTTATTAAATAAATTCCTTGATTTTTTTATTGTTTTCACAACATCAAATTATAAAATAATTGAAAAAACAAGTACAACATATGAAAATGAATGTGATATTAAAATGAATTTATTGTTTTGATTTATCACCAATTTATGAAAAATAAATTTTATTTAAGTATTCAAATATTAAATGATTTAATAAAGGTGACGGTGCTTTAATTTTAAAAAATATTAAAAAAAAAACTTAAATTGTTTAAAAAAAACAGTTAAGATTAAAAAAAACAACTACAAAAAAATATAATTTATTGAATTAGTAATGGTATAATATTTAAATAAATTAAAAATTTTTTAATTAAATTTTTTTAAAAGTTTAAAAATCAAAGAGAAAAAAATATATAATTTCTTAAATTTTAATTAAAATTAGAAATAAATAATCTATAAATGCAAAAATTAACTAACATATGTATATAGAACAAACAATTTATTTTTTATTTAGTAGTATAAATTTTAAAAATAAAGATGTTAAAAAAATTGTCTTATATAAAAAGACATATAATTATGTAAATTAGTAAACTATACGATAATTTAAATATTAAATAGAACATAATAATATGTTAATAAAATCATTTTGAAAAAGATTTATAAACCATAGAAAAATCAAATAAAAAATATTTCGATTTTTAAATATTTCTATGTTAGAAAAAATATCACGTGCGTCGCACGTGGTAAAAAACTAGTTGTTAAAATTTGTCATATGTCATTCTTTCGCATGTTCTTATAATGATTATAATTTCTTTTTTATCATGTCACAAACAACCACTTTCTCAACCCTTCACCGATCTCTTATTTTTCTCCATAACTTTATCAGCTTAAAAAAATTATTGTTCTAATATGTTTTATCCTAGCTCTACGGTATTAATACTTCACAATACCAAATAAATTCAAAGCAAGCAACCTTCTTACCAATAATAAAAAATATTAAAACTATAACATAGAATTTCTAATTAAACTAACACTCTTTGATCATTTTTTTAGTAAACAAATTAAGAATAGTTGTTTTCATTATGAAAGAGAACTTTAACAAATAATTTAAACCAATATTTATGTGGCATTCCTCTTTTAAAGTTTAATCATGATTAAACACTAACACTCACTAACTACATACATGTCACCATACATCATATTAATTATTCACTCATTAATTAGGAAGATTCCTTAATATTTATTATCAATAGAATATTTAAACCGGCCATTTGGTTGGAAAGTAAAAGAAAATAGAAAAGTAAACTATTTAATTAATTGCCAAATGATGGGCAAAATGATATATAATACAAGCTTCTCCACTTTTTTCAAAATTTAAAGTTACTTTCAAAAGAAAATTCTAAGTAATGAATGAGGATGTAAAGGTGATCAATCATAATGAGCAAAGTTATTAAAAAAAAAACAATGATAAAGACTGAGAATCTTCTTCCACTCTCTACCTCTCACTCTTTCATGGTTGATCCTATTGTTTTGGCACTGTGGATTTTAGATCCTTATCCTATTCAAGTTCTTATAATTGAACATAACTAGTTATAATGGAATATAAATTTTAAAATGCTAATAGCCAACCCGTAATGTGGCCAACCACTCCCTACCTACCAAGAAAGTGTTGGGTTTATATGATTGGTCTTGATGGTTCGTTATTTAAAATATATGTGATAAATTGCATAGATATAATTACCGTTTTGATTGTGTTCAATTTGCGGATTTAAATAAAAAAGTTTAGTCTGCACAAATTTAACCCATATTTATCTCCCGGTTTTATAGTTTTGGATGATGGGTTATCCTTAACAAACTTATTTCTTTTCACAATTTCAATACATTTCACATTAATTCAAATTTATTAAATTTATTTTTGTGCTGGTGCACAGTCTAAACACAGATTAATTACCAAACATAATTTTAACAAACTAATCCAAATATGCGAGCAAAATGCACCCTATAATTTCAAAGAAATAAAGAATAATAATTAGAGTAATTTTGTACCTTTTACCCTGTATGTATGTATGTATATATATATATATATATAATGAAAATTTTTGAAGTTTCATTGATATAAAATTGATTGAGTGATGAGAAAGGTTAGTATTTGTGATAGCTTTACATTTCTTTCTATGACAGTTTGATTGTTTATTCTTTTTCTTGATTGAATTGAGTGAAAGGACCCATTTTTGTCTAAGAGTGGCTGGATTATAAAAGCAAAAGGATTTTTTTTCAAAGCAAAAGGTGTTTGAAAATTGTTTATGCTTTTACCCTATGGAAGCAATCATTTTGATTCCAATTTTTTTCTTCGAAAAAGAATAAATTAACTACACTACAAATAAGAAAAAAATGTGATGCATGTTAGAGGTCAATTTGATATATTTTTTTTAATATATGTTTTCTTTAGCCAGAAAAGAGAACTTAATGATCATTTGGTATTTCATATTTTTTTAAATCCAACCTAAGAAATCAGGATATTGCTTCATAATAAATATTATGTTTACTTCTTTACATTTCATACTTAATAAAGTGAAAAGAATGTAGTTATAGTTTTTTTCCCTAAAAAGAATAAATTTATTTTACAATGTTTACTTCTTTACATTTAGATTATAAGTATTAAAAAAAAAGGAATGTAATAGTTAAAAGTCCTGTTTGATAATGATTTCAATTTAGTTTTCTATTTTATGAAAAAGAAAAGTGAATTGCAAAAACAAAATTAAAATTATTAAAAAATGAATATGAACTAAATTTAACCCTGAAAAGTTAAATAAAAATAATCGGATATGAAATAAAGAACAAACCTCATCATAACATTCAATAATTTTCAAATAACAAAGGAAGTTGACAAAAATTAGTTGACTCGGCAAAAAGAATGTAATAATAGGGATCAAATCCCCGTTTTTCCGTCTAAATTCCTCCCCCGTATAAGTCTAGAACTATACTTCAAATAGAAATCACAAAAGTAATTAAATGAACATAGCTTTTTTTAATATATATAATTATAGAAATAGTGTATTTATGTATATTAATTATTTAAATAGCCGCTAAATAATTTATTGAATTAAAACGGTAAAAAACCAATAAACTCAATAAAAAAATTACAAAATATTATAATAAATTAGTGAACTGCTAATTGAGTAATTTTTAAAATATTTTGATATTTTAATAATTAATATATAAAAATTTGTTATTTGAGATAATTTTCTAATTTTCTAGTGTAGGTTAAGAAGAATTAAATCCATATTTTGTTTAGGATTAACCTTTTAAATTAGGGACAATTACTGAAATAACATATTTTTGCATACTAATTACTGAAATGTTTGAACTTTTCAAAAATTACTCAAATAGCATAATTATAGTTCAATAATTTATTGAACTAAAAAAATTAATTTTTTTAATAAATTCATTGAAAATAATAATAAAAAATATCAAATAGTTCAATAAATTATTGACCTTAAACTTAAAAAACCAAAAAAACAAACAAATTCGTTAAAAATACCTATGAAAAATAGTTCAATAATTAATTGAATTATAGTTCAATAATTTATTGAACTATAATTATGCTATTTGAATAATTTTTAAAAAGTTTTGACATTTTAGTAATTAGTATGTAGATTTATGCTATTTGAGACAATTTCTTTTAAATTACCGACTAATATCACTATACCACTTTATTGTGGCTCCAAACAAACTAGGACTATTATTAAATAAAACTTGACTACCTACTACTATTTTATAAAATTTATTTTATAGATAAGTTTTTATTATATTTAGGTTTAATTACTAATTCAATATTTATGGTTTTGGGTATGTTTCAATTAAGTGTTTATGGTTATAAAAGTTTTAATTTAGTCTTTACGGTTTGGCATTGTGTCAATTCGTCCCCATGGTTCTAAAAGTTCTAATTTGATCCCTATAGTTTGATAAAAGCACATAAAATATCATTGTTGTTACCATATTTAAACGTCAAAGAGTCACAAATTTACATGGTAGTAAAACATTATACTGACAAAATCACGCAGTTGCCACATTCAAAGAATATAGACACATAAGAAAAAAGTTAATTTTATTTTAGTTTTAATTACTAATTTAGTCCATATGGTTTGAGGTATGTGTCAATTTAGTCCCTATGATTATAAAAGTTTCAATTTGGTTCATATGGTTTAAAGTTATGTCAATTTTTTTTCTCATTGTTCTAAAAGTTTCAATTTGGTCTCTATGGTTTGATTAAAGGTCCCAGTTGTTACCATTTACATGTTAGTAAACACTATACTAACATTTTATCTTAATCATGTGGTTGTCACATTCAAAGAAAATAGATCACATAAGAAAACTGTTTATTTTTTTTTATAAAGACATGGACGTTTCAAGAAATTTTATAAAACCATACGAACCTAATTGAAACTTTAAAAACTACAAAGATTAAATTGACACATACCTCAGAGCAAAGGGACGAAATATTGAAATTTTTAGAACCATATGGACCTAAATGAAACAAGCCCTTAACCATAGGGGCTAGATTATAATTAAGCCTTTGTTTTATAAAGGGACATTTCATGAATTTTTTATAAAGCTATAAAGGTCAAATGGAAACTTTAAAAACCATAGAGATGAAATTGATACATACCTTAAACCATAGGGATTAAATTGACACTTTTAAAGCCATAAGAATCCAATTGTAAAAAAAAAACGTATACCATCGAGACTAGATTTGTAATTAAACCTTATATATAATATGGAAACTCTTAGAAGAAAACCGAAATCTTCCCATACAAATTTGTGTCTTGCTTGGAACAATTTTTGTTTATTATCATATTTTAATATTACATCTTATTAAAAAATAAAAGGTTTCATTGACATTGGATTAAGAAGGGGAACAAATAAGGCGATTCGATAGGTTAATGCCACATCTTCAAATCAATCATTTTCATAGATTATTATCCTAACGAATAAATAATTATAAGAGTGAAAGGTTCATATAATTCGAAAGGGGTAAGAAGAACAAGTCCACCAATCTACGAAAAAATACGTAGTAAATTTTTGTTATAACACAAATTATATCGACCACTCATGCATTAAAGTTGTACGTCTATTATTTAAGACAAGTAGCCCAAAAACATTCCTTATCTTATGAAAACAGAAAAACAAAGACAACAAGTTGAATTTCAAAGATCAAATTTTGAGTCAAAACAAAACAAAACAAAAACAGTAAAAAAAAAAAAAAAAAAAATCATGAAGGGCCCACAAAATCTCTCTCGTTCTCTCTTGACGTGGGTTGAAATTGAAACTGAAAAGTTGAAAATAGGTGAATTCAAATTAAAGGTTAAGAAAAGAAATGTAGTGGAATTGGAATTAGACTCAACCAATGACCCTAAAAAAAATTAGGTAAAAAAGCGAAAACGTCAAAGAAGACAGGCACGCGTGTAATTTTGGTCTTTCTTTAACTTCTGTTTGTTTCCTGAGAAAGTTAATTACCCAACGCAGGGAAAAGACATTTTTTTTTTTTTAATGGTTTGATTACTCTTTACTAGAAAGATTGTCTACGACAACCACAAGTGGTAGGGGCACCTCTTTATTTTACTCTCCTATATATGGATTATATTTTTTTTGTACGTAGATTTGTAAATTTGTATATAATTATTGCATGCGGAACGTTTCAAAACTTTTTTTATCCATTATTCGATGACATGGTAAAAAAAGAACTTTTTACAAAAAGTTACTTTTTACTTTTTAATTTTAAAAATAGAAATTGAACTAAGTGAAGATGCGGTTTATAAATGTCATTTTTCTCTTTCATTAATTTTCGACAATTGAATAAAAATTCTACTATTTCATAAACACAATCAATCTTCTTACATCATGGAGATTCACATCATCATTATTATTTACTTATATCATGAAAGAATAAAATCAATTATCAATTCTTCTTCTTCCCTCATTCTCCTTCTCTTCCTCCCACATCCGTTTGTGAGGCAAGTATTCTCCTTTTCATTTCTCTCTCCTTCCGACAATTAAAAAAGAACATAAAAATTGACAAGATAAAATAAACATCTTTACCTCTATATTTAATTAAATGAGTCAATTTTAACATATTTAAAGATTTTAATGTTATTATTGGTAAAAATACATCATTATATGTGAAATTTTCTTAACTAGATCAAGGAATGCACAACCGACATCTCAACGTCACATGGAAAAATAAGGCTACATTACCTGGAAGGCTACGTTTACGTCGTATGGAAGGGTTCGACTACGTTACTGCGGGAAGCTACGTCTACGTCATCAAGTAAGACTGTGTCTAAGATAAAAAAAAAAAAAAACTATATTTATATAAGTATTCAATCAAGAGACAACACGTGGCATAACCAACACATGACACGTAGTTGGGAAGCAATATGTGGAAATCCCGACGCTATACATGGCACGATGATGTCATCAACTTATTCTTCTATAAATAGAAGAAAATACTCAATCATAAGGTAACTAATTCTACTTAGGGGTGTAAACGGGGTGGGGTCCCCCGTTTATCCCCGGCCCCGTTTAAGGGAAAACCCCCCACCCCTGCCCCATTAACATTTCCCTTGCCCCGTTTATAGAACAAGAGCGAGGCGGGGAGGGGGAAAAACGGAGTGGGGCAGGGGCAATATTTTAAAAAAAATGCATGACTTTGTTTTAAATTTGTTTATAAATTTTAATATTTTCAAATATAAATCTTATATAATATACACATTTTTATTTCTTTCTATTCCATATACAATGTATTTAACAATAAATTAAAAGTCTCAAACAGAATATATATTTTCATTATAAAGTCTTAAGTAACAATTCAAAGACAATTTTCGTAAACATACAAAACATAATCAATTTTCATTTTATTCTAATATTATCAAATCAATCAAATTCAAATTTGGTATTTCAAAGTCACAATAAACATAATTAATCCAAGTTCAAACATATTGTATGTAATTTTTTTAAAAATAATAAATAAATAAAACTTAGGCTAGCTGGGGGGCCGGGCCCCCCCGCCCCCTACCCCGTTTAGTAAAGGGCATTTTTTTCCCATTACCCCACCTTCATAAATGGGTTGGAGAGTTTTTTTCCTTTCACCCCCATTTCTACGAGTGGCTTTATTTTCGACTTAAAGTCAGAGTGATAGGTGACACCAACCGGCTTTTTGCTTTTTCACCCATAAGTGTTCTCAACTACTTAAGACACCGGCCTCTACGCGACACCAATGTTTCTAACTCATCATATATTCTAAATTCGTTGCATACGTGGAAACTCTCAATTTTTACACAACAACAAATGTTATTAAATTGAACACTAGATTTAAACAAATAATGTAACTAATATACTCTCTTCAAATCAAAATTATTATATTACTCTGAAAACCAATAAATGAATTACTCAAAATCCAGCCAAACAAAAATACTTCTAACATAGCCAAGGGTATCTTAACCACATAAATACTCAATTCCAACAAAAAATTTATGGAAAAAAAAATAGTTTTTTTAGAATGAATATGAAACAATTAATAGTTTCTTTTTAAATATATATAATTAATTAGTTCTGTTCTTTAAATTAAAAATAGTAATTGAATATTAAATTATATTCAATGAAAAATAATACTTCAGCGTCCTAAACTAATTATTTGATGAAAATTATTGAAAAGATACACATAAATATTTTGATCATAAATAAAGGAGGATTTTTTTAAATAAAAAAATTGGGTTAATCAATTTAACAAACTAATTCTATGAGAAACACGAATCAACTAAACTCATACAATTTTAAGTTATTTTAAAGGAGTATTGATACTTAATTACTAGAATTATGTTAAAAGATTGACTGATAATATGATTACTACGTTTTTTTTTTTTTTGGTAAAGAAATAAATATTTTTAGTCACCAAGCAAAAATACATTGTGAATGAAATGTAAAACATATAAAAACATAATAGGATTCCCAATCCCCACGTTTTGTCCAATAGGAGACTCCATGTGACAAAACAAACGACAAGCTTTCTTCTTCTCATCTCTTCAGCTGATACTGATACGTTATAATTTTATTTTAGAAGAGAAAAAATAAAATAAAATAAAATAAAAAAAACGTGTCTTTTTGGAGAGGTAATCAAGATGGACGGTGGAGATTAGATCACCGTCAAAGATAATTGGGTCAAGATCCGGCTGCCGATGTGTCGGGTCTGTTGCTGTTCCTTTTTGTCGTTTTCATTTCTTTTCGCCGCCGATATCTTCTTTACCTCTATTTTTTTTAATATTCTTTTGGTAAATTTATCGTTTCTTTCATTTTCATGGAAAAATAAAACATAAATGTTTTTGATAATCACTTCTTTTTATACCCATCCCCCCTTATTAAAATTGTATAAAAATATCTTGTTATTTTATTATTAAAAATAATGTTGTTTATTTCAAAAAACCCACTTCTTATATTTCAAACTACAAAACACCTAAAAATTAAATTCATCCAGATTTAAAACCAACCCAAATTTTCCATTATTAAATTATATGAGATATAAAACTAGAAACAAAAGCGACAAACAATCTTGATAAATGGTGTTTTACTAAATCGATATTGATATAAACAATTAAAAGCAAATTGGGTGATTAAGTGGTATTAGTGTATTCAAATATTTTTTTCGAAAACAAAATAAGGTAAAAAAAAAATATTATTATATTGAAAAACTAGAAACAAAAGCGACAAACAATTTTGATAATGTTTCTAAAATATTAAAAATAAGAATTATACAATGGATAACAAACACACATGTTTCTCAAAATTTAAAAATTAGAAATAGAAATAAGAAACGAAAACATTAGTAAATGGCTTCATAATTTTTTGTTTCTAAAATTTTACATACAATTAATAAATATTTCTTAAAATTAAGAAATAAAAATAATAACGTTCTCTAATACACACATTTCTCAAAACTTAGGGGAAAAACAAAAACAGAACCGTGAATATTTCTACATGGCATACAAGTCTAGAGCTACAAAATATTCGGATAATGTTTGACGGCTTAATTATAGCTAGCCAACGCTCTTTAGCCCCAATGAAAAAATACGATAAAAAATATAACTTTTTTTTTTTTTTTATAAATTTTTACCCCACGGTATTTTTCTATTAGGAATAAGTAGCCTTTGGCATTATTCAAAATCTTCGATGCTAGAGTTTAAATCATACTATTTTTTTTAGACAATTACTGAAATAACATATTTTTACACACTAATTATTAAAATGATATGAACTTTTTAAAAATTACTCAAATAGCACAAGTATAATTCCGTAAATTTTATTAAAGTAAAAAAATGATAAATTTATTGAAAATAATAATAAAAATTGATCAAACAATCTGATAAATTATTGAACTTGAACTAAAGAAAAGTAAAAATAAATTCATAAAATCCCTAAAATGTTCAATATTTCACTTAGTAATTTTTAAAAGGTTCTGATATTTTAATAATTAGTATGCAGATTTATACTATTTTTCATTTGAGACAATTTTTTTTATATTTAAATAATTTATTTCGAATATTTGGATGATCAAAAATAAGCACCGACAACTAGATACAAAAGTATCTATTTACAGTTATTTGTAAATTCAAATTCTGATATTCTCATAAATACTGATACATTTATAAATTAAAAAGGTAATTAATGAAAATAAAATAAAAAGGCGGGTGAGTGTAACATTGACCAGGAAAGGAAAGGAAAGGACCTTTTTTTTTGTAAGAAAGTTTAATTTTACAAATCACAGAGAGAATGCCTACTTCTCCAGCTGTAAAGTTGTGCTTTTTTTTAAATTTTAACTGCATTTTTGTCCTTCCACATTAACCTGTCATTAAATATTCGTAACACGTGTCAATAACCCATTTCTTCTTTCTTTGTTTCTCTTACCTTTTCACTTTTCATGCACAATTGCATTGAGCCTCTAAAAAATAAAAAATAAAAAACAAAAACGCCCAATACCATATCACGTTATACTATACTGGAAATAATAAGTTAAAAATTATTATTATTATAATTAGTTTTTTTTTTTTTTTTTTTTTTAACAGAGTACAACAAAAACGAAAAAGCAACAGAAAAGAAGGAAAAAAAATCAAGCAGATTTTTCTCTCTATCGCAAGACACAATTATTATTGTTAAAGTATATTAGATTAATTATATTATGATAGATTTATATTTATCATATTTATATTTTCATAGTTGTTTTAGGTTATTTTTTCTCTATAAAACTAATGTAATACTCTTAATAATTATTTGACGTTGAATACAATATAGTCTTTCTACTAATAATAATGATAGAAAATTATAATTTAATTTTAAACGTTTATGCTTTTCAATATATAATTTCAAGCTTATTGTAATCAAACTTCAAAAACATTTTGAATATCTCGTTTGAGATTTGATAATGCATATCCTTGTTTGGTATTTTTTTTAAAAGTCGTTTTATGTTTTCATTTTATAAAAATAAATTTTAAATGATTAGATATTTGTGTATTTAAAATCATTATTCTTTAATTTATGATTTGATGGTAATAAATAATAATAATTAATTTTATGAATATTTAATATTACTTACTTAAAGAATAATCATCTGAATATATACTAATATATTTAGTTGATATCTTATTATTGATATTAAACATCAATTCTAACTAATATATGTTTGTACAAAGAGAGAGAATTTTGACTGCATATAATGTAGCTAAAAACTTATTAGGCTTTTATTTATTTATCACAAAAGGACAAAAAATAGAGATGAGGCAGAGACAATCACTGCATGCTATTAATTTGTTAATTGGTTGCTATGCCTAAGTGGTCTTTGAATTGTAATACATGGAATCTTTTCCCAACAACCCTCTCTCTATTTATTTATTTATACATATATTAATTTTAGGGTTACATATTTAGACAGCATCCTATAA
The DNA here is from genome assembly GCA_028015215.1 of Gynostemma pentaphyllum. Classification (NCBI taxonomy): domain Eukaryota; kingdom Viridiplantae; phylum Streptophyta; class Magnoliopsida; order Cucurbitales; family Cucurbitaceae; genus Gynostemma; species Gynostemma pentaphyllum. The sequence goes on along the minus strand of CM051349.1, from coordinate 39,223,600 downwards.
TCTTAATCCCACCACATATAAATATAATCTCTGTCAATTTAAATTTCATATCTTAATAAGTGGTTATCAATATTCTATTAATTAACTTATTATATTTTTTTTAAATTTTATAATTATACGTGAACGTTTCTATTGTTTGTATTTTATTTTTTATATTTGTGTAAAACATTTTTTCATAGTTGATTGAACTGTTTTGATATTAAATTTAAACCCTTATTATTTGATTTTTTAACTGCTGTTAATAATTTTGTGATTATGAATATGTTTTTTCATTTTTGAGTTACATATAGATATTTGAGAAAATGACATAAAATCATCCCGTAAATTATAGAGGTTGTAACACTTACATCCTCAAACTTTTAATTTGAGTAATTGTACCTGAACTTTATAAAGTGCCAAACAAATTTAATTTTAAAAATTATCCCCTTAAAGTTGATTATTATTATAAAATTTATGTGAAGTCGTGTCTTCAAGGGCTCTCGTTACGTCCCGATTCCGTCTTTGACCTTAACTCCAAAACCTTCATAGGATCCGGATGAGAAGTTCTTCTCCAATTAATCACAACTCTTCCTAATCTATTGATATCATAGATGTATTTCTCATCTCCACTATGATTTTTTATGGTCTACTTTCAAATTTTAAGGTGGTATATTGTCAAATTAAAATTCATCAAGCTCAATTTAACCCTTTATAAAGTTTTAAAGCTCAATTACTCAAATTGAAAGTTTGAAGGTATAAATATTACAACTCATAATCCCTAGGTGTGGTTTATGCAAGTTTGCAAAGATATTTTTGTTACATTATTTTTTTTTAAGTTTATCAAAATATATATATATATATGATTTAACAATAACTCAAACTACGGTATATTTTACATTTATCTAAAATAAACTCATTAACTTATAAATTAGGATTTAGATGGATAAAATTAAAAGTATAAAGTTCCACGGGCACGAGTATAAATTTTCCTTTTTTTTAAAATATATTTTTCACTTGAGACTTGCCTCGATTTGCTGACTCTTGAATTTTAAATCACGAAGTCTCCTCCTCCCTTCTTTCTTATTTTGTTCCCTCCCTCCCTCTCTCTCTCCTCACTCCCCTTCTCTCTATATTTCTCCATTCTTCTTCCTCCTCATTCACCTCTTCAACTTTGATTCTCCTTCAATGGCGCATTTCTGAAATTCATTCCACTAAAAAAGAATCTAAATATCTGTCTCTGTCTCTCTTTTTTTTTTTTTTAGCGAAAATCAGTAATGGCTCATAAACATTTGCACGAGTTGCTAGAGGAAGATCAAGAACCGTTTCGTTTAAACCATTTCATTGCCGAGAAACGCTTTAATCTCAAAAGGGTTTCTCCAAAATCCCATTTACAAGTTCGGAAACGAAAACCCATTTCAGCAGCTACTTCAATTTTCCCGGAAAATTTCTGTAAAAACGCTTGTTTTTCTTCTTCTTCGTTTCAACCATCGCCGGACTTCAGAAAATCCCCACTCTTTGAGTTTCATTCCCCTGCTAAAAGCAGCCCCAATGCCATTTTTCTTCAAATTCCTTCAAGAACAGCTTCTTTACTTCTTGAAGCTGCTCTCAAGATTCATAAACAAAAATCATCTTCCAAAAAGAAAACGACCCAGATGAAGAATCAAGGGTTTGGGCTATTTGGGTCTGTTTTAAAGAGATTAACTCATCGAAATCGTAACACAAACGAAGAAAGTGAGAAGCTTTCTTCATTTCAGCAGAGAAAAAGCTCAACTTTGTCCAACAATGGAAGGTCCAGCAATGGTTTCTGGTCGGAAAGTAGTGGAGCAAGATCAATGGATTTGGGAACTTCATGTAGTAGTCAATCCGAGGATTTCTGCGAAAGCCCTTTTCGTTTTGTTCTCCAACGAAGCCCATCGTACGGTTGCCGGACGCCGGATTTCCGGTCTCCGGCGACTTCTCCTTGCCACCGTAACAAAGAGGTTCGTTTGAAAAATTACTGTCTTATAAAAATCAGATAAAAATGACATTTTTGAACTTTGATATTAAATGTTCTGAGTTTTCTTAATGGTACTTTTAAGCATATCTCTGAAATATGGATATTATTTTTTCCCTCCTTTTTTTCTTCACTATCTTTCTGATGGGTTTTGCTGTCTAGTAAGGATGAGGGAAAGTATTTTGCTTAAAACAGACAAAAACCAATTTATTTTTAGCTCTTTGTATTTGGCATTAATGTCTCTCTGCTTCCTTCCTTTAAAAAAAAAACACAGTTACTTTATGTAGTACAAGTTTCTGACCAATTCTTGTGATTTTTTTTTTACCTGGTAAAAAAAGATCATCATTCACATGTTTCATTGCTTTTCAAAACAGACCTGTAATGATGAAAAAAAAATGACTAATCAATATTTGAAAGGACTAGGAAAACTTTTAGATATGGATTTGGTATTGTAATGATTTATTATGCTGATTCTTGAATTTTGTTTGAATTGATTTTAGGTAGAAGAAGATAAGGAACAATGTAGCCCTGTGTCTGTGTTGGATACTCCTTTTGATGACAGTTATGAAGATGATGTACATGACGACGGAGACGGGAACCGGGATGGAGCTTACGATTTGGAGCGCAGCTATGCAACTGTTCAAAGTAAGTAGCTTTGACATAGATATGATATGATAAGTTCAGAGATTTCTTGATTTCCAAATTTTGTGCCCGTTTTCAAATTCAATGGACATAGAGAATTTAGAGTATCCTTTAGTTTATGAAAAGAAAGTTTCAGAGTTGGTGAAGATCTTAGATAGTTAATGGTTTGAACTTGTTCAAGCAACTTTATTCAATTTACTTGGAAACTTAGCTTCAACTCTGTCATGTCATATCAGTAACATGTCATACTTTCATTCCTATAATCAGGAACAAAGCAGCAACTATTAAACAAGCTTCGAAGATTCGAGAGACTAGCAGACTTGGACCCAATTGAACTTGAGAAAGTAATGTCAGAGGAAGAACAAGATGAGATAGATTACAACCATTTTATAAACGAAGAATGCGAAGACTACGAGTCCGTTCAATTGGATAATGAAAATGACGTATCAATGTTCGTCAAAGAACTCACTAGTGATCCAAGCTTCTGTAAATCCCCACAAATCCTCCCTGACGACATGAGTAAACTCGTTGCCGATCTCATCGCCGAAGAAGAGGCAGATTGCAACAGTTACGAACGCAGAGAGGAGGTGGTGCAAAGGGTTTGTAAGAGGTTAGAGCAGTGGAGAGAGGTGGAATTCAACACCATAGACATGATGGTGGAAGAAGATTTGAGGAAGGAGGTGGATGAGTGGAAGAAAAATCAGGAGCAGAGAGGAGAGGCAGCCATTGATGTTGAGCTTGCAATCTTTGGCTTGTTGGTGGAGGAATTGGCTATAGAACTTGCTTCTTCAGATACAAAATAAAGAGCCAAAAAAGTTTTGGGAGATATCAGAAGTTTTATCAAATCCTTGCTGTAGGATTTTTATTTCAGAAAATATATATATTAAAATTCAATTGGAGGAGAAACTTAGTCTGACTAATGAAAATTAGCCAAGAGGATTTGGTTAAATTGTGTATAATATATGCAAGTCATGTATGTAGCAAAGGTGGTGTAGGTAAATGTATTGTACATTTCTTGGTGCTCTACTCTTCACAACTAACCACTCCATTGCTTTTATTAAATAAACTCTCAAAATCGAAATGGTTATCAAACAGATCTAATTTAATTTAGATATACTCAGATTAGTAGTTTACATGTTAATGATGAACTAAATTTTGTTCACCATGAATTTTTATCATTTTATTATTATACCAGCTTTAATTACATTTTTACTATTTATTCAAGTTCATTTTATATTTATATGACCAAATATCATTGATATAAGAAATTTTTTTTGCTACATTAGTAGATATATATTTAAATTTAGATTTTTGAGAAGTAAAAATATATAGCTCTTTTCCTTGAAGAGGATGCGGTAAGTCATGTCAAGGGATAATCTTGATGGGCCACAAATATATTGGGTTTGGGCCTTGGGATCAGGGTTCAACTCACCTCATAACAAGTAAATTATGGCTATTTGGATAAATTATAGATTCTATGTGAAAAAAAATTGTTGTTAATAAAGATTCATAAGATTGAAGTAACCATGATAACACTAGTTCACTCTTTCTAAAATGTGGCCAACAATGAATAAATCGATGTTTTGATGACTGATGTTACTAAAAATCTTTTTAAGTAGCATATTTATTGTATTTACTGCATTTATCGATAGCAAATTAGAATAATGTACCCTAGAAAAAATCAGATTTACATTAAAAATTCAATTTATACATTAAAAAAAAACTCTTTCTACCATGTTCTTCATTCCAGTTTGTTATGACTTGTGAGAAATTATTAATGCGGCTCTTCCATTTATAATCATTGGATTAGGTTCTAATGTTTATAAGTGAGAGTCATATCGTGTCAGTCTATTTAAATAATTTATTAGTTGTTTCTCCTTTTGTCATTACCAAAAAGAACTAACAAATTGTTTGTAAATTTGTTTTCTATGCATGTGATAGTAACGATGGTAAAAATAGATTATGGCGTGTAAATATGAGACTTTCTGACATGTAATGGTCATGATTAGGGATGTATTATGAGTTTTTCTAAAAAATTTAAAGACTGAATTGACACAATATCAAACAAACCATAAAAAAAATTAAAACTTTTAAAATTATAGGTGCTAAAACTAAAACAAACTTCAATCATAGACACTAATGTAGGAATTAAACATAAATTAATATCATGACTTGGGATGGGAGGGACCACAAGACATAAGGGAAGATGAATAGTCAGCATCCAACAGACACTTTTTTTCTTTAACAAAACTACCACTCTTAGATTGCCACATCAGAAAATTGAGAACGACACGTCAACAAAAAAACATGTGGTGGCCCACAAGTTTGAAAAAGTCAGAAAGCAGAGGCTAAAATAGTAAATTCCTTTTTGGTAAACAAGAGTTCTATTCAATAATTCATTATGTGGCTTCAATTGCATGCCTTTCTTCACCAACTAGGAAGCAACCTCGCTCTGCTAGTGGGTAGTGACTTTCGTTTTGTTTATATGCATTTCTCTCGCACAACGGTTGGCAGCAGTTTATATTTATTTTAACTCTATTTCTAATCTAATGCACATAAAAACAAACCCTAATAAATAGGAAGAAGATATTTGGGTACTTATGAATTTGTACTCACCGTTCTACGTGATATTTTTCTATTAAATAAAATATATTAATGGTAATAAATATATGAGTTTTTTTAAAATAAATACATGAGTCTCACTCATATTTTATCAAATAGAAAAATGACACGAAAGTGAGTATAAACTTATACTCACCAAGTGAATACTCAAATATTTTCCTAAATAGAAACTCTCATTATTACATTCCTTCATCTTTTCGAGGTTGAATTCTTAACACAAACAATTAGTAGAGAAATAAAAAAAAAAGAAAAGTAAACAACGATAGAACGAACCTCTCTTCTCATAAACCCTACGCACTATAATAGCTATTAGATTGTTTTTACTCTTGTTTTTTTAATTAACTAACAATGGTAATAAATATGATACACAACCTCCCATTTTAAGTAGTTAATCTTCAAATTTTATTACAATGGCTCTTGTTATTGTATTGGTATAAAATAACCCCTATTGTAAATATATCTCTTAGATCCTCAATTAATCAAACAAATGATGTTAATTTGCAGCTATATCATTCAGTAGTTTTTTTTTTTTTTGTAACTAATTTATGAAATTATGAACTCAAGAAATATAAAGAAGGTGAAAACTCTTACTCATTAGAAAAGATGCTAATTTTCCATATAATTATTGTAAATATACAAGCTCTTAATGCTACTGAAATTAATCAAATTAGCATTTGCAGCAAGATTACTAATGATCTTATGATGATATTAGTTAAAAGTTACCAAATTTTTAATTAAATATGAGAGATGTCTAAGTGAATTTCCAAAGGGAATCTTCACCATAATAGCAGCTTGGAGCATAATCAGCAGCAATATTATTGAAACGAGGAGGGCTAAGAAGCATTCCTTCAGCCATATTCATCAGAATATTTGGCATATCAAAAATCAAATCTTCATCAACAAATCCTTCTTCTCCTAATTCCATTCTATTTACTTCTGTTCCAACCCTTACCCCATCATTTATCATTAGATTATCATCATCGTTCACCAGCCCCATCCCCATAGCTGCAGCCGCCGCTCCTAACGCTCCGGCCGCAGAGGCGGCTGCAGCTTGAATATCACGTGGCGAGGTGGTATCCGGCACTGGCAACGAAGACGCTGAGTTCGGAAAATTAAGCTCGGCGTCGGGACCTTTCAGAGCAAGCGCAGCTACATCATAAGCCACGGCTGCCATTTCAGGTGTAGGGAATGTCCCCAACCATATCCTATTAGGTTTCCTCGGCTCTCGAATCTCCGACACCCATTTACCGGAGCTCCTTTGCCTCACTCCTCGGTAACGACGGTTCGTCATAGTTGTAGTAGTAGTAGTAGTAGTAGTCCAGTTTCCATTGTTGTTGCTGTTAGAATAATACATGGTTTAGGTTTAGGTTTAGGTTTAGGACTATTCTTGAAAATCTGGAGGTGGGTATGGAGAAGAAGGGAGAAGGGAAGCCATTTATGGAGATGAGAATTCATCGGCGGAGTGAATTGCGAGAGGTTTCCGATTGAAAAAGGTGCAGACCAGTTGTTGATGAACTGCTTCCTGAGAAGAAATGGGGTGTAAGCCAGCTTCATTATGGACATCTATCTGGGTTGAGAGAAACTTTGTTTTTTTTTTTGGCAGCAAAATTATTTAATGTCATATTATATATGACTTCAATATTAAGGATAAAGTGACATTTGTGGGCAAGATTAATGAATCTCTTACCCAAAAAAGAAAAAATATTTATTTTTTGTGACAAAGATTTGGAAACAATAATGAGAGAGATGACTTGAGAATGTTTGAGGCCTATAAAGTACAAACAAACCTAAGTGCCTTGAAAAATGTTGAAATCATATATTCATAAGTAATATTATTAATAATATTGCTTTTATCGTCATAGACCATTTGTACTAGCAATTTAAAGGACAATTGAATCATTATTATTGATTCGATTTGGTTAATAAGTGGATCTTGTATTATATATTAATGGATATCATAGGAAAAAACATCGAGAAAAACCGAATAAATTTATTAAAAAATAATAAAATATTTTAATAAATTATTGATAATAGTTTATTGAACTACGTAAGGCTAAAAACCATTGAAAATAGTAATGAAAAATAATAAATTAGTTCAATAATTTATTGAACTACTATTTGAGTAATTTATTAAAAAGTTTAACATTTCAGTAATTAGTACGTAGAAATATATTATTTGAGTCAATTTGTGTAAATGTAATATATAGTTTTTCTTAATTTAAAGTTAAATATAAATTAAAATTTAGGCTTGTAATCAATCTCTAGTTAATTGGTGGGACGCAGTAATAACCGCTCATTGAGAAACAATTGAAATATCAACTTAGTTGAATAAGTTTAAATTGATCTAATAATAATATATATATATATTATATATATAATATTAACATAATTCAAATGATTAGATATCTACTCCCTTCACTTGAACTCGAATGTTCGAGTTCCCTTCCCCTAATTTAATATAATATCTAAAATAAATATTATTATCTTTTTTAGATAAAAAAAAATGCAAACATATGACATTCGTTTTATTTATGTGTGATAAATATCAATGATAAATCTTTGTGCAGTATAAATATTATTTGGTTATAAATATATATATCACGATGAGGCTAGAAAAGTATCTATTTCCATTTTTTACCATGAAATATTAAGTTAGAATTGAGCATTAGCAAACTTCTACTTTCGGGATTTATGTCGTTGAATAAGATTTCAATTAAGCGAAACCATAATACCACCTTTACAAATATATATATATATATATACACACCATAATATAATATTCGTTTTATTATTATCCTATTCTACATCATTTACAAGGACCACAGAATATCGATGTAATATATTTTAAAATTTTGTACACAACCATTTTCAAAAAAATACTCTAATAGAAACAAAAGTAGAACTGAAATTGATTTAAGAAAAAACATGTAAGTGCTCAGTTGGATAATTTTTGTATGTGTTTAAAAGTGTTTTCGAATAAAATGTTTTTTATAACTATTAAAATAACATTTTAAAATATTTTTAAAAGTCATCCTAAACGGGCTAAAGTTACATTATCATTTCTTTTCAAAAAAAAAAAGTTACATTATCATTTAATATGTCAAATCAGTTTTCCATTTATTATTATATTTTTTAAATATATATATATATATATACTTGCACTAGGGACCGTAATTAGTTATTTTAAAATTTTAGGGATTGTAACTTTTTGAAACTAAGGAACCTAATGGAAACTTAACCCACACATCATAGCTAAAAAAAAATAGGATTCCCTATCATTTCATTTTTATTAACATTTTATAAGTAACTTTTTAAATTATTTACCTTTGAATGCCAAAGAGGCAATTTCAAAATAGGCCTTAAACGATTTATGTCCAAAATACGATGGCCCATTTCTTTTTCTTTTTCTTCTTTTTTTGAGTAACGATGGCCCAATTTAAACCATTTAAACAGTGATATGGTCCTAGGGGACATTGGCCAAATTGAATTATTTAAACATTTTCTCTCTCTTCTCTCTCTCTCTCTCTCTCTCTCAAAAAAAAAATAATAATAAATTAATCAAATATGAAATATGAATTATTATTTTTTAATTTACTTTTAAGTGATATTCTAAAACTATAGTTTTCCACCACAAAAATAAATTAGGTGAGAGGAATAAGCTAGGTAATAGCACTTGGAAGAAAATTGATTGAATAACTGTTGCATAATGCATGATTAAGCTTTTTAAGTGTGACAACTCACTTCTTCCATATTCTGATAAGGACAACTTAAATTTTGAACTAGAGAAAAAACCAACTATTAATCCAATTGCTAGGACAGAATATATTTTCTTTCATCAAAGTTTTTGACAGCCCATTAACTAGTTAAATCCTAATTGGGATATCACTTTGCTTTGTGTGTAGTGGTTTGATTGGATATTTGGTTTTTATGACCCGACTAGCTAAAATCCTAATCGGACAGAACATCCGTTGGAGATAGTTTTTAAAAGTGTTTTTTTATAATGTTTATTAAAAATATTTTCTCATAAAAATACATTTAAACACTTTCAAAAGTTATCTCAAACGAGTACTTAGTCTAGTATTTAAGATATTTGTATTACTTCTATTTAATTAGACGTTTGATTCTCTTTTCCACGTATTGGTATGTTAAAGTACTAACGCTTTATTAATTAAATAAGTAAAATTTCAATAATTTTATTATCTTACTATTTTTAAATAGCGGGTCTTGAGAAATCATTATCGATATATTAGATTACTAACACTTTCAAGCTTCATGATCTTTTAAATTTTTTATTTCAAAAATGAAAAAGTTGACCTTTTTGTCCCTACATCTTTTATATCTCTTACTTGTCTTTTACTTATTAGAAAAGAGATTAGATGCCTTTTGTGTTCAAGTTATTCTTAAAAAGCCATATAATCTTGCTTATTATTTTCATGTTACGTGATGGGGGAAATTAGATATCAAGTTCTAATTATATTAATGAAAATAAATTTGATATACAAAAGTAAAACATGTCACAAATTTCAAGTAAATCTATAAAAATAAGAAATGTGTGTTGGAGAATTTAGGCACATGATTGAATTCAAGAGAAAATTATCGAAAGCGGAAGCGTACCTTATTTCATGAACGAAAACGATTATGCAGATTTGGATCTCCCAATCCTATGTAATCAGTATGTAATTTCTCATCCTCATCAGAGAAGATTTTCTCTCTATGAGAAAACTACACTGAGAATAGTGAGTAATAATTTAATATCAAATAATAGTTACCCTAAATACCTCGTGAATTGTACATAAGATAGGAAAACTCAATTCAAGCCGAATTCAGTTAGATTTTAAATAAATCGAGTTATAGATTTAATATATGGATATGTAAACAATAGTAAAAAAAATGGCATTTGTGATTGAAAACAAAAAAGTACATTTGTCTATTATTGATGATATACATAAAATATTATCATTAAAAAATGAATTATTTATTATAAGTAAATAAATGATGATTACATTTTAGTTATAAAAATTCTTTCTTTTGCAAACAAAGAAATATGTTATGTTCAAGTAGTTCGATTTAACCTTGATGATGCATCTTATTCCTTAAGCCTAATTGATTTTCTAATGAACAATCTTACACAATCTCTATTACGCGTCTTTGCTTTGTTCCTTGATCAGAGGAATATGGTGCCCCGCTGTTCAAGCCCTAAATTAGTCCATAAAAGAACTACTTATCTATTTTCCTTATTAGGAAAAGTGTGAATTCTAATCATATGTAACTACGTTCCCTGCTATAAGTAAGATGCAATCCCCAAATGGAAGGCATATTGAGCGAACTATATCGAGTCACTTTCACTCATGCAAATAAGAGACTTATCTCTTGTGAACAAGAATTCGCAATCCACTCAAGATTAAGATCAATTGTACATGATATACCGATTGATATACAAAGTGTCTCTCTAAACGATTTTACCTTAAGACAGTAAGTATATCTTAGTCCAGTCTACTACAATCTCTATTAAATTGAAGGAGATTTCCTAAATTACATGTTTTATTTAGTAAACTTATTAACATTTAATAACGGATCATTAACATGGGCCATTTGTATAAAAATGTAGATTATGTTATATTTCCGAAAATTAAAGAATCCAATCTTTATTCATAAAAGATCATTTGTTACCACTTAAGTGAATTTTCTTGCATCCAATGCTCACCTTAAGTTACCATAAGTAACTTTAGATCTTATGATGAATTACATTTATTATCTAACAATAAATGATAATGTAAATATTACTAATTAAATTATTCCTTTATTTATTTATAGTTTAATTGGATTACATAAATTTTGAATGGCCAAACCCTCCTATTTTAACATAGGTTTCTAATCAATTAGGATCTATGAGTTAATCAAAATCATTATTGAATCACGTTCCTTGGATTTGAATTGCCTTAAAGCATTATTAACTCTATCAATTATTATTTTCTTTATTTTTATTTACTTAAATAAATAATCCATGTATTTATCTTGTAGATAATTTGTATTTGCAAGGTTATCGCTTCCCAAAACTACATATATATGTGGAAATTCTATCTTAATTAATAAATAATTCTAATTTATTTAATTAATTTTTTAGAGCAAAATCAAGAATTAATCCAATTGGGCTAGAAAGTTCTTAAATTAATAAAACAACTTAATTAATTTATTTATAAATGACCATTTAAATACACTATTTTATTTAAACAATTAATCAATATTCCTATTTTCTCGATCTAAATTTTTTTAAGTTATAACTTTTAATTATTAATTTCAATTTAAATAATTTTCAGATGTTATTGAAATCCTTAGTTTTGAAGATCTCGTAATTATTGTTTACTTTAAATAAACTAAATTATTGGTAAATAAAATTTTATTTGATGACATTTAATTATTACCTAATTAGTTTTGATGATGATAACTATTTAAATTATTATTTAACTTAATAATTGTTAATTAATTTCAAATTATTAATTACCATTTAAATGTACTCAAATTTAAATAATTTAATAACATCTTGAATTAATAAATTCAATAACGTTTAAATAAACTTATTATTTAAAGAATAATAATGTTTATATTAATTGCGGATGAGTCAAATTGCATAATTTTAAATCAATAGGGGTATAAATATATATTTATTTTATAACTATAGGGGGTGTGTTTGCATTTAATCAAAACCACATGGGTGTTATTTACATTTTGTCCCTTTTTTTAAAATATAACATCAAATAGGGGTGTGAAGACTCAAACTTTTGACCTCATTGAAAGGGAGTTGATGCCTAACCATTTGATCATTAAAAACGACACCCACCATTCATTGCCCATATTTTTATTAGGGACAAGTAAATTAATGATTATAAATTGTCAAAGTTATAAATCACTTGGTTTCATGAGTTTTCACAAATCTTTTGTTTTTCATTATCATTATCCAAAAAAAAACTTTGTTTATCTCATTCCAATAACATTATCTTCATCTTTTTTAAATTTAAGCCCTTACGTACTCAATAAAAGAATGAATGATTAAATTCATATAGTACTTTAAAGAAAAATAGTACCCTATAAATACACAATAAACTTCAATCAATATAAAATTAAAAATTAAAAAGGGACGGAAGAAACTTATACAAATAATAGGTATTCTATCAAATATTAAAAAATAATATTAACAAAATAACGTAACATACGTGCTTTAAAAAGTCCCTAAAAAAGAGAGAACGGGTTCTAAAAACAGCATTTAAACACCCTTAAAATAGTAGTTTTCGTTTCAGGGAAAAAAAACACATGTTTCTTCTCCAACAAATATGAAATTCTCGTCCTTAAAAAAAAAAAGAAAATTGAAATTCTCATTATCTTGTTTACGTTCAAACTCTATGTATCTTGTCTCTCTCAATGAAATTAACACTTCCCTTTACCTTTAAAAAGTTTTTTTTTTCCTTTTATCAACATGAACATTGCTCAATTAGTTATACACTTGCTCCATTTTTATGAGGTCGAAAGTTTGAATCTTTTCTCCCCCAATTTAATGTAATAAAAAAAAAACAAAACTTTTTTCTTTAAACTCGTTCTCCTATACACTTGTTAACATAACTTTTCAAATGTCTTTGATAACCACTACGTTGAAGGGGGGATGTACACTGAAGGGAGGGGTAGTTCCAAAAAAAAAAAAACAATATAAAAAATGTAAATTTTTAATATATTTTTATCTATTTTACCCCATAAAAATAGCTTTATAGAAAATTTTGCCCCTAAAAATGTAACAACCCGAAAAATTCTCAAATACATTGAAATACATAAACACAGCGGAAGCAAATAAATTTCAACATTTAGTTCTCTTTATTGAAATCAAAATCATAATCAAATGATTCCTTTATGATTTATGGTTTGTTCAAAACAAATAACAATTCAATGAAAGGCAAACTTAACTTTTGCCTAAAATTTCTCAAACAAAACTTTATTGACAATTATTTTTGGATTCAAAAGCAAAACTAAAACATGATTATCATAAAAATTTTTCCCACTTAAGTAACTAAATAATAAGCCATTATTTATCTTGTAGATAATCCGTATTGAAAGGTCATGACTTAACACACATCGCGTGGACTTCTTCTTCATTATGAGTTTTCTTTAATTTTTTAAGGCAAAAAAAATAGTACCATGGGGTTTGGTCAAAGCAAACGCCCCTGAGTAGAGAAAATGTTAAATTAAAAATCACGCCATTATGCGGTTTTTCTAAGACTTTAAGTCCTTTTAGTGATAACCTTTCCGATAACTACACTTTTGATCCAAAGCTCTAAACTAAGTACAAGCCTTCACAATACCTTTTAACCTAAAACTAAAAAATTATTTAAACTTTAAAAGGGTTTTAACCTCAATCACACCTCTTAAATCTTTTGATTGATAATTTTTTCATTTATTATTCCCTAATACCTTTTGAAGTGCTCCTCTTTGACCGAAACCAATAAGACATCTTGAATCAACCAAAGGCATTCAAAAAAAAATTTCAACATTTTAAATCCTTAAGAGTTTTTAAAATATTCTTTTCAATCAATAATGGAATAAATATATATTTATTTTATAGCTATAAAGGCGTGTTGCAAACTTTAATCAAATCCCTTAGCGTTATTTACATTTTATTCTTTTTTAAAATTAGCCTCGATAAGGTGAAAGACTCAACCTTATTACTCATTGAAGGTATTTAAGAATATGGTCCTTTTCATCATTACAATGATGATCATACCAGTCATTGCTCACATTTCTCAGCAAATACCCTAATTAATGACCATAAACTTCCAAAAATAAAATTCTTGGAAATATTCATACTTACCACTAAATCTTTTGTCCCAAATTCACCCAACAAAAAAATCTTGGGTCTCTTCCAATCAACTTTCTTCATCTTTATAAATCTTAAGCCAGACTAGCCTAAAATAATGTATGTTTAACTTCTTATAGCAATTTAAAGTTTCAAAAATTCTACCTAATAAATTCACAGTAATGCTTCAATAATTATGCCTTAAAATAAAACTTCTAAAGGGATGGAATAAACATCCAAAATCCAGGTATTCTATCAAATATTAACAAAAGTAATTAACCTCCTAGGCTTAAAATCTATAATTAGGAGAACTATTCTCCAAAACGAGGTATTCATAGACAGCCACTTATAAGACATCTTAAATCATCCAAAAAAATATGCATAAACATTTAGTTTAAGTCAACAAAGATCACAAAGAAATAATTTATCCATAAATAGAATATTGAAATTCTCATAATCTTGCTTTCATTCAAACTTTAATCATACTTGTCTCTCCCCAATGCAATTAACACTTCCCTTTAAAACCTTTCCATAACTCCTTTTTCTTTATACATTAAAATCACCCAATTCAAGCTTAAATTTTCATGAGGTTACTTGTAAATATAAAGTAAAAAAAAAAGCATGCATAATTTAAAACTTTAACACTTTCTCCTATACACTTGTTAACATAACTTTTCAAATTGGGGAGGGAAGATGGAAGAAACTTCAATCAATATAAAATTAAAAATTAAAAAGAGATGGAAGAAACTTATACAAACAATAGGTATTCTATCAAATATTAAAAAATAATATTAACAAAACAACGTAACACACGTGCTTAAAAAAGTCCTAAAAAAAGAGAGAACGGGTTCTAAAAACAGCATTTAAACACCCTTAAAATACTAGTTTTCGTTTGAGAGAAAAAAAACACATGTTTCTTCTCCAACAAATATGAAATTCTCGTCCTTAAAAAAAAAAAAAAAATGAAATTCTCTTATCTTGTTTACGTTCAAACTCTATGTATCTTGTCTTCTCAATGAGATGGGCTCTTCCCTTAAAAGGGTAAAAAGTTTTTTTTTTAGGTTTTGAAAAAGTTGAATAAAACAATGAAGATACAATTTTTTTGGAAGAGTTTAATCTTCTCCTCCAATTTAATGTAATATAAAAAAAAAACAAAAGTTTTTTCTTTAAACTCTTTCTCTTATACACTTGTTAACATAACTTTTCAAATGTCTTTGATAACCACTACATAAACACGAAGAACCTATTTCAAAAAAAAAAAAAATATAAAAATGGTAAATTTTTAGTATATTTTTATCTATTTTACCCCATAAAAATAGCTTTATAGAAAATTTTGCCCCTAAAAATAATTTCTAACTCCATCCGGATACGTTAGTGTTCACTTAATAATCCTTTAATGATATACTTTCATTCTTCCAAGTGATTTAAAGTAATATTGGTGCGTGTTAGTTGTAGTTTATGTCATTAGACTGAACTATAGTACTTATATTTTTTTTCCTTCTTATTATTATTATTAAAAATCCTATTTCTTAAATCTCCAATAAAAAGATAATTAAAATTTTAATGTAGTTCTCTTTAAAATAATAAAGATTTAAATATATTTACCAAAGCTTCTAAAAAAAACTATTTAAATAAAATTAAAAGGAAAAAAATAAGTCATTTATTAATTTAAACAAAGTAACTTTTGATGCGCTTGAAAAAAATAATTTCTAACTCCATCCTGATATTAAGTTTTTGCTTGAATAATCCTTTACCATGATATACTTTCATTCTTCAGGTGATTTAATAGTAATATAGAATAGCGTTATTTGTAGGTTTATGTCAAAAATGTCTGAACTTAGTTGTAGTTTATGTCATTAGACTGAACTATAGGGTTGGAAATAGTATAAATTTATTTTCCTCACTCATAAATATTATTGGAAAGAAAAAACTATTACTTAAAATTCCTGAAAAATATGCTTTGAATTTAATGTGAGAGTAACTCTCTGTTTGAAATAATTTTTATAAGTATTTAAATGTGTTTTTTAATGACCTTTAAAAAAACACTAAATGGGCCCCAAAAAAGAGAAAAATGAAGAGAAGTCATGTAAATTTAAACAAAGTAACTTTTGATGCAGCTTGAATATTATAAATTAAGGACTCTTTATATTAAAATTATTGCTTGAAGAGACCATTACCTTGAGAGAATTTCATCGTCGGGTTAAGAACTATGTCATAGAATAACAATATATGAGGGTAGAGTGAAAAATGTCTTATCATTATAGTAAATTCGTATAATTAAAGTATGAACATTCGAATTTTATTCTAATGTGATTAATAATCTAATGTTTTTTTAGGAAAAAAAAACTCTCAAGTTAATAGGTTGCATCTTCGAATTTTTTGGCTTAATGGCATGAATGGGTTTTTAAATGTGATTTTTTTACGCATTGAAACAAAAATATATGGGTCACACGCAAAACACATGCATGAATTTGGATATGAAAAATAGAAAGAAAATCACCAAATCTCATATATTGAAGAACAGAACCTACTTTTTTAAACTTCGTAACCACAAAATAAGGGGGAAAAAAAGAGATCATGATTAAAATAACAAACTAAAATCATTAATTTGACTCCATTATGGACGGTGTTATTAACTGATGGAAAAAGCAAATTATAACCAAAAACAGAAGATAACCAGTTCTTCAACTGAAATGCAAAAAAAAATAAAAACTCTCAAAAATCATAAATGGCAACGCTCCTCAAGCTTATTACAAACACCTACCATAACTAGATATCATAATTGAGATAATAATAAGAAACCAAACACCTATGCCTGAGAATCCAACAACGAAGTGCCGCAATTTTTTGTCAGAAACATAGTAAACAAACAAGATAACTGAAACTGAAAACTCATCAATACTTGTAATTGTCAACATGATTGCTCTCCGAGGCACCCTCAGCGAGATGGGCATCACCCTTGTAGGTTCCAAGAGTTGCCTCAGAGTTGGCCTTGCACCTTGTGAGCAAAGCAGCCTGAGCCTTGGGGATATTTTCTTCCTTACCGCACCATGCCTTGAGGGTACTCTGCTGTAAAGCTCGTCCAAAGGAGAAAGAAAGAGACCATGGCTTCTTCGCCTTGAGTTTGTTCATGGCATTAAGGTTGAGGGTGGCCTCCTCTTCACTCTGCCCTCCAGACAAGAACACCACAGCAGGAACTGCTGGCGGAACAGTACGTTGCAGAGCTCGGACAGTGTACTCAGCAATAACTTCTGGTGCAACCTTTGCAGATTTAGATCCAGGGGTAACCATGTTGGGCTTCAACAAGGTTCCTTCGAGGAGGACCTTGTGATCATTCAAAGCCTTGTAGCATGCAGCAAGAACACGTTCTGTAACATCAGCACACCTGGCAATGTCATGAGAACCATCAACTAGGATCTCCGGCTCAACAATTGGTACAAGGCCATTCTCCTGGCAAATGATAGCATATCTAGCCAATACATTGGCATTTTCACTGATAGAGAGCTGTGAAGGTTCGTTAGGGCCAATCTTAAGCACAGAGCGCCATTTGGCAAAACGTGCACCAGCTTCATAATACTTTTGGCAGCGCTGAGCAAGGCCATCAAGACCCTGGGTTGTGGTCTCACCATCAGTTCCAGCAAGTTCAACAGTGCCCTTGTCAACCTTAATACCAGGGAGTACCCCACCTTCCTTCAAAACATCAACGAAAGGCTTACCTGACAAAGAAATAGAGGTAAATAAAAAATGGGAAGAACTGTTGGAAGGACATAAGGGGAAAAAGGTTACAAACGCTATAATCTTTATAGTAATTTAAGGTAAGATACCTGCAGCTGTACTCTGGTATAGAGTTTCCTCGAAGAGAATGACACCACTTAGGTATTGGAGAGCACCAGGAGTAGTGAAAAGAAGCTCACGAAGAGCACGTCTGTTAGATTCAACATTCTCAACGTTGATACTGGCAAAACGCTTTCCAATTGTGCCAGTTGATTCATCAGCAGCAAGAATACCCTTGCCAGGAGTACCAATGTAGGCAGCATTGGCGATCAGCTCATCTACAAGGTAGAAAAGAGAAAGGTTCACCAATCAGATTGATCGATTAACAATGAAACTAGCAACTCCCAATTCCTACGCTAATATCTACCAGAAAGGCATGATGGAAATCAACAAAAAGAAGTCCATTCAAGTACAAATGTGAACAGAGGAAATGGTTTAAAAAAAAGTAGGTCACGATAGTTTGTTAACTATAATAAAACGGTGCAGAAATAGAAAGTACTACCCAGACATGTAAGATCTAAAAAGAATTAATTGCTTTAATATTAGCAATGCGTATCAATCTCAAATAACATTATTGAATCATTTGGGTATCTAGGTTTTAATAAAATTAAAATCTGAAGCCCATCCATTGAACAAGTCAATTTGAAACAAAAAATAACTCTTTTCCACAATCATGTTATAATTAATTCACATGCTTTAGACAAAAGATTTAGTCATGATCCAATGAAAAATTAAATCTTTAGAGGTATATCAGCAAAAAAATATAACAAAACAAGACACTAGATAGAACAATATATCCTGTCCTGATCTCATTCAAACTATATTGCAAACCAGAATTCATCAAAACACGGATCTAGATCTCAACGCAACCCATCAATTGGATCTGGATAAGTAATTGAGAAACAAAGACAAAAAATTATGGACGAGAAAAGATCTAAATCTGGTACAATTTCTCGAATTCTACATAGTTTCAGTCAAAATCAGACATGACCCATAATAAACACAATCATACAATACCTAATCACAAGATGAACTTGATAAAAGAAGAAACTCTGGATCATACTACTAAGAAAACCCTAGGTAAAACATCAAAAGACAAAGACCGCAATTATAAAAAACCTAGATCGGAAAAAACGAAACATCTGAAATTAGATCTGGAATGAAAGTGAGAGAACTAACGTGATTTAAATCCGAAAAAAGATTAGAACTTTCAAAACAAAACAAAACAAAACAGAGAAAAACAAGAAGAATAGAAGAGAGAGAGAGATCGTTACCATGATATTTGCCCTTGTAGCAAGACATGTTTGAATAGAGAGAGAGAGAAAAAAATGGAGGTTTTAGAAAGAGATGGGGAAAATAAATATGAGAAAAAATGGAGAAAGGGTTAGGGTTTATATCGAGGGCGGAAAGCGCTAGAAACGTGCATCGCCACGGACTTCTCAACATTGGCACGTGACTGTTCACCAAACCAAACTTTTTTTTTGTAATTTTACTCTTCTACCCTTCATTGGTTGGATCGCATCCCTTTGTCCATTTATGCACCATGTATATATATATATTCCTTATTTCGTTCTTCATAATTAAGCAAGAATATTTGGGAATATACTTTTAGTTTTTTTTTTTATATTATATACTTTTGAGTTTTAAAACTTTATTTTAATATTATAACAAATTAAGTGAGACAAGACTCGAAGTTTTGAGCTTATTTGAAAGAGAGCAGATACATAACTACTTAAGTTTTGTTTGTGTTGACCTTTTGAGTTTTAACCTGATAATAATATATTTATATTTTTTTATTAAATTGGATGTTTAAATCCATAACACATATATATCAAGGACTATTTTAATACAGTCTTTAAAAGTAGTTTTTAGTTCTTTTATAATAGAATTTTATGAAGACATGTTTGAATGCTTGTCATTTTAAAAAAATAGTTTTTCTTTTTACATATATATAGTCTATTATATTAATTATTTAAACAAAAATTATAGATTTGTTGATAGTAACTTTAAATATACAAATATCTAACTATATGAACTTATTTTTGAAGTTACTACAAGAAGTAGTTAAGAGACTATTACTTAATATACTCTAATTTTTTATTTGCCATTTTTAATATATATAAATCAAACATATAGAATTTTAGAAGTCAAAGAGGATATTTTTTATAAAATCCATTTTTTTAAAAAGTCAATGGAGTATTTATAAAATATTTGAAAACAAAATAAATAAATTGATACTAAATAAGTTCATCACTTAAAAAAAAAACAATTAATCAAATGGACTCTAAATAAGTAGGTTAATTAATATATACAACTATAAAACTAT
Source organism: Gynostemma pentaphyllum (assembly GCA_028015215.1). Lineage (NCBI taxonomy): Eukaryota > Viridiplantae > Streptophyta > Magnoliopsida > Cucurbitales > Cucurbitaceae > Gynostemma > Gynostemma pentaphyllum. The sequence goes on along the minus strand of CM051349.1, from coordinate 39,203,428 downwards.
GAGGAACAAAATCTCCCAATCATAAATTCTCATTAAAAAAATTATGAAAAAATACTTTAATAAAATTAACAAATTAAAAAAATTATTAATTGGTCAGGGTCAAAACAGGAAAAACTAATGAGGTCAAAAGTGGTAATGAAAAAAAAAACTTAAAAAAAAAATCCCAACTGCCATGGCATTGGTTGGTGGACGAGAGAGAGAGAGAGAGAGAGAGAGAGAGAGAGAGAGAGAGTAAATCTGTGGGGCTGAGAGAAACCGACAGCGGCGGATGAGGTTTGGTTTGTCTCGGACTAAGGTAGCTGGTTTTTCGCTTTTATCGGTCACCTCTAGCTTTTGCTGCCCACCATTTTCCTCCACCCCTATTATTCCTGCCCATCTAATTTTTTTCCCCATTTCAAGCATCCATTAAAAAAATTCTGATTTATTGAAAAAAGAATTGTTGAAATTTGGAAAAAAATAAAAATTGTTATATTATTGGGACTTGTTCAAATATATTTTAGGATTGGTTAATATGGGATAATATTTAGCTATTCCTTAACTGGTAATCACTATGTATGTCCCTACTCAAAGATGAAAAATTAGTAATTATTAAATAAAAAAATAGATTAAAAAAAATAAAAAAGTAACTCATGTGATTAAATTATAGCGATGAAATGTAGTGAATAATTATAGTCTTAGGGGTGGTTAAGTATTTTTCTTTTTAATTAGGATTATTATATAGAGGGAGAGAGACTTTTAACCACAAAAATTTACATAAAATTATCCTTTCTTAATATTACAACCAATTTGTTTGTGGGGCTTTTTAAATTGTTATTTTATGATTTGATATTTTTTAAAATTGTAAAAGTTTTTGAAAAATTTTAAGCATGACATTTTTCTCCATGACTAAAGTAAGGTGAAACACAACCTATACATGTCTTTAAGAAAATGCTATTTTTGTAATTTTTAAAAACTTTTGTGTTATATTTGAAAATATCAATTCATAAATTTTCATAGTGGAATTTCTCTTTAATTTATGCAATTTACGTCTTATTCTCTCTCTTTTTTTTCACTCTAAAAATCTCTCTAATTATTATTCAAATATTCTAAGATCTCTGCAAATGAAATTTTTAATTCCCTTTTTCATCTCTTGACCCTTTTGAGCCATTTAACTTTAGTTAAATAATATTATATATTGTTTGCATAAAATCCAAATTTGACTTTAAATAGTGATATATGTTGAAACTGATTAGGTGGCCAGTTGGAGCAATATTACTCTTTTGGTCAATTCTCCTAAAGAGCATAATATTCAAGCATTAATTTGCGCTAAATTATCATAATTTTTCGCTTGATTGATTAATATATTTAGAGGGAAATCCCATTATTATGATTGATCTATTTCATTCATCTAAGGCAATTTTTTAATTTTGAACCACAAATTCCGTTATTAGAAAAGTAAATATGCAAATGTTATAATTTGAGACCGACTATTTATAATAGTCAAAATTAAAAAGGTAGAGATTGACAATCAGATATTCTTTCCATATTTGGTTCTCAAGATGAAACTCCCTTCTCTCTCCTCTATTAAAATTCTTAATCATTAATATTAATGTTTCTTGGGGAGAAAGAAAACCACCAAGTTTCTTAAAATTTATGTTTCTTGGGGAGAAAGAAAACCACCAGCTTGTGATCTACTAACTAGGGAGTGGGGACGTTTGGTTAAAAAGCTGGGGTGGGATAGGTTACACGTATTAGGTGAGTTTAATTATCTCAGTTTTAATTTCTTTAGATTCGGGTTTTAAATAGTAAATATTGACAGTTTCTTAAAACTTTCTTAAAAATAATTTAACATAAAATTTACATTGAAATTCATCTACGAAAACACAATGTTATATAAACTCAGATTTTTAAAATTGGGTTAATTTCAGTATTGGACAAATTAATGTTGTTTATTTAAAAAAACATTTTTATATATATATCAAAAACCAAAACCAAGGGAAAAATTATTAAAATAAAGGCGAAGATAACCCGGATAAATTTTCCTTAATTAAATGATATATAATTAATGAGATATAGTTATTTGGAGAGATAAAGGATAATAAGGTATATTTAAAACCGTATCAATTCAATGGTTTTCATAGTGGAATTAATATGAAACACCTTAATTTAGGTGATTAAAATGGTTTTAGTTGTACTTAATTCTTTAAATTTATATTTTAGTATATCTAGACACATCTCTAACCCTTACATCTAAAACTAATTTCTCATACCAAAATGCCATTAAAAGAAATTAGAAGATAAAGTTAGTATGTATTTGTTTTTTTGTTTTGAATTCTTGTTGGCTATTTTGCAGACCTTTTTAGTAAATCGATTATCTTTTGATGTGGCTTCGTAGATAAGATGATTGAGGAACTAATTCAGATTAGAAACGAGTTTATGTCAACTTCTTCTCTCATTTATTTATTGTTTGAATTTCCAATTTATAACTATTATAACGGGTTGTCAAACATAAATAATAAATTGTTCTGTACATGATTAATAAACATTGACTTGGATACTATAAAATTGGGATTTCTTGAATTTATTTTCAGCTACATTAGGTAATCGTTTCATGATTATGGGGAGGGGGAATGTCTGGGACCGGAGGAATTCTTCAATGGTCCAGCCTCAATGAGGCTGTTACCATATTTGATATTTTTCAATTTTAATTTTACTTTTCTCTTACCATTGACCAAACGGGTAGCAAAACCTCCAAATGGTATGTTTGATATATTTTTTTTAAATTTTTTTCTTAAATATGTTTATTCTATGGTTTTAAAACCAATTAACCCTATAATATATATATATATATATATAAAGGTTGCCTAAAATTTATTAACCCATGAGTTATGTAGATAGAGATATATCCTATGCAAGTCACGTAACAATATAATTTTTAATAATTAAAATTTATCACTTTATTTGATATTTTACATATTAAAGTTTTCTTATAAAACTTTAGAGAAAGTAAATTTTGGTAATATGTATAGTCTTCGAGGGGAAGACAATCATCAATAAGAAGAGAATACTTAATTCTTGTCCATGTTTTGGATATTATATACGTCAAATTATCTTGAATTATTTTATTTTAGTTTTTATATGGTTATATGTAAGCATCTGAATCTTACAATTTTTATAATTGACAAAATTTTTGAATTATTTACCATTAAATTATTATGTGATTTTTAAATAAGTTTTAAATCAAGACTTTTTTTAAAAGCATAATTCTATCGATTTTTTAAAATATGTTCCCATAATTTAACATCAGGTCTTATATTTTTTTTCTTAATGTACAAAATAAATAAAATTTATGTAAATAAAACTAATATAAATTATTGATAAAAAAAAATTATGATAGCACTACTATGTAAAAATCCAATATTACGTTTATCAGAAAAAAAATTTGTGAATAAAAAAAAAATTATAAGGATTATAAAACTTTAGAATATATATATTCTAGCTAGGGTGGATTCGTTTTAAAACCCAAGAATGGCCATATTTAAAAAAAAAAAAAAAAAATCAAACTTACCATTTGGAGGAGGTTTTGGCTGCCCGTTTGGTCGATGGTCAGAGAAGAGTAAATTAAAATTGAAAAACATCAAATATGGTAACAGCCTCATTGAGGCTGGACCATTGAAGAATTTCTCCTGGGACCGGCCTAAAGCTAATAAAAAAATGTATTATATCTTAATATATATACCAAGTTGTGTTCGGTTACAAAAATAAAGTTGTTTTTTTATATAATGGACACAACATCATATTCCGAATTTGAGGTTGCCTATCAAACTCGTTCTTTTTTTTTTTCTTTTTTGAGAACACCTATCAAACTCGTTCACTTGAAAAGAAAACATGAATTGTTCAATTAAATACTAGTATGGCTCTTCATATCATATTTTAAGTAATTCCAACTATATCAATAATATAACTAATGATGAAAAAAAAATGGAATTTCAAACTCATTGAAAATTATTTACTCACAAAGATGTTACTGTTTAATATTTATAGACCGGACGTATCGAATCATTAATTGATATTTTAACTAATCTATTATAATGAATTCTCATACTATCAACTAATGAGCCCTTTTTGGAGAAAGTAAAAACAAATGAACAACCAAGTTCATTTTATGAATATTTCGATTGTGGGTTTGAGAAGCCTGAATTTTATGTAACTTATGTTTGATATATGAATTTCTATACTATATAAACTCGGATTTATGAAGAAACATTGAAAATTAATGTACGGTGTAATCTCATAGGGTGTATAAACTTTTTTTTTCCTGTTTTGGATTTTTATGATGAATTCATGTCTAGAATAATTTTATGTAACGCCCCGTTAGTTACAAGGTAATTTAAAATTTCTGTCTTGTAATAACTCATGAAGATCAACTCATGTTTATGAATTTATACCCAACCGATGTTATTTCCAAATGAGGTCAACGGTCTTGATTTAAATAATTTCTCCTAACAATTAATTAAGAAAACTTTTGGACTTAAAAAAGAAAAATATTGCCTTCAATAGAATTTTATATAAATTATTGAAAGACTTAATAAGAGAAGCGTGCTAGATGACACATACTGGCCTGATCAAAAGTTTATAGTCAACTTATGAAGAGAGAAGCCTTGCATGCTTCATACTCCATGCTCATTGCTCATGCTTGATTTTGACAAATCAAAATCCCTACTTTCTTTTAAATATGAAAAATTAACTAAATGGTGAGACACGTCTATAATAATATGCTGTGTGAGATTTATTTATAAGAACCACAATTAATTTATTAAACTTTAAATATAGTTTTGTTCCTTTATATTTTATTCATTTTTTTTTATATTGATGACCCCTAATTCTTTTAAAACTCCAAATTAAATCCTCTAACTTTTATTAAACTCCACTTGTTGTCTGTCGTTAAAATGATAACCAAAGTATGACATATAATTAATGTTGCATTACATTTTCAATGGCTTAGGGACGTTTGGTAACCTTCCCAATTTCTGTTTCTTATTTTTATTTCTCATTTTTTTTAAAAATGGGTTGTTTGGTAACCCTTCTTGTTTTTTGTTTCTCATTTTTTTAGAAACACTTCTCAAAATTGTGTAGAAATTTTAGAAACAACAAATTTTTGTTTCTTATTTCTTATTTCTCTTTCTTGTTTCCAAAGTTTTCAACACATTGATAAATTATTACGTTATCCTGTTTTGACTTATAAAATATATTATAAATATCCTAAAATTATATTAATATAATATTTTTAAATATATCATTTAAAATTGTAAAATTTTCAAAATATTTTTTTTAATGAGAAATAGAAACAAGAAATAATTACTAAACACATTTCTGTTTCTTTTTTCTTCCAGAAACAAGAAATAAGAAACAATTACCAAACATGTTTCTATTTCTCTTTTTAAAAAAACAGGAACAAGAAACAAGAAATAGAAATAAGAAACAAGAAATAGAAAAGAGGAAGGTTACCAAACGGGCCCTTAATAACCAAATTTTTTATGGTAAAGTAATAACGTGAAATTTAATTGGACGTTGATATTAAAGGTGAGATTTTATTATAAATTGTTATTCTCTATATACACGTCACTCTACTAATAATGAGCAAGTTGCCTTTGAGAACTTGGGTTTTTTTTTATTCCTGACTTCACCTTTACCCACTAGGGGTATATAAATTCGGACAATGGTGGCTTTTCATTTTCAATGAGAACTAGCATCTTGTTTTCAATTCTTTCTTACGTAACATTAAGAATTTAAAATTTTAGAGAGCAAAATTGAAATTTTACATAAAATTAGGATCATAATTGAGATTTCAAACATTTAGAAACCAAAATATATAAAAAGAGTAATAAATCGTTTAAACCAAATAAACTTAATTAATTAAACATTTATCCGGAAAAAAAAAAAAAAAAACTTTCTTTCAAAAGTACATTTTTAAATGAAACAGTAAAACTTATTTTTATTTAAAAATGAAAATTTAAGAATTGATACGTTAAAAAATAGCAAAAATTCTAAGAAATTTCTTTTTTAAAATATTTCAAAACATTTGATATTTTTAAAATTACTCATAAAAAAATGCTCCCAAATTTTATAGTACTCAAGCTAGCACAACAATGTCAACAAAATGCTTTTAATTTATTTTGACAATTGTTGAGAATGCGATAGTTCTTTCATTTGTCATTATTGTAGCAAACGATTGTTTAGATAAATTTCAACCCATAGACTTATCATCAGAAAAAAACAAAAATGAAGGCATCATTAAAATAAATTTAATCTATCTGATAGTTGTTTCATTTGTCATTATTGTAGCTAACAATTGTTTTAGATAAATTTCAAACCCTTAAACTAATCAAAATAACTTGCTACAATTCCCTGAATTGCCTTGATGCTTAAAATTGCTCTCATTCATGGCATCAGTCTGTCTAGTCTGCAAGAGAAAATCTTATAGAATGTGCAGTGTTTATTTGTGTTTTTCGAATATGAGATTGTGTACTTGAGCTTGTGCTTTAAAAGAGAATGCAACTTTTTTGTTCTTAAACATTAATGGTTAAATTTGAATTAACATGTACTTGAAATGTTCATTTTCTTTTTTACAGACCTGGAATGCCTTGATCAACATATTGTTTTTCTTACATTTGAACTCATTTTGATCATTCTTTTAACTGCCTCGCCCCCACATTATATGTTTCTGCACATAATTTGAAATTCAATTTCTTTGATCTGTATCTTCAATTTTTGGAAATGTAGAAAGTTCTTCTATTAAGCTAATTGTCGATTAAAGGACATGACCCTTGGTTTTTCAAACTGGCCTCTTTAGCCGGCTCGTTTGATTCAGTGTGTGAGATAGATTCATGTGATACCATGTAGACATTTTCTATTTGAATTATTTTTTTTAATAAGAAACGAGACTTATCATTGATAGATGAAAAGGCCCGAAAAGGCCAAAGGAATTTTCTATTTGAATTATGAAACTCATGTCCCAGATGAGAGCAGACGTGGATATAACAATTATTTTTTAAATGCGGGCTCGTAATAGCATAAATTAAAGCTTCTATTCAGAGGTTGTCCCAAGAACTGAATCAGGGATAGTAGCCCCGCCCCGCCCCGACTCACCCAACATACAAAAGAATTTGATATAGGAAAACGCAGAGGAGCTAACCTCATTCTTCCATTGGTTGATTTGCCTCTTTCTGTGCTTGGGAAACCTTAACTTTGATTTTGTGAAGAGTAAGAGATGGATCCTCCTTACGAACAGAAGGAGCGTTGACCAAGTCGATGCCCTGCTCCAATTCCTTATGTGCCTCCTTAAGCTCCTTCGCTTTCTTTCCCCTCATCCTGCATTAGACATCATCAAGTGACATTTCACAATAAAGTCCCCAGCCCAGACAATGTTTGTTTACAATAAGTTGAAACGAAGAAGAAAGAAAAAAGAACCTGCGAGCAATGTGCCTCGATTCCCTATCTGCTCTGATTTTATCAATCTTCTTAATGGCCTTCAAAGTGTTTTCTGTGACATTCCTGTCATATCTCTCCGGCCTATTACGTTTCCTCTCAAACTCAAAGGTCGAATCCTAAAAAATTGATCATCAAGTATCCCTCTATCAAAAAGAAGTACAAAAAGTATCCATTTTTCTAAAACTAGAAGTATCGAACCAAGTCTAATTTACCTGCTTCATATCCTTTCCATGCAATCGCCTATATGCCTTGGTCCATTTTACCTTTCGAGGATTCCTCTTCATCTTAAAATTTTTGTGGCATTTCGATCTACAAAATCGAAAAATCTGTCGTAGTATCACGAGTCAAGAAACTGGAGTACTAAAAAACTCAATAATCAGAATAAAAGAGTAATCCTAAGTCTCTAACCAACTGGTAAAAACATCAACCAAATATCACGCACAGAATTTATCTCAAGAACTTCTAATCTAATCAACAATATGCAAATTACCTTCAGAAAGCTGATTTAACTGTAGAACTATCTTAAATTACCAAAAAAACCAAATTTTATAGCAATTTAGAATCAATAATTTAAACAGATAATCATGATATGGATCAAGAAACAGATAAACCAAACGAAATTCCAGAAACTTTTTACCTTAGCATCATTCCGAACGAACTGAATTCCATGGCCAGGATATACAGTGGAAGAACAGAACCAACACTTCTCTAACCTCATTTCACTTCACGCCTTCACAAAAAACAAAGAAGAGAAAAGAAGATATATTCTTCAAGACATTCAACAGAAAGAAACAACAAAGAAAAATTAGAATGAAGAATTTCTAGGATCAGATTTCAAAAACGATAAGACGAAAAATCAAGCTAAAACAATAAGAGAAAACAACGGAATTGAAAGAAAACGATGCTAAAGAAAATAAAAAAGTGCAGAACATGAATTACGGATAACGATGAAGTTGTTTACGTAGCTGCTATCGGAGATGAAAGCTGGGAAGTGACCGACGCCGGCGGCGACTGTCTTCCATTTGAGGTCAGCTTCCAGAATGAAGAGCTTCTGTCAAATATTTGGGGAATTAGAATTGGAAGTTCCAAACTCAGTTAATGGGCCAAGTTAAGATATGGGCTAACGCTCACTCTAAAGGCGCTATTAGCTCGCGGGTTTGGACGGAGTTGTATTTTTTTTAAGAAAAAATCATCACAATTACCCCGTTTAAAAAGTATCCGATTTAAAATTTTAGTTTCATTTTTACCCTTATTCAACAGTTTTCACCCGAATTATAGTAAAATCCCACTCATGAATTTGCAGTGAGTTAATAATTTTAAATTAGTTTTAAAACTTATATTAATATTAGGACATTTTTTATAATTTAAATTGATAAACAGATAGTTATGAAAATTACCCTAAAAATCCTGAATGTGTAAATGAAGCCTCAACATTAAGGATTCAGACGTTGTTAAGGTGGTCTAACAATGAAAAATCACTAGTTAATTCTAATATATCTATTTTGATAATTCGCTTGATGATTAAAAATATAAATTTATTCATTGAAAATTGAAAATAATAAGATATAATTGTATTTAAAAACTAAAATCCACAAACTCATGTTTTCTTGTACCTTGAAAAATCTAAAAAATATATATAAAAACTAAAACCACAAATAATCAAGTCTTGCTAAGAAAAAGTAACCAATAGACTTGAAAAGTAGAAATTAATTACACGACAGAGTTTTAATGTTTTTCAAAATCTTTCAGTTTTAAAGAATGAACACCATTCTTAGCAAAAAAAGAATGAACACCATTTTATTTTTATTTTGCGAAAAATAGAACCCCTAAAGAATCAGACACAACCCTTGTTTTCATTGTCCCAAAAATTGAGTTCAATATTTTAAATTCAGTTCTCATTTGCAACTTTCATTTCAAATTTTTATCCCGATAATTTTAAGTAAAAAGAACCCCAAGTTCGTAGCTGTTGAAATTAAAGCAAAGCTTAGACAACATGTTCACATTTCACATCATATTGAAATGGACATGAAAATCCTTGCTTGCAAATTGCAATTGTCTTCCTCTCTATAAAATAAAACATCATATTAGACAAAAGGATATACAAAAAAATGGAGCAAAATCTGTTAAAAAGTTACATCATTGTACAATATATCCACTAACTAGCTTCAAAAGCTAACTGTGGCTGCTAAAGAATTTGGGCGGCTTTTGCCTCTCCCACATATTAACACGAGACGAGACTTCACAGGGCTTGAAGTGATATACTTCTCTATTTGAGTTTTTGCCTGCAATAGAATGTTTCAGCAATATTTTATATTTATTTGTACAAGCTGCATATAAAGTGGGCCGCTTCTGATTGACTGGGCGACCGCAGTGACATTCTCTACATATAAGGAGGATGACATTGTACAAACGGATCGGGTTATGTTTTATTGGTTGTGAAGCAGGGAACACTGGCAGGGACAAAAATTGGTTACAGGAGATCCTTGCTTTGCCTAAAAATGGTTTACATCAATGAACCTGCCACCAAAAACAAGAGTTAAAATGCCAGCATTTTGAACTCTGCATATCAAATGAATACAGGAGATCACCCCCGTCACCGCCCAACAAAAGTATTTCAATCCTAGAGTTTTTTTTTACAAGAACAGTAGAGTTGTCTCCATATAACAGGTTGCATTGACAACGACACATAAAGCTTGACACTAAAAAGAAACTCTCGTCATTTCAACGCAGAAACATGGATTTTCCCAAGTTACAGGTCTAAATTTGGTGGTACATCATGACTTACCTCCCCCAAGAAAGGAAGAGGTTGGGGCCGGGGCATAGGTTTGAACAAATTTTGCCTGATTCCATTTTTTTTCTTTTTCATTTTTTGGTAGGACACAAAATTCATTGAAGAAATGAAATTACAGAACGGGGAGGAAAGCCAAACTCCCAATCAAGGAAGATTGCAAAATCTCTTCCAATTGGCAAAAAGAGAACTTAATCTATAGTTACAAAAAGAAAAGGCATAAAATTTACACCAAGAGCAAGAAAGATGAGTCATCCAAAAAATAGCCAAGATTTCAATCTTGGTTAAAAATCCTTCTATTTCTCTCCCCTCTCAGGCCAGAGATTACAAAAGAGAGTTCAGATAAATTGCAACCGCAGGATTTTTCCTCTCCTTGAAAGGATAACTGCAAGAAAAACCGTTAGAAGTCTATTACTGTTCAATGGAAGGAAGTGAGCCAGCTGAAAGTCAGATGCATGAGATTCCAGACCTTGTCAATATACTGGTACTTAAGAAAACGACGACTCTGAAATTCAGCATCCTTTTTACAAATGGAACACCATCCGGGAAAGAGACCAATTGGGAAGTCTTTTCTGGAAATCATTTTTTTAAGATTCATAAAGTCACAAATTTTTTTGAGAATCTTTTCTATTATCATGCATGTTAATCTAAATACCCTCATGAGCAAGTCCCCCAGGACATTTTCAATTTTGGGGTACCAAATATTTTTACACGGAATGCGGTCAGAGAAAGGCCTACCTTTAGAGAGGTCCCGAAAGAAGGATTTAAGGGGCAAGACCCCAGACCAGAAGTGTTGATCAACCAAGACTGCTTGTCATCCCTATTGATAGAAGAGAAGTTGGATAGCATGGTCATGAAGACGATCCAGTCTAGTATTTCCAGATCCAAAAAAATCTTCTAAATTTTAAATCCCAATTAAGAGAAGAGAAACTCCAAGCCTTGAAAGAGCCAAAGAGAAGGGCATTTCTAATCCAAGTATCAATCCAGAAACTTGGATTCAACTCAACATTTAATTTTATCCAAGATGGTGTCTTTTTTTTTATAGGAATTCAAGATGGTGTCTTTAAGCTTAATAATAGAATGCCGGTAGCATTTAGAGGGAGGAAATCCCTAACCACCAACGGATTTAAGAAATACAATATTTACCAACAATAACTTTCCTCCATAAATCCTCCTTTTCAAAGTGAAACCCCCAAAACCTAGAGTCCCCGAGGCCGAGCATACATGTACATCTGATAGAAGATGAAAACTTGGGCTTTCTCAAAAAGAAGATGAAAACTTAGGCCGTTCTACATCAGAATAGCAACCTTCAAATTATGGGTATTAAAAAAATTATAACTTGAGATCGAATGGATTGGGTCAGTTATAAACTTGTTTGGATTGATTTGGATAACGTTGTGAATGCCAAAACTAGCTTGAACACACACCAACTAATCTCACCAGACAACTCCTAACCCTACCATATTTGACGTCTGAAAACTCCTAGATAGATGATCCCATGAATTCAAGATATAATTTAAATCCTTGAACCACGTAGCCAACCTAAGGTGGTTACTTGTGCATGTCTCTTTTAATTTCATTCCACTCGATGATTATTTAGGATTTTTTTGCACTCCAATAATTTTGATTTGATTCAAGTCAAACTGAGTATTATTTTCATAAAATAAAGTATGACATTGAACAACTATTTTTAATTGAAGGTATGATATTAGATAAATAGATCTTTATCATACTAGTATTTCACCATTTTTTTCACAAATTTAAAATAAATGACATGAACAAGTTCGATTGGGTATATCACCCAATTAGGATTAAGTTGGAAAAACTTTTGTAATCTAAATAATTAGATTGGGTCAAAACATCTCTCAATCCAACCCATGAAAGGGGCTTGATTTCTTAGGATACAAGGGAAAAGAAAACAGGAACATGGAACCTTTTCTTTCACCACTTTCTGGATGAAGCTTGCATTCTCAAAAGAAGATTGAATAGTCTTGTATCGTAGTCCAAGATTGCAAGCTTTCCTGTTTTTCCTCATAAAAGACCAACCAATTCTCTACCATTAAGAGAACAAATTTGGAAGGTAGTTCTAAGCCAAAAAAAACTTAGTATACACACACCTGAATCTATCTGAACAGCATCTTAATCTGCCAGACAAACCTTGTGAGAACTCTGTATTTCTAACGAACAAAACTGAGAAGTCTTTCATGTTCCCTCATTGAGTAATCAACAGCACATCTGAACGAACTTGTTGAGGCGTAGTGGGCTTAATCAGTGGCTTCAAGGACTCCATTATTTCATAAAAAGATGGACGTTTCCCTGGCTCACTGAAATATGAATTCTAAGATTACTTTAAAATATTGAGAGAAACTGTGTAGAGATTTCTGGTAGAGATTTCAACTCACCTGGAAAAGCAAGCCTCTATAATTGAAGCAATTCGAGGATTTAAATCGTGCGGGATATCAAGCCTTCTTCCTTTAAAACCAACAGCCGCCACAACCTACACAAGATAATTTTTCCAACAAGCTGTGAAGTACATTAACCCATCAAATTGGGGTTTAGCAATGAAAAAGACGAGAATCAATCCTCCTCATTAAATTGAGTCACAGAAAAAACATAAACCACAAAAAAGTTTATCATTATCCTATAATATAAATTATACAAGTCACCATTTGCATTGCAGAATGTAAACTACTGCAAAGAATTGTATTATAAACAGTAAACTATAACGCATACGCAATAAAGATTAGTAAGTCACGAACACAGAATAAAATATCCATCTTAAAAGCATTTGAAATATTATCAACGTGAAACAATACACATCCTTCCCTGGGAAATTCTTACCCCACTTAAGAATGCTAGAGATCAGGGCTCTACATACCTCAAGTCTTGTGAGATTAACAAATTTATAACTTAACTTCAATAATTAATATGCATTTGAATGTTCTCCTCAAAAGATAAACCCTAGACTCAAGTTGATTCACAAATACTAGTTGCCCTTGATAGTTCATATAAAATCAATTTCAAAAGCAATAATATAAGAAAAATAAAGAAACTGAAATCGTTAGCATATTTTAAGGCACTATACCATTCCTGGATTTGGTAACATGATGTCACATATCCTATCCTTTTATAAGATTCGTTTAAGAGCCTTATAATTCATTCGCCATGCAAGCAACAATGAAAAGTAGAAAAATTACTAGTTATCATTTAATGTAATTAATCTAGCAAACAAACCTGTGGTGGGTTCAAGTTGCTCCAGGGTAGCTGCAAGGTAGCAAGCTCCCACAAAATTACACCAAAGCTGTAAACATCTGATTTCTCATCTGATGGCTCATCACGGAGAACTTCTGGTGCCATCCACTCAGGCTGATAAACAGGAAGTGTTATTTTTGTTGGCTAATAGCATGTCCAGACTCTAGAAACACGTTACATGATAAGATGGCATAATAACTTACAGTCCCAGCAGCTGACTTTGATGAAAGAAACGTGTGCGCCTTTAAACGTGAAAGGCCAAAATCGCAAACCTATATCAACACCACCAGACGTGTGACTTTGACAACAAATAAATGCATATCTAGTAGAGAACAAAACAATGTGACATCATGAAGGAATGTTGTGTAATCCCCACTAGACCCAAAAGCTTAAGCTTTTAGGCTAAGCCAAATTTAAACTGTTGAGGTATTTCCAACACTCCCCTTATATGGCAGCTTGGTTATTTACAAAAGTTCAACACGTGAAAAAAATAACATGAAATGGGAGCAAATGTCACAATGGATGTTTGAACTCGGGACATCCTCCTCGGTACCATGTTAACTCACCACTAGACCCCAAAGCTTAAGTTGTTAGGCTAAGGAAAATTTAATCTTTCAAGGTATTCTCAACATGTTGAATATAAATTAATTCACACATCAATGGTTCTTGAAGACAAAGATCATACTAGCAGTCTCACAGAGACATATAACTCTCTCTCATAAAACCATAACTAAAATATTGAAATATATATCTAAGTACGATAGGGAGATTCATTATTCAAGTAGATTCTTCCCAACCATGTGGGGTGTCCATTGAATAAACACACATAAACATGATCATTACTAATAACAAGATTTTCTTGCCAGAGATCTAAATCTTGGAATTGAAGTCAATAACAAGATTACCTTCACTGTGTACTTTTTGTCGACCAAAAGATTTGGAGATTTCAGATCACGATGAACAATAGGAGGATTACGTCTGTGAAGATAATTCATCCCCTTTGCCTGTTGATATTAATGACAGCATTTAGCTCAAAGGGATAAACAGATATCAAGATATTGATGAATAGGTCATTAAGAAAACAAAAGGTGCAACCACCAATAAGATACACTATGTTTGAAATTACATACAACATCATATGCCATATTCAACCGACGCCTCTCGTCTAAGACTTCTCTTGCCCCAGGTCTATGCAAAAGCCTGTGCAAGCTACCTCTGCAATACAAACTCATTCAATCTGTGAACATTTAAAATTTATGAAGATATAACTAGGTCAATACTTGAGAATTTGCAGAACCTTGATAAGTATTCTGTGACAATGGACAGGTTTGGAGGATGAATTACTGCACCCATAAAGAGAACAATGTTGGGATGTCGCAGGCATTTCATTATGGCAACCTTGAAAAGCAAAAGAAATGATACAACCTATTGAATAATCATGTACAAGTACGGAAGTGAAAACATTTCTTCAAAATAATACAGATTCTTAAAATTTTGGCCCACATATACCTCCCTAAGAAATTCATCAAAACATTCTGTAAGGAAATCTTGTTCCATCAGAATTTTTACAGCAACATCCTGAAATTTCCAAGGCAAAAAAATATACATTTCATCATTGACAATTATAAAATAAATGACTCAAATATGACATCTAAAAACTAAAGTTAAAAAACTAATACAATTATAACAAAAGATAAGAAAGGAAGATGCAAACAGAGACAATATACATTAGGGGGGGAAATGAAAAAAAAAAAATCTTAAGTTCTTACCGAGCCAAGCCAATCAGCATGATGTACAATCCCAAAAGAACCTGAACCATGACCAAATAAATACTCAGTATGGAGACATAGAGAATAATACAAGGGAGCTACTTTTCTCAACAGCTATAAATCAGTAACGACAGAGGAAGCATAATGTGTTTCTTCCAATATGAGAGCATATAGTACATGTATACCTGCTCCAATTTTCTCCTTCAAATCAAGATCACTCCATGGAATGACAAAATCTTCTATGCCAAGGGCAAGCTCCAGTGGTTTTTTAACCAGTTGATTACCCTCAACAAATGGTGAATTCCAAGCAGAATCCATCCTTGGATGAGACAGTGCTAAGAAAGGCTGAGAATCTTTGGAAACAATCTGAGAGGGCTGGTTTACAGGGACTGCATCTTTGATTAAAGGGGTATACTGTACAATATTATGAGAAGTACCACATGATTTAAAATGCTCAGAGAATGTAGCATCTTTCCCAGATGCAACATTTCCTACAAATGAACATTTCAAACTCGTTAAAAGAAATTATTGTATTGAAGAATACATCACTAAGATTGATCATGCAATCTCAATAATAATAAGCTCAATTGCTAACCCAAGAATATATAAATATAAAGAAATACAGGTTCATCCAGAACTAAAAACTTATAAAAACATAGCAAGTGGAAAAACCATAAATATAGTAAAAGAAGGCTGGATAAATTTGAATAAAAAAAATTATAAAAAAAGCTGTGATCACAGTCCAAATAAAATTTGATCAGACGCACCTCATTGATGAGAAATGAACTAGAGAAACAAGACTACAAAATCAATAGATTGCAAATACAATAGCTTGATATTCTTGCATCAAAAATCACCTGAAGAAGCTTCATCAAATACAGTATTAAGTGACTGACTATCCAAGAAGTACTGTTTGGCCAGTGACCTGAAATCAATGGTAGATTCAAGAGGTTTTAGTCCTGGAAATCGCAATGGTGAAGAAATTGAGATGGATGATGGACCATTGAGCAAAGAATCAGGCTCGCATAAGGAACCTGGCTTCCCAATCAGGTCAATGAGATACTCCCTGAATATTCAGACTACCATGTTAATATGCTTGGGTACAGTACATCATGAAAACACTAATCCACCAAGAACAGCTAAAAATTCAGAACAAGCATACCTGTCAACCCCAAGCCTAATGAGGCAGGATGAAGCATCATCCCTAGTACAATATTTACAACCCTTGGCAATTCGACAGGGTAAATCAATAGTGTCGGCTAACACCTGTAAAAAAACATATTTCAGGTGTCAGACATATTCATACCAGATTGACAAACCCAAAAATGGGTATTACTCATAAATGTTAACGTAATTCAAATACTGAATGATTTCTAAGTGTCTAAAAGATACAAACAGCGAAACCACACGAAGTTACATGTTATTTAATTAGGAGCAACAACATAAATTTTTGGTCCTCGTTTCAAATTGGCCTACGTACTTTCAAATTTTTCATTTTAGTCTATGCATTTTATTTTTTTTATTTTTAAGGAAACAGTGAATAATTCATTAATAGTAAAAAATTACAAAAGCGGGTGAGGAGGAATCACCCTAGACTAATTGGATTACAAAAACTTTTCCAATTAGCGTTAATCAAAAGAAGATCATAATTACAAAAGGTTTTAGAAATAGAAGCGAGGAGCGAGACTTTATATCGAATAAGTTCCCAAACATCATAGAGACTGTTTGTTTTGTTCTCAAAGATACACTGATTTCTCGCCAACCAAACTTCCCAAGTGATGGTTTTGACCGCCCTTTCCCATAACCATTTCGCTTTATCCTTGAAAGGATGCCCCGTCAAAAATGAGTAGAGATTAGTCTTGGGGCAATCAGCAAAGCACCAACTAACATCGAAGGTTTGCAACAACTTTGCCAAAAGAAACCAGCTTAGTAGCATTCAAAAAACAATGACCCTGACTTTCTGAGGCAGTATATCAGAGGCAGCAATAGGAAGGAAAGAGAGCAGTTTTCAGATTTCTTCTTTGAATAGTGTCTGCAGTATTAAGGCCACCAACCATCAAATTCCAATTGAAAAGGTTAATCTTTTTAGGGCATCCTTTTGTCCAAATACATTTAGCCAACCCTCTATCCAAAATACCACCTTTCGCAGTCAAATAAGAGAACATAGAGGCTGTGGAAAGACCATTGTCATCCAAATTCCAGCTATAAAAATCTTCAAAGTTTGCAATCCTTTGTGGCTGAAGGGAAATTAAATCATCAATCTCACGGTCATAGAGCGGCCTTTTAAGAGTTAAGTTCCACACCTCAATATCAGCTTGCCAATAATCCCGAACCACAACCTTTTTATTACAAGCTAGGTTGAAAAGTCTGGGGAATTTTCTTTTGAGGGGGATATCATCAATCCACCAATCATTCCAAAACTGATTCTTCTCCCATTCCCCAACTTGAATCCCAGAACCTCAACCAACTTCTGTACACAAGTCTTCACAAAGCACCAGGGACTATTTCCTTTTTTCAAAGGTTTGGGATCAATGAACCACCCATGCCTATTCATGCCATGAATGCTAGAAATGACAGAAAACCAAAGAGGGTCTGTCTCAACAGGGAAGCGCCAGCACCATTTAGATATAAGAGCAATATTTCTTTCCTTCAGATTCCCAACACCCAACCCACTTCTAATTTTTGTAAAGGCACATGTTTCCAATTCACAAGGTGGCTCCTTGAGTCGATACCCTTTTGAGCCCAAAGGAAATCTCTCAACTTCTTTTCCAGAATCTTGATGACCTTAGAAGGCATTTGGAAGAGAGACATAAAATAGGTAGGTAAATTGGAAAGAGCAGATTCAATCAGGGTTAACCTACATCATTTTAGTTAAATCTTACCAAATCCATGTAAATCATCAATTGTAGTACTTTTGACAGGAAATTGATCTAATCTCAACAACTTCTTTTGGATATCCTCATCTTTACCACTCATCTAATTGCCTTGGACTTATTAACGTTAATTTGCCGTGGAAATTAACATAATCTCCCAATGAAAGGGAATACTGGTAAGATTTAGCTAAAGGACAAGGATAAAAATAAAACTTTTAAAAATACAAAGGCCAAACATATAATTTAGGGAGAATTACCAAAATAGCAGAAAGGAAAATTACCAAAATAGCAGAATATATATATATATATAGAGAGAGAGAGAATTACCAAAATACCAGAAAGGAGAATTACCAAAATAGCAGAATATATATATATATATAATTACTTATGTTAACTTTTAATATTTGCTATTTTAACTTTTATATTATTGAGTTAAATAATTGTCAACTAAATGAATTTTTAGGAACTAAAACTCTCATTTTATAACAAGTTTATTGTTATTTTAATTTTGATGATGAATTTCTTGGTTCAATAATTCATTGCAATAAATACAAGTACAAGAAGATGAGCAGTTTCCAAAAACAAAGAAAAGCTAAGAAAAAAAACTAAAGAATAGAATTCCATTTATAGAACATGGAGTGAACAAGAAAATTAAAATCTAAAATATTTACAACTATAAAATTATTGGACAAAAAATCTGCTATTTAAATAAAAAAACAAAGTAGTGACATACATGAAAATACATATCTAAAATTTTCCATTTGAGACTATTTATGTATAATTTAACCCATATATTATATTGATTGAACTTAGAAATAATAAATAAGATGATAAGAATATATAACTGAATAAATAAAATAAGAAAATACATTGTGTGGATGTTTATGACATAAAATGAAGTTCTCACTTTGAATAAAATAGCACGATGTCTGCAAAGGCCCACAGATAGGCTGCATAAAGGAATCACAATAGATCCCAAGCATTCTTTTAGGTCAGCACTGCATTCCCTCCAAAAGGAAACCAAATCATCTTCTCCCACGGAAACTGAGCCTCTGGTTATAAATTTAAAATGTTACTAACATCTCGTTGGATAGTTTACTTCTCAGATGGTAGGTGTAGACAAGACAACTCACCCCATGTGATTGCATACCAGCTTTGCTAGATGATCTGCAACCTCTTTTGTGGTTAAACAGCTAGAAGAAATATTATGCACCCTATTTTGTAGTTCCTTTAAGCTAGTATCACTATGCCGATCTATCAAAACTATTTCGATGGAAGAATCAATACTGAAATCAACTAATTTTAGAGATTCAATAGATGGTATGCGGCCATTCTCTTGCAGATTGGTGCACAAAGACCATACATAAGGGTCCATCCCATGAATTAGGTAAAAACCATCTGGCACTTTCTCAAAATATGACATGCATCCATTTACCTGATGGATTCCAAATTATAAGATAGCTTGTTCCAAGCAAAGATACATGATCATGCGAAAAAGGACAATTTATGCATGGATCTAGTAATTATATTCTATACAGTTGCTAAGAATGAAAAAAGATTGAAGTTAGTATTTTCTTCTTTTTTTTTCTTCTATCTCCTTGAAACATTAACTTGACCCACTGACCCTAAGTAATGTCCTCTACACTTATAATCGCACTTTGTAAAAAGGAAATTTTGTACACGTGTTATGTTACTTAAGACCTTCAATTCCCAGATTTGAGTTCATTCTGAAGGAACTTTTTACACTTCACAAGCCAGCATTCCAATTTACAAGCTAGAAATAATTCTCAAAGGCATATTAGTAGGTAACAGTTTCCATGGATTTAGTGAAAAGTTGTATAAAAGTTTTTGTGACTCCCAATAGGAGATGGAGTTCACATAAAAGCACTTTATTATATCATGAATCAAGAGGGCCCGTAATGCTCTATGAGAGGAGAACCAAAAAGTAAGATGCAACATTCTATGGCTTGAACGTAATAGAAGAATTTTTGTAGGCAAAAGTAAATCTTGGCTTGAGGTGTGGGAGGTGTGCGTTCTTCATGCCTCCTTGTGGAGTGCAAATTGTCAATGTTTTTGTAATTACCCCCCCTCTATTATTGCTTCCAATTGGAAAGCTTTTTTGTAATTTTGTACGCCTTTTTTTTTTAGGCTCTTTCATTCATCAATGAAATTGTTTGTTTCTCATTAAAAAAAAAACACTGTAGCTCTTGACCTCTACCATCCAAATGATGACAAAATTCTTAGGGATGCAAGAAGTCACAACCAAATCGAGCTGGTATAGTTTCATGTAATTTTAAAACCAACAAGAGTTAGCAGGTTCACCATGAGTTTGATTTTGTTAATCTCAGTCAGTTCAGTTTTACAAAAAAAAAATGATTTCATAGTCGGTTTCAAATTTTTCTTGTACCCGATAGGTCAGCTTGTCAGTGGTATTGATAAAAAGAACCTTGTCAAATCCCTACTAATTCCTACCTAGCAACCAGTTGAACCAGCTTAAGAGTATAAAAAGTATCCAAAATTCTCAATCAGCATGTATACTCTTCCTCAGCGTCCACTGAATATCAAATACAGAATCCCTCCGTTGGTGCTATGCTAAAGCTTCAATCAGTTCAAAGCACAAATATATCTAAAACATCTTTCCAGTTAGCCTCCCAAGTAACCCCAGTATCAATACCTTAAACTAAAGAGGTCGGGGCTTTTTTTTAGTAGGCTGAGTAGCTGCTTGTAATAGCTAATTAGTACGGACGCTGTTAATCCACAACCTGATTCAACCATCAAACAAACAAAAGCAATCACCAGCACAATCAATTTCTAGCATTCCTACATCTTCAAATGAAAATAATGACTCCATTCTGATACGAATTGGAGTAACAATATAGTGAATTAGGATATCTATAAAAGCAAAAACGGGCAAAATGATCAGAGAACAAAAGAACACGAAACAGCGATATGCGAAATGAATTGATAACAAACTCTAACCCAAAATCGATGTGATACGGTCTGAGCTGAACTCGACGACGAGCTTAAAGCTGCTTCATCAGGCATCGGATCCATAAAGTTAGGATCATCGGCGCAAGTAGCCTCCGAAGAAAGCCTAAGAGCCAAGGCCAACTGCAATTGATAACTCTCTTCCGTCTGTTGCGCCCAGCTTTTCCCTGACGAACCTCCACTTCCCACAGCTTGAACTCTGAAATCATCGTCCAGAAAATTTCCAATTCCCAATCCATTCATCTCATTTGATTCTGCAATTGAGAGCGTAGGTCCATAGTAATCACCAGAGTGAGAGCTCTCATCGAAGCTGCTTCCACTAGATTGCCTCTGCGAACTCATGGATGAATATAGGTTTCCGATCCGATTCGCTTGCGTGTTTATCTTCTGATCACCATTTCCGTCCCAATCAAAACCTCTTTCAGTCTTTACTTTATTGAATTTTCCTTCAGCTGACGACAACTCGTAAAACGAAGTGGCAGCTGAAGCTCCAGCTTCATCGTCGGGAATTTGACTTAGAAGCGTGTAATCTGACTTCCTTCCAGGCATTTCCATCGAGAAAATGGGAATCTCTTTCACCTTAAACCCCAGGAAACCCTAGAATCCACCATTGTTGAAGAACTCTGAAGGTTTCTCTCTCTTGTTAGAATTTCTAGTTTTATTGTTTCTCTCTCTATAATTCGATTGTCGGAGAGAGAAAGAAGAGCCATAAAGGAATTTATACCGATGGCGTAAGCGTGATATTTTCCTTTTTATCAGTACATTGTTTTTCTCCCTAAGATATGCTTTATCTCGCCTAATTTTGTTTTTCTCACTCTTCAAATTTTGATCTTAATATAAAATAAACGGGAAATTACTAAAATACCTTCTTCATTAAAACCCCCGAATTTATAAAGTGTTAAAATTAGACCTATAAAAAATCTACTTATCACCTTCTTAAATTATTAAATTATACTCTCAAAAATCATTATAGTGACGAGTAATACATCTTTAATGTTAATGAAGGCGTGGAGAGGTGAGATGGAAGAAAAAATCATTGTCTCCAACACCGTAAGAGTTTTGAGATCAAAGTCAAGGACGTAGTTGGGACGGGATGTGGACCCTAAGAGGCTCAATTTCATTGATATTTCATAAAAAAAATGTTTTAAAATGGGAGATCAATTGATAAAATTAAAATTTTGAGGGTGTAAGTGTTACAACATTTATAGTTTAGGAGTGATTTGTACAATTTTTCCTAAGATAAAAATTATGTATTGATTCCTATACCTGAAATCGTATCCAACTTCATTATTAAATCGTATGCAGTTTAGATGAAACTCAATTGATTAGATATCAATATTCTATCCTATAAGATTGAAGTTTGGAGATTCCTCTCCTAGTATTCAATTTACTATACTATCTCAAAAAAAATTAAATGTATAGATATGAAAAGGGATTTTTTTTTTCTCAATTATAAAGGAGAAAATTATAAAAAAAATAAAAAAAATTTATGTTTATTCACATAATTATCTCGATTTAATTGATTTCTATATTTACCAAATTTGTTTTCATAATAAACGTGTTTCCAACTAATATCTAAAAAAATACCTAATTTGCCCACCCTTGCTCGCCTCTTTTTTTAGATGTTATATTAAATTAGGAGTGAAGACTCGAACTTTCGACTTCATAGAAATGAAGCATGTATCTAACCACTCGAACTATGCTTGTTGGCTCGCTCACCTCTATTTAAATTCAATTTGTTTGAAATCTTTAAATCACAATATAGTATATCCATCATTTCTTGACCAAAGAAGATAGAGTGGGATTAATCAAAGAAACTAATTTTAATCAGAAGATATTTTATTTTAATAATAAAAATGAATAGTGGGGTGTTGAGATATTGATGGGTGAATTGGAACTTGAAGATTAAAAAAAACATATTTATTGTGTAAGGAAGGATTCAATTTCCCATTCTCGTCCAACTTGCATTTTATTTGTTAATGGTTAAAATTTAATAAATAAAGACGATTTTTACATTAATAATAAATTTGACTTTTACGTACGTCATACAAGCATTGTCTTAAATCCCGACCTAAAACATTGAATAGCCAATAAATATTATTCATAACTAGATCTTCCAATGTCAGTCGAAGACTCGAAATATAATATTATCAAATTATAAATTAATGAATGATATTCTAAGAATCTAAACGTTTTATTTATACGTGAGACCTTTATTACGAAATTGTAAACTATAAATTTCAACGTGAGATCGAAGACAAAACACAAAAGACAGATACGAAACACCCAACCCAACTCGCAATAATTTTCATTTTTTTTATCAAGCAATAATTTTCATTTTCTTTCAAATATTCTATAAAAAAAATGTCAAATTAAAAAGGGTTATAAAAAGAATTATGAAATAACTTTTTTCTCATTGTTCTTTTCAAAAATTACTAAAATAGCATAATTATAGTTCAATATTGAACTAAAAAAATTAAATTATTTTAACAAATTCATTAAAAATAATAATTAAAATGATCAAATAGTTCAATAAATTCTTGAATTTGAACTTAAAAAACCAAAAAACAAACAAATTCATTAAAAATACCTATGAAAAATAGTTCAATAATTTATTGAATTATAGTTCAATATATTATTGAACTATAATTATGTTATTCGAGTAATTTTTAAAAAGTTGAAACATTTAAGTAATTAGTATGCAGATTTATGCTATTTATGACAGATTCTTGTTATAAATTATGATAGCCACATTGATTTTCCACTTTTTATAAATAGCCATTTTTTAATAGTGGGGGATTTGATGAGAATAAATTACCAAAAAACCTTACCATCACGTCCAGGGTCGTTCCTACCATAAATAAAGGCCTAGTGCGATATATAAATTTGGGCCCCAATCATATAATTCATAATATAACAAAACACGAAAATATATATAAAAAAACATTATTTTTTATTAAAACACAATATCAATAAAAGAGTATAATAAAATAATGACATAAAATTATCAAAGTAGTATAAAAAAAATATATAAAAATTGAACTTTGAACTTATGTTGGGATCAAACTCAACTCACAATGACGGATAATATAGAGATATTGTAGGGGGAATGTCAGCCAACGTGACTTAAAATAAATTTTCATTTATATATTATTAATACTAAACTTTTAATTCAAGATTTGGGGCCCCAAAAGTTATGGGGTCCTGTTCCGTCGCACCAGTTGCACCATGCCAACGACGGCCTTGATCACGTCAGCCCATTCACATCATCTCTCATCTATTTCTTTCACGTCTAAAAAAGCCTTCCCCCCCCATTTATATATTAATTCAGATTCCTTCCTCTCTCTCATCCTTCATCCACCATTTTCATCCATCTCTCCCTCATTTTTTTGTTTTTTTTTACAAAACCCACATTTTCATCTCACACAAACTCTCTCCCACCATTTTGTGAGTCTATTCCCTCTATTTCTCTTCATCTATTTTCATCTTCTTGAAGATCCAAAGGGTCGAGAAAGGTATTAGTTGCTTCGTCTTCTTTCGAACCCATTTTTTTCACTTTCCTCTATTTTTATTTGCATATATCTCAAATCTATGTTTTTCTTGAAAATTCAAAGCAAACATATATCTGAAACAAAATTGCTTATACTTTTCCCTCTTTTTTTTCTTCATAAACCTTTAGATTTGACATGAATCTTGAGGATCTAAACCTTAAATAGCATGAAAATAACGAAAAGTTTGTTCGTTTTTATTATTGAAACCCCTTCCTCCATTTTTCTTGAGTTTTTATGATTTTTTCTCATATTCTGATAATTGTTAGGATTTTTTCGTTCTTTGATGTATATTGTAATATATGTAATTTGCTGAAAGTGCATACTGTAATGTACGTTATGTACGTTATGTCTATTTTTCTTAAAATAAATTATGTAAACACGTAATATACTTAATTGGTGAAAGGGTCACAAAAGTAAGTAAGGCCTTCGTAACATTCGTAATATACAGAATATCCTGTTTCAAATTGGTTGGTAATTGATAAATGTATAGTATGTATATTATGTATATGAAGTCTAATAGTCATGTTTATCTGTTTGCACTGTACTGCGTATATTTTGTATATTAAGTGTTGTATAAATTATATATTGATTTTAAAGTTTATTAACACTTTTTGTTTCTATTTACATGTAAAATAACACTGACATGTATATTACGCATATCTTCTCTTTCTCTCAAATTATAATGCAAAGTGTATCACGTTTCAAATTCGCTAGTAATTGATAAATGTATAGTATGCATATTATGTATATGAGGTCTAATAGTCATCATTGTCTGTTTGCACTGTATTTTTATGTGTCCATAACAGGTATATTTTGTGTCATACTATTATGTATCCATATTACGTATAGTTTGTATGTATTGTGTAAATTATATATTGATTTAAAAGTTTGTTAACACTTTTTGTTTCTATTTACAGATAAAATGGTATTACATGTATTTTACGCACATCTTCTCTCTCTCTCAAATTATATTGCAAAGTGAATGATGATGTACCAAATATACAAAAACATTACATAGAAAATGGAGAGAAAGTACAAAATTGAATTAAAATAAAAACATAAAAAAATGAAAATATACGGAATACCAACAAAACTGAAAAATTATACTTAAAAAAATGATAAAATGGAAATGAAAGGGAGAGAAAATTAATATTGAAAAAAAAAAGAAAAAGAAATGAAAGAGAGATAATAAATGAGAGGGAAAATGAATTTCAAATTTTATAAGGTAAAATGAAAGAGAAAACAATTAAAAAAAACAATTTTTTTAGCATTAGGAAAGAAAAAATCAGAATGTCATAAATATACACAGTATACGGGAAGGGTAAAAGGAATGAACAATACTAAAGTTGCTATTTTGATTACTTCTTTACATAAATGTCTATTTTGAAGCTCTTTATTTATTTTTATTTTTTTGTTCTCTCATTTAAGTGGGTCTCTTAAAAGTTCTCTATGTTTTTTATACATAGTGTCGGGTAGGGATTAGATTACTCTCTTAAAAGTGAAGTTACACGTCTTAACCAATGGAAGGAAAAAAAACTCTTATTTGAATAATATATTCTTACACTTTATATTTGTTAAATCTTATCCCTATATTTTGAAATAAATATCAAGCACCTCGAACTTTATCTCTTAGTTTTATTAAAATTGGGACACATATATATATTTTACGTGTGAAATGTATTCTAATTTTATTTAAAATAAATTTTTGATAAACAATTTGTAGAATAAATCAGGTTGTTAATAAGACATAAATTTTAAACTTTATAATATTTTTTTAATTTTTTAAGCAATTGGAAAATGTAATGGGAGTAGAATATGTACGTGTCTAAATTTTTAAACTAATAGAATGGCGTGTTTATAATTTTATAAAATATAAGAGTGTTTAAAATCATGTTCAATATGTATGAGTAAGATTTAACTATACTTTAAAATACAATAGCGTATTTTATATTTAACTATTTAAGTTATGCTCATAAAATTACGTTTGTTGTCTCTCAATTTTAAGATTAACTTCATTTGATCTATAAATTATAAAGAAAATTTAATTCATACTCATAAATTTTATATATAGTGCATAAATTTAAACCCAAAGTTTCATATTTCATCAATAAAAATCTTAAAAGTTAACAAGTGGTTTAAATAATGCGTTATATTAGTTTCATTACTTTTATTTTTTAAGATTATAATTAGATATGGGCTTTTTATAGTTGCATGAAGTCATTATTATAAATATTGATTTTTATACGTGTTAGGGGAAATGTTACTTTGTATTGAATTATGTGATTATACATGAATATTACACTGATTTAAATTAAAAAAAAAAAAAAAAAACTAACATAGATAAATATGGTAAACGAGTTAATTAAGAAAATTAGAGACAATTACGAGTGTAAATAAGAAAA
Source organism: Gynostemma pentaphyllum (assembly GCA_028015215.1). Lineage (NCBI taxonomy): Eukaryota > Viridiplantae > Streptophyta > Magnoliopsida > Cucurbitales > Cucurbitaceae > Gynostemma > Gynostemma pentaphyllum. The sequence goes on along the minus strand of CM051349.1, from coordinate 39,176,335 downwards.
CTACAAATCATCTTATAATTTTAACTATAATATATTTTAACAATGTGTACCTTGAACATGTTTCATAATTTAAATCAATTATTTCGGTGTTTGAATATTTTCATGGTTTGATCTTGAGACTACGATTGAGTTTTATGATTAAATTATGTTTCCTTAATCTATTTACAATCTAGTCTATGCCGGCAAATTTGCAAAACCACAGTTTTTTTTAATATATTTAATGATGTTTAAATAAATTCATAGTTTGTTTTCACAGTACTAATTCAACAACTCATTAAAGGTTAAAATTTAAATTATTAAAAAAAAAATTATAAATTACCCATTCAATGAAGTTCAATGCATGAATTGAACTTCCCATTCTAAATACAAAAAAACACAGACCGGGACAAGGGATGAGACCGGGTACAAGGTACGACAAGAGGGGATGGAGACGGAGACGGACACAGACACGGTTCCTTCCGGCAGTGGAAGTCAAAGTCAGTCTCTGTATTATAAAAATTTCAAAGTCCACACGGTGTCGGTATCACTGTCGATGTGGAAAAAGAGAATGAATTGTAAAATTCCCTTTTCCGTGTGGGAATAGGCCTCTCTTTTATTTATCAACTTCCTTTCATTTTCATGTTCTGTACGGCTCACGACATCTATGTTTGGTTTTGATTGACCCTAAGGTGGCTGGTCTGGTCAGGTACTAAATTTTCGGGGGATGTCTTTTGGTTTTCTATCATATATATCCTTGGCCGGCTGTGTCTGACTGACTCCTAAATTTGTTTCAGTCTCTTTCCTTTTCATTTATCTATCTTGTCTCTTTGGGGGCGTTTGAAGTGCGGGCATTGACATTCAATTCCATGGGTATTATCATTCAATTCTCATTCCATTGTTTGGTTCAACCTCTTTTACCATTGGCATTGACATTCAATTCTCATCCAAATTTCCCCTTTATTTAACATTGGCATTAGCTTTGGTATTGACATTTGTCATTGACATTTAATTAAACTCTCTCCAATTTTGTACTATTTGGTATTTTTAATAGGAAAAAAATATATTATGAGTATTTTAGTAGGTTATAGTGAACAAGATAAAATTAAAAAATATTTTTTAATTAAAAAAATATACATATTTTTTAAATCAAAAATATTTTTTTAAAGAAAATCAATATATTATACATAATTAAATTAAAAAAATATGTTCAATTTTAATTAAAAAAAATATACATATTTTTTAAAACAAAAATATTTTTTTAAAGAAACTCAATATATTATACATAATTAAATTTAAAAATAATGTTCAAAATAATACACTAACTAATTTAGATAAATTTTACTTTATAGTACTTTTTTCAAGCTTAATTCCAAATACAACATTTTTTTAAGGGTAAAATGCAAATGAGAGCCATGTGGTTTTTTCCAAATGCATGAACACCCTCTGTGGTTTGAAAATAGTAAATCACACCCATGTGGTTCCAAATTTTTTCAATCAAACCCCTCCTCTTTAATGTCAAAAATTTTATTTTAGCCATAACTTTTTTCGTTTGAACTCCGATTTGGGTGATTCAAGATATTTTGGAATCTTAATTTCCGGATCTATATAATAGTCACTTCAAAACTTCGAAATGATTAAAAAATAAAAGAGTTGATTGACATCAAAATACTAGGTATGATTGACACCGTTAACTCTTTTGGTTTTTGGTGATTTGAAAGTTTGAAGTGACCATCGTAGAGACCAAAATGAGGATTCCAAAACATCTTGAATCATCCAAATCGGAGTTCAAACGAAGAAATTATGATTAAAATAAAATTAATGACATTGAAGGGGAAGGGTTTGATTGAAAAAATTTGGAACCACAATGGTGTGATTTGCCATTTGCAAACCAAGGGGGGTGTTCATGCATTTGAAAAAAACCACAGGGGTTTTATTTACATTTTACCTTTTTTTAAATAACATGTTTTCACTTTTTTTAAATTAATAAATTTGTTTTATTATTAAACCCTAAATATTGAATGAAAACAATCATTTATTTTTTACCGTCATTTAATATCAACTAATTTATATAATAATACATGATTGTAAGAAATTGATTCCTATATGGTTCATCAATTTTATTTTATTTTATTTAATGAAATAATATTTAAAAGGAGATTAAAAAATTCAAACTTATAAATAAATATAGTTGATAATTCTAATTTAATTTAATTTAATATTATTAATTATTTTTTTCAATTTTTAAAATAAATTTTATATAATAATTAAATAAAATAACAAATCATATTATTTCCTATAAAAACAATAATCATATTCCCATAAATCAAATTCCAGCACACTCTAAACACATACATCATATTCCCAGGCATTTGAATCCCATTCCAGCATACTTCAAACACAGACATCAAATTCCCAGGCATTTTATTCCATACTACTTATTCCCAGGCATCTAATTCCCAGACATTTAATTCTGATTCCCGCACTCCAAACGCCCCCTTTTAGTTTTATCTTCTTACTTAGCTAAAATATCATTTTAATCTATTAACTTTCATTCCGGTTTTATTTTGTCTCTAAACTTTCAAAAGATATATTTTTTTATCTCTAAACTTTACAATTCGTTATGTTTTAGTCATTTCATCTGCGTTTTTCCGTTTAAGATACTAATGGGAGAGGACTTATGTAGCATGTAATTGATGATGTGATTTTATAGTAATATACAGTGAGGTAAAATGTCATGGAAAAACAAGTTAATCTCATCATTTTCTCTTTAATTACAATCTTAAAACTCATTGTATATTTGTTTTTCCATATCATTTAACCTTATTATATATTTATATAATGTCTCATCATCAATGAACATAAGTCCTCCGGTAGTGTCCCAGAAGAAAAAACACAGACGCAAGAAGTAAAACGGAACGAATTGTAAAGTTGAGGGACGAAATATATCATTTTTAAAAGTTTAGGGACTAAAATGAAACTTGAGTAAAAGTTTAACGACTAAACTGATATTTTACCCTACTTTCTTTCTTATTTTAAAATTTTGGTTTCCGATCTTTCAACCGGGTTCTTGAGTCAATTTGTTTGAATAATTAACGTGTCAAGATTTTATTCGCCGTGGTTTGGAATTAGGGGAATTTGTAGGATTGTTGATTTACTACGTATACTTTATTCAAAATTTTCAATAGTGAGCATATTGGATTGGTTTGAAGATATTTTTAAGTGTTCGTTTAATAACGTTTGTTTTTTTTTAATTGTTAAATTTATTTATTAACAATATATTCATCTTATTCTCCATTATTTTTAAAAACTATTTCTTCACTTTAATCAAGTTTCAAGAAAGAAGTTTTTTAAAAAGTTATTTAAATTTGCTTTTTAAAAATTATGGTTAAAATTTCAAAAACATATATAAAAATTTGAGTACAAAATAAAGCAACTATGAATAAGAAAAATCAAAATTTTATTATCAAACGGGTATTTAGTTTTAGAAATTTTAATAATGTTTTTGTTTCACTTGGTATTCTTCTACAAATGTCATCAATTACATGTCATATGATCCTTCCATGTAGTGGATGATGCTAAGTTTTATTAAAAAAAAAAATTAATTTTGGCCTAAACATTATATATGTAGGAGATGGAGGATTGAGTCTTACCATAATAAGAGCCAAGTCTTTTCCTTCGAGTTTTTATATGAAGTAGAATCACTAATATCAATTTTTTTTGAATACTATGAGTGTCTGGACCAGTTTACCCGCACCTTAACTAATCTCACGAGACAATCACACGACTCTACAACACTTGATATCGGTAAACTCGTAGGATAATATCTTAGGTAAATAGTCAATATGGTTTGAACCAATGACTTCATTGACCACTAAGCCAACTCACGTTGGTTATCACTAATATCATAATTTAAAACACAAAAAAACCAACTGTCATGTCTAACATTAATTTAAAAGTGTTTTTTTTTAAGTAGAAAACATTTAAAAGAGTTTTTTTTCTAAATCATTATTCGATGGTTTTGATAAAAAAAAAGGTGCTTGATGAGTAAACACTTGGATCTTGATAGAATATCAAAACGTGCCCTACTATGTAACTCCATGATAATAGACAATCCGTTATTTTAAATTATAGGAAAAAGCAATAAACAATTTTTTTTTTTTAATTTATATCACTTTTAAAATTGATATTATTGAAAATTTTGACAATTAAAAAAAATACTTTTGCTAAAAATATAATTGAAAATCACCTCAAACATATCTTTATTATATTATAAAACCGAAATTTATAATAATATATATACATAACAATCTAACTCCTGATTAGGTATATCTTGATGACCATGACCAATGATGTTATGAGTGTAAGTGATGTTGTCAATGTTGAGTGTAAAATGATTGGTAAATACAACTGTTGGTTCAAATAGAAATGTCATACTCAAACCATCATTTTTTGGATCATACATTTTACCTTGTTTGTACTACACAAAGCTAATTCTAATAGAAGTGTTGTGATCCATCCGTCAGAAAGTTGCGTTTTATCTAGATTGATTTGATCAAGTAGGGAAATATATTGTTTCCTTGTATCTTAATGAAGATCCAAGTTGATTATGGAGTTTTTTAAAAGGTAAAGGATCTAAGTTAAAAGTGCGAACAAATTTCTACATCGGTTTGAAAAGGGGATGATCATAGTTATAAAAATAAAGAGGCTCATTTACATTGGTAGGGTACGAGACATTTTGGGTGATTGTGAAGTCCCATTGTCTCTTACAAGTAGTATCAGAATCATGTGTGGATGAAATCCTTAGGTGTCGAATAAAGTGGGAAATAATAGAGACCCAATCTATGGTGGGCTCTATCTGACAAGTGGTGCACTGCAAAGAAAGAGAGATAATTTAGATAGAGTATACGAATAAATGGGAAACTCAATGGTGCTGGGGGAATAGTGTGCCAAACAAATTTTCACATCGGTTAAGAGAGAGGATGCTCATGGGTATAAAAGGGAAGAGACACATCTCCATTGGTATGAGATCTTTTGGTTGAAATCAAGCAAAACCACGCGGACCCAGGCCTAAACGTGGACAATATTATACAAATGTGGAGATTGTGGAGGCCTATTATCTCTAACAATATTGAAAATCGCCCATTTACAATTCTTATTTATGGGGTACGACGAGTTTCATTCGTCTAACCTATGCTTGTTTGCTAAGTTTAGTTACCCCAAGTTTGATTTTCTTAAACCATGTATTTGTAACAATAAAAAGTAATGGTTTGTTAGATCCAAATATATATAACTTATGAACAAACTCATCTACTAACACACATGCTACATAAAACTAGATTTCTGAAACTCATAATTCAACACATCCAAACATAAATTACACAAAATCCGGACTTCACATGCCTATACTATATAAACCTGGACTTAACAACTACTCCTACCAAACATCCCCTACTGATAAAATTATTTAAACTAATAATTTATTTTCCAATACATAATTATTGAAACATGATAAATCAATTCAATTTTTTTTTACCATTGAATATGAATTACAAAATATATTTGCTCAAAAAAAAACTACAAAATATCAGTCACAGAATAATATAATTTAATCACACAAATGTCTAATCTCAAAAAAAGAAAACTCAATATCGGTAAAAAAAAAAAGGTAGTTATAACCTAACAGCACATACCCTAAATTTAAGAGTAATTTTATTTGGTGTCACAAAATGAAGCAATAAAAAGGAACATATAACCACACAGATTGATGAATATTAACATGAGAAATGCCATTTTTAAAATTTTTTGTATTTTTTAAAAACCACCAATAAAAAATGCCTAATAAAAAAAACTCACTCTAAATGACGTCAATTGGATATAATGGATATGTCGTGGGTATGAGTCGGATTCTTCCGAATTGGGGACCAATCGGCGTTGGAAACCAATCGAGCCAGGGGTTGAACCTTATACCACAGTCATATTTGATCCCATCAATGGACAAAGCACAAACAACGACCTCTAAGAAAATCAGTAAACCCCCTATATGGCTCAACCTTCCCACCCCCGCCATGCCTAAGACGATGCTCTTCACATTTGCAGGAATGCCCATCTCTCTCTATGGGATGGCAACGATGCGGGATAGGGTCAGAGATACATTTTCCATCTCCTAACATGTGAGGATTTTTAATCACATACCCTACCCTATCATCTAATAAAAAAATGGGGATGGTGGTTAGGGGATTTCTCATTTGGGGATCGGGTTTCCTGCGGAGAAAATTTTCCGTTTTATATTTTAATTCTTATTTAAAAATGAAAATGAAATTTATATTTAGAATATAATTTTTTTTAGACAAAAAAAAACACAATACTAAACATTTTATAATTTATTAGTAAATACAACCATATTATATATATTTTTTTTCAATAAATAAAAGATAAAAATAAACAAAATACATAAGGTATTATTAACATATCAGGTTCGAGGTTAGGGGCGGGGCAATGAATGTATTCCCATCCCCGTACCCTAAAAAAAATCGGGGAAAATTTTCCCCTACCCCTAACCCTAACCCTAACCTCTATAAAATGGGGATTCCCATACCCTATAGGGTCGGGGTCCTGATGGAGAATTTTGTCATCCCTACCTACACCATTTTCTTTCATGCTCGCTAGTCACCACACCATTAAGATTAACCACTACTCATCATCTTCCTAATTATCTTGACAAGTCGCCAAACTCGGCCATAAGTTTTAATGGAAATAATTTGACTGGTGGATTTAGAGGTGAGATATCGGTTTCAGACCAAATCAAAACCGAACCGACAAAGATTCGGTTTCAGTTTTTTTTCCTTTCCTTTATTTCTCTTGCACCAATTAGGCATGCTCTAATATACTTTGACATTTTCTTAAATTGTTTTTATTTTCAAAACTATGAGATTTATGTCAAATTTGATATTTAAATAAATCCATATTGAATTTTGACTCTCAAATCACTTTAATATTTAATTTATAATTGATGTTAATCTAAAAGTAATAAAAGTACAATTCTATTTGTATAATAGTTTGATAAGATAATTAATAAATTAGGTTGTAGTTAACCAATATTATTAATATATATAATATTGTAAAAAAATATGTTGAATTAGTTTATTATATATATATATATATATATATATGATTTGGTAAAAATAAAAAACACAAACGATGTTTTGGGCTTTACTAAAACAAAAGGGCAGAGGTTGTGCTGGCTTGGGCATTAGATGCAAGGCTGTTTATTAAAAAAAAAACTTTTTGATTCAGTTTGGTTCAGTCTGGATGCGGTGTCCCTACTCTCGGAGCAAACCGAACCTGTTCATAATCGGTTTGAAAATGTCCGGACAAGACCAAAATTGGTGGTTTCAGTTCGGTTTGATTATATCATATCAATTATTTTTTGGGTAAAATGTAAATGGACCCCTGTGGTTTTTTTCAAATGCACGAACACCCCCTGTGGTTTGAAAATGACAAATCACACCCATGTGGTTCTAAATTTTTTCACTCAGACCCCCTCCCTTCAAAGCCAATAATTTTCTTTTAGACATAACTTATTCCGATTTGGATGATTCAAGATGTTTTAGAATCCTCATTTTAGGCTATACATAATAGTAACTTTGAAACGTTGAAATGATTAATAAATAAAAGAGTTTATTAACATCAAAATACTGGGTATGATTGACACCGTTAACTCTTTTTTTATTGATGATTTAGAAGTTTTCGAGTGACCATAGCGTAGATATCAAAATGAGGATTCCAAAACATCTTGAATCATTCAAATTGGAGTTCAAACGAATAAGTTATGATTAAAAGAATATTAATGACATTGAAGGAAGATATCTGATTGAAAAAATTTGGAACCACAAGGATATGATTTGTCATTTTCAAACTACAGGAGGTGTTCATGTATTTAAATAAAACCACAGGGTCTTATTTATATTTTACCCTTAATTTTTTATCTATGAGATTATTGGATATTGATTTTACAATAATGATTATTTCCAATAATTTTAGTATGCCCAATATTTTTTTTCTTCATCAATATAATTTTATTTGGTTTTCTGACACTTTCTTTTCAAAAAAATTTAAATAGGAAAAAAAAAACCTTTAGTAGATTTAAAATTTCAAAAGTAAAAATCATTTATTTGAATTGTCTAGACTTTTCTAGTAGGAACCTAGCATGAGCATAGAAAAAAAAATCATATTTGAAAATAAAACTTTTAAAAGTTTAAAAGATTCCTAGATTTCTCTAGAAGGGAATGGAAATTACATCCCCGACCTCGATCTGCCCTATTTATATCATAAGATAAAAACTCTCTCTATTCCATCCCTCTTTTGGTACACACGTGATAGATACTAAGGTGAGGTCGAAACCCCCTTTTATTAATTTTTTTTTTTTTAATTGCTTAAATATTAGGTTTCATCTGTGAGTTTGCGTTGTTCATCTGGAAATTCTTCTGTTAGCAATTATTTTCCCTCAATCAATTTTCGGTCCAATTGTCGAAATATTTGAACAATCGCACGACGAAACTTCCTTTGAATGATTGAATGCAGTTTTTTTTGTTGCTGGTTTTAGGAATTTTCCCATTAGGTTTCTCTTTTGGTTTAAACCCTAGATAGAAAATGGAAATAGATTCTCTCCAATTTCTTAGACGTGTTTAATTTCAACTATAAAAGGTTGTATAGATTAGCTAGATCAGTCATATTTGTTTGATCGATTCATTAGTTTCGTTTCATGAAGAAACTTTAAACTATAATTTGAGATCGTCAAAGTGATGTTAGAGAGACTCGAACCTTCCTCCTCATGATAAAAGAAGAAAGCTAATCATTTGAGCTATGTTCAGGTTGACAATGATTTGAGATTATTTGGAATTTTGATTAACCAATCATTTGGTGGTTGGGTAATCAAAAGGCCTTCATTTAAGTTTTGAGGTCGGGGTTCAAATTCATATGTGACCCTGTTTAGGATATTTTATAAATTTCCTAGTGTTAAATATTGTAGAGTTGTGTGGTTGTCTGGTGAAATTAGTTGAGGGGACTGGTCTGAATGGATATTAAAAATTTATAGAAATGTAGATTTTGCAAGAATACGAATAATATCAAGCTGGGTCCTATCTCCTTTCTAAATACGGAAGAAAACCGAATTCGAAGCATATAACTTGGTTAAGATAAAATAGTTGTCATCTAGTTATCTTATGGCCTAACTGAATTCGCTGAATGTTATGGCTAGGATGTTTTAGGACTGCACGTTATTTCTGGTTTGGGGTTGTTTGATAGCAGAGTTTGGATTATTTGAGTTTGTGTAGCCGGGTTTTAGAAGTTTGAGTTTGTATGAATTATGTTTAGATTTGCAAGAAAATAATTTTTATAATTCTTGATTTATGTAGCTTATGTTTAGTTGGAGAGTTTGAATTTTGTATAGATCAAACTTTAATAGTTAATTGTTATTGGTCATTGTTAATTTAACTTGCTATTCTTGATCAAGTTGGTTTAGGTTTGGGAGTGCTAGAGAAATAACTGCTTTAAAGAACTATGATAAAAATTGTTTGATACTAGTGTTTAATAAATGTTTTTGATTTTATTTAGAGTTTTTTTTAAGAAATAAATGTGCAAAAAGAAATAGATGTGTAGAAATAAGTTAGAGAGAGAAAGTGAGTAATGAGAAGTTAGAAAGAGAGTGTATAAATTAAGTTAATGTGAGAAAGTGTGTCGAGAAGAGTTAGAGAGAGTGTGTGAAGAGAAGTAAGAGAGTGTGGAGAGAAGTAAGAGAGAGAAAGTGTGTAGAGAGAAGTTGGAGAGAGAGTATGCAGAGAGAAGTCAGAGTGAGAAAGTACGTAAAATACATCGAATTCGCTAGTTCCCGTGTTATAGAAATCTTGTGTAGAACAAAAAGGTAAAAGCCGACTGGCCTTGTTCATGTCGATAGATATGTTGTCATGTTGATGCAGTTTTATTATTTATCTTAGGCCCCTCCATTTAAGATTTGAAAGAGAAGAGAGGATTAGAAGAGAAACACGATGACTTAGAAAATCCCCCTTTGATTTTCAATTTTATTTTTCCAAACAGTCCCTACGAAGGAATTTTATAAATCTCAAGTCCCCCCCAATTGGTATCAAGCCCTTCAAATTTCGTAAAGAATAACCACCCCTAACAATGAAGGAAAACGGTTTGTCTCCCCCGCATTGATATCTCCATTTCCGCTATTTGATGTAGGGTTTTCTCCATTGAACAAGAAATGACATGAAGTAGTTCCTTCTTGTTTTTTTTATATCTGGGAATGTACGGGTCAATTTATTACATACACCTCAAATAATCTCAAGAGACAATCACACGAACCTACAATATTTGGCGTTAGACAATTTGTAGGATAATGTACTAGATAGGTGACCACATAACACATGATTTGAACCCATAACATTAAGATTTCAAGGAAAGTCGTTTGACCACTAGGCCAATCCATAGTTGGTTATTCTTCCGTATTTTCACCCTCACCTTTATTTTTTGTCAAGTTTCGTTGCTTTTATTTAATTATTAAATATTAAATATTGACTTTCCAAAAATACCAATAATTTTTTTTTTCCATTTCTAATTGTGTTTTGTTGCTTCATTTGCTTTTTTATTTCCAATATGTTGTTATGTTTTAAGAATATTCTTTAGTATTTTGACATTCTATCCGGAGGTTTACTTTACAAATTTATGCTTTATATGGTTCATTTATTTATTCAAATGCTCCTCACTTCACTTGGACAACTCTTCTTTGTTGATTTTTGTCTTGAGACGATCGAGAAATTTGTTGTGGAGTACACCTTGCACTTTGTAATTACAATAACTTTTATGAGTATGATTCATGGGTTATCATATTATGGGTTTATTCGAGTGTAATAACTTTTCATTTTTTTCCTTTATATACACGAGTTTAATACAGAAACGTGAACCTTACAACCCCAAATTACGTAAACCCGAGCTTTTTGAAAACCAAACTGTCCCAAGGAAGATTTTGAAATGACAACAGTTGAAAAAAAGGGAAACATCTTTCACCATTTTGTTTGCAATTTTAATTCTAAAAAACTATGAACAGAAAAATTAATAATCAAACAAGCGTTTGCTTTGAAATAGAGGCATACAATTAGCACCTGAAAACGGATAGTGTTTTTTTAATCCATCAACTCTCTGTGTAGTAAATTTAAGCAACCATATGAACCCAACAATCATTATAGCTTTAAGATGTGGGCATTGTGTCAATTGGACCTGCACTCTTTATCCAATGTTGTCATTTGCCTGTATTATTTTTGGTGCTCATGTTTCTGTATTTTTGGTTTAGAGACAAAAATCTGTTACAATTATGTTTTAAGTTAAGTATAACTCAATTTGAACTTCTCGTTACTTATATACATTATTATAAATAAATTATGAAGAAAACATACAATATAAAACTTAATTGGATCTTCCCTTTTCTGCAGGAATCAGGTCACAATTGTCTTTGCCACTAATGGTAAGACGGTAAGACAGATGATCGGTATATGACGCACCTCGTTTTCCAGATTTATCACTTACATATACCGTGTTCTTCATCTACTTATCATCTGGCTTACCTGTCTTACCTCTAGTTGCAGTCAACTTGCTGGCTGGAAAATGCAATCTGGCCATCAGAGGACGGGGTGCTTGTGTTTTTCGCTCAAAACCTCGTACACAAACGTAACCTGCAAATCATTTGTCATCCACTAATGAGAAATATTAAATGTTTAACTTTTAGTCCTCTGCTCTTATAACTTGCAGTGAAAAGTCTTTGAGTTTAATAAATGACTTTAGGCACTCTCCCTAGGGTCGTGTGGAAAATTTCTATCAAGGAGGCTCTCACATTTTTATCTGTTGATGTCATGGTTTCTCTTTTATATGGTATGATTAGACTTCATTCAAAATGCCAGGGGTAATATGAACCTTTAAGTTTGGTTGTCAATCAGTTGGTCAAGTTTGATCAAGTAACGGCTGCAAGCAATAGCTTTTGTTGGTTGTGAAGGCTACTCTCCCTATATATATTATTATTTAGCCCCATGGATAGGTGGGGGCATAGGGGGCTCCTGAACATCCTGTTATTATTTAGCCGAATAGGTTCATATAAGGAAATGGAGACTTGTCCGACAATGTGTCAGGATCGTGGTATGTGGTTATTGTAGATATTATTAGGGATAATAGTAATTAATTATAAGTTTGTTAGGGAAGGTTGGTTATAAATAGTGGGAGATTGGGAGCCTTAAGTTTGGCAATTAAATTGTAATTTTGGCATTAGTTTCCTCAAAAGAGAACTTTTTATCCCAGTGTGTTCTCTTGTTATTTTGAGTATTTACTTCAATTTTTAGATGTAGTTCCTATAAATTGATATAGGAGCTGTCTGAATTGAATGCGAGAGAGATGAAATCATTGTTGGAAATACACGACCTAGCAGTGAAGGTGTTACAAGATGTAAGATCAATGAGGAATAGTTTGGAATGGAAGAAACTGATTCCAAAGACAGATGGAAAAGAACCATTTCAAGAAACATCAGCCATCAGAGAAGGGTGTTGAAGACGTGAAGTTAGGTTCCAAAATTGTGAAAGTGAAACAAAATGAAGATGTGAAGGAGAATAGCCTACTGACTCGTATCAAACCAGTGCAGAAGGTGGCTGGACAACATCAGAATAGGAAGTATTGATAAGATGGAGGAAGGAGAATTTGAAGAACTATGGTGGGTCAAATCGAGTCAAAGATGACCAAACAAAACCCACAAAATATTCTCGAATCAGAAGCAATGACGATGACAATTTCGACAATGGGAGCATCAAAATCTGAGGATGAAGTAAAGAAGAGGAATTGGAGCAACCGAAGTTGAGACAAGGCCTTTGAGGATGGAGGAACACTTGGTCGAATTTGAAACGATGAAATTTAAGGAGAATGGTGGAAGAAATGGATGCATATTTTTGGGTGATCGAAACATTATCGAGAAGGTAGAAAAGGTGGTGGAAGCGAAAACATCGATGAAATGGTGGGAGAACATTGGTATGAGCATCACTGATATGAGCATGGAGTTGCACAGTTGAGGTGGGGAGGGAGGCAATGTCGGCGGTGTTGCAACGAGTAAGAAGCTAAAGAAGAAGCCCCACTACCCTAGCCCTTGTAGTCTACCAAGGTGGGGAGTTTATGAGATAAATTTGGATTTATAGGCCTGGGTTTAGTAAGAAGAAAGAGAAGACCAACTTCAAGAGACTCTCGTAGACCAAGAAAAAAATAGAAAACAGTTTTTGGCCCAGATAAATTTTCGGTAAGGCTAGGCTTGGTAAATTAAAAATGAAAGTGTCGACAACATGAGTTTTTGGCCAAAATGGGCCGACGAGAGTTGGTATGAGCAATTCAATATTACTAGAACCCATCAGGTAGAAAATTTGATGGGTTGTCTATACAAATAACCCATTTCTCTTCCTCAACAAACCAATACAGGCATCCTTGCAGTGACGACACATTTGAAAATCTAGGGTTGAGGAGGTGCGAGACTTCTGGAAAGCTTATCAAGGTGGTCTACGCAAAAAATTGGCCAAAAACCATGGAAAAGTTTTAGATATGAGGGTTTGGCCGACAATACCCCTCCCTCTCCTCATGGAGCCATTTGCTAGTGGAGAAGAGAAGATAAACCTTCAACACTAAAGGGTAGGACTCCCTCTCCTCTCAGCTAACTTCTGAAATGCCTCTAGTTTCCAGTGGGGATGGCTTCACAATAACCGAGCGTTGGAGGAATGCAAGTATGGCTTCATTTGGTTAATGAGAAAAGTTCTTTGCAGTGTTTCAAAAATCGGTTGAGGCTTACGCCTCAAGGCGCGCCTCGAGGCGAGGCGCCAGCTTTCCGCCTCCATTCCTACGCTTTTAGTCGAGGCGCCAGCTTTCCGCCTCCATTCCTACGCTTTTAGTAGGTATGAAGAGGCTTACGCCTTCAACAAGAGAGGCGTACGCCTTTGGAACTAGTGCCTTGAGGCGTATGAGGCGTGCGTCTCATGGAAAACAGAGTAATTTGATATTTGTACCTTGATTTGTGGACTAAATTAAAATATTAGTTTACAGACTCCACCAAAAAGGAAAAAGAGACTAAAGGTAACCACTTGTCTGGAAGTTGGAGTCACCGCTTGAGCTTTTTTTTTTAAAATCTTTAATCACTAAGCTTCATCACAGCTTGACAAAAGGTGGTTTGATAATATCTGATACATGTAAAGACAAACCAGGTTTGACTGCACTTGCCACTTGCATCAGATATTATTAAACAATTGAAAAAGAAAAATAATTATAATTAAACAACTGTATCAAATTTAAATATTTGCATCCTATATTATTTCTATGCATCTATAAACTTTTTATACCTATCTTAAAAAAGAAAAATAAACCTGTATTTATCCAACTGTTACTTTTCTAACAGTCCTTTACAATTTTTTTAATACAAAACATGCTAATAATGTCAGACTTCATATTTTTATAATTTTTATTAGTTTTTTCTATTTAAAATGAGGCTTACGCCTCGCCTCTCTATGAGAAAACGCCTTGAGGCCGCCTCAAGACTTTTAAAACATTGGTTCTTTGCTAGTTGCATAACCGTGCGCATGGGTGTTAAGAGACATTTCTGATGAAGAAAAAAAGATCGAGAATTAATCTGCTATCCTAAAGAGGCTTTTCTAGAATGTTGCTGCCAAACAGAGGTTCAATTTTTTGAGTAGTGGCATGACATATTCCAACTTGATCAAGGGACCAAATTCCAAGGATGCAGCAAAATTTATGGATTGTTTGATGCAATTGTTACACTCGAAAAGCAAATGTTGGAATTTGGGACAGTCATGGGCCTGGGCTGGTAAAGAAAAAAGAACCCAAACTGAAAAGGCATTTCAACCAATTTAAAAGGGGATCCTAGGGGCTGAAATTTAGTGAGGAAAATCAAGCCTGTGGAAGAGATACAAAAGCTTATTTCGAGCGGACATTAATGTTTTTTATTTGATATTCGTGAGTATCCGAACCAGCTTTGTGCACTTTATCTAATCTCACGGGAGAACCACATGACCTTAAACACTTGACGTCAGGAAAGTAGGTGGATAGGTAGGCAGTCGCAACATGATTTAAAGCTATGATCTCAAGGCTTTAAGGAAAGCCATTTGACCACTAGGCCAACCCATGGTTGGTTAAATTTCGAGCGGACGCTAATGAAGCTTCTTTCTCGCTCACTTGGCATGTGGTGGCTACTTGACTGTTAAAAATATTATATCATTTAAAATAATGTACAATCATCATAACAAAATTAAAATAATGGCACACCACCAATTTAACAATCCACTAACAGAAAAATTAAAAGAGTCTTTTCAAAAAATTAGGTGCTAAAAAATGTTGTGTTTGAAACGTTAGAGATCAAAATGTTTGGTCACTCAAAAGTCGAAAACCATAAGTGTATTTTTCCCTAAAATCTATTATTCTCATGGTAAAATAAGTCTTTTATTCTATGATTTTTTTTACTATTGAAATGTTTTGGTCTAAAAAATGCAGTTTGGTCTGCCTTGAAACTAAGAAATTGACATTCTTACCTCTCCAGAAGCAATGTTGAATCTCTTCTGTTGATAAACCTACATTGAAAGAGCATTCTTAAGTGATACTACAAGTCTTCAATAGTATAACAAACCACCATCTTTTACAACACATACCCTTGAATATTGTTGGTATGGAGGTCCCGAAGTACACTGTCCGCCTTGAGAGGTTCCATAACCAACCCCTAGGAACATTAATTGGGTCAAGACTAGACTCGTGGTCGGCAAATACCTGCATATGGATGATTCCATCATTAGTTTAGATTCAAGTCCCCAGACAATCGACCTTCATGGCATGTTGCAATGCTTCAAACTGTGTTAAATAAGAGGTCATGTTAGATTTGCATATTACCTCATTAACCTGAAAGTAGGTTCCATTGAGTGGAAAGCTTCCTCTCATTGCAGTCCTACATGGAATCTGAATGAATAATTGGTTAGTAATTAGTTTCTTGGTTCGATGTGGCATGACAATGTATTAACAACTAATATCCTCACCAAAATTGTTCCTCTGACCACTTGGGAATTGGCTTCTCTTACACTATTGCATGAGAAACATTCATTTTCTCCACACATTTCTCCATTTTCTTGAGAAGAGCTGCATCTTGTATGTGGTAGTTCAGTTGAACTGGCTGTTTCCCCTGGACACAGAGTAACAGCAAATGCATTTTATTAATTGTTTGCCAAACATGGAGAGTAACAATTAATTTAAGTTAAATATAACTTTGGTCCCTGATGTATATAGCTTTTTTCAATTTCATCCCTAATGTTCCCAAAGTTTAAAAATGTTTCAATATTGCCCTTGTTTCTAAAGTTTCAATTTAGTCCGTAATGTTTCATTCTCGTCCTTGGCCATTAACACAGTTTGAAGCTTTAATGGAAACGTTATGTCTTTAAAAAAAATTATATTTTTGATGTGTTGATGTGATTTGATTAAGCACCTTACCTGTTATTTTCAATTGTTAATGTCAGGCGATTCAGCTTTGAACATTTTCATCGGAGATTGAAGCATTTTGAAACATCAAGGATTAAATTGCAACTTTCGAAACATCAAGGATGAAATTGATAAAAAAAACTTTATAAATTAAGAACCAAAAGTAAGTTCATAATACAATGCATATTTTCCAACATGTGGAAGCTAGTTTGTTTAAATAGTGATGATGTGTAATGTTCAATGTTACCTGGTGTCCATATGGCCAGAAGGTAGAAGCATGGATCATCTGGGTCGCGTTGTTCCAACATTAACTGTAATTAAGGTATATTATAGCAGTTGGGCAATATTTAAATGACGGTTTGAGATCTATTTCAATGTAGTCTCTATTGTTTTAAAAGTTTTAATTTAAACATTATGGTTTGATAAAAACTCGAAGTGTCTTGGCCGTAACACATCGCACATGTGGCCTTTTTTCTGTGAACATGAGTCACGTGATGGAGAGACCATAGGGCCACATTGAAACTTTTAAAAACATGAGGACAAAATCGACCTAGATCTCAAACTATAAAGACTAAACCAAGACTTTTAAAACAAATGAGGATTAAAAGATGTCAAAACCTATAAGGACTAAAATGTTACAAACCCCCAGCCATATGGACTAAATTTATAATTAAACCTACTATATTTAAAGATGGGAGCAGCTGACCTTTTCTAGAAGAGGATGAGAGTCCGGAAGTTCGTAACTGCACACAGTAAAATACAACCACATTTCCTGTTTCAGAAACTAATAATAATTGCTGTAAATCTAACATTTTTTTCACATTAACGATCTCACTATTTCAAAATTACTTTCCAGAGGTTACGTGTTTCAGTTAAAAATTAATCAAAGTTTTTGAGCTCTGGGAACTTTGTACTTACACTTGATGCTCTGTTCTCAGTCGACTGATGTTTTTCAGCTTGGGCATGGGAATACATGCAGCTTCTGGACTCAAGGCAACAAGGGCCTTTGACATGGTACCTTCCTCAAGTTCCATATTTTCTTGCATGTAATTCTGTAAGTTCTTAGTGAATGCTTCAATATTAAGCTTTATTATAGGAATCTCATCAGGGCCTTCATATAGAGTATCCTCAATGTCATTTACAGAAACTTGGGGGCATTCTGGCTCTGGTGAAGCCGGTTCTTCAACAATGGGCTCAATGTTACTTACCCCAGATTTCATATCAAATTGGTGGGTTAATTGCTGATTCTGTTCCGTTGGTTTTGATGAGTGAGGGAGAGCCAAGGGCCGTCGATCAACAACTACAGCTGGATTTATAGTTTTTTGTGAAGTTGCATCAACCAAACTCTTCTCTTCTGGCGCTGGCAGGGCAAGCCTTGCGCTGCATGAATGTCTATTAGTAACTTCATCTATATAAACTTGTATTTTAATGGTAGAAAACAGAAAATAATAACATTCGAGGGAAGCTGATAAACAGTAGGCTAGGAAAGCTAATATCAAAAGTCATAAGTTTCCCAAGACTTCACAGAGAATTGTAGAGGTTGATGAGAGATGTGCTGTTTGTATCTCCATATTCTATCCCTTGGATAAACATGTCTTTTTTTTTTGGTTGAGAAAACTCGAGATTAATATGAATTGGGTGGTTCATATGGGATTCCTAGAAGCAATCTCCTAGCTCTCCTTGTTGGCTCCATTTTGTATGGGAAAAGAAGACTCTTTCAGACAATGCAGTTAGATTGCTTTGCTGGAACATTTGACTTGAGTGAAATCGGAGGTTTCTTTTGTTGAAGATTACAAATCATGAGACGAGATTTGAGAGTTTTCGGGTCTTAATGCCTCCATTTGGATTGCAAATTGTAATTCTTTTTGTAACTACTCCTATTATTGCTTCTAATTGGTAAGTTTTTTTTTTTTTTGTAATTGCCTTTAATGAAATAGTCAGTTTACTATCAAAATAAAAAACTCGAGATTAAAAGTTGAATTTCATCCGTGATAGACATTCATTTCATCAAGTATTTTTACAATGATCTCATCCATGATTTTGACATAATTTTTTCAATACATGCCTTTTTCTATGTTTTTAAGGATACTATAAATGTTAGATAAATGGTGTCGAATAATGTAGAAGTTTTTAAGATATTAATACTTCAAATTAAATCTCAATATTTAAAATACACACATGACAGTAATCAGAATGGTTAAGATTTATGAGATGAGGAAAACAACGAATTTCCGTTGTACTTTCAAGTTTCAAAGCAATGATTAGTAGGTTAAATTTTCTCTCTCTTTTTTTTTTAATAAAAAATATGGAGCAAGGAAAACATGTGTATGGCTTGCAAAGGCAAGGAGGCATGCAGAAAAAAGTCAGAAGAGGGTCTGGCTTGTAATATTATTACACCTTAAAAGGCTATATCTAACTTATCCTATGCAATACGAATTCAGTAGAAGTGAGATGTGCAAACCTTGCAAATGCACTTGCAAAGTGTTTACACTCTCCTCTCATTGGACAAGCGTTGCAATTTGGTTTGCTTTTCGTGCAGAAAACCTGTATAAGAATATACTAATTAGCATCTCCTGTAATAAGTTTTCTTAAGAACAACTCAATGTGAGTGATCACCTTTCCGAATGTAATCATTTGGTAATGTAGCTCATACCTATGAGCAGAATATTGACAGTCAGTTGATAACAACAATATTGATAATCTTTTGGTATGATCTTCCCGAAAATCAGAAAAGAAATGAAAATCGACTAGTCTAATAGGTATGGAGGGAATAGTCTTACAAGGTTTTTTGGTCAAGCTTGCATAGTCGTGGCCAGAGATACTTTTGTATGGATTCCTGAATGGGGTATCTGCAAGGACTCTAAACATTAACAACTGTTTCATATAGCATCCTAATTCTGGAAATTATAAGATACTAGCTTTAATACTGGTTACTGACAGCTCTAAAAGATGCAACTGCAGTGATTCTGGCAGTGGCCGAATAGGTACCCATCCCAATCTTACAGCTATGCGACCAACGTTCGTATCCACCTGTTGGAGAAAAAAAATCATTTTTCTTTTACATTTGTTCCAGCAGCGTTGGGAAAAACTACACATTTGAACTTACTGGAAAGGCAAGCTGGTGAAGGGAAAGAAGGCGGACACACTCCACACTTTTCAATCCCAATCCCCTAACGCTGAGTAAATATTCTCTACACGTTTGTAATAGAAAACCTAGAGAATTCAGTACACTGCAAAAGAATTTTTCAATATTAAAGAAATAGTGTTCAGCATCACATGTTCTTACTTCGCTTGATCAGGTGAGACATCCCTTAACCATTCAAGATCAATGCTTCCATGATCATTCATCAGTCGGTTAAGAAAAGCCTGCACGGAATAAAATTTGTAAAATGAGTGAATACAATTCAAAATTGACAAACATATTCCAGGGAACTAAAATTTCATTTGGTGGTTAAGAATGTACTTTAATTCTTTCTGCAAGCTTATTATTCATCCCCCGTTCTCTGATGGTATAAGCAATCTCATCAACGTCTGCACATCTTACAGCTTCCCAGTCCAATGAGTCCATTGTATCCTTTGTTCTCTCTCTCCTACCATTAGCCTGTGCTTGTTTTCTCAGATTGTCCCAATTAATATCAGCTTTTTTCTCCTTGCTCGCTCGTTTTCCCTTTGAGTTTTGAGTATCAGCTTTTGTATCATTATACTTTTTATTTAGTGAATGATCATACTTATTTGAATCTGATTCCGCAGTCTTCCCCGAGACATCTAAGGTATCTACTGAGAGATTTGGAGAAGCTTGATGCATTTTGTGGTTGCTCACTGAAGCCTGTGATTCAACACTCTGGGGGTCTTCAATCAATCCTCCTGGAGACTGGAATATCACATCTTGGTCACATTGATTGGCATTGCCCAATTCACTAGAATGTCTCGTTACTTGAACATTGGTGGTAAGGTTATTGTGGACAGTTGGTTGAGATGCAGAATGTAGAGCCACTACCTGTTCATTAGTATCATTCCCATCTCTTTGACCGGAAGCATAAAGAAACGAGGTATCTTCTCTACACAATTCAAAGGACTCATCTTCTGTAACTCCTGAAGTTAAAGGTTTCTGCAATTGAATATCGCTTGAATGATCTGCAGTGCCATTGTTTTCTCGTTGATTGCTGTCTTTTTCTCCTAATTTACTTAAAGCATCCCCGGACTTATCATCTGATGAGTCACAACCACTCACATTTTTGCAGTCCATCTTTAACAAGGTTGTTTCAGCGATCTGTATGACCTTCACAGATGAAGTGGACCCATTCACACTCAGATCTATTCCAGAATTTCTTGTCAAGCAGGGCTGTCTATCTTCATTTGATGAAGAGAATGAAGAATTTAAAGAATGATCTGAAGAAATGGACATTTGTGATGATATCACAGTATCCACTACCTTCCCATCTCCCAAAGGACACGCTTCTATTGCTATGTTGATTTCAGTTGTAGATCTTTGACTTTCCCATTCTCCTACCTTTTGACTACTATAAGATGAAGTCAACAACTGGCATTCATGTGTAGAGTTAAATCCTGCCATATTGCTTCCTGAGGATTCACTACTGGTGAGAACTTTTTCTTCAGCTTTGTCAGCCTCATGCACAGTCATGCAACTCTGTTTACAAATTGGCTCATCTGAACTATGTTCATTCCAGTTCACTCTATCTTCTGCTTTCCATTCATTGATTTCCGGTTCGTCCACCACAAAGCTGGTCCCATCATCGCAGCATGATTTGTGCAGACTTCTAGATTTTAAGGGAAAATGTGCAGCAAGTGACATAAATGCTGAGCTGTATGGAAGGAAAAGGAAAACAATTTAGAACATTTTTAACCATCATGTTTTTTTTTCCTACAGTTTACTTGCATGTTAAGATTACAGCTCACCTTGATAGATGATCTGAGACATTCTGAGTGAGGAAAACTCCTATCACTGAGTCTAAAACTGACCCCTTCCAGTGAATAAAGCGTCTATCACCTGTAAAATTATTGTGTCAATATTAAAGATTTTAAGATGAAAGAAAGTTTATATACCCAAAAAAAAAAAAAAAAAGGTTGGAACCAGTAGCTTATTTGGTTAGACATCAAGATTTTAGGAATCTGAAGTTTTGTAGCTAATTCTGTTTGTTACTGAAACTGTTTTGTACACTGTTTTATTGCCCTGCCTTTGGGAAAATTTTGACGGTGGAATGTTTTTCTCCCTATCAGCTTGCTTATCCAAAAGATAGACTTCCTTTGTTTTCAGTAAATGTCCTTAATTCAGTGCAGCAGTGACTTGTAAAGGGACCTACAAATACTGTACAGGGAGATGTAGTTTCCCACTCAAAAAACGAAAGGAATGAATAGAAAAAACCTTTGTAAAAAAGGCACACCGGGAGTTGCAATTGACAGTTTGGGACTCCATAAACCTAAATGTTCAATGTTTCTATTTTTTAGATTCTTTTTGCACTTCATTGATTCTAGTACTTTGAGCATGTAAAGTCTGTCATTCAAATCCTTAAAAAGAAAAGCAAATTAATGTGTGGAAGTGGCTAACAGAGAATAAGTTCACTGTTGGAAACTTGAGTAAATAAAAATCAGTGTTCCTTTTTATCTTCTTTAACAAATACTATAGACTTTTTTTTTTGTTGATACTATGATTTCAACTTCCTCCACTAATTTCTTCTTCTTATATTCCCCCCTCCCCGACCATCTGCCCTCCTTATTTTGGTCTCAGAATGAAATTATTAGCATGGACGATAAGGATCCTCCTATTTAAAATAAATTGTAATTAATTTCCAAATTCAATTATCCACTGGTCTCACAATTAAAATTAACAAAAATGTAAAATCTGCAAACATGTAGAAGCTTAAGATTTGGTAATTTTATTGACCTTGTATTAGATGCATCCTCGCAATAAATGAGTCTGCTCGTCCACAAAAAATTCTCCTTTCTTCCTCCCACCATTTGACCCTATCTTCGTCTGATCCGTCAATACCTTCACTGTAAGAATTCTCCATCAATAGTTTCCACACTTTGATTGTCTCTCCATCAAGATCAACCTTGGCATGTAGTTTTCGTCTCTTAACAGGCAAAAATCCTCCAAATGGTACCACAGAGCCATCTCTTCCATACACAATGAGTGCATTGTCCCCTTGGTTCTGCATGTTATACAGTACCATTGCATTCTGCTCCTCATGTAATGATATTTTGCTTTCTCTATTTATGTCTAGAACCTTCATTTTCTCAGCTATAAAATTGGCAGAAAGTTCCTGTTCTGAATTTACAATTGAAGGAGCCTCTGTTATTAGGAAAAAAAATATTCTTGGCAGAACAATTAGTATGTATAACTCAGTTTTAATTATTGAAATTAATGAATATGGGATTAATTTTGATGAAAATACCTGAAAGTCTTTGAAAAGAGTGATTATATACAGCAGGCTTTGGCTTCGGGTGCAGCTGAGCTCCATCTGCATTAGAAGACACCCAAGTGAAAGAGTTCTCTGTATGATTTTTCCATGCCATCATTGCCTGCATCATGTCAACTTGGGTATTTAAGGATGGGTAGTGTCCATGAGAATTCTCAACTCTTTGAAGATCAGTAGTCACTGGTGGTTGTTGATGGGAATATGTTGCCTGTATGTTGCTCTGAGCAGTGTGTAACCATGAACCCATGGTCTGAGCACGAGCACGAGCACGGGCTTTCCATCCCCTGGGTTTCATTTCAACTGTACTTGAGGCTTCCGTGAATTCAAAGGGTTTCTGTAGATATACTGATTCTCCAGGTATTCTCGGGATCATATGACGGAATTGAGGTCCAGGTATCCAGTGTGTTGCTTTTGGCACGCAGGGGTTTTCCTTTGGATTATTCACTTTGTATGCTTGTTCAGTAACATTAGAATACATGCTAGATGTGGCAGTGTGTTGCACCTTAACAGTTTTTGCTCTCTCGTAAATATAAGGCAGATGCTCTGACGGTGGCATCTGAAACTGATACCCATTCATTGTGTGATAAAATTCATCCATTAAATTTCCATGTGAACTGGTGATACCACCCCTTGCTTGTTTTTTCTCAGTTGAAATGGTGGTAGTACTCGAAATTGATCCTTTTGAACTTGATAAAAGTTGAGCATCATTCTGTGAATTGATCTTCCCTCTTCTTTCCTGTTCTTTAAAGAAATTAATTTGCAGTTTTAACTGTAAAGGATTATATTCAATTGGAATTCCTAGACTTGATGCTTGACTTTCAGGTAGATATTTGTAATCATTCGGTAGTTGATGCATTGAAGGATTTGGGTCATTGAGAATTCTGGCTTGTCTATGGTCAAACACTGGTTCACTTTGTTTCCAATGCTGCACAGTTGAATGCGATTGAACTTCTCCGGTGGTTAAAACCTGTGCCTGAGCGCATGAAGAGCTTTCATCTTTCTGTTCTCCTTCATGGGTCTCTTTCTGTTCTCCTTCATGGGTAAATTTTATACTCCTCCTGCATGTTTTCTTAGTATGTTTTGGCATTTCCATATCAGTTGACACTCCTAATTTTTCTACCGGAGTTTCTGATGTTCTGTTGACTAGATTCTTTTGAACTCTCTTTCTCTTAACTGTTGAGTCTTCATTAGAACCTGCAGCTTTTGGAGTTCGAACTCTCTTTCTCTTAACTGTTGAGTCTTCATTAGAACCTGCAACTTTTGGAGTTCGACCTCTCTTTCTCTTTACTGTTGAGTTTTCATTAGAACCATCAACTTTGGGGGTAACTGGTTCAGGAGCTCCTAGTTCGATAGGTGTTTCAGGGAGTTTATTGACTGCATTCTTTCGAACGTACTTCCTCTTACCTGTCGAATTTTCTTTAGATTTGGCACTGGCAGCTTTCGGGGTGCCTGATTTAGGTGTTTGTTTGCCTTCTATAACTACCTTAGGCCTGTGCTTTCTTCTCCTTTGTTTCAACTGTGGTGTTTCGATCACATTGACACTGACAGTATTGCTTTCTATGTCAGAGTTGTGATTATCCTTAAATGGTGTTAACGCAGCAGCACTTGATGAATCTAAGTCTAGCTCACAGACTTCCTGCTGGTGGCCATCCCCATCTGTTCTTATATTGACAGTTGTACATTCTTGCTTCTGGCCTTCCTCATATATTATATCTTCTGCAGGACAGCTTTGACCTTGAACTACCTGTTTGCTCTCGACATTTGTCCTGTTATCCGGTGTCATGGGTATGAAATGATGGATGCTCTTGCTAGAAACAGAATCTGACATGATTCAAAGGTTCAAAATAAGATTACTAGTAATGTCATGAACATGAGAGAAGATCTAAATTTTCATTCTTGAGGTAACTTCTTCTCATTCATATTCAAGTAACAATATGTAACGATATAATTACAAACGAGTTTTCTTGTTCATTTCTTGTTTCCTATGCTCAATAATCAAGCACAATGACTTCATATTCTCTCAAGCATCAAACAGTAGCACAAAAATGCCGACTGTGCATTTTTCAGATTGACGAAAAACAAAAAAGTATCGCCATGTCAAAAGTGAAAATCAAAATCAAAATTTACCGCAACGATAGGTTCTTTCTTGCTAAGCTCAATTTCAGATGTACTGTTTAATTCATGATCTAACCTATAGGTTATTTCACCCAGGAAAATTCCTTCTGAATGGGGCCAAAGCTCAAATTTAGTGGGCATTTTCAAGTGTTAAATTCAACAAGATGAAGATGTAAAAATTCAACATCACTATAGTCAAAGCTGAAATTTTTATCCTAAAAAGTTAAAAAAAAATGCAATCTATAAAGGAAAAATCATTCATAAGAACTTACCCTGAGAGACTTGTGGAATGATATCCTCATTAATTCTAAGATTAATGGAACCAGACTCAGTTTTCTCTGAAGAAGCAGAAATGGAACAACAATTTGCCCCATTTTCATCACAAATCACCTCATCCAAATCCACCACCAAATTAATCTCATTGTGAATTGTCACAAAATCAACAGAATCTGAACATGCAATTACTTTCCCAGCTTGAACTTCTTCTCCAGCAAAGCTCAAATTTGACCCATCTGATTTTTGTTGATTTTCTTCTCCAGATGATGATTTTGAAGAAGAGGGTTTCACTGGGGTTTCTGGAACCCACAAATTCTCAACACTCATTTCCTCCAAACCTGATCAATTTCTTGCTGTTTGGAAAAATTATGCTTCCCCTTTAAAAACCCTGCATAAATTTCACATAAATTTTTAGGTCTTTTGCATGAAATCATCTTGTCCTGAAAAAAAAAAAAAAAACCCCCCATTTTGTGAGAAGACCATTTGGGGGAAGAAAAGCAGAGAAATTTCAGCTTACCCAACTCTTCAACAACCACACTATTTATATTTCATTCCATAAATTCCACAAATCATGACAAAAATTAAAGAAAAACAAAACCCAGATTACAAAAAGAGACAAGAGACCAAAAAAAAAAAAAAAGACCAAAATTATTTAAAATAAGCACATAAAAAAAATGTCAAAATATAATGTATATATAAATAAATATGATATTAATAGAAACAAAAGGAAATTACATTATTTAAAGAGAAAAAATAAGATCTGATATTAAAATCCGATTCAGTAACGAGCTGAAAGAGAAAGAAGAAGAAGAAAGACAAAAGCTTTGATCGTTTTTCATCTAGATGAAGCAGAGTTCTTTCTTTCCCAGTTTCATCTTTTCTTAACCGACAACTTCTCTTGCCGGTTAAGAATTTAATGAAATTCTAAATTTCTTTTTCCAACACTTTCCGTTTGGATTTCTTAATTTTTCTTTTTGTTATTTTTAATACTAGAATTAAAATAAGAAAAAAAAGGTACAATCTTGTTTGTTTGTACGGTTCATGAATCTTTTAAGAAGGGGTGTTTGTTTCGAGGTTTTATAACAATGGTGACTCGTGATAGTCTTATCCATCCATGTTTCTGACATTGCAGGAAAACATGGAATCTATTTTTTTTTTTTTTCCTTATCTATGGGTTTTCGAAACTCTCCTAAATTCGTGGAAGATTCTAAGAAAGTCAGAGACCTTCTTAAAATATTGCCTTTATTAAAATTATTTTAGAATCGGAATCAGAATGAAAATAATTTATATTATAACTATTTCGACAAGAGAAATTAATTATATTACTATTAATTTTATTTATTTAATATTTTAAAATGGGAAACAATTTAAACTAAATGTAAAACTAACCTAAATTTATGAATTTAATGGTTGTATTAAAGAGATCTAAAAATGTGGGATGTATGAATTTGGAATGGGGACATTTTTAAGTCTAATTTATTGTAGTATTGATTATTTGTTTTAGTAAAATAAGTTTGGCTTGATTTTCATGTAAACTTTAGACTTTCAATTGTTTTAATCTGATTCAATTATTGATTGAGTATCAAAATGAGTTATTATCATTAATATATATCATTTTTATATATAATTTAACAAATTGAGGTAAATAAGAGAAGTTTATGTTAATGTAGTTTGTATTGATGTAAGTTTTTCAAATCTAAATTTTATATTAAATGCATTTAGTAGCATGTCAATAGGATAAATTTATGTGTTAAATGTTGTTTCATCTCTCCTATTTTATTACACGTGTTAAACATTTTATTGCATTCTTTATATTTTAATTAAATTTTGTCAATAACATTGTCATAGAAAATTATATTAATTTTGACCAAAAAATAATTTGGATGTCTTTCTTTTGAATATTTGTTTAATTTATCATTAAGAAAAATAATCTTTGATTTATTTATTTTCTTATTAACATCAATTTCTTGTGAAGTGGATATTATTCTTTAATGATAAGAAATATCAATAAAATTTTAACTAACTAAAATATAAAGTTTTTTTTTCATGGACCATGTCTTCAACAAATGTCTATCAATTATTTGTTATACTTCAAATTTAATATTTCTCAATCAAACTGACTAATTATATTTTTTTTCTTCATGTTATCGTCTAGTTAAATTAAACGATGGTAAAAATTTGATTCACTCCTAAAATATTAGCTATATCATGTTCAATTAATTGTTAATTTTAGAGGTTGGAAGTAATAATAAATTGATTTAAGAAAAAAAATTATGAGATTAATTAGATAGGATTGATATAGTAAGAAAACTTGAATGTAATACTCAACAATTAATGAAATTAGTTTTAAGAAGTAAACTCTTTAACAAAACATGACTTATCCTCATTAAAATTTAAATAGGCTAGAAATGTAAATGGAGAGAGACTCAATTGGATAAAGTCTTAGAAAGTAATTTATTCTCGTGTAAAAGAAAAATAATAATTGTTGAAAAACACTTGTATTTGTTTGAATAATATATTTTGTTGAGTTTGATTATTATGATCTATGCATAATGTGCGTAGATAGGAAATCGATTAGAGATATTCGTTCTTGAGAGACTTTCTATTACTTGGAGATTAGTGATGGTATGAATAAAAGATGAAGAGCTATACTAACTATTTTAAAGCTAAGTAAATATTGAAAGTGTTGCTACATTCTTAAAATAAATGAAGTACCAAATTATTCATTTGAATTGAATCTCAAGATGGAAATACACCGGGTTGAACACAAAACAAAGATTTTTTTTTTATTTTTTTAAAATAATGGTAGGTTATTAAAGAAATAAGAAAAAATTGTACTTTTGAAGTATTTAAGTAAGCTGTGATAGCGAGTTGATGTGGTGTGGTGTAAATGTGGACTTGATTCATTGTCTTCTTGCCAAAATGAGTTTTGGATATAGGAAAAAGTGAGAGAAAATGATCAAATTGAAAATAAATGATTATATGTATATCACAACTTGATATTCATTGATAATTACAATTAATTATAGTAGAAGATAATTTTGAGAATTTAAAAAGAATACGATTTAAATAAATTCATACGCATTATAAATTGTCACATTAGTGTTTAAATTTCATAAAGTAGTCACTTACGTGGCAGCTTAGCCCACCCTTTTTTCAACATTTTCGTTTTATGATTAAAATGTATGATATCTTTTATTGATTATTCTACCATTTTTACTTTATACTATTCTATCCAACGGTGTTGGTTTTTAAATTTATATAATCTATGAATTAATGGATCATTCTGATCAAATCTTCTAATTATGTGATTAAGTATGTTTACATTACGTTATTTAATTATCCTTTTGTTTCTTTTTATGCATATTGATTTTATTTTTAAAAAATCACATTTTTTTTACTGCTTGAAACTTTAGAAGTAGTCTCTAGATATATTTTCAATCCTTTATTATGAATTTAGTTTTTCCTCAATATTTTTCCTATTTCAATATTTTTTATAAATATTAAGGATGATATTTATATCAGTTATATCTATAAAATATTATTTTATATTGATTTTAGTTTCTTTTTTATTTCAAAATATTAATTAAATTATTAATAATGTTTTTATTCTATAATCCATTCTTTAAAATTAAAAAATTCTTTACAATTTTTTATTTTTAAAATATGTTTATAAATTAGATAGAGACTATTTAAAAAATTATTAATAGATATATTTAATTTTTAAAAATAAAATCGTTATCAAACAGATTCCTTCAACCTTAGTTTCTCATAGTAGACGACAAGACTTTTGTTGTCCATAGGTGGTGCCTTCAAATAATATTTTAATAAATAATTATTGTATTCTACTTTGGTAAACACAAGTATCAAGGAAAACAGTTATAACGGTCTAACTTTTTCAACTCGCTTTTTCAGTTGTATCAAATAAATATATAGTGAAATTCTATTAGATTACATTTATTTGAAAAATTATAAGATTGGTGGATTTTAGTCTGAGAAATATCATTTTATTTTTATTTTTTTATATTTTAAAAAATGTCAATTTTTAAAAATCTCCGTAAATATATTAAGCAACTTTCTTTTTTTATTTGTACCCTTGAAGATTAGAGTTATTATCAATTTAAGTCTTAAACTTTAAATGTTATCCATTTTAATTAAATTATATAAATATTATAAGTTTAACCTCCTATTAATTAGTTATTTACGATTTCATATGTAACTTGCAAATATGGTCTGTTTGTATAAATGGTAGCAACATATTTAAACGATTTGAGAAAAATGAGGTATGATTGAAGTGTGTGTAGGCATTAGATTCTGTAAGAAAGAGTTGTGATTAATAAGACAAAGGTATGACATCGGTTTGAGAAATATTATTTTTTAAATATTTCAAAACATTTGCTATTTTTGAAACGAATTTACTCATAAAAAGTATCATCTGTTGAAATTTCTCTTAATTAATCGATCTTTAATTTAAAAAATGGATTATGTATAAATGGTAATGTCATATTATGTAAATTTAAAATATGATAAAAGATAAATTTGAAGTAAGTAATGACATATTCTATAATTTTCATGATTTATATAGCCAAGGTCTCCTATTTGGGACTTAGGTAACAATATTTTTTTTTGAGATATTACATCAATTTAGGGGGGAGATTCAAACCTTCAACCTCATGGAAAGGTAATAATTAATTATTAGTTCTTTTAAAATTATTATAATATAAATAAGAGAGAAGACTCGAATCTGTTATGAAATGAAAGTGGATATTAATGTTTTATTTATATTATAATATTAATAAGAGAGAAGACTCGAATCTGTTATGAAATGAAAGTTGATATTAATGTCTATTACTGAATCTTTACTCACAACTTTTAGACTTATTCCATTGTTAATGGGACATATGTCCCAATCAAAAGATAAGCCATTGGTATAGTGGAGGAGAAATCTTTTAAAAAAACTTACCAATCAACCAAACTGAATCCATCATCTATAATTGTTTTTTAATTCCTTGGAGATTGAACCAAATATAATATTAGAGAAAAATAGGGTATTTGATTCATGAGATTAAGAAAGATTCACTTATGATTTATAATTTTTTATTATACTCTTCCTGTCACTTTTAGATTTTATTTTGAGGAGTTTTCTAGCTTATTGTTAACTGTTTAAAGAGTTCTTTATTTTGTGTAGGTATGACCGCGGAGAGATCAAAGGAGATTTCTGAGAAGTTAGATATCGGGATTGCTTCCCTCTTGAGGCGTTATCTGGATTGCTTTTGATCTCGTCGAAGTTGACTCTGGCAGATTGTCAACCACTCATCGATCGTGTCACTGCTTGCATTCGTAGTGGTGTAATGTCTTTGTTATGCTTGCTGAGGTGGTTAGGGAGATTGAAAAGATCTTACGGAGCTTTAGAAGCGTAAGGAAAACAACACGGGTGTGAACGTAGCTTGAGAATATGTTTGTACTTTGCATTATGAGGGGAGTTTGGGCATCATTCATCTTTTTGGTTAGAACATGGCTTCAATTTATGGAGTCTCCTGAGTGAATAATAATATTTTGAGGTGGCATAGTGTGTGGGCGGTTAGACCCTCATACACATATTTGTAGTGTTAGAGGCTAATTTAAAGATCGTGACCATTTTCAATCTTTCATTTGGTGTGTGGTGGAAGATGGTTCAACCTGTTTTTGTTAGTATGATATGCGGTTATCTTATGGCCGTTTTAGGTGCTTTATAGTAATCATATTGTTCGTCAGAATGGTAGAAGACATGAGGCTATGTTTGTTGAGTTTATTGATACAGAGGGTTGAAGGTCTTGGCCTATATCATCTCCAGATCTTCTCCTTATTTAGCCTTATATGATGAGTATTTCTCCCACGTTAAAAATTACTAATCTGTTTATTTTGGTCTTTTTATGCTTCTGATGCATTATCTATTTCAAGTGCTTGGGATACTATTTGTGAGTATCGTACACGACTTCATGGTTTCAAATTCTTTGGTTTGATAATAGCATCTTTCGTCATTAATTCGTAATTTGGCTTTCCATTTGTAATCATTTAGTTATTCTTGATCGGATTTGTGTTTGGAACTATGATATGTTGTCAGGTTGTTTTATTTGTCTGGAAGGTCTCGAGAGTAGGGAGTACCTTTTCTTTGAGTGCTTGTTTAGTGAATTTATCTTTTTAGAGTGGTACTTGGGCGAGCTCTTCTCACAGGATTGGTACATGACTTATTTGTCATGGGTTTGTATTTTAACCAAAAGCAAATCTCTAGTTTGCAAGACTTTGACAGATTATTTGGTGTGCTCTGGTCTACCACATTTGAAAGGAAAGGAATGACCATGATCAACTTTTTTCCCTCTCCTCAAGTGGTTCTTCAACTTGTTCAACATGATATTTTCTTTCAAGCTACTTGATTGAAGGGATGATTTACTAAACTAGCGGAATTTTATTTAGTAAACTTATTAACATTTAATAACGGATCTATTAACATCATGCAATTTGTGAAAAACATGTAGATTCATGCTTATATTTTCGAAAATAAAAAACAATTATACTTACATTGAGTAGTTAATGGGAATCGGTTGGAGGTTTCTTTACGATCAAATCCTCAAAGAACACCCGGATCTTCTATGTTATATCCCGATCGATCAAACGAAACCCGATTGTGGGATCGAACTTAAAAGAAATTGGGAAGAAGAAAAATTATTTTCTTCCCAATGGCTAAAAAAACACTAAGGGGAGAAGGGAGGGAGAGATTTCCAATTTTCAGGAATTGAATTGTGTGATTTATGAACCACCCACCCCACCCCCCCCTCCCCTACTTATAGGAAAATAGAATCCTAATCCCATTAGGATTAATCTATAGAGATAAATACAAAAGAAAAAGATTATCTCTTTCCCTTTTATCTTGCAATTTCGAAAATGCCATAGATAAATAGGAGATTTTTTTTTTCTTTAATTTTATTTATCTTGGGTAAATAAATCTATGTAATTATTTTAGGATATAATTCAAACAATTATCTCTTCCTAAAATACATGTCACATCCGAAAATTGGCTTAATAATTAATAAATAATTCTAATTTATTTAATTAATTATTTTGGGCCAATTTCAATTGGGTTCATTAATCCAATTGGACTTAAATTCTCTCTTAAATTAATAAGTCCAACTAATTTATTTATTTATTAATTACCATTTAAATAAAATATTTTATTTAAACAATTAATAATATTAATATTTTCTCTCACTAAATATTATCAAATTATATTTAATTATTAATTTTCATTTAAATAATTTTCATTATTTAAATAATTAATAATAAATATTTTAATTATTAATTTCCATTAAATAAACTCATTATTTAATTAATAATTTTATTGATAACATTTTATTATTAATTAATTAATTTTTAATTATTAATTCCGTTCAAATAAAATTTATTATTTAAACACTAATAATTGTTAATTAATTTCAAATTATTAATTACCATTTAAATATACTCAATATTTAAATAATTAATAATATCTAATTAATAATATTTTATTATTAATTTCTGTTTAAATAAACTCATTATTTAAACAATTAATAATGTTTATATTAATTCCCGTTTAAATATACTCAATATTTCACAATAATATTGCCTATTTTAAGAATTCACTTTCTTAAAATTTCCATTTCTTCTACTTGATTTCGCGACTACGATATTTGGCTACAAAGACCCCTGGACCTATAGATCATGGGCTTAATAATTAGTCAATTAAGTGATTAACACATAATCAGTTATTCTTATTATCTAACTATGAATAATTCCACTATAGATTCATCAACCCGAACTCCCCCCACCTATAGATGAGTTATGTCCATTTAGTTTATCTTTTATTTATATCCTTGATATATCCTTCACGTGGAACCCTCATAATTACGCGGATAAATTTCTCGTTTTGCCCATGTAATTACCGCTTTATCCTTGTGTTCCCCCAAACCGATTCTCTCAATGAACTTTATCTTTAGTCGACTTAGAGATAAGATACTGCCTGATCAATGAAGTCGTGACGCCACTTGTTCATGTCTCGAATCAGACACGAGGAGTTTCCTAAAGTCCTAAAATGTTTAGCCACCCCCCCGATACCGGTAATTTATAGGAAAGTTATGAATTCCATCTCGATGAAAATGAGTTCCCCACCCCTACCCGCCTACTTATCTACCACGCCCCCAAAAGCAGAGTGTATTACGCTCTTCACAGACGCTTCTCAACTATGTGAATCAAAGAACATAACCCCACAAAAAAAATCCCCCAAATTTCACTCGGATCGAGATCTATCACGGTTGATAAACTTAGTTTTGATATTCAATTATTTCCCCCAACGAAACTAATTAAAAGAAATTTGATCGAACATCGTGGTCTGTCCTTATACAATCAACATTGCATATGACACTTCCATTTCAGTCTCCCATGAAGAACGAGTCGATCATTTGTCTATAAACAAAATGCTTGCTATCAACGTGTTACCAGGATAAGGTTTCCAACGTTATTCGTTTCTGAGACACGTTAAGTTACTCATCTCGACTTTAATCCTCTTATATGACTCACATACTAAGTCATGATTTCATAAGAGTAACTTAGGGAATAGGCTTTACTTATTTGAATGTTTGATATTTATATATTTCCATATATTCCTAATATCATTAATTGAATCAATCTAGATAATATAAGAACTTATGTTTATTTATTTAATTTATTCTTAATAAATTATATTTTAATAATTAAGTTCAAAGGTAGTAACCATAATGATTTTGACCCTATGAACTATTTCGCCTGAAATTTTTTACTTGGTTTCTTTTTGCATTGTCGTTACTTTGTTTTTTTCTGTGAGCTACTTGCCTTGTTTTGGTTTTTGTTTTGAATATGAAGTTCTTTTGTGTCTTAGTCTCGGGCTGCGAAACCTCCCATTTTTACAAATATATATATAACCACACTTTTTTTTAAAATATCCGTTAAAATTTAGGTGGCATTTTTTAATGACTAGTATATTAACACGTGCATTGCACGTGATATGTTTTTATAGTATCTTATTTTCTATTAATGAAATAATATGCTATAAATTCAAACAAACATCTTGAATTCCCAAAACATAGCTTAGAAATAATATAATAATATGCTATAAATTACATTTTAGAAATAAATACCATAATATGGAATTAATAATTAAATCAACCAAATTAAATTTGAAAAAGTATATAAACATTTGTAAACAATAATAATTTAAATAATAATATTAGTTGATAAAAAAAAGGGAAGATGATATTTATAGTTCCAAAATAATATTCATTTCATTATTTTTAAATTAATATTTTGTATATAGTTTTAGAAGTTATAGTTCAAAAGAATAGTCAACTTTGATAAAAAAACGGTAAACTATTTTATTAAAATTTTTTTAAACTCATTGTATTAAATAAGAGAATGTAATAATAAAAATTAATAATTAATTGTTAGTGGAAATTAATTATTGTGTGGCATATTTTGTAAATTTTATAATTAAAAAGGGGTATAATTGTCCTAAAATGTTTCTAAAACATCCCCACTTCTATATATTAGAGATTTATATTAATATTTTGTATATGGTTTTAAAAGTTATAGTTCAAAAGAATAGTCAACTTCGATAAAAAAAGTAAACTATTTTATTAAAAAAATTATTTTAAACTAATTGTATTAAATAAGAGAATGTAATAATAAAAATTAATAATTAATTGTTAGTGGAAATTAATTATTGTGTGTCATATTTTGTAAATTTTATAATTAAAAAGGGGTATAATTGTCATAAAATGTTTCTAAAACATCACCACTTTTATAAATTAGAGATATGATATCTTATCCGCCTTTATGTAGAAAGATCGAGTGTAGTTTGAAGGGAAAGAGGAAGAAAATACAACAATAAAAGAAAAAAAAAAAAACTATACACAATTGTCATTTAAAACTAATTATATAAATAAATTCACTTAATCATTAATTTGTCCATTCATCTTTTTCGTTAGTGTCACCAACAAAATAATGATTTCTAAGATCAATTTAAACCATTTTCAAGCCTCGACGGTTAAAATATCATGTTTTGAAACTAAAAAACCAAAGTAAGATTCTTATCTATTTCATATCTTGTAGAAGAGTAGTATGAATTTAGATTCCTAATGAAGAGTCATGAGAAAAATAAAATCAAGCATATTGATATGAGTAAAAATGCCATATAATGGTCACTTGGGAGTTGGGAGGTCCCCTTTTCCTTTGTAGCCATATATATTTATTTTTATTTTTTTAACCACCTCTAAAAGTAAAATGACTAAAATACCTTAATGTTAAATCAAAACCTCTCTCTCCCCTCTCCCCTTCCCTTCCGTCAATTTTTTTTTTTTTACCCTCTCTCCCCTCTCTCCCATTCCCTTTATCTTTTTTAATATTAACATCTCTCTCCCATCTCTCTCTCTCTACTTTTTATATTTAATTTAAAAATATTTTCCCTCCCATTTCTCTCCCCCCTTTTTCTGCTATATATTATAATTTCTCTCTCTCTCCCTCTCATTTTTTTTTCATTTTCTCTCATTTTTTCTTCCATCTCTCTCATTTCTCTATAATTTTCTTTCCCAAATCCATTGATTATCTCATTCTTTCTATTTGTTTTTTTGAAAAATCTACAATTTTTTTCTTTTACAAATGTTAATCTCATAAATTTCCTACACTTTTTTTTATTTACTTACATCTCTACTTAATTTCTTCTCAGTCTCGTTTTTTCATAAATATATTTCAACGTTTTTGGTTTTGAATCTCGAAGATCTAAACAAAAATAAGCATGGATTTGACAAAAGGTAATATATATATGTTGTTTGATTTATGTTTTTTTGTTGTTATATGTACTATACATAAATTCTTAATTTTTTGTTTTCTGCTATACATGTAATGCATGCAATATACGTTTTTTTGGAATATACGTACTATACATATTTTGTCCATCGTCTGTTTCTGTTTTGCGTAATGTCTGTACTATACGTAATATATATTTTTCTGCGGTCTGTTTAAATATATATTTTGTGGTCTCTCTTTCTGTTGTTGTGTTTGCTATACAATATGTAATATACGTAATATACTTTTTTTCCTGGTCTATTTAAATATATATATTTTTGTAATATACGTGCTATACATAACTATGTGTTTTTCTTAATATACAGTCTATATAACAAGTAATATACGATATATATGTACTATACACCTATGAGTTTTTCTTGATGTACACCAACTGTACTACACGTAATATACGATATATATGTACTATACACACCTATAAGTTTTTCTTGATGTACACTCACTTTTTTTTATGTTCGTTTTGTAATATACGTAATATGTTTGCTATACAGTATGTAATATACGTAATATACTTTTTTTCTGGTCTGTTTAAATATTTTTTTTGTAATATACGTGTTATACATAACTATGTATTTTTCTTGATATACAGTCTGTACTACACGTAATATACGATATATACGTACTATACACATATATGAGTTTTTCTTGATGTACAGCCACTGTACTACACGTAATATACGATATATACGTACTATACACACCTATGAGTTTTTCTTGATGTACACCCACTTTCTTTTATGTTCATTTTGTAATATACGTAATATAATATATATTTCTTTTTGTTTGTTTGCATATTAAGTATTTTTTTTTGTACATTTAGTATTATTGAATTAACACTCTTTTTGTTTTTCATTTGTAGGTTATAATGGCATGTATATTACGTATAGCATGTACATTCATATGTACAAAACATTTTACATGAAAGGAGAAACTATAAATAATATACTAAAATGAATCTATAAAATTGAATTAAAAATCGAAATATGTAGTATGAAATCAAAATGCAAAAATAATAAAAATATAAAAACATATACTAAATACATGAAAAACTATGGACGCTATATGGGAAAGAAAGAATGCATTGGGAAAGAAAAATGTCAGAATTGTCAGGTCGTACGTGTCAGATATGTCAGACTATACCTACCATACGAAAAGGGCAAAATAGGTATATTGAAAAACTGAATAGTAAAAGTGGCTAGTCTCAATATTTAAAAAAAATGTGGCTACTTTAACCTTTTTGATGCAAAAAATGGCTATTTAGATTTTCCCCTTATTGATATTTTGCCAAATGGTAATTATATATGTCCATTTTATGATGTATGATGTTTTAAGGACAAGGTATATGGTTAACATAAAGATGATGCTATTTTACAAAAGTAACTATCGATTTAAAAAATGACACCTTACTCACATATAATTATACTTGATCAAATTACAACTTTAAAAATTACATTACCAATGTCTCATAGTTTAGTGGAGGGTTTTACACTTTAACACTAATTATGGAGGGTTTACACTTTTAGCACTAATTATTTTTCTTATGCAATTAAAGAAAGTAGCAATAACTCTCTTAGCAAATTGATTTGCCTTGGAAAAGGAAATAACCTTTGGTAAATGCAAAACCCACCATTCAAAGCTTTGAAATCAACACCGATATCCATTTCTCTCTGTCTCATCTTCTCTTTATCACTAAAAAATTAGTAAGAAACTGACCAGCCTCCACTTTTCACTCATGCTTGGTCTCTGCCTATTTTTTTTTATTGATTAAAAATTTTCAACTCAAATAGGGGTTTATTTAATGCCTTTCCTTAACTTTCAAGCAAAGGACCTCATGATGAAGCTACGGAAGGAGTAGCTAGCTGTTCATTACATATTTGAATGATTTTTTTAATGAATTTTATAAATTGTTTTCTTTTTTAAAAAGGAACTTCTATATCCATTGGAGAAAATTTAAATAAAAAGGGGACAAAACCAGTTTACCAAAACATTGCCTTTAAACCAATTATTGTTTTAAAACCTAAAAGTTTCCAGAATTCCAAAATGTTAAAGCCATAAAATGATAAAACACAACAAATATCATGTAACTGGGAAATTACTACTCCATTTAATATCGTTATTTATCCATTCTTTTTTATATCCACGTTTTTCCATGCTCCCCTTTTCTAAAATTAATAAAGATACATGTAATAATCATTTCTTAAGTGAAAAACCTTAAAAAAAAATAATAAAAAAATACAACGTTGTATATTTTTCATGTAGTGATACTAAAAATAAAGCTTATATGTACCATTCCGTAATATAAAATAAAACTAAAAAAAAAGGAACTCGTTTTTTCCCATTTTCAAGGGAATTTAGCTTCGTTGACCTCCAAAATTGTCAATTAAGGTTTATTGACCTCCATTTTTATTTTAAACTTTGTTGACCTTTTGATGATGTCTTTTTAGTGTGAAATGTCTAAAAAAAATCCTTTTATTCTCTTCTTCCATGAAATTTTTTTCTTCTTTTGAAACTTTTTCTTCTCTTCTTCCATGAAACCATTTTCTTATCTTCTCAATCTATCTCTTCTATCTCCCTCACTCACGGTGGTGACGGAGAGCGGCGGTTGGTGGTGATTCTCTCGATTTATGTATACATGATTTTGGGTTTTATGGATTTTTCATTTGTATTTTTTATCAATCCCAAAACCTCAACACTCTCTTCACATTACCAAGTAATCTTCGAGCTTTCGATTCTTATTATTAAAAAAAAAAAAAAGATCCAGGTTGCCCCGAATTTTGAGTTTCTTCCCCGAATTTTGAGTGTTGCCCCGAATTTTGAGTTTCCCCCCGAATTTTGAGCTTCTTCCCCGAATTTTGAGTTTTTTTCCCCGAATTGTACACCGAATTTTGAGTTTTTCCCCGAACTTCTAGTTTTTCTCCCCGAATTTTGGACCAAATGATACATTTTCTTAATTTAATCTATATAAAATTAATAAAATATATAAAATGAAAGAGAGAAAAGTAATATTAAAAAAAAGAGTTTTTTTATTAATTTAATCTTACATAAAATATATAAAATAAATAGAAAAAAGTAATATATATATATATATATATATATATATATATATATATATATATTAATAATAATAATAATAAAACACTTACTGCATTAGAATTCGGTGGACCGAATAGTTCAGTTTTTTTTTTTTCCCTTCTTTTAATGTTATATAAATCAAATTAATAAAAAACTCTTTTTTTTTCCTTCATTGAAAAGTAAAAATTCAAAATTCGGGAAAAAATTTGGTGTACAATTCGGGGAAGAAGCTCATAATTCGGTGCAAAATTTGGGGGAAAAAACTCAAAATTCGGAGCAAAATTCGGGAAATAAGCTCATAATTCGGGGGGAAAACTTAAAATTCGAGACACAATTTGGGGAAAAACTCAAAATTCGGTGCAAAATTCGGCCGGATTTATTATTTGATTTTTTTAATAATAAGAATCGAAAGCTTGAAGATTACTTGGTAATGTGAAAAGAGTGTTGAGGTGGAGAATGAAGAGGGTGTTGAGGTTTTGGGATTGATAAAAAATACAAATGAAAAATCCAAAAAACTCAAAATCATGCATACACAAATCGAGAGAAGAGATGTTTTTCAAACGTTTTTCACCATCAACCGCCGCTCTCCGTCACCACCGTGAGTGAGAGAGATAGATTGAGAAGAAAAGAAAATGGTTTCATGAAAGAAAAGAAGAAAAAAGTTTCATGGAAGAAAGAATAAAAGGGTTTTTTTAGATATTTCACACTAAAATGACGTCATCATAAGGTCAAAAAATTTAAAATAAAAATGGAGGTCAATAAACCTTAATTGACAATTTTGGAGGTCAATGAAGCCAAATTCCCCATTTTCAAATCGTTTAGAATTTATAGAATATTTCTTTGAAAATGAGAAACAAAAACAAGAAAAAATGGACCCACTGTCTTAAAACTGAAAACAAACAACAATAGCAGAATTAGTAATCAAACATGTCCCAAATAGGCAAATCAACAAAAATATTAAGAATGCCAGCTCCATTAGTCTACAAGTAAATCATCCATTCATCTCTCTGAAAACGTCAAAATCTAATGATTCAAGACATTAAAGCAATAATATTACAGACCGTCTCTGAAATCCTTAAAATCTCGTTTACTTATGAGTAGGGAAATTAATATAACTAGGACAGACATTTCCTGCATTATAAAGAGATGTTGAACGAGCTTCCTTCACGTTTCCAACGAAAAATCACATCAAATCCTGCAAATCCTCCAGACAACGGCCAAACCTGTATATGAATAGGATGGTAAGCTGCCTAAGAAGTATTTGGGCAAAGCAGGAAAACCTGAACCTGCAAAACTCGCAGCATACGTAAGATCAAATTTAAAAAATAAAAATAAAACCCAATAGATGGTATCATACAATGCCACAACAAAGGTTGAGGACCAAGACGAGGAAAAATAACATTTGATTCAACCGATAACAAACTCTTCCTCTGCATTAACTATACACACAAGTAAAACTCAATTTGAAAATTTTAAAAGATTCAAGTTTAAGAAGTCAATGAAAAAGAAAGTTAAAGATATAAAACATCCTTTGGTATATCAGTATATGGACCTGAGTAATAAGAAAGTGACGACCATTGGCAAACACTAAGCAATCCTAACATTTTTAAAAAGAAAAGGTAAATATTTTGGCGGAGACGAGAGATTTGACTACTTCTGCATGAACCAGGAATATCTACAACTCAAGAATTTTTTTTTTGAGAAAGACACTGGTTTGGAAGAGTAAATCACGAAAGGAACATCTCTTTGTGAAAAATAAATAATAAAGTTGTGACAATCAAAAAACATGAGGTGGTAGTTCCTCTGTACTGTAAAAGTAACCTAAAGAAATGAAGAAAAAAAGAAGAGTAGAGAAAAGAAAAGGAAGTTTGAAATAACCTTCCCTCAAAAGGCCATGTTTAAGTTAAGCTTAATTTTTCCAGTAACTTCCAGAAAATAGGCTAGGGACAATGTACCTAAAACACAGGTAAACATGGGTAGACTTGAAAACCAACAAAGGGACCATGACAAGACAAAAATATTGGATAAAAGGGAATGTGACACCTTAACAACAGAGTAAAATTTGTGGAATTTTCCTAGAGGGTTACTCTCTAATGACTATTTCTATTCTTTTTTTATTCCAGGGTGAAGGAGAAAGGGGTTAAGAAAACTGGAATTCACATTCTACACTGACAGTGAACCTGTCCTCCACCTGCACAGTGGAAATGGGCAGTGAGCTACTTCTTTTAGAAAATGCGCTTTTTTCTTAATGGGAAAGTATTTTACTACGGCTCCTATATATTAAACCAGTAAAAGGAGTGAAGCAAACCAGTAAAATTTCTTTCAGGCAAGAGCCACATTCACCATTTCAACATTAATTCTGAAAAGGATGAAAGTCATCTTCATTTTGTATAAAACCATTGCTTCCACCATCATTATTGACATCATGCTGATCACTACCGTTATCTGCCTGTTCCTTGTCCCTGTTCCACTGCTCAATCTTAGCCCTTCTCTCAGCACTACTTTCCCTAACTGGACTTCTATTCCTCCTTCCTCCAGGGCTTCTGCTCCGTCCACCTCTATGCCCAGGGCTACGACTCCTTGGCCTCCTACTTCTATCATGGTATCGGTCCCTGTCTCCATCTCTTCTACCAAGGGGTCCACCAGGTCCACGTCCACGACCACCATGTGGTCGGTCCTCATATCCATGATTCCTATGAGGGCTATGGCTTCTACTACGACTTCGGCTATGCCTGCGTCTGCTCCTCCCAAATAATCGCCTTCTCAGCTCTCTACAACCACATGAAAATTTTCAGAAAAGAGAACTTGGATCACTAGATAGCCAATTCTTCTTCAGGGGAAGTGAAGGAGTCATGCTAATGATCTTACCTACTTATCTTCTTTAGATGCATAAAGTTGCAATAGCCACCACGATTACATACATTTTCCTCATACTGCCTACAAGTAGCTTCTCGAAAATCCGTTACAGGAGAGAAATCAACAATGATGGGCCGGCCTGCAACAAAGTTTGATAATTAACACTAAGTAATGACATATCCAAACCATCCAAGGCATAAAAAAATAAATACTGATGAAAATGTTGCGACTCGCAATCTAGATTATAATACAGGAACAATATAACATTAGAAGACTATATTTCATACTTCAGAAAACAAAGTCGTTCGGTCCCCATCGTTCATCTTAGAGCAAAATTATTGACCATTCAACTCAAAAATTCCCAAGTCAAATCTGATTTCCATTGAGCATTTAAATAAATACATTGATAATCACATTATCTGCATCAAATAAACCCTACTAACGTATACATCAATCCAGAAACTATAAATTCCCTCATCAAACAATTAGAATAATCACGTATTATAAAAGAATCCAAGATAAATTTCATTAACATCCTAATATTCATATAGCGGAGATCGACTCCATAAAAACAAAAACCAAAACAACAACGAAGAAGAAGAAGAAAAATGAGACCTGCATAAAAACGTCCATTAAGATTCTGAAGCGCACTAGCAGCTTGTTCCTCTTCCCTAAACTGAACGTAGACATTACCGACCTAGCCACAGAGTCAAAAGCAAAACAACTCATCAATACCAACAATCAAACAGTCTCATATCTAAAAAACAGATCATAAAACAAAAACATACCATATGATCAGCCAAATTATCACAAATATTCAAGCTCTCAAGATCTCCATATTTGCTCAGCTCTTCAAACAGATCTTCATAAAAATCCTACATTCGAAACAAATAAATAAAAAAACCCTAATCCCAAGAAACAAAATAAAAAAAAATCAAATCAATGGAGAGAGAGATTGTTCGAACCTCGAAATGGTCTTGAACCTTACGAGGATCTAGGGCTTGGCCTTGAGGATCAACACCAGGAGTAATCATATCAGGTCTTTGATACATATTAGAAAGGAGAAGGGTAGGGCTAATACTAGGCTTGGTATGAAGCCTAGAGCAACGATCGCCATGTCTACAAGCTCCGATCTTGAAGTAAAAAGGACAGTTAACCCTATCTTTCTCTGTTCCGAAAATGGAAGCTAAATGTTCCGCCATTTTTCTTCTTCTTCTTCTTGTTTCTGCTCCAAACCAGAACCGAACCCTAAACTAGATTTCTTTCTTCTGATTTCAATTGATCTGATCTTATCGATTAGGGCTTTCTTTTGACTTAAAAAAGTATTACTTTTTTTTATAAACTTATTTTTAATTAGAAACTTGCATAGTATCTTGCAGGTTTGCCCG
This sequence comes from Gynostemma pentaphyllum, assembly GCA_028015215.1. NCBI lineage: Eukaryota > Viridiplantae > Streptophyta > Magnoliopsida > Cucurbitales > Cucurbitaceae > Gynostemma > Gynostemma pentaphyllum. The sequence goes on along the minus strand of CM051349.1, from coordinate 39,132,765 downwards.
AGAGGTTAAGGGGGAAGACTTAAGATCTTCTGCACATAAGTGCGCGTGGGTTCGAACCCCACAGCCTGCAATTTTGTTTTTTTTTTTTTTTTCTGTTTTAAAATATATTGGATAAAGTTTTTTTTTTTTTTTTTCCATAAGTTTTAAGGCTTCTATCTAGTTCATTCTAGAATTTTAAGAAATTAGGTTTATTCTTCATGTTAGGGTTTCAATCATAAGTCAACAAATTTTTTTACACTTAAAAAAACCAAAGACAATGATAAATTGACGTATTTTCAAAACTCGAGAATAAAATAAGAAAAAGCTCAAAAACTAAAAGAAACAATGCTTAAAACCTAGGGACAAAAAAATATTTTACTTTGATATATTTATAGGTCCTGTATAAAATATTTTAGTCTACACTTTTTTTAAGGGCATTTACAAATCTAATCAGTAATATTTGTAAAAATAAAAGCTCAAAAAAATATTTGTAAATATAGTAAATTTTGATCGAGTTTATCAATGATAAATATTTAATTATATATTTTTACACTATGTTTATCACTGATAGACACATAAATCAACATGATAAAAATTACTATATTTATAAATACCTTTTTGAGTTGATATTTTAACAAATATTGCATAAAAATCTGTCACCCAATGAAACGTTTCTTTTTTAATAATTTAATATATACTTTAAAAAAAAAAAACAACGTGTTTGAGGTAAAAAATTTCATTATTTGATTTGACCATATTCAAATGTAGATTGCTAGAAAGGAGGAGGTCCCTAGCTAGCCTTTTCATTTTGCTGGGCCAAATTTATATTTTGTTGACTAAGCAACCTCGGAGGGTCAATATTTTTTTTCTGCCAGTATTATTAAGACATTTTGCATCTTTTATCATAGAGAAGAAAGATTTTGATGAAGGTGAAAACGTTAGGTTTGTGTAACCTGAACTAGAATCGAACTCTTCAAAATAAAAAGTTAGTTTTTACCACTATATTAGATATTAAATGGTAGGTTATATAATTGTGTGTTCCTCTTTTCAATTAAGTTGATATTGTATAACTTTATTGTCTGGTTTTTTGAGGTTTAATTTATTTTAGGGTAAACTGTAAATAAGACTCTCGTAGTTTTTGTTAAATATATGACACCCCTTTTGGTTTTAAAAATGACAAATCACACCTCTTGAGTTTGCCTATCGAGTCAATGAGACTCATCCCTATAACGCCGTTAACTTTGTTTTAGTCATAACTTCTTCATTTAAACTCCAATTTGGATGATTTAAGGTGTTTTAGAATCCTCATTTCAAGCTCTATGTTATGATTCCTTCAAAAAATTTAAAACATTGGTAAATAAAAGAGTTAATGACTTTAATCATACCTAGTATTTTGAGAATAATAAACTCTTTTATTTATTGACGATTCAAAGTTTTGAAATAATCGTAATGTAGAGATAAAAATGAAGATTTCAAAATATTTTGAATAATCCAAATCGAGTTCAAACCAAGAAGTTATAACTAAAACAAAGTTAACGACGTTGAGGGAAGGGGTCTCAATGGCACAATATAGAAACTACGGGGTTGATTTGCCATTTTTAAATCACAAGGGGTGTTCATATATTTTGACCAAAATGGGTGTTATTTACATTTTACATTTGTTTTATAAAGTTTATTTCCTAATTTAAAAAAAAAAATGCTCTAGACAAGGACATGACATGGTCCAAGGTTTTGGCTTGCCCTTATCGGCCCAATTTAAGGAAAACCTAACTAATTAAAGATGCTCTTCTTTTCTTTTGGGAAAATTGTAAATAAGTTACAAGAATAAACATTTGAACCACACATTTCTTGGGAAATATTTGATAATTTACACATGGTTTTAATTATAAATTTGGTCTACATAAAAAAAAATTATAAATTTGGTATATATGATTTGCATTCTATTTCATATTTCAATTTCATCTTTATGAATCTAAAAGTTTCAGTTAAATCCCTATAGTTTTGAATCAATAATAATTTAGTCCTTGTACTTTTATAAGTTTACATTCAACCTTAATTATTTTAAAATTTTCAATTTAATTCTTAAAATGGTCCCTATAAAAGTTCATAAAACATCCCGGAGGTTTTTATATTTACACATTAAAAAATTTACATTTAACCATTTGTTATTAACACTACGTCTTCATCCGTCTTTATTGTATGGTTGTCACACATTCACAAAAAACGTACATATGAGCAAATATGTTAACTTTTTTTATAAATGGAGAAACGTTTGGTAAGTTTTTATCAGACCATAAAGATTTGATTAAAACTTTTAAAATTACAAGGACTAATTTGATACAGACCTCGAAAATCATAGAAACTAAACTGAAAGTTGTAAAACAATAAGTACTAAATCAGAACAAAACCGCAAATCATAAGGACTCTTTTCTAAAAGAAAAAAAAACTTTATACATTTATTAAAACAAATTTAAGTCCCCCCCCCCCCCCCCGAAGGTTCCCCCCTCCCCTCCCCCAATTTGATGTAATATCTCAAAAAAAAAAAAACTTTATACATTTATTAAAACAAATTTGTAATAACTACTCTTCTCAATAATATTGTATATGGAGAGAGAATAATAATTTTATAAATTTAAGTGAAGGATCATTCCTATTAAATAGATGCATTGTTACTTACTAATTTCTTACTTTAACTCTATGAATATGAACTTAGAGGGTCAATGAAATGGTCAAAAAGATATCTCAAATATCTTAATCATAAGGAAGAGCAAGCAAATTAGTTAAAGTTTAATGCAAATTTTTCTAAGCTATAAAACTAATCAACACTTTAATCTAAAGGATAAGATGGAATCTGAGGCTGAGCAGCACTCCAAAAAGAAGTGACAGCTGATATTTGGTTGAAATCTTCCACATTGTAAATGTAATTATCAGAGCTCTTAATCATTGAAGTACTTTCTACTGTCTCTTCACCAGATATATCAGTTTGAGTTGTTGATACTTGATTCTTCCCCACTTGCTCTCTTAACATTCTTCTTAATTTCTCAACCTGCCTCTTTCAATACAAATTAATCAAGTCTATATATACAAATAATTAGTGAGGAAAATCGTTTTACGCGACGGAAAATTGTCACTATATATATTTTTAGCGATGAACACACTTTTTCGTCACTCGAGAGTTCTAACGACGAATTTCAATTTTCAATGACGGATTTATTTTCATCCTATTTGTAGATTCTTTATGACATTAGTGTAAGGACAAGTAAGACTACTAAAAAAAATTCCACTCATGTTTTTATCATTAAAAAACTGTTTTTTTTTTTTTTTTTAAGAATAGATTTATGCATGAGATTGCATGGGGGGAGAGAGAGAGAGAGAGAGAGAGAGAGAGATACCTCTTGTTGAAGCATGTGTTTTTCCCTAGAAATGGTATCAAATTCTTGTTTAAGAGAATCATAGAGATGTTCAAGATGTTTATTCTTCCAACGAGCTCTTCTATTTTGAAACCAAACAGCAATTTGTTTAGGTTGAAGACCAAGTTCTTGTGAAAGCTTCATTTTCCTATCAGGATCAAGCTTTATCTCCTCTTGAAAACTCCTCTCTAATGAATCTAACTGTTCATTGCTTAATCTCTTCTTTTTCTGATCCATTATCCCATTTCCTCCACCTAACACTTGTTGAGCTTGATCTTCTACCATTAATGGCTTCTTCATCTCCAAAACTATCAAACAAACAAAAAGGAACCACCAACAAATTAGATGAGGAATATTTTCTAATACAATCATTTGGAAAGAAATAGTTACGACCTAGTAACATTCTCATTTCTTGTTTCTCGTTTTTTTAACAAAAATAGAAACTTGTTTGATAATCATTTATTGTTTTTCGTTCACTATTTTTGTTGAGAAAATACAGGAAATGCATTTGGTAAATCGGAGAAATGAGAAACAGACCAAAAACATATTTGATTCTCAAAGTTAAGAAACCAGAAATAGAAACAGAAAACGAGAAGGTTACCAAACATACCAGGCAACTGGTCCAAGTTATAGATATTGTAAAGCAAAGGAGAAGAAGATTGATCATCTAAGGGTCTAGAAACAAAAGTCCTCAAGCTCATGCTACCATTCCAATCCATGTTTTGGTTGAAGAAACTCCTCTCTCTCACTTATTAATTCTTTCAAGAATTGAATTCAAAAACCTAAAAGTCTTTTTTGGCTATTGTAAGAGATATATGAGAATGGTAAAATGGACCACAAAAGAAAGAGAAGGAATAGTATAGTAATAGAATAGGGGAATGGATGACTGATGAAACTCTAAGCTTAGCTAGTGTGTAAGGCGTGGCACACCAGTTGAAAGGGTTCTATTCTTTTCTTCTCTTTTAGAAGAATTTATAAAAAAAAATTAAAAAAAAAAACTGTTTGGGTTGTTTCTTTAGGTATACTTCACTTATGGGCACAACAAAGGTTTGATTTTTATGTTTCAAATTTCACTCTTTTTGTAAGAGAAAAGAGAAGGTCTCAGGAAGAGGCGTGAGAAAGTGAAGGCATATTGTCAGTTTTCAATAGGAGAGAGCAAAGGATTAGTATGGGGACCATGTTTTGATTGAGACCTTTGAGAGGTGTTTTAATTATAACTTAAGTCTCTTTTATTTAGGGTTTGTTTTAATTCAGTCTCTTTAATTTAACGTCTTTTCAAATTACTATTTATGTTTCTTGAAAATTTTAATTTAATTCCTCGTTGTTTGATAAGCTCACATTTAAATGTTAGTTATATAATAACCACTTCGCTATTTTGTTGTTGTCGCAATTATAGGAAACCAATACATTAGAAATTTGTTAACTTTTTCACAACGACAAAGATGTCTAATGAGTTTTCAATAAACCATGAGGATTAATTTGACTCAGACTTTTAAAAACATGAGAACCAAATTAAAACAGATCCTCAAACTATAGAGACTAGATTTATAATTAAACCTATTGTAAAATTTGACAATTTTGAAAATATTTTAAAATTTAACGTATTCTTGTTGAAATAATAGATAAGTCGTCTACAACTAAAACAATTTATTTGGTAGTCAATTTATGATGTGACATAAAGTCAAACTAAAATTTAGACCATCCCTAGTGACGATTTGCTATAAACTTGAAAATCTTTATTAGAATACATTTTTTTCGAAGTAATTTTATTAAGTATAATAGAAAGCACATAAAACCGAATTGTAATATAATTTTTTTTTTCTTTATTTGTTTCTTTCTCTCACTTGCATTTTCACCGACAACATTTTTTCTCACACATTGTTCTTGTTCAGATTAATTAGTATTTTGCAGAATAGCAGAGAAGAAAGCTGTTTTTTTTTTTCTCTTTGTGATAGTAGGGTTGGGTTAATTCGTTGCAGAATTGAATAATAAATGGTATTTTGCAGGGCTCCGGGATCAGTAATTAAAGTAAAAGAGAAAGTGAAAAAGCAAAGAGTACGGTAAAAAAAAAAACAGTGTTTTTTTTTTCCAAAAACAAAACGTGAATTGGTTAAGGTTGCCTGATAAATCCAACACCTAATTATAAACCCTCGAAATATGGTGAAAGAGACAACGGTATCTTCTTCTGCATTTTCTCTTTCTTCTTCCATTCAATTTTAATACAAATCCTTTTTTTTTTTTTTTTAGTTTTTCAACTATTAAATGTTATATTTTGGTCCCTCACTTTTCCTAATTATTCGGTTTTTAAATTTAATGTGTTGTTTAATCTTTAGATTTTGTATCAAAAAAAAAAAATCATTCTATTATTTATCGTTTTTCAAAAATTATTAAATAAATATCAGAAACTATTTGAATAATGATAAAATTCAACCATGAATATGATTTCAAACACTTGCTTTAGGTAGAAATCGAATGTTTGAAAGTTTATACAATGATTTGTGTTAAGTAAAATTTAACGTCAAGAATAAAATATTCGAAAGTTTAGTGATATCAAAATAAGATTTAAATTAGAGATAAGTATTTTATTTCTCTATTCAATATTAAATTGATTATTTAAATCTATATTTTATAAGGATTTAATTGAAATACAATGCCAAAAGTTATTAAATAATTTTTTTTTTAAAAAATCACAATTTATGATGTCATTGTTCATCATGTATCTGTATATTTAATTTACAATCCCATCTCTTTCTTGTAGGGGATGTAAGCATGTAAATTCAGAGCCCATGCTCCCCTAAGCTCAATTATTTAGTGTTGAAAAATATCATGATATTTTGACTTACTTCGAGGGATAATTTTTGGTGGGTCAAACACTTTCTTCACGTGATTAATGAGTTAATATTTAATATTTAAAATAAATTAATTAATTAAGAACCGATCAATTAATTTATTAAAATTATTTTTAAATAGTTTGAAACAACATTAAAAAATACTGGTTAGACATCTGCTCTTTTTAAAAAATTTAAGTCTCTCATTCCCCAATTTAATGTAATATTTAAAAAAATATATATATAAATCACGTGACATATATTTATAAGATAAAGTAGTAGGACCCACCAAAATTAGGGAATAAGAATGATATTCATCATCATTACGTGACAAAATGAATCATGAGAATGATTCTCAATTTACTATGGGTTCATAAATTGAAAATCAGTTCTCCTTACCTATAAAATTATTGTAAATAAAAGAATGAGAGAAAACGATTCTCATTTAAAAAAAAGAAAAACATTTTCACATTTCTATGCATGAATATTGTTTAACACAAACAATAAAATCAAGAAAATAGCCTATATTATAGGCTGCAGAATAGAAAACTATACATTATCAGACAGTCATCTTTAGTAAGGTTTTTTTCTTTTTTTTAATATTCATTGCAAAGTGAAGAGAAGAAGCAAAACCCCATAACCTGAAATCTATAGTTTAAGCTGTTTTGAAATAGCTGTAAAATGTACACACATTTATCATATCAATTATGAATGCCTTCTATAAATTGAGTGGCATTTATTATTTATTAAATGGCAGAGAGAAAAACTCTGTTGATACTGATAGACATAAATTATGCAACCCCACAATTTCCATCACTTACCCTTCATATATAGATTATAAATATAGGATGATTCCCCTAAGTTGAAGCAAGGTTTTTTTTTTTTTTTTTTCCAAGATATATTGAAATTAACAAAATTTGTGAAAAAAAAATTTGCAAAAAAATAAAAGTAGTAGTGTTGATAGTAATGAATAGTAATGATTTTGTAAGAATCACTTTAAAAAAAATAGAGATATAGGCTATGGCTATGAAAAGTGATGGATGTTGGATTTTAGGATTAACAATAAGAGAGAGTGAGAGTGGTCCATATTTAAAAATTTAAATATACATTTAGTCCAAATTTTAACTTTTATAATTTTTTGGTACCTCAATATTTCTTTATAATGCTTTAGTCTTTATACTTTAGAATCTCGTTATCATCAGACGAAATGAATAGATATGTAGTTAGACAATACTTATAGAAAATTATTTAGGTGCTGATTATAACAGAATCAAGACTGATTAGAACCAATCAACAACAACCAAATGATAAAAGAAAAAAGATTTTTTTTAAATAGTCAAAGCTGTTTAGAACCAATCAGTCGTTGAAAGCAACTTCCCTGTATGTAGATAGTAGGGATAGTTGCTTATCGTGTCTATGATGACAATTTTGACCATACACGATAAATTACACACCTTTTTTTTTTTCTAAAATTCCGGCAGTAGCCAAGTCTTTTCCTATTTTTTTATATAGATCATAAAAGATCTGGCCACTCCCTTAATAGGCTCAATTCATGTTTTAAAAATGAGATATTTAACTCATTAATTAGTGTTATTAGAAAAGGAATTAGAGAAGAGAGGTATCAGAAGCACTGAGCACTGTGTATGCGCAGGCGGCGCCGAAGATGGACCAATGCCTTTCTTATAACTCAAACACACCACCAATCCAGCCGGCTGGTCCACTTCCCTTCTCTCTCTCTCCTCGCGTGGGTTTGTTTTTATTATAAGGCCAAGAAAGAAAGATAAAGAGAAAGTGCCAATTGGATGTCTCAGCATTTATTTTTGTATCTTTGATTCTCCATTTTTTTTATTAACTTTTAAATGTGTATGCACTTTTTTTTTTTTTTTGCACTACGTATTTTTAGTTGTTTTTAAGATCTATTCAATGTGTTTGTGCAGCCTAGTTCCATTGTGTTATCTCACATTTATAATTATAGATTTCTCAGGTTAAATATGAAATGACTCAATTTATACCGACGTGAAAATAATAATATAGTTCAATTGGTTAGGTATCTACTCGTTTTTATGAGGTTGGAGGTGAAAAAGAGTATATAGTACTTTAGAATTCAACATTGTATCTCTTTGTTTACTGGGTTTTCATTTTGTGTGTATTTGGTCATCAAGTAATTGAAAATAAATTTGAATTATCCCTAGCTTAACAATTGAATGTTGATGGTGTAATATATATAATTAGTATTGACGGTGTATTTGATCATCTGTGTTTACCCCTTGAACTTTAAAAAGTTTCAAATATTCCTCTCAACTATTTTATTGTTTAAAATCACCCGAAAATATGTAATTCATGGACCAAATTAAAAACTTTATATAGTTCAAGGACCAAATATTTCTAAATCTGTTTTTGAAATTCTTTAAAACAGTTTTTTTTATGTAATTAATTACAACGACAAATTAAAAAAAAAAATTAGTGAGACAAAAGCACTGAAGGAAAATAAGAAAACACTTTCTCACACTAAAAAACTGAATTTCTTTACATAGGTAGTGGGATCAGATGAAGAAAAAACAGTCTCATGTTATTTTCAAACACTAATTTATCAAACCTTAGCCTCTATCATGTTAAAATATCTTTCAACTATTATGAGTTTGTTTGATAATGACTTTAATTTCATCTCCAAAGACAATTTTAATCATGTTTTTAAGAAACGACATAAAACATAGTTTAGGAATTGTTTCATATTTTTAGTTGTCACAAATCTTAAAAATAAAAAATAAAAACAATTTTTTTTTTAATAATTCGTGTTCTTTCGACTCTTCTACATCTAAAGATATTTGAGCAATCTCTTTCTCAACAACATTTTTATATGGGGTTTAATGACTATTAGCAGGGAAATAAATAACCCAAAAAAATTGATTCAGAAGCTGTTGAATAACTTCCAACAACTATGGTATTCCAGGAAGACAAAATTGATACCTCTAGAGTCATTCTACATATTATCACTTATAATTAAATGTCACTGACAGCAACATGATCATCTGCTGCTACATGGTGGGGCACAGATCCCCGAAATGCTGAGATGCATTTCAGTCTTCGAGCTCGATAATCTTGACAACCGATGCATCCCCAACTTTCTGGCAAACGACTACTCGATCATGTGGCTTTATGACTCCTGATAACTTTCCGTGATCGAGGGCAACCTTTAGAACTGACTCACTCGTTGCACTAGTAGACTCCGCCTGCAGAGCAAAAAATATGTAGAATTTATACATAGGACAGTTTGGTAATGACAACCAATCAAACTATCTGCTAAAAATGCAGACACAAGTAGCATTTCTGTCTCATTTTACCATCCTCGATTGGATTTCAAAAGAAACATAGATACTTCACAGTCGAATGAAACAAGTGAATAAAACTTACAAGGTGACGAGGATCGGCAAGGATGGGGAAGAGGCCTCTCATTATCAATGATTGACGAGCCTGAAATTGTAGAAATCAATCTTTCAGCTCTTATTTATTTTTTTAAAAAAAGTAAAGGTATCATGTATGCATGGTATCTGTACACACTATGTCGTAGAATCAGGAAATGAAAAGCAGGAAAGGTACAGCAGATCTTGAACAGATAGTAAAGAAAAAAAACAAATCTGGAAGATTCATACTGGCGGCGCATAGAAAGAAGTCTGATCCGACAGTCCCTAAAGTGTAACATATGAAGTCCCTTTGTTAATACATACGCTAATTATTCACTAGATAAAACAAAAGGCAAGCAAATCCTCACACTTTCAAGTTTTTTCTCAGACTGTTTGTCAAATCCCAGATCGTTTTCCTGTAATGTAATATGATTTTGTACTATGCTAATGATGAGTTTACAAAAGTATGTTGAATTTTTTCAATCAAAGGAAAGTTGACTTCAACTAAACAACAACATGAGATTAAGGCATAATAATTCTCATCCTTCTGATGCATAAATGAGATCTCTAAAGACTTTCACATCAATCCAACAACGTAGGAAAAAAGTTGTTTAGTAAAAAAATGAAGTGGATAAAATCTGCAAGGCTTAGATATAGGGGAAACCAACACTGCAAAGAAACAAAACCCGGTAACGTTAAAAACAGGGCAAACCAAAAGCACAATAAATAAAAATGTGTTCCAACATTTATCATTGTAAGAACCCAAAAAATAATATTTGAAGGGTTAAGATCTCAGAAAATATTTGAAAACTTCCCTCTCTTTTTGGACCGATGAGAAATAATGGTAGGTACATAAGTAGAGAGATGAGAGCCTCATATGATTTTAAACAAAAACAAGTGTGAACTATGTATATCGAATTCTTTCCCTTTTTAGTTAAGTTTTATCCCATCTTCTATTTAATTTCTATAACCTGTCAAATTACTTGTTTAGCATAAATATTGGTTTTTTATTTTTATTTTCGCTTAAGTATTCGTTTTACATGAATGAAATTTTTTTATTTAAGATCATATATAACAATTAAGACTTTACATATAAATACATATTTAAGCAAAACACTGTAAAGGCAGCAGAAAAATGTTGTACCTCGAATGCACCACTAAAACTCCACTTCAATTGATCTGTCTTCAGCCTAGGAATAACAACAGATATAACCGGCATTGTAGGCCTGTATTTGGCAATTAATCTGCATATAGAGGCAGTAAAGTTTAGAACTCTATGAAAAAACAGCTACGACGATTAATAGAATTTTCCTTCCCAGTATTGCCAAAAAAAAAATCTAGTAGCACATTAAGTGCCCGTTTGGGATAATTTTTGGAAGTGTTATAAAGTGTTTTCGATAACCATTAAAAAATACTTTTAAAAGCTATTCCAAACGGACTCTAAAGTTGAAATGCAATATTTGATTCCTAGAATCAACAATATCAAATACACAAGCATCTGCACTTGAACACACCTAGCAGCTCTTCCAGATGAAGTGAAGCAAATAATAACAGAAGCCCTCACCTTAATGGCTGCCCTAACCTAAAAAGAGTCATACGTATTGTATAAGAAACAACTTTAAAAATGTAACATAAATTTTAAGAGAGGGAACAGAAAATTGTAAAGACGATTTTGAAGTAAATTTATAAGTAACAGGAGTGAGGAGTGAGAAGTAACACCGCCGAGGATACAATAGATTCCAAATGCGACATTGGTTGTCCAACATGTTTGACTGTCTTCTTGAAATAAAAATCTTGATTGAAAACCTTCTCTGACTGCATTTTTCCAAGAGCAAAGAAATGAAAGAAGGAATATAAGCAAAGTTCCAAATTTTCAACCATACGATTCATTCATTATAATGGGAAGCCATCAAATAACCATCAAGTGTCCAATTGCTAAAAGCAACTCAAAAGATGCCAGCAGCAAAGGCACAAATCAGAAGACAATCAAAGCAAACGTCCAAAGCAAAAAAGAACTATGGCCTTCTAAAAGTGCAAGTTGTGGGAAAACAAGAACTCATGAGACCACAAATGCAATTAAGAAATAGATTTGATGAACGTAAAAGTTCTATGAAAAAAAGTGAAAATCATCACAATTCAAGAGGGTAAGCTTCGGTCATATTTCCTTCCAATTAGAACTATGGGTTAAAAAAATATCAATAGAAGCTAGATGCATCAATTGGGCATTTATAGGAGATCAATGTTTTTTTATAATTGTGAGTGTTTGAGCCACTTTACAGAGACATTAGGATTTATAGTTTGCCCCTTTTACCACTACGCTAACTGGCGATTGATCAAATCAACTCTATCATTCTCATATTTCTAAAGCATTCTTGGTAACAAAGAGACACTCTAATGACTACACAACCACGTGAAATAAATAAATGATGCATGAGGTGATTAAATAACAAAACCGATCAAGGTACTAATCTTTAACAGAATCAGCACATGGGTACAAAACCACATCAGCTTTTCTTCGTCTTTTACTATCGCGGGGTCCATAGTCCCTTGAATCTCCCTTCTAACCTCCCTTTTATTTACCTCTTCCAATGAATGTTCTGATTTTTTTTTTTTTAGAATAACTTGAAAATAAAAAACAATCCCTTGCAAAACATAGAGCTTTACATACTAAGTTGATCATCTCACACACATACACAATCAGAGATTACCTCAGCACATATTCTACCAACAGTAGATATGGTCTCTACAGGATATAATCCACGCATTGTCTCGGCTCCAAGAAGAATTGCATCACTCCCTACATTCATGAGAATATATGTTCTGAGATCCAAAAAATATCATAATAATGATAACAATCTACCATATAAACTAAACAAAATGAGGAAAAGGGCCGAAGGTATTAGGTCCAAGATTAAGAAGTTGAAGCACATATTCAGCATCTGCTATTATGAAGATCAATGGCTTCAATAAGATGAGAAAATTCACCACCCCCAAGACAAGGGAGTTAAAAAAAAGGCTCTCCATTTGGAAAAAAAGTCCCTAAATATTTACTCTCTAAGCAACAAAAATTTATATAAAGAGATCCATCTCCATGACTTCAAAAAGGTTCTCAAATACTCTCTAAGAAACAGAAGTAAATAAAACTATCGCATGACATGACACACCATCAAGTACAGCATTTGCAACATCAGTAGCTTCTGCACGAGTAGGTCTCAAATTGTTGGTCATACTGTCTACCACACGAGTCAACACAGCAGGCTTTCCAGCCATATTACACTTGTAAAGGGCAGCTTTCTGAAATAAAAATACCTGAAATTATGTAGAAGCGGATCAGCGACAGCCTAACTTAAGTGTTGGAAGCATATCAATGTGGTTAGAAAATTAATAGTCATGGTTGGCAAACAGTAGCACTATTGATGAGTGATAAGTAATCATTTCAACTGAATCTGCAAGGTCCATGATTCAAAAATACCCGATATTTAATGGCAATATGCCTTACACCCTCAATGATGGCATACACTCACCTCTAAGTGGACCATCAATTCAAAAATTCAACTTCCCTTACTAGTTTAGAAAAAACTAATTGGAAACCTGAGGCATTTTATAAGAGAAAGTAAACAGCTTATACACCAGATAATATCGAAGCTTATACACTGTAACAGAATATAACTTGCTTTCACAACATCATTTTGAACAATATATTCTCATTCAGGAATAGTAGAGTTTCAAAGTTTGTTATATTTTTTTGATAAGAAACGGAAAAAGTCTGTTACATTTAAAAATATATCCAAACATTGAGGGGAAGAGAAACTATATAATTGTCTACAAAAAAATTATCATGACCTCTCTCTTTGATCAATGCAACTGGAGTCTTACAGCAATCTCATTTCGCTTGGTTTAAGTAGTTGTAATGTAGTCTACTCATTCCCTTGTATTATTTTTTGTATTAATGAAATTGTTTCTCAATCGTACGAGAGAGAAGAAATAGCAACACTATTCAACAGAATTTGAATGGTGAGAAAATAAACTTCACATTAATTTCTGTGCACGGAAGCTAACCTTTTCAGGTGGAAGATCTAATCCCAAATTGCCACGGGCAAGAATAATACCATCTGCTTCTTGTAGAATTTCATCAAAATGAGTTAATCCCTAGGAAGGAAACACATAATGTGCAGGTATTTAAATCAGCACCATTACACACGGAAATGAGAAGAAAAAAAGCTTACTGTCATGTCAAAAGTGCGCTAGTAGCTAACAATGACTAACCTCTGCATTTTCAATCTTAGCAAATATTTGGGTTTGGTTGAGATCACCTAACTTAGAAAGGAATTCACGAGCCTGCATAAAAACATCAGTGAACAGTTTATTTGGCTTAGTAAAATAATCAAAGTAATAAAACATCACTCATAGGCAATAGTTTGTGGAAAGAGAAGACTTGATGAAAGGAAATAATACATGTCTAACATCTTCTGCATGTCTAGCATATGACAATGAGAGGAAATCAATTTTGTTTTGTACTCCCCAAGTAGTTATAACCTAAAATCACCAGGAAATAAATGTTAACCACCATCATTATGGCTAGAGAAGCTAAATGGAAGTAATCAATCTTAAGGCACATATATAAATCGGGTATCAATGAATTAACCTCTTTATCTTTGTCAGAAAGGGTAGGAAGATCAATACGAATACCAGCAGCATGCACAGTGTACATCGATCCAACCAATGTGGCAGTGTTCTTTATCACACAAACAATGTCATCTCCTCTCACTTCAGAAACCTGATGAATCCCCAGCAATGCATTATCATAGATAAGCAGAACCTTTTTTTGGTAGGAAACTAGAAATCTTTATAGAGAAGGAAAAAGTACAAAAGTGGTGATGATAAATCAACCTAAAGGAACCAGGGGACTAAAACAAGTTCCTCCCATTGGCTTCAGTTAAAAAATTGAAGCTACACAAAAATTTGGAAATGAACTCCAAAAAGAAACTGTGTACTGAATAAAATCTTAAATTTCACCCTTGTTTCTGAAGGAATTTTGGTCCAAAGATTCCTATCCAACCATACCTCCTACATAAGGGAATTGATAGCTATTGAGGAGTTGATGAAAGGTTTTGTGTGATAGCTAAGTACAACTTCATTTCACAAAGTTCCTCACTGCTATGAAATACAAATTAATTGGGAAAAAAAACCATATTTTTTCCATTTAGATATTGTTTTAAAAGAAAAACCATTAAATCAGTTCATTTTCTAAATAACATAACCCCCACCCCCAAGACTATGTTCTGTAACTCTATTACCTCCAGCCAGACAGAAGTTGTTTCACTTCCGGTGAAGAGATATTGACCCAAAAAAATAGTGTCTCCTTTCTTGACGACCTACAAGTCAAAAATTCAAGTTTATGATTATGATGGAGATCACTATGGTGTCTAAGCAATGCAGTGAGAACAAAAACACAGCAATCAAATTATACAAAGTTTGACTTGACATAAATGATTTGTTTAAATGAATTAAAGCAAATTATAATCACAACTTATTAGCTTTGGTCAATGATAATTCAATATTGTCTCCATGAAATATTTCTAAATTAAAAAAAATATTTGTCTCCAAAAAATATAATCAATAATCTAGATCACATGCATCAACAGAATAAACTATCATCATTACGTGAACGATCTGTCGTACAAAGGCTATTTTCAAAAAGCATACCAAAAGAAAACAATAGGAGCTCAATTTAAGAAAACTTCAAATAAAAAGGAACTCATGGTTCCTTTCTCAAGAAGATATTTTATTATGCAACAAGCTAGTTTAGAGTTTAATGATATCTCCAGACCTTTGAAAGCCCATCGTAACTGATAGGCAAAAGCTCCGAAGAGACCTCTAGTTCTTGATTGGGTGTCAGGACAACAAATGCATCTTCCTGAAGCGTGATGGATTTCTCAGCTTTATTTACAACCAGCAACTCAGGACCCACAGTGTCTAACATAACCTGAAAAAAGTAGAAGAATTCAATTATCTTCTTTTTTCCTATCACTCTTTTCCCGCTTGCATAAACTCTTGGAAAGGGAATGTTTCAACACTGAAGGAATGCTATAAAACATTTACAGATACTTATACATGACAATCAACGATATATCTTAGTTATTCTTTGGCTAACAGAGCAAAATCGCCTTACACATTGTAGTACATTGCTTCGCATGAAACAACTAAAAAAAATCTATTCTATTATCCAGAGAAATAATACAACAATCAAGGGGGGGAAAACACGATATACCAATCCTAAAAAATATGATGATAACAACTTTTTTTATGATTTCAGCCATTCATCCAAATTGAAATACAAAATACATTTTTGTTATCAACAACACATCACTTCACTCCAAACGAGCATCGTAAAGATAAAAACTTGAAGCAACATTTCTAATGATATGATATGAAAAACAAGATAACATACAGCACAAAGCTTCTTAGTGCTCTTAACAGCCGCCTTCAAATTCTCCAAAGTCTCCTGATGATATGCCGAATCACCCCACGAAAAGTCGAACCGAGCAACTACCACAAACACAAAAAATAAACAAAATTCTCAAAACCCAAACCTAGTAAAACTCAAACCAACAATTAAAAGATATAACGAGCAACAATCACTATATTCCCAATTACAAAACTAAAATAAAAATGAAGATATAATAGTTATACCAGACATTCCAGCCTTGAGACAAGCAGAAATAACTTCGACAGATCGAGACTTAGGGCCTAGAGTCCCAACAATTTTCGTCATTGCAGGAAAAAAGCTCTGAAAAAACACAAAACAAAAAACTTCAATGCTCCTTAAAACGAAAACAACATCGAATAAAAAAAAAAACGGTTTTTTTTAACTAAGATCAAAATACTCACAGGCTTAGAAGGTTCAAGAATCGTAGCCATACGAATAGGCTCTTCGAGAAGCAAGTGATTGGAATGCATTTTTCGTTCGCTGAAAAAGGAAGGATTTTTATTTTCTTCTGGAAAGAGACCCGATTTGAAAATTCTCGTACGTTGTTTTTTAATAATAAAAATATGATCTTTGATTTGAGACAGATGATAAAGAAAAAAACCAGGTTCTGTGGAACAGAACAGGAGAACCAAAACCACAGCAAGACTGCAAAATACCAACTCCACACTTCCCCCGACAATGGAGAGCTTTTCGTCTTTTCTTGTATTGTTTTTGTTTTGGTCTCCATTTTTTTTTTTTTATACATTCTCTTTTCTTGGTCAATAAGTTTAGGTTAAAGTATTGTTTTTGTCTTTATTTTTTTAATTTAATCTCTTATTTTTTAAAGTTCCGATTTAGTCCTCGTAGTTTGGTAAAAAGGCGTGGGTGGGGTTTGATTTTTTTAAACGTATGAAAACTGTATAAACTCAAATTTTTAAAACTCATACATCAACACGTTTAAAATTAACAATTTCTTCTATTAAAATTTTTTAAATATCTATTAGAAAAAAGTAATTTTAATGCATGATAGAAACTCATATACTCGAATTTCACAAGCTCATTCCCCTAAATGAACAGATTTCTTAAACTTATTACACATTTAATCACAATTCATAAATTATGCAAACTTAAACTTCACGACCTTATTTCTCAATAGATCCAAATATATGCCACATAAATCGAATCAAATGATTGCATTTTAGCTAGCAATTTTGGTAAGGTAATCTAAAACTATTTTTGCTTAAATATGATTGCATCTTAAAATTGAGTTTAATATGTAACTTGCTTCTATAACATATTAAAAAAAAAAAAAAACTTTATTGACATCCGTTTTTTATTTTTATTTCTCCCTCTATTTATGCGTGATTGGAGACAGGAATGGCCAATGAGTAGGAAACCAGCCAACCGGTTGCTTTCAAAACAATGGTCGGAAAAAGCAATGCCCACAAACAACACACACCGAACAAGCAAAAAGGTAATGCTCACTTTATTTGTTCAATGTTAATTATTTATTCAAATTTAAATTTCTTTTCCTTTTGTAGAAAATTATGAAAATTCAAAGTCACTATGAGTAACACATGCATGATATTTCAAAGATATATCATTTTAATTGTTTTAATTTCATGTCTTCAAAAATAGTACAACACAAAATACACCACTTAGATTATTATAAAATAATACTCTTATATTTTATAAAATTATAAATCACACCATTATGTCATCTATTTTTAATGAAAATAGGACACGTGCATATTTTACACATGTCATATATTCCAATTTAATAAAAAAAAATTGAAAAATTTGAACATATGTGTACAATTTATAGATTTTACATCTTATTAACAACATGGTTTATTATGCAAATTGTATATATTTATCAAAAAAAATTATGTTTGAATGAAATTATAATATACGGCACACGTAGAATATACACGGGTCAACTATTAAAAAAATAATAAATATAAGAGTGTGATTTACAATTTTACAAAGTACATGAGTATTTAAAATCATTTTCAAAATATAAGAATATGATTTAGTAATTATCTAGAGGATGGATTTTTCCATTTTATCTCTTTTAAAAATCAACCTTATTTTTCAACTATTATTTGTTTTAATTTTGGGTCGAGGTTTTTTTTTTTTTATATATGAAAGGAAAAATATATGAGTTGATAGAAAGAATTTTTATGTTTCACTGCCATTCGACTATTTTATTAATTAGTTTTTTCTTTTAAAAAAAAAAGGCCCATCTCATGAGAGAATGAGGGGCCCATCCGTACGAAAGACGTGTTATCACTCTCCAACGGAACAGAAACATCACTTGCTTTTGTCTCCATTACGTTAACACATTTTTCACGTTCCCACGTGTGTGTTGATACTTTACACGTGCAATTACTAAACAAATTGTATAAATTAAAATTAGTTACCAAACATAGATAAATTGTTTTTTAAAAAAATTTGCATTGTTATACATATTGGGAAAAACTTCAAGGGAATTCCCCAAAATTAAAAAAAAAAAATATTGAGACTTCAAATATTTCATAAAATCTCATTTTCAGCTAAGCTAACACGTCTGATTTGACTCCATTCTTGACAAGGTGTTAATATATTTTTTGAAGACTTATTTAATAATAATTTAGCCATGTAAATAGTAGGTGACATGTTTTTTTAGGACGTGTTTGGGTTCACGGGTTTGACAAAATTATTAAGTAGTGGTTGTTAGTTTGTGTTTGAATTGTGCAAACGTGAGTTTGTTAAGTCTGAGTTGATGTAAAATGTATTAAAATTATGAAAATGAATGAATTTATTAGGGTTCGTTTAGTATATTTTCTCCTAAAAATGTTTTGTGTTGAAGATTTTAAAAGAAATACTAATGAAGTGTTTCATCTAAAAACACTTGTGTATACTAAAAGATGTTTTTGGAGAAAGTACTTGTTTTGTGATTCTTCTAAAAGTGTTTATAAACAAGTATTTCACTTAAAATACTTCACTCAAGTGTTTTTAGATGAAACACTTCATTAGTATTTCTTTTAAAATGTTCAACACAAAACATTTTTAGGAGAAGCTACACCAAACGGACCTTAAAGATGATGGATTAAGCTTGTGTAACACAAACACGTGAGCTAAACACCCCCGTATTTGGTAGAAGGGATACAATGAGTTTCATTAGCCTAACTGATGTTTGTTTAGGTAGGCTTAATACCTCAAGCCTCACTTTTTTAAACCATGGATCTTGATAAGTAAAAAGTGAGGATTTGTTAAACCAGGTTTAAAAAATTAAACATAACCCATGTTGAAACTCATCTGTCAAAAACAGGCTACATAAACTTAGGTTTTTTAATTCATACTCTAACATATCCAAACACAGACTACATGAACCTGAGCTTGATAACTCTTCCTACCAAACTTCCCTTAATATTTATGTGGGAAGAAGTAGGAATAGTTATTGCATGTCGTAGACATCAACTAAATATTGCCTAATATCAAATTATTTATCAAATAAATGATCACTTTCAACGACTTTATTTTTCCCTCTAAGTGTTCATTTGAGGTAGTTTTTAGAAGTGTTTAAAAATCTTTTTGAATAAATATTTTTTTTAATAACCATTAAAAAACACTTTTAAAAACTACCCTAAATCTTCTTGTTAATTATAATTTATTTCTCTAGACATCCTCATCAACCTCAATTACTTTGAGATCCCTTATAAATCATATCTCAACTAAGCCTAAGAGTTTTTCAGCTCCATTAGGTGAGTTAACAGTATAAGAAAAAATGATGTTTTTTGTTATGTTGGAATTTTATTTTATTTTTTCCGTGTATTGTCCACGTGTTGATTTAGGGGAAGAAACAAACAGAGAATATGAAGATGATGTTTTTTGGTCCACCATTGCCTTGTGTGCCTAAATCCCTTTATTTTAATTTGGCTTTGTTTGAATTCTTTTGATTTGCTTCCATTCTGTAATATTTTGGATCTGTTTTTAAAGGACATAAAAGAGGAAACCATTAGAAGATGAGTCTGATTAAAATATTATACAAATTTTTTCATACCTAGACGGCAAATTATTGAACGAGATTAACACAATATGACTCCTCACTCACACACAGTTTGATGTATTGTTAACAAGAGAGTAGACATAAATCTAATGGTTTATGAGAAGGGAGCCACGTGATCACATCCTATAATAATACCGGCAACCATGCAAGTAATGAAAAAAAAAACTTACCAGTTACCTCCGGATGTAAGTAATGATGATTGAAAGACCAGTCATGATGGTAAATCCAGGATGGAAAAAAAAATTACATTAGTATAAATATGTATAATCAACTTCATATTAATCATTGATGATCTTCATGCCTCGTAAGTTGTACCATACACAAATTAAGGTGAGAGTTTGAGAGTATGATGAAATATTGCAATCACAACTCTATAAATATAGATCAACTGCCTCAATAATGTATGTAATTAAAATGAGAATTATGACTTATCAATTGGTAGAATAACTTAATAAACAAATATTAGCCATGAACACCACCATGGCTTCTAAATTTGGGAAAGTCACAATAATGCCTTTCAAGAGTGTCATTTTACATTTATTCACTCTACCAAATGATATTGATCTCGAAACCATTTATACTATACCTCAAGGAAGGTAGTAGCGAACAAACAGTCACTAACAAAAATTAGCGGGAAAAATTATCTCCCAAAGGCAATTCAATCTTCAAGCTCAATGATCTTCACCACAGATGCATCCCCGACCTTTTGACAAACAACAACACGGTCGTGTGACTTTATAACTCCAGATGTTTTGCCATGATCAAGAGCAACCTTTAGAACTGATTCATTTGTTGCACTAGTAGACTCCGCCTGTAAAGTAATAAATAGGATCGGAAATCATAAGTTAAATAATTTAGTGCAATTCTCGTCTTTGTCTTTGTTTTTTACTTTTTGAAAAACAAGGTGGTTTAATAACCCCTTCAGTTTTTATATTCTGAAATATGTTTTTAAAATAATCAATAAAATTCAAAAACCAAAAAAGTAGTTTTTGAAAACGTTTTTATTGTGTAACTATTTTTTTTTAATTTATGTTATTAAAAAAAAATCAGTTATCAAACAAGTATTGCTTTTGTTTTTATAAAACAAAAACAATAAATGATAAATTCAATTAAAAAGAGGTTATAAACCAATCAAAACCAAATCTTTATAAACGTTTTGAAGTTAAGCCATCTGATTATTACCAGTCTGACTCCATAATTAGATCAGTAACAAGCAGGTAAATCCTATCTTAAAAAAAAAAAATCACCATCCATCTACTATATAGAGCAAGATGGAAAATAAAACTTACAGGATGTCGTGGATCAGCAAGCATGGGGAATAGACCTCTTACTATCAATGATTGTCTCGCCTGAAATAGAACAAGACCAATAACACATTATCTAAAACATGAGCTACCAACGTAAGCGAATGAAAAGAAGACTTGAATATACTGATTTTCTTCCCAGTTGAAACCAGACCAGTGATTTTTGAAACAGGGCAAGATAAAAAGGTACAATGAGTAAACAATTTTGTACAAGTATCGACCATGGCTAGAATTAATGTAAAATACTTAAAAGGGCTTCCTTTACTAGATCACCCCAGGCGCTGAAAATTGGTTTCTCTATTAAAAATTCATGTACGATTAGTAAAAGAAAAACAGTACACAAAATTGCTAACAAAATAATATAAGACGTACCTCAAATGCTCCACTAAAGCTCCACCTTAGCTGATTCGTCTTCAGCCTAGGAATGACAACAGATATAACTGGCATGGTGGGCCTATATTTAGCAATTAATCTGCATATTCATACAGAAAGTTTAGAACCCTAGGAAGTAAATGACTGAAAACTTGTTTGCAGATTAAAATGGAACTGCAAATATGTGGCAAATACACATCCATTTATGGTTGAAAATACAACATAAGAATACCTTGCAGCCCTTCCAGATGAAGTAAAGCAAATAATTACAGATGCTTTCACCTTAATGGCAGCCCTGACCTAAAGATATAGAACCAATATGAGAGGAGAAACATGGTATAAACATAACTAAACCCAAAAAATTGATTATCACTAGAATCATTACTAATAATCATTAAAGCAAATATAAGAAGTAACTGGACTAAGGAATCCATACCGCTGAGGAAGCTATAGATTCCAAATGCGACATGGGTTCACCAACAAACTTGACAGTCTTCTTGAAATACAGATCTTGATTGAACACTTTCTCAGACTGCAATTAGTTTGGGGGGGAAAAATTGACTGTATAAATCCATAAATCCTTGAAATTTAACAATGACTCAAGCTATATATAAAATCCTTTCATAGAAGGAAAGTAGACAATTACCTCAGCACAAATTCTACCAACCGTAGAAATAGTCTCTACAGGATATATTCCACGCAAAGTCTCAGCTCCCAAAAGAATTGCATCACTTCCTGCATCCATGATAATAGTTTTAACCAAAGCAATTGTGAAATGTGAAATTAAATAACCAAAATATATGCCACAGTAGAAAAAAAGAGAGAAGGAAAACAAAGACCAAAGTTCGAGATGTAGGTCCATATCTTAAGCGTCAGTAATAACAGTGATCCATGACTTCGAAGAAAGGTTATAGTAGATCACCATCTTTAAAGCAATACAGTTTTACACAAATATTACATGACATACCATCAAGGACGGCATTGGCAACATCGGTAGCTTCTGCACGAGTAGGTCTTAAATTGTTGGTCATACTATCCACTACACGAGTCAACACAGCAGGCTTTCCAGCCATGTTACACTTGTAAAGGGCAGCCTTCTGAAATAAAAACACCTGTACCATGTGGTGAACTAATCAGCAACAAACCTACCTTGAGCCTTGGAACCTTATTAACATAGTAATAAAAAAATATGTTGAACCAAGACAATCATAAGTGATAAGCATTTAAACCAACATGGAGCGGCATATGTTGTAAATGTAATACACTCAACCGGAAGAGTTCAGAGTTTCAGAAGATGACCATCATTAAAAGACAATGTTCCCTGAACTGTCCGGGTATATAGTGCATCCATTCTCATTGGACAAGTTTGGTTAAAAATCTTCACTCGAGTTCTACAGATCCCAGGGAAACTCGTTTTTTTAATTAAAACTCAGTTGTTTCCTATTAAAAAAAAACTAAGTGGTATAATAATATCATCTGCTAGCACATAAACGAACAAGGTCTTCACATCAAACAAACATCAAGGTGGAGTGAAGAAAAAAGTAGATAATCTCATATTTCCAGGAAGAACATTCAAACTTGTGACATGGGAATGTATGGCTCCCAAAGCCAACAAGACACTAAGTTCAGCGGTAAAAGTAGATAATCTCATGTCTCCAAAATATGGATCACCAGATTGAAGATGCAAAGTAACGCTCAATATGAGAACAACCAAACAGTTTCACACAGATTTGGGATTTATCTTCATGACAATAATGACTAAATGGTAGGCTTGAATGCAAGGACACTAACCTTCTCTGGTGGGAGGTCTATTCCCAAATTCCCACGGGAAAGAATAATACCATCTGCTTCTTGTAGAATCTCATCAAAATGGGTTAATCCCTGAAAATAGGATCATAAAAATATGCAAATGTATAAATTAGCACTACCAAAGAATGAAATATTTGCAAAATAGTTGTACAATCAGAGTGCTTGAGTAAAAAAAAAAAACTAACATTGACCAACCTCAACATTTTCAATCTTGGCAAAGATTAGGGTTTGGCTTAGGTCACCTAACTTAGAAAGGAATTCACGAGCCTGCATTACCACATAAAATAGCCATCTACTTGATTTAATAATTCAAAAATAAGAGATGGCAAATACATAATAAACAGTGAGAAAAGTGAAGACTCAATGTAAAGAAATATACATGTCGAACATCTTCTGCATGTCGAGTATATGATAACGAGAGGAAATCAATCTTGTTTTGTACTCCCCAAGTAGATATAACCTGAAATAAGAAACCCAATGTCATGTAAAGCACCAAAAATTAGTGACAAAAAATGAATTAAAAATATCTCGAGGAAAATAACAAGACATTGGCTCACCTCCTTATCCTTATCAGTAAGTGTCGGAAGCTCAATACGAATTTGAGAGCCATGCAAAGTGAACAATGATCCAGCCAATGTAGCAGCGTTTTTTATCAGACAAACAACATCATCACCTCTGATTTCAGAAACCTGATCAAGCCCCAGCAAAGCTCACAGTCAAGCACAAATTCATTTTGTTCTCATAAGAATAATCTTAATATACAACCATGATCCAACTAAACAAGGGGGGAAATCAGTTACAGATGTTATAATGAGTTCAGTACCTCCAGCCAGACAGAAGTTGACTCACTTCCAGTGAAGAGGTATTGGCCCATAAAAATAGTATCTCCTTTCTTCACAGCCTGGATATGACAATTGAAATATTACTTTATGATAAAGATCACGAAAGAGTGTAAATAATAAAACGAACTTATTGTTACTTTCTCAAAAAGAACGACATCATGCAAAGAACAGAAGTATGACGTTTGTAACCTTTGAAAGTCCATCAAAGTTAATAGGCAAGATCTCTGAAGTCGCCTCAATTTCTTGATTGGGTGTGAGGACAACAATATCATCTTCCTGAAGTGAAATTGCCTTCTCGGTTTTATTCAGAACTTGCAACTCAGGACCCACCGTGTCCAGCATAACCTGGAAAGGGCAGAAGATATCATGTCTTTTCTTTTCCTTTTTCACACATAAAACTTAAAAGTTACTTTTAGTACGAAGAACTCAAATCGTATAAGATAGAAAGTAAGGCTGCTATAATATTTATTCACATAAAGTGGCTGAAACTATAAGAAAAATTAATAGAACTTTCTCACAGGTGACAACCATGAAGAAAAAATTGCAGAATTTATATTCGGCTCCAACTGCACAACTACTTCAATTTCAAAACTTTGAATCTACATAAAGCTACTGACTGCTATCCAACAATGTAAAAAAAAAAAAAAAAAGACTCCCAGGAGATGATATAAGCACCCTTCATATTTTTCCAGCTGAAACGGAGTTGAGGTCAATAGGAAGTATAAACTCATGTTTTGCTACGAAACCAAAACAGTAATGCACCCATAAGAAAACATAAAAAAACTTTTCCAAATGGAACGATGCATTTTTTTCCTCCCTAAAAATTCTGATCACTAGAGCTTCTTTTGCAACCATACAAAGTCAAAACACAATAAAAACTTCAAGCAACATTCAAAATACCAAAACATACAGCGCAAAGCTTCTTAGTGCTCTTAACAGCAATCTTCAAATTCTCCAAAGTTTCCTGATGATATTCTGGGTCACCCCACGAAAAGTCGAAACGAGCAACTACAAACACAGACACACAACAAAAAAAAATCAGAACAAAGTCCCTCCAATCCAAAGACAAACCAGCAAAACATACGAATTAAGATAAATTACCAGACATTCCAGCCTTGAGACAACCAGAAATAGTCTCAACAGATCGAGACCTAGGACCTAAAGTCCCAACAATCTTAGTCATCGCAGGAAAGAAACTCTGAATCAAAAAAAAAAAAAACAATCAATAAAACAAATCATCAGAATAAAAAACAGCTTCTTCATAGATCCATTCCAATCAACACATAAACCGAAACAAAAGATCAGAAAGCAGAAAAAGAAAGAAAAGCTTACAGTTTTAGAAGGTTCGAGGATTGAAACCATACGAATTGGTTCCTCGAGAAGTAAGTGATTGGAATGCATCTTGAGATTACAAAAATGAAAATTGAAATCGGAGACAAGGGTTTTGATTGGTTTTGCTTATTGAGAGCAAAAATGAGATCTTTGAAAATGGCGAATTTAGGTTTAATCACTGAATCCGAGAGCGGAATAAGAGAAAACCTGGTTCTCTTTCTTTACCTACTTCTATCACCAGAAAGAGAGAACATGAAATGAAGGAAAAGGAATTAATATTTTCAACCCATAATTTCTCGCCTACTCGTGAGTTTTTTTTTCAATATATCATTAATGTTTGTTTGCATTTTATCACGATAAATTCTGATATTTCTTTTATATATTTAAAGATAACTTTTCTTTGTGCTACTAATTGCTTAACATATTTATCTTTTTGTTTAATAATTTAAATGCAGATTTAGTGGGTTCGGTCTAGTCCCTACCATATAATTTTAAAAGTTTTAGTGCATTTTTTGTAATTATTTACGGTGATTACAAATCTATATTTTTTTTATAAGTAATTTAATTTTATCAAAATTTTATAAAATATTTATAAATATGTTGAATATATTAATCAATAATATTACTATACATTACAACCAATCAATAGTTTATTACGTTAAGTCAGTCAACCTGGTGATAGATCTTTTTTTTTTTTTTAAAAAATTGTAAATATTTTTTAAAGATGATCAATTTATATAAGGAAATTTTCTCATCTTTATTGTTAATAAAAATTAATAAAATTATTTATATTATCGTCTTTTGTTAATGTGACACTGACAACCATGTGATAGAAGGATGATAATATAGTGTTAATTGATATATATAGGTAGGAGTTTTCTAAGTTATATTAAAATGGAAGTATGAAGATCAACTATATCTACGCTTACACACCAGTTAACTTCTCCCCGTTATCTCTCTATGATTTACAAATAACAAATACAAACAATTTTGTTGAATAATGGTAAATGGTTTGGTTTGAGAAGCCATAATAACGAAATTGACACTTGCACTAAAAGAGCAAACCATGTGTTATTGTTAAATTATTTTTAAACTCATTTTTATGTAATAAACACAAATAAAAAAATTCATTGTTAGACAAAATAATTTTCGATATCATTTTTCAACACATCCTCTTGGTCAATAGTCAAAAAATAGTTGAGACCATGTAAGGTATTAGGTATACTTAAGTTGAATTGAATATGATCAATTCAACAACATGAGCCAATGGTATAAATGGTTTCTGATGGCCTTTTTGAATATTCTCACAATCAACGTGGCATATTCTAGATCTTTTATTTACCTTCCCACAGACAATACATCAAAAAGGAGGTAAAGGGATATTATACATATACATATATATATATACATATACATATATATATATACATATACATATACATATATACATATACATATACATATCTATCATTTATATATATATATATATAAAAGATAAATTAATGGACTAAACTAGTACAGAAGACTTCT
Source organism: Gynostemma pentaphyllum (assembly GCA_028015215.1). NCBI lineage: Eukaryota > Viridiplantae > Streptophyta > Magnoliopsida > Cucurbitales > Cucurbitaceae > Gynostemma > Gynostemma pentaphyllum. The sequence goes on along the minus strand of CM051349.1, from coordinate 39,105,438 downwards.
ATACTAGTCTCAAGTCTAGTTCATTAATGGTAAATGATTATTTATCTTATAACAAAACACTTTTATATAGATATGTGACGTGAATTAAATATTAGATAAATTATGATAAATTATACTATTAATTCTTAAATTTTTGGGTAAAGTATTCATTTGATCTCTGAGTTTTAGAGGTTGTGTTTATTTGGTTCCTGAGTTTTCAAGTTTTGTCTAAATGGTCCCTGGATTGTTAGAAACTAAGTTTAATTCTTCCTTAATTTATTAACTCATTAACATAATATCAACTTAACGGTAACATAAAATGTTTAATTGATCAAAATACTGACATGAGATTAATAATTATGTCAAATTTTAGGCCTAGATTGATGAAAGATTTAATCATATTTTCATATTTTGACCAATTAAACATGTTATGTCAGCGTTAAGTCAATAATCTGGTAAGAAGTTAATGAATACGTTAAATTAAAGACCAATTAAACTTATTTATAATAGTTCTTGATAATTTAGGGGCCAAATAGACACAATATCCAAAACTCAGGGGCCAATACATCAAAACGCGAGCCAAGACACAACATCACCTCGACCACTTGACACAAATGAAAAGCAATGACCAAAAACCAGCACGACCTCCAAAACTCAGGGACCAAAAAGGTACTTTACCCTAAGTTTTTTAGGGTTTTTTTCCTATACTTATTAAAATTGAGACTTTAACCTTAAGTTGTTAGAAATAGTTACTATTGATCTCGGCGGTAAGTATTTTTTACTAATGACTCAACGGAAGTATAATATTTTAAAATTCCGATAAAATTGAAATCTAGTTGCTAAAACCAAAAAAATTTAAAACAATGTTTTTATTAAAAAAACAAAAACAAAACAAAGAAGTAAAAGAGATTCGAACATGGTCGTGAAATTAGTAAAAAACAAAAAGAACTTAGTTTATCACGAAATAAGGACTTTTGTTCGTTTGTTTGCAATGTACGAAAACAATGACTTGTTGGCCACGTCGCTGAAAAGAATTTGCAGAATTGACGTAAAACAGTAGTACGACGCCGTATCAAACATGCGTGACGCGGACGCGATCAAAGGAGCGTGAACTCATTATGGCGTTAACTTGCCGCACAAATCAGTGAGCGGAGTCTAATTACCGCTTATTTATATTTTTTTTTTTAAAGAAAGAAAAGGCCATTTTTAATGCAAAAAAAAAAAAAAAAACACAAAAAGCCAAATTAAAGATCCTATTTATTTATAATAATAAAAGGAAAATGACAAGCCTTTTAACCTTTGCCAATGGCCAAGTGATGTTTTCTCCACGCCGTCACCCGTCATTTTTTTAGAATAAATATTTCTTCAACCTCATAATCAATATATTTAAGATGAGGAGAATAATATAAAAATAATTTCTTATTATAATTTTAACATTATAAAGTTATTAAAAGCAAATTCTCGAAAGAAAAAAAAAACTAGCAAGAAATTTTGATTCTTAAAAGAGGTCTGCATGACTCTAGAATTACCATCTCATACTTGTCCCGGGACATCATAACCCCATATCTCTTCATCCTCCAATCACAATCTGATTGTTATAATAGCAGAATTTCATGAAATTTAGAAGAAAAATGAGTCGGGAGGTGAAAAAAATTACCTTAATTTTGTCAATTATGAGTAAAATGAGATTTGGTTCAATCCACCCCTATTTCAAGGTTTGAAAGTAAAGGTCTTACAGTTGCTTAAAAAAAAAGACACAATCAAGACCTTATAAACAACTGGCTCATTGATAAGGGGCTTTTCTTCAAGTCACGAAATTATGAAATCACACCATGTGTCGCCACCTACCTACAAGTTTCCCGATGTCAAGTGTTTTAGTGTCGTGTAGTTATCTCGTGAGCACACTCATATTTTTTTTTTTTTAAAAAAAAACAAATATTGTAGTATAAAGGTCTTCTCCACTTCATGTGTGGTCTCTCCCTATTATATTTAGGAATACATAGCTCATGGACCAACAATTTTTTCTTTATATGGTCCATCAGAGCCAAGCCTATCCAGGACAACTAATGTCCATTTGATGTTGAAACGTGCTAAGATATTGAGTGGATTCCTGAGATTTCATTTTTTATTTTTTTTTACCGGAAACAAAGCTAGTCAATGATATCTTAAAAGAGTGAGTACGACAGAACAAAACGGGAGTTATAAAAAGGCTCCCCAATTTATATAATGATATTCTAATCCATGATTGTTAAGAAGTTGTCACCTGCATTTGCTGTTTGTCACCTATGCGAACGCACGACTCAGAACATTGTAACTTAGTGAATTCCAAACACCAACAACAATGCCACTGGCCAAAGCCTGCTGTGCTTGTTTTGCGGCCATTCGATGGGCTTTGAGAACTTTTACATCCTTAAAGAGGTCTCTGAGAGCTTTTTCAAGTTCTAGTTTTCCATTAACCTGATTTAATATCAAAAGTCTGTCAGAAAGGATCAAGGGAGAAAGTTCAGAATTTACAAGTATTTACAATATGACAAGAAGAGCTGATCTAATATAAAAATAATGAGGTACAAAATTTTAGCAATAGGTGCGATAATGCTCACTGTTGCTAAAGTTGCTTCATAGATCTGTAATCAATTGCAGCCTCAGCATCAAAGTAAATTTAACCTCAATCAAGCGAAAACTAAATTACCGCTCTTTTCTTAAAGAAACAAGGGGTTATCAGGTTGACCTTATAAAGAATGACAGAAAATTTTACGTCAACCATCTGTATGTACCCACCAAATAATTAAAACAGCCCAGAATAATCAGATGTTCACATTTCACAATGTCAAATTAACCACCAGCATGGAAGCAACAGATGAAAAAAATTGTCAAAATCACAGTCAGAATCAGAATATTTAAAACTTGGACCAGTTAAGAGGTATTTTCAGGACTCGGGACTAGATAACCAAACTTTAAATACTCTGAGGCCCAATCCCAAATCCAAGATCTGAATTCGAGTTAGAGCATGGTCTGCAGGGGAAAAGATTCTCCTCACCTGCAAAACTGATATTGGATTAAACCGCTGCATTTCAACCACCATGCTAGAGAAATGACCAATATGTGGACCTGGCATTGGCAAAAGGAATCAGTCCCTGAGAATAGGAGGTTAAGGACAAGTGCAGATAGCACTAAAAGTAAACGACAGCAAATACTCACCAGTCAAAACAGCACAACCAGCTGCAGCTGCTTCTGATATGTTATGACCAGTAAGACCAGGCAAGAAGGATCCTCCAACAACAGCAATCGGAGTAATCCCATACAAGTATCTCAATTCACCTAAACCGCAAGTGGTAGTCATTTAGCAGATTTATCCTAGAGTTATCATCACTACCAACATGAGATTTGAAATAGACAATGAAAGAAATAGAACATATATCCATCTCTACATAGGACATTAATATACAGTTTCACCTGTCCCCACAAATGCCAACTCAAGACCACCCACAAGTCTAACTGGGAAAAATGTAATCCTAGCAAAATTGAACAATATGACCACTTATTGATCAAATCATTCCCAACTTTCTCACCAACATTCTTACTATTTCCTTGTATGGAAAAGCCACCCATCTTCATGCTTTTCATTCTCAATCATGCTATAATCAAGCATTGAATTTGAAACTTGGACCATAAGTTTATTTTCTTAACGTTTTTCCCAAAGTCATCTGATACGGAGAGTAACACGACGTATTAAGTAAAAACAATTACAAATGCTCATAGACTATAATCTTATGCCTGTACAGGCTTACTTCCAAAGAGAAAATGAAATCTACCAAAAAGTTGAATGAAACAGAAAATGACATAGATATTGTATACCTAATGTGTCCACAACATATATATTCGTGTCTAACAAAAATTTTCCTCCTTGAGACCTCAATGCTACATTGTACCCTTCCTTTTGCATTACCTGCACAAATTAAGATGGCAATACAAAAGAATAAACATGACACTAATCCTCTTGAGAGAACAAGGGGAAAATATCTTACTAACAAAGATAATTATGGGTATGGATTCTGATCTAAAGAGCAATTAGCACTTGGCAATTTTAAAACGTTGACATAGAATGATAACAAATATACTTGGGTCAAAACTTTTCACCTGAGATATACTTTCTGTCAAAGAGTTATTTCTTGGAGATATTTCTCCACATTTACTAACCATCCTTGATAATTCACAATGCTTAATTGTCTGGCTTAAAAAATTATTCAAGGGCATATAGGCATTTGTTAATTGTAGCCTTGTAGGTACATGGGATAGTTATAGTTGTTAAAGAGAATAGTTACTCAGAAAGTGGTTATCTTATAAATAAGGGCAGAGGACAATAAGGGGTGTCATTAAAAATTACATCCTGAGCTTGGCTCTAGGGAAGGCTTTTAGGTTCCTTGAATTACGTCTTTCACAGTTGTCAAATTAAGTGATACTATAAATCACACTGCAGAGAAGTAAAGTACAAGAAACCTACTAGTGCAATCTCTCTGCCATGCTGTGGACGTCGGGGGACAATAACAGTGACTAAATTCGAGTGTGCTTGTAAGAGCATTTTGTGAACTTCAAGTATCACTGCAGAGTGAGTAACTCAACCAGATTTAGTTTCAGTCTAGAGCATAAAACTTCATTTCTTCAACTCTCACGGCAAATGATGCGAGATTATGCCCACACACATGCAGTCTTCGCTATTTCAGTCTGCAAGACAATAAATTAATACTCCAAGGAATAGTTATCGAAACTATTTACCTTTGCACTCACAATTGTGCTAAACTTCAAAATCAACAAGTTCAAAAGGCACTATAACTTACCAACTGAAAGTCAATGTTGATTTTAGTTGAACGCTAGCATATTTTACTGAGCACAAGAAAATAATGAATAGTAGGGTTTTAATGAATTACAGATGAAAGAAAACATGCCTGAGGTAATTTCCTGAACTACACCCTATCTTGGAGAGGAATGACAAAAGTTCTACTAAATAGAGGTCAACCATACAACAGTAAACTATCAGTATCGGCTACTACAAACTACAAAGCTGGCGAATCTGCAAATCTTGCTTTATTTTGAAGCCAGAAATACAACAAATATCATAAGGTAAAGGCTTCTCTAACAATGCAAAACCAAGAGGCCACAATTGATAAAATTGAAGTCTAGCAGAGCATGGCTATTTAAGCATTTAAACCAAATCATGAAGTAGGCCGCATCATCAACTTTGACCTTTTACATAAGAAATACTAGCACCAACTCAATTTTGTGTCAAAAATATAATATGGCAAGAAAACAACCTTCTTCTTCGCCTCTATGTATGGAAGAAGCCATCCAAACTCGTCTTTGGGCCAGTTGTCCTTTTAAGTCTTCCACCTTTTTGACTTCTTCCTCGGACATTCCAATATCTTCAACAGCTGGAATACAAAAAAGGATTCAAAATACAGCATACAACATTCACCTTTGTTGAAAAATTAAAGATGAAAATAATAGATTAATCAAATACAATAAAAAAAAAATTGAAAATCATGCAATTCATTTTTGTTTTAAAAGTCGTTACACAAATCCCATTCTTTTTAGATAAAAATCAATAAACCACTAAACATTTTTCTCATAACATAATCTTAGTTCCACAACGTCAGTGGAAAAAAGTTTAGTGACCATACCAAATTTCAGATCACCAGCAAAGTGAATGATTAGTGGTGGAGCCTGCAGTAGCTGAAACTGGATAGCCTGTAGGTTACTCTACAAGTACACACACAACAACATAAATGACACAAAAAATTGTTCAGTTATAGTGAGGAAAGTTTAGAGATCCTTACCAAAGGAAGAATCAATGAGAACTTCGACAGCATAAAAGAAATCAGGGGAAGAAGCACTGGCATTGACCAACGCTCAAAGGACCTAGCAGACATCCGAGCATTTAACAATGCCAAGGTAATCTGAGGAAAGCAAACTGTCCAGAGTCATTAACATAATTTAACTTCATGAAGAAAATCATTTCTGATAGAATATTAATATAGCATGATGACACTATCAAATATCATTCCTTAAAATAACTTACTGAAGAAAATATTTTTAAAGTAACATGAAAGTACAACATGATCACAATGTTTGACGTCAGAGAGTGAGAGAGAGAGACCTAGACACTGAGACTCAAACCTAATATTTAAAAAGTCTTCCTTAAGACCTAACTGCAAGCTACCAAAATAAAAGCACAAGAAACAGAGTATCCAGATTTTTCCCTTTCAACAAGAAAGAAGATCGGATAAGGATAATAACACAGGAAGACAATAAAATTAAGATCCAATAAATTGAAGAGCAAACTCATAGATCCAAAACCACAAGTGCAAAATCTTCTCGATAATCAAACAATTAGAAAACACATCTTGTTTGTTCTAAAAAAAAAAAAAAACTTACACCACGTTTTGAAGCGCCAAAGATAAGATTTGGCCAAAGTTCACTCTCCATTATCATGATCACTTTTGGCTTCCAATAGTCAATGAAAGTGTCTACAGCAGCAGCTGTATCAAGTGGGGCAAACTGATTTGTAGAAAAAATTGTGAACACCATAAAAAGTTAAATGTAGATAGTTTTACTTTTAGACATATCAAAACCATGAATACCTAAAGATTAATAATAAGAAAAGGATAATATAGATTCAGAGTATGTACTCATTTAAGTAAATTCATAACGGAACCAAACCGAACTAAATTAATGGTTAAAACGAGTACCTGATATATGACACCAGTAGGAAGAAGATTCTTGATTACTTCACTGCATAAGAAGGAAGCATAATGAATCCCTCACACATAATCTTTAAATTGCTATTAACAAAAGTAAAACTGTTCTTTTCAATTTCAGCTAAGCTAATAATTCCATGATCAGAACTAAGTTGAGTAATATCTATCTACTACAAAACAATTGGATCATTACACTGACTTAATTCCAGAATAGAAAATTAATCATTAAAACCAAAAGATTAAGAAGAACAAAGAAGAATTAAAGCAGAAATCTAATAGAGGAAACTGATTTCATACAATGCAGAAGCTGTAGTTGTTGTCATCAAAACGATAAACTCAGGCTTTCGCTCAATACATTGTTTGATTACAGGAATCGTAGCTAAACCTTCTCCTGCTTAGGTTAAAGAAATCACATAAACTTAATTACAAATTACAAAGTTTTTGTTAAAATTTTAGATGAATAATCAGATGATAGAGAAGGAACAGAACCTAAAGAAACGGCATGAAACCAGAGAAGAGGACCAGGAGGACGAGCAATAGAAGCGTGACCAAGACGCTCCGGCCAGCGAAGAGGATGTTCAAGGCCACGAACCACGCGCCACCGCAGGTGAATGTATAGCAATGGTGAGAGGCCGTAGCTTAATGCTCTGTATAATTTATAGAGTAGCTTTCCCTTCGTTGCCGCCATTGATTTTGTTTCTTTAAGCTTCTTTCATGTTTATTAACTGTAAAAGAATTTCTTTAGCTTCACTGAATCGTCAATGGCGAAGACGATTTTGCTATAACGATGGTGGAGAAATGAGAATTCGTGCTGGAGATCTGGGACGACGTGTCGTTTCTATTATGGGCCGTTTGGATTACCAAACTGCATGTTAAAATCCGGCCCATGTAATCATCATGGCCCAAATCTTTTAATGTTCAATGGATTTATTTTTGTTTTTTTGTTATATTCTGTATTTTCGATGGTGTGAATATTATAATATAAACATTTGCTACTATATAATACAAAGAAAAGGGATATTTTGTTTGGTGACCAACTGCAAAATAGTCTTGATTTTAGTTTTTTATTATTATTTAGTCTTGATTTTAGTATTAATCAATACCTTCACAAAATCCTGAAAGTGAAAATATTAATATAAGTAGGATTAATCTGATGCAACCTTAGCTATCTGAACTAAATTATAAATGATAGGGGATCTAAAATAAAAAGATTTTAATTTTCTATTCATTAATATTTTTAATCAGTTGTTTTTTCTAGAACATATTATTTCATATATTACATGTTCATATATTCATTATCAGTTAACTCGAAGATAAATGTCTGTAGGTAAAATTTCTACAAATTAAAGTTCTTTTCATTAGGATTATTTTGAGTTGAGAATCCTATAGACATTTTTATAATGTTTTTCAATTTTTATTTTTAACTTATTATTTTACATTTACTTATTTTGTAATAAACTTTTAAAAATATTTCTAAAAAACACATTTTAATAACATAAAAAAAGTAGTTTTTTTTATCTAATTAAAATTTTAAAAGTGTTTTAAAAGTATTATAAGAGAACTTAAAAGGAATGTAAGAGATGAAAACAAATTATTCACTCATCCCATAAATCAAACAAAGGCTTATTTTTGAAGGGATAAGTTATATTCCTTCTTTTAATTACTTTTCTCTCATTGTTATACCTATTCTTGAATTTAATATTTAAATCAGAGAAGGAACGGACTTAAATAAAATAATTTTTACCTACACATTAATCGATTTAGTCAATAAGAAAATAAAATAATAATAATAATAAGATTTCTTTTAAAAAGATTAAAAAAAAAAAACTAATTGGGTGTGAGCATCTAGAAAAATTAAACCAAATCCACATGCCAATGGCCAAAAGGGTTTTTATTCTTTTCATATACATTGCTTCGACTATGACTTTGCAGCTTTATTTTCACACCCATTTTATTTAATTTTTCATACCATCAAGACTTCTTTAAAATAAAATAAATTAAATAAAGAGTAACTTCATTAAATGGTCCCCCCCTCTTTGCCCTAATTCTTTTTTTTAATAACAAATGTGGCATTGAATATTAACTAGTATACCAGCATTTTTTAAAAGTAAATATTTGTGTGTTTTTTTAGGAAAAAAAAATATTCGTGGTATTTTTAATTCTTAATTAATTTGTCATATTATAAATAATAATAAAGACTATTCTATTTTGATGCAGCTGTTTTGGATTTGAATTTTCCTACCCTCAATTGTTTTAGTAAAAAAAAATCTAAATTATTTTAGATATTTTATCAAATTTAATTTAGAAAAATTTCAACATGACAGATTTTTTTATAAATAATTTTAAAAATAAGATTTCTCGAATCTCTCCAATCTCTGAGATTGGTGGATCTCACCTTTCATTTTTTAAAATTATCAAAACTTTTGTTATTTTTTAAAATACCAGTTCTTAAAATGTCATTTTGTTGAGATATATGATTAAATTTACCTTAAACCATTGGCTTAAGCCTTTGGTTCAATTGGTGATTTAACATATTCAATATGGTATCAGAGCGGGAGGTCCCCGAGATCAAACCTCCATTATGTCCTTCCCCCCCCCTTCCCTCCCATTAAATATTTCACATGTTTGGGTCTTGCCCACCAATCCGCCCACATGTGAGGGGGTGTTGAGATATATGATTAAATTTACCTTAAACCATTGGCTTAGCTTTTGGTTCAATTGGTGATTTAACATATTTATATGGTATCGAAGCGGGAGGTCCCAAGTTCGACTCTCCAGTTGTGTCATTTGCTCTTGTTTCCTCCCATTTAAATTCACATGTTTGGGTCTTGCGCAATTATTCAGCTCCACGTGAGGGGAGTGTTGAGATATATATGATTAAATCTACCTTTAACCATTGGCTTAAACTTTTGGTTCAATTGGTGATTTAACATATTCAATATAGCTGCGGATCAAACCCCCATATGTTTTTTCCTCAATTTCCTCTTCCATTTAAATATTCCACATGTTTGGGTCTTGTGCAAATATCCAAACCCACGTGGGGAGTGTTGAGATATATGATTAAATTTACCCAAAACCCCTACCCCAAACATAAGCCACCTTTTGGTTCAATTGGTGATTTAACATTTTGAAAAATCCCCTTTAATTTAACTTGATAGATTTCAATTATACATAAGTTTTTGAAAATTCTCCCGGTATTTAGTATTAATTTTCTTACTTTCTTAATTAACATTTTTAATACATATAACATAATTTTTGTTATAAAAAAGATATATAATTTTTAAATCTTAGCTCGATAATCTAATAATTCGATTGAGTTACTTAAAATTATATATTTGATATTATCTATATGGGTGTGAAAGATACTAATAACTTGATTATCAAGATTTTCACTTTATTTTCTTTCAAGTTTTAATTTGTAGGGACACCTTCCACAAGAGTAATACTTTTATCAAAGCACTTATTGGAAAACAAACCCCATTGTTTAATTTTAAAAATTAATTAAAAATTAACAATCTTTTAATAGTCAAAGAGAGAGTAAAAGTTAAATAAATTAGAAAATCATTTTATGCTTTCAAATTTTTTTAACCCCACATGACCAGCACTATGCGAATCTCCCTTTTCCCCTCTATCAATATTCATAGGATTATTATTATTAAAAGAAAATATCAATAGATTATTTTAAAAAAATAAAAAAAGGGAAAACGTGATTATATCGTTTTAAATATATTTAGAAAAAAATAATATAAAGTAACCGTCAAAAAATCATTTATGGATGATGTTATTCATTATATTAAATAAATAAAATTATAAATATACGAGTTAAATTTATTTTTCTCCCTTCCATATTAGGTTATTCACGAGAATAACCCAACATAAACGTGATTCGTAATATATCTAAATTTAGATAAGCAATTCCTTTATCAATATATTTTTTAATCTTTCAATGTCTCACAAAGACAATTCAACAATAAACATTAGCCGATTTGAAGTATATACTCAATCTCTCACCCCTAAGAACTTTTGTTTAATAAGAAGTGGATTTCAATTAGTTATCAATTTAACTCTTCTTATTTGAATAAGATTTTAAAAAATGAGCCATGTTTTTTTTAAAGAGTGTCGTGTGATAGATTATGCTCATACTTTTAGCAATCCATATTTTTTTAAAAAAATATTACATCAAATTTAAAGAGGGGAGACTCTATCTTCAACCTCGTGGGAAAGAATAACTACTTATGTCATACCACTTATTTTTTTAGTACGTGAACTACTTGAAATATGTTCAAGTTGGCTTTGAGTATCAATAATTAAACCACCTATTTTAGATATTACATTAAATTGAGGAGGAAAAAATCGAATATTCAACCTCATATGAAATAAGCAGTGTCTAACCACATGAAATATGCTAGGTTGATAACACTTAACCACTTAAATACTATAACAAACATTATATTTCCCCATCAATAAATTTCCAAATTAACGATAATTTTACAAGACACACCCAATAAATGAATTTGACTTGAAATTAATTTTATTCTTAATTAAAATAAAACCTAACCCAAATTTCCATATATAAAATAAGGTTTGATAAAAAGAACAATATATCAATAATTAAAAAATAAATTATAATTTGACAATAGTTATGATTAACCCTAATGGTCCCAATCTTTTTTTTCCTTTTTAATTTTTAACCACATTTTGGCAAGACCGCAATACCCTACATTCATAGGGAAATTCCAATTCATGATGCACATTGATTTTGCCTATTGCTTTTAGGAACGAAAATATTGGTAATTCATATATTTATTTCATCAATTAGGGTATGCATACCATTAACAAATCCAAACCAATAGTCTTAAAAATAATAATAATAATAATAAATCCAAACCAATCCAAAAGTCTAACCTGAACCAAACCAGCCATCCATTATTATTTCTGTTTTAAATAACTACTTATAATTTATAGTTATGAATTATGAAAATTGTTTTTCATATTTAAAGTAAAAAAATTAATTACAATAATTTACTAACTAAATATATTATATTTTTTATTGTTTGTTTATAGATTTATAGATTTTGAGCTTTTTTTTTTCAAAAAAATTGAGATTGAGTGATTTGTAGTTAGTTTTACTGATTGATTTTTTTAAAATCATTTTGTATTTTTGTTTCGATGAATTATTGACTAAACATTTTGTTAAAATTCATAGTTAAAATTAACGAGATTGAAAAATTATAATTTAAATTAATTAAATAATAAAATATTTAGATTAACAAAAGTTTTTAAGAATAATATTTTTTATTCACTCAAAAACAAGTGTGAAACTCAATCCACACATATCAAAAGAAAATATCATTGGTGAGAAATTTTAAAAATTTTACTCTTTTTTTAAAATATCAATTTATAAAATGTCATATAGTGATATGTTTTTTAGTTGGAAATGATTATATATAGGTGGTGGTGCATGGGATTATAACTCTTTCCATGAATATGATCTGACGGATGTGAGACTAAGATAGCGAGATCATGAAGATTGGAGTGGTGGTGGTGCATGGGATTCTAACCCTTTTCTATTTCTTTCTTTTTTAATATTTTCAATAATATGGAAAAAGATCGTCTTTCAAAAATTAAAAAATTTTAAAAAAAAGAAAAGGAAAGGATCGCGTGTTTGGTTTGGGCCGTCAACGGTCTTACCGACAGCTTTTATTATCACTGTTGCTTTTTTCAGAGTGTATAAATTGTTTGATTTTTTTTGCATTTTTTTTCTTTATTCCTTTATTTTAAAAATCTCTCCATCTTTTTTTTTAAAAAAAAACTTAAAGATTATTTGTGCGCCCATCTTTTGTATTTTTTTTTTTTAAAAAAAAAGATAAAAAAATTAAGTTAAAATTTTGAGTGAAATCATTAAACTTGTACATTTCCACTTTTAACAAAATAATATGGAGACAATCAATGATTTAACGAGTGACCCATATTTATTTCTTTTTAAATGGGTTGCCATTTAAAAATCAGGCACCAATTTTACTTTTTTTTTTTTTGGCTTTATCCAGTTGTAAAATAAAAATAAAATCCACGTGTTGATTTCATGATATTTTATTCAATGTTTTTTAAATATGAAAATAAGAGTGAGTGGGGAGAAAGAAAAAAAAGCTTTCTTTCATTATCCAATTTCAACAGATCTTTTTCACCGTGTATTTTTTAAGGGTTTTTTTTTTTCCTTCTTTTAGTTGGAAAAATCTAATTTTATAATTATAAGTATTATGCCTGTTTAGATATCTTATTAAAATTTTTTTTTTTTTTTTTTTTTTTTTTTTTTTTTTTTTTTTTTTTTTTTTTTTTTTTTTTTTTTTTTTTTTTTTTTTTTTTTTTTTTTTTTTTTTTTTTTTTTTTTTTTTTTTTTAATAAAAAAAAAAAAAAAAAAAAAAAAAAAAAATTTTTTTTTTTTCCCCCCCCCCCCCCCCCCCCCCCCGCTTTTCTTAAAAACAGTATTTTTCGTTTATAGACTTAATTTTTTTTTTTCAAAGATTATTTTTGTATTTTAAAATATTTGATATAAAAAAAATGAATTTATGAATAGTATTAAAATTATTCTGAAAACGAAGGTAGCAGTATAAAAAAATTCTTAAGACAATTTATCTTCGTCGAATTGTAAATCTAAAACCTAAATTCCACTTGTCCGAAAATAAAATATAAAAACTAAATGGCTTGATTTTTGAAATATTAAACGATTCGATTTTTCTTTTAATTTCATTTGATAAGTTTTTGGGTATTCACTAGAGATGTAATGAGAATGATCTTTCCACTATTATACCATTTTTTCTATCCTAATTTGTGAATGGAAATTTTAAATTTAAATTTATAACTACATTAATAATCCTACAAAACTTCTAAGATCAAGACAACAAAATGTCAAACCAACTTAAAAAAATTAGAAATGACAAAAAGAAAACAAAAAAACTCTCACAGCCGAGATCAGGCATCAAAACGCCAAACTAACTTAGAAAAAATCATAAAGGCATAAAAATGAAAAGACTATAGGAATGATCCATATAATAATTTTTTTGCTATCCTAATTCGTGAATGGAAATTTTAAATTTATATTTATAATTACATTAATAATCCTACAAAACTTCTAAGATTAAGACAACAAAATATCAAACCAGTTTAAAAAAATTAGAAATGACAAAAAGAAAACACAAAACTCTCACAGCCGAGATCAGGCATCAAAACGCAATGTAAATAAAAAAATCATAAAAGGCAAAATAAAAACAACAAGCTATAGGAGTGAGCCATAAATAATTTTTCGGGGCAAAATAGATAGAATATATATATATAAAAAATTGATTTATTTATATATATTTTAAAAAAAATTATACATAAAATAAATATTTTTTACTGCCTCTCCCATACATGTAGATCCGCCCCTGACGAGCTACAAGAACCATAAAATAAATGTACCTTAGTAGTCAAATAACATATATATTATACTTATTATTTTTAAAATTTAAATTTATTTAGGTTAATTTCAGAATTAGACAAATTAATGTTGTTTATTTCAAAAAAACAATTTTTTTTTATATATATATCAAAACTACCCAAAACCACAACCATAAAAATTAAATTACATTATGAAAAGACGAAACATACCCCGATAAATTTTTCTTAATTAAATGATATGTAATTAATGAGATATAGTTAATATGAGAGATAAAAAGTAATAAGGTAAACACTGAATTCGGAATCCACCATAAATAATGTTTTATGGGTAAATTTGATATAAATATGAAACAAACCATTAAAACTAAAATTAGGTGAATTAAAGTTTTTATTAGTCTAATTAATTCAATTTATTTTAAGTAGCAAATAAGGAAAGGATATTATATGAATAACCCTTTGGACTCTTGCTTTATCAGGTAAAGATATTATATGCGCGTGCCTTTTAAGATTCAAATAGTTTCCCTTTTATTCGCACGTGTTTCAGAGTATGTCCCTTCTGGTCAATGTAATTGAGGATTTAAACAAATATATACTATTTTTAGCAAAATATTATAAAAAAAAAAAAAAAAAAACTCTAAGATTCAAGATATGTGCAATTATCGTCAATTTTTTTTTAACTTCCTTTTTTGTATTTACACATTAAGATATAATGAAAAATAACCCACAACTACATTCAATTTTGAGGTATAAAGGGGAAAGGAAAAAATAATTGTCGATTAAAAATATGATGCAATTTGAAAGGTTATATTTGCAAAAGAAAAAAAAATATTATAACAAACCCGTTAATGTTTTTAAGAAAGATGCCCTTAGGAATGACAACGGGGCGGAGATGCACTCCCGACCTCGTGGGTTTTTTAATCCCATTCCCTGTCCCTATCCTCGAATAAGGGGAACTGGGGGCGGGCTCAGGGATTGCCCGTGTGAAAATTTTCATTTTTTATTTTATTTTATTTAAAAAACAATATAAAAATTGAATTATATAGTTAAAAATATATTTTTAGGGAAAAATAACATAATACTAAATATTTTATAAAATATTACTTTAAAAAATTAATTTTATAAAAAACATTTATGTATTTTTTCATTATATAAAGATTAAAGTAAAAAAAATACATAAAAAATTATTAAAAAATCAGGTTCGGGCTCAGGGCAAGTAATGTGTTCCTGTCCCGTACCCAAAAACAAATTAGGGAAATTCCCCGACCCCGACCCCTTCTAATATGTGGATTCGCTATCTCAATGGGAGAGTGGGGATTTTTACCATCCCTAGATGACTTGTTTGGTATTTTTGGTTTTTAATTAGATAAATATCGGGAAATTGGGAAAATTAACCTCCAAAAATTCATTATAAGGTTTGTTGACCCTCCCCTCACTTATTTTATTTTATTGAACTTTTTTAAAAAGTGAAAGTACATATTTACCCTTGAACTTTAAACTCTTTATATTTCCAAACAACTTGTATTATTTCATTATTGTCATGTTTGTGCCACATCAACATACTACCATAGTTTCCTAAAATGTGTCAAATATACAATGTTTTATTCATATGTTTTAAAAACTACAATTATTTTAAAAATAACCCAAGATAAAAAGTGGGAACCATAACCAAATAATGAAATTTGTAATATATATAATACAGGAAACTTAAAAAATATAAATTGATTAGGACCGGATAAGTTTTTATTTTTTGGGGAAAGATGAGGGAAAATTATTTTTTAAGAGATGTAGGAAGATAGAAAACTTAGATAATTATGTTCATTTTTTTTTTTGTTGGCTTTTGCTTTTTTGTTTTTGAAAAATATACACAATAATTGTTTAACAAGTCATTTTAGTATTAAAACAAAGGGAAAAAAACAAGAGTGGGAAATATAACCAATTTAAAAAATCTAATTAGAAGATAAATATATTTTAAATCATAGGAAATAAAAAAAAAGGAATAGAGTAATTCCTCAAATTGGTTCAATTTCAACATAAATTGATTTATTGAGAACCTATAAACCAATTTAATTGGCACAGTCTTTAACTGTTTAAATTCAATTTGAGTCTCCCTCTTCCAATTTGATGTAATATCTAAAAAAAATTCAATTCAAATGATCTAATACAGACCAAATCGTATGAGTTATGTTGAATCATCTATTTTTAGATATTCATTATTTTTTAAAATAATTTATCAAATTAAGGTAAAAAGAAGATTCTCATAGTCGACTTAGAAAATATAAACATAGACGTCTAGCAATCAAACTATATGGTCTAAAAACCAATACCTTGATTTTGTGAAGGATGAGAGAAGTCCCAAAGTATCAAATTCTTATGGTGCTCAAATCATAAACATTGTATTAATTTATATTTTTGGGAATAATAAAAATTTAATTAGATTGCCAATGGGGCATGGGGGGAGTTTTAATGAGTAGGTTTGGAAACGTAAGTTTTCGATTTGAATAGTTTAATACTTTTATTTTTTTTTATTAAAATTTGATTATTTTATGGCGAGTTTATTGCTTTTACAGCAAAGCACCAGTTTGACTAAAGATTTTAAGACAAAATTTCTACACCTAAAAAAATAAAATAAAATCACAATTATTACTTCTTCCCAATCCTTTCAATTTAAAATACAAAAAAAAAAAATATTAAAATTATTATTATGGATCAACTTTTCATTAACAAAATTCAAAACCACCTTTTTCTCTTATTGTGAGACTGAAAAACCATTCCACTTTTGCCAAAATACGTCTATGCCATTCTCATCCTCTTGTTTTCTTTCGTGAACTAATGATTTCTCCCTTATTTTTTAATTAATTTATTTTTAAATTCATTATTTATTTAAAAAGATTTATATGTTATATATTTATATTTAAAAAAATAAGTTATAAATAATCTCTTGAAGATATGATTTTTTTTTTTTTAAAAAATTTAATATTTTTAATAAACTTTTTGTGTAAAAAATGGTTATTTAAGTATATAGCAAAAAATAAAAAGAAGGTAAAATAACCCTCTATCACCATACTCTAAAAAAAGGGGAAATAGTCTTATCTTAAATCGTGGAGAGAGAATCCGAATAGAAAAAGACTATAAAGCCCATCGACGGTTAAGGAAAAGAAAGCGAAGTAATGTGGCACACGATTTTCGGGATATAATTGTCACTCTCCCTTCTTCTTTTTTTCTCTAATTTTCTTCAACATTTTAGCTATAAAATATAAATATTAATAACCTTGGTAGACAAAATTATAATGAAACGGATGATTGACATATAATGTATGGAGAATATAATTTAATCATTCAATTAGTATTAAAATGAAATTTTCTTTAGGGTAAAATGCAAATAAGACCCCTGTGGTTTTTTCAAAATGCATGAGCACCCCCTGTATTTTGAAAATGGCAAATCGCACCCCTGTGATTCTAAATTTTTTCAATCAGACCCCTCCCTTTCAATGTAAAAAATTTTCTTTTAGCCACAACTTCTTCGTTTGAACTCCGATTTTGACGATTCAAGATGTTTTGGAATCTTCATTTCCGGCTTTAAATAATCGTCGCTTCAAAACTTTGAAATCATCATTAACCAAAAGAGTTAACGATGTAAATCATACCTAATGTTTCAATGTTAATAAAATCTTTTATTTATTAATGATTTCAAAGTTTTGAAGTGACATTTATGTAGAGCCTAAAATGAGGATTCCAAAACATCTTGAATCGTCAAAATCGGAGTTCAAACGAATAAGTTGTGGCTAAAAGAAAATTTTTTACATTGAAGGGGTCTGATTGAAAAAATTTGGAATCACAGGGGTGCGATTTGCCATTTTCAAAGTACAGGGGGTGTTCATGCATTTTGAAAAGACCACAGGGATCTTATTTGCATTTTACCCTTTTCTTTATGATTAAAAAAATGAAATTTTCCTTAATAAAAAAAGGATTTTTTTGTTAAATATACCACATTAATTAGATCAAAGGTGTATAGTTGGTACATTACAAAAGTCGAAATATGAATATGATAAAATAAAATATAATATTATATGACTATTTGTTAAAATGATCCTCTAAAATAGGCTAGGAAAGACAATTGCTATATCATAATTCTAATTAAAAATCATATATTTACCACTATTTCTTTTTTTTTTATGGCACCACAATTTCTATTAAGTACACCTTTTTACTTATAAATATTATGTAAAGAAAGGTTATAAATTATAATAGCCACATCCATTATCCTCTAATAGTCATTTTTTGGGGGAAATTATAAAAAAAAATATTAACATCACATCAGCCCAATCAAATTATATATCCCTCATCTCTCTTTCATATCTAAAAAAATTTCCCTTTTTATCCAGAGTAAGAAAATCATAGATTTGGAGAATAAAAATCACGAGAATTTACAAAAACATTTATTTATTGGAAATATATTTAACATTAATTGCCACGTATTATGGTTTTTTAACGTAAAAAAGCTAAACTAACAAAAAAAAAATTATATCAAAAGAGCAATTTAAGGAATAACTGCAAAATCATATTCTTATGGTTTACTTAGATGGTAAATTATTCTATTTCAAAAAATGAATTTTAAGGATGAATTTCAACACCCCATATGGTTAAGGTATTTATTCAATATCAATCAACTTTCCCCCCCCCCCCCCCCCCCCCCCCCCCCCCCCCCCCGACTTATTGTAATATCTAAAGAAAACAAATATAAAATTTTGTCTTATTTTACCCTTATACTTAAGGGTAAAAGAGTGTAGTTATATTAAAACTAATTGATAGAAGAAAGTAATTTACCAATTCACTACTTTACTCCCATATGTGATCCAAAACTTAAAAAAAAGTCGCAACAAACAATGGGAGGTTTCAAACACATATGGTAATATAATATCTCAATTTGATGTAATATCTCTCTCTTATGAGATCTAAGACTCGAGTCTCCATTCCCCCAATTTAATGGAATATCTATTAAAAAAACATGGTGAATTTTTACAATCATACCTTAATTTATTACCGTACGACTTAGGGTCCGTTTGGCATAGTTTCTCCTAAAAATGTTTTGAGTTAAAATTAAGCGTTTCATCTAAAAACACTTGAGTGAAGTAGTTTAAGAGTTTGTTTGGTATAGCTTCTCCTAAAAATATTTTGAGTTAAATAATGTAAAAGAAATACTAATTAAGTGTTTCATCTAAAAACACTTGAGTGAAGTAGTTTAAGAGTCCGTTTGGTATTGTAACGTCCCGGTTTTTCGGGTAGTAAATTATTTATTTATCTATTTGATATTTTGGTGGTGTAAATAAAATAGTATTTTAGTTTCACTTTAATTCGTGTAGGTGGTGGATACAATTGAGAATTTTGCTTAATCGAGAATTGGCGGATTTTGTGGATATAGTGTTTTGCGAAATTAGAGGTGAGTAGTAGATTAGAATTGAAATGATTCTTTGGGGAAACTCAAAGGATCATTTGAATGGTTAGTAATGAAACAATTGTTATTTTCTTAATTTACATGCTAGAGTATCTTCTATGGATTTGTATGAATTTTAAAATGCCATTATGTGTTAGCATGAGATTCAAATTGGAAATTGATTGTGATAATGTAAACTAAATTATTTTGTGCTTGCATTCATGAAATCATTTAACATAGGGTTCTTATGATGGAAAGAGCATATAATTGTATTTATATGATGATGTGAATTGAATGAGTTGATTAAAGCAATAATACCATTGTTTGTATTGCGTGAATTGTTTGGTGAGGTGTGATGCAAAAGGACTCTTGGTATTGCTCCAAGGAGAGTGTACCTTGTGAGTTTATGAGAGAGCGTACCCATGGATAATCTCGGTGGAGAGCGTACCCCGGATTGATCCCTTGAGTGACTGTTGATCATCCCACCTTGATGCATGCTAGTTGTTTGATAATATAATTTTGTGATAAATATATATTGTGATACTACTCCAAGGAGAGCGTACCTTGTGAGTTTATGGGAAAGCGCCCATGGACAATCTTGGTGGATAGCGTACCCCAGATTGATCCGAACATATATTTGTTTAAAGTTTTTGAGAAAATGTGCGTTATGTTTTTATGAAAAAAATATCGTATTGATTTGTTATTAAAGTAAAGTTATTTTCTTGTTAAATTGGGAAGGGTTGGGAATTCAAATGATGTTTTGGGGAGTATTTAAAGAATCATTTGATTATAGTTTATATTGCTCACTAGCCATGTGTTGCTAATGGTGCTACACCAAACATTTCAGGTAATTTTGGAGGTGCCGCGGCGTGTGACGATGTTGGAAACATGGCTTAGGAGTTCATACATGTATTAGAGTCTTTTGAGTATATTGAACTTATAATTTTTCGTTTGGTTTGATTTTGGATTTGTAAATTTACATTATGAAGTTTGAGCTACTTTTGATTTTAAATATTTTATTTGAACTTGAGTTCCGGAACTCACATTTAAAAACGAAGTTGTTTTGAGAATTTTTATTTATATTTCTACTGACTTACCCTGCTTTAGTCGATTTTAAATAAAAAGGGTCGGGTCGTCACAGATATAGCTTCTCATAAAAATATTTTGAATTAAATAATGTAAAAGAAATACTTATTAAATGTTTCATCTAAAAACATTTGAGAATATTAAAATGTGTTTTTGAAGAAAATATTTAATTTGTGATTTTTCTAAAAATGTTTATAAACAAATATTTATAAAAAAGGAGAGACTATTAAAGTAATAGAATCTTTATAGTTTACTTTTTTTTCTTTTCAAATTTAACAAATGTTTTAAAAAATTTCAAGAATATTGTTTCTTCCTCTCTCATCTAGAGCAAGTGTAAAACTGTATCCACACATATAATTCAAGAAAATATAATTTTTAAAAATTTTAATCGAAGTAATAGTTCATCCATATTTAGCAAATGTTTTAAAAAATTTCAAGAATATATTTTTTCCTCTCTCAATCATAGCAAGTGTGAAACCAAATCCACACATATATTCAAGAAAATGTAATTTTAATATTTTTAAAACACATAAAACATTTACTATTTTTTAAAATAGATATTCAAAAAGTGTCATCCAACCAAATTAATCTTTTCTCTATAACACATATTCCAATAATTTATCAAAATAACACTTTACTTCGATTTCAATAAAATATTGAAAAATAAAAATACATATGATTTTTACTATTTATAAATTTATCTTTTTGGAGCGAAATAATTTCCATATAGAGTTATTAAGATTTAAAATTCTCACTCTATTACAAGTTAATTTGATTTTTTTTTTTAACAATTTATTCCAAATTTTAATAGTTTATTATTTTGATTTCAATCAAATATATTTTCTAAGTAATGAAAATGAAAATATAAAATCGTCTAATAATTTCTAAATAAATTAATGTTGTATGTAATATTAAATTAATTCAATTTCCTATATTTTGACTAAGAAAAGGACTAATGTCTAGTTTCTTTTGGGTATAAGTAAAGGGTAGTTTGGACATTTCAAGATGACTACAGACAGATACAGGGATCAAAGGAAACACCGTTTTTATTTCATTTCATCCTCACTCTTAAAAAAAAATCCACCATTAATGGAGGAAAGAAGAAGAAGAAAATTATAAATTTAATCAAGGATTCAAAAAATCCATAGCAAAAACAAAAATCAAAAATCAATTTTCATTTTTACTTCCATTTCCCCCTCTTCCTCTTCCTCCTCCTTCTGGCGCCATTTTCAAGCTTACCCAGTTTCAAATTTTCTCTTTCCACTCTCTGAAATCCATTAATGGAAGAAAAAGAAAACAGCCATTCTGGTTCTTTGGGAAACTCCGAAAATGGGTCACCGCCAGATCCTCTCAACAACATATCATCATCTCAAGTAATGGTCGGAGATAGAAGCTTCGGAGCTGCATTGACGACGGCGACGGCGGCGATGACGATATCCACTACTTCGGGAAGCGGCGGAGGAAGTGGGGATTTTCTCGGGAAAAAGAAAAGAGGAAGGCCGAGAAAATATGATGCAGATGGGAACTTGAGGGTTACGCCATCGTCGTATAATAAAGAAAGTTTGAATCTTTCTTCTTCTTCTTCTCCTTTTTCTCCATGCGAGTTTTCTTCTTCAAAACGAGGTCGAGGAAAACCTTCTGGTTCTAGTAGTTGGCAGCTTCTTGCTTCTTTTGGTAAGCTGGAAAAAACCCATAAAGCAAAAAATTAAATTTGAGGTTTCTGTTTTTTTTTTTTTTTTTTTTTGAAGAAGAAGATTCATGGAAAGTAATGTTTTTGGCACTTATTTTGAGGGTTGTACTTTTTCCGTTTGGTTCCTGAGAAAATGGGGTAGAAAAACAAAAACTGAAACAGAGATGGGAAGATTTATGCCCTGTTTGATAAGTCTTTTTATTTTCTGTTTTTGGTTTTTAATTTTTGAAAAACAAAATTATTAAAAACCCAATTGACTCTTGTGTTTTTTTTTTCCAAAAAAGTTATGCTGGTTTTAAATTTTAGAATTTTTAGTCTTTTAAGTTTTTTGATTTCACATACCCAAAAACTGAAAACCAAAAAATTAATCGGTTATCAAATGTGTTTTTCAGAAATTAAAAATTAAAACTTAAAACAGAAAACGAAATGTTTATCAAATCAAGTTTTAATTTTAATTCTGGACTAAGCAAATTTGCCATTTCTATTTTTTTCAGCTTTTATTTCCCATGAAATTACTGTTTTTTTTCCCACTTATTAAAAATGATGTTTTTTTTCCCACTTATTAAAAATGATGTTTTTTTTTAATGAAGGTGAAGTTTTTGCGAATACGGCCGGCGGCGACTTTACACCTCATGTCGTCACCGTTAACGCCGGCGAGGTAAAATCGTTAAAAGTTAAAATTAAAAACGATTCCCTTTTTTTTTTTTTTTTTCTGGGGTTAAATTTAGAAAATTGATTGGGAAAATGCAGGATGTAGTAGAAAAAATAATGAATTTTTCACAGAAGGGACCTCGAGGAATCTGTGTTCTCTCTGCTAATGGAGCTGTTTCCAATGTTACTATTCGCCAGCCAGGTTCTACAGGTGGCTTTCTGACATACGAGGTATTGAAGATTAACTCCTTTTTTTTTCCCTTCTTAATTTCGATTTGATTTAGGTAATTAAGAATTTATTTTATTTTTATTTTTTTTGAAAAAGGTAATTAAGAAATTGAAATCAATAAGATTGTGTTATTAATAATAGATTGTTTGATGTAATCGGAATAATTTAATTTGATGTAATTTATGACAGTATTTATAAGAAATTATTATTTCATTAATAGGGTAATTTAAATTCAAAATTTTACAAATTTTAATTAATTGCAAGACGAAAAACAATGAAACTATTTTAAAAGAAATATAAATATGCAAACAAATTCCATAGTTAGATTAGAGAATAATCATGGATTTATATGGAGGGGAGTCTCTCAATCGGTATAAGCCGTTTTGAGTAGGATAATAAATAAAGTAACGCACGTTTTGACCAAAATTGGACGATGTTATAATAATGTGGAAATTGTTAAGGGTCTATTATTCTTAACAAAATTAAATCTTATTTTAGTCATTGAACTTTATATATATATAAATTTTCAAATATTATGTTTTCGTTTTTAACGTACACAAGAAGTCATTGTGTCCACTTTGTAACCAATTTAATAAAAACATAGATTTGTTTCAAAATTTGACATCTTATAAATTACGTGTAGGAGTGTTCATGTGGTCGGGACGGGGAATGTTTTTCAAAATTTGACATCTTGTAAATTACATGTAGGAGTGTTCACGAGGCGGGGACGATCTTTGTTCCTGCTCCCATTCCCAGGGATTCCCTGTGGGAAATCATGGGGAATGAGGAATTTAGTGGGGAATTTTTCCGTTTAAATTTTAAAATAAAACCCTAATATTGTTATTTTATTTTATTTTATATTTTTTCAAGGGATTGGGTTGGGCTAGTAGGAAAGTTGGGCTTA
This sequence comes from Gynostemma pentaphyllum, assembly GCA_028015215.1. Taxonomy (NCBI): domain Eukaryota; kingdom Viridiplantae; phylum Streptophyta; class Magnoliopsida; order Cucurbitales; family Cucurbitaceae; genus Gynostemma; species Gynostemma pentaphyllum. The sequence continues at coordinate 39,081,282 of CM051349.1, read as the reverse complement.
ATAAAAGTAGTAGAAGAGTTGGGCTAATATGGATTGAGCTTAAATATAAAAATATTTTATATATTTATTTTATTTCCGGGGATTTAATCGGGAACGGGGTCGGGGATGACATTCCCCGTCCTCGACCTTGAAACTAGAACAAGGAATTTTTCATCCTCATTCCCCGCCACTTGCAGGGCAGGTCCCCGCGAAGAAAATGAACACCCCTAATTATATGTGACTCAAAAGACTGGTTTATGTAGTTATGTGAATAAAAGAGGTATATATATATATATATATATATATATATATATAGATATGCACTCAGCCTAGGTAAACTTGTTAATGAACAAAAGATACATCACATCGAGTTTTTGTTTTAAAATATTACATCAAATAGAAAAAATATTGATATTTAATCAATTGAACTAAAGTTTATAGGTTCCAAATTATGGTTCAACTTGTAATTCAGAGGCTGAAGAAACAATTTATCCTTGATTTTATTCATTTTATATATGCAATTTGTACTATAACTTGGAAGCTGTGTATTTTGGAGTACAGGGCCGGTTTGAAATACTTTCATTATCAGGGTCATATACAGTCACAGAAACTAGTACTGGAGTGAGAAGCAGAACCGGTGGATTAAGCGTCTCGTTGGCCGGCCCTGATGGCCGTGTCGTCGGTGGTGGTCTCGCTGGGTTGTTGACAGCCGCTAGTGCTATCCAAGTAAGAAATGAAAATGTTACCAAACGGACTTTTAACGTTCGCGGGTTCAAAGAAAGAGTTTTGAAAATTTTCTTTTACTTGTTTTTTTTCCTTTTCAGATAGTAATTGGAAGTTTCATGCCAAATGGATTCAAAGCACATAAAAAGAAGCATACGGTGTTTCCCTCACCAGTTGCTCCAAATACAGTAACAGCAGCAACACCAATCTCAATCACCCAGACAAGGTCTGACACTGATAACTGCTTAATAGATTCGTCCCCAATGCCGGGACCGGAGGGTGGAGAAGCCGAATGCGAAAGCGGGGCTGAGGAGAGACAGAATCTAAATTTTCCAAACCAGAACGCTGCTGCTTGGAATGGAACAACAACACCACCATCCCCTATTCAGAGGCCATCTCCAGACATCAATGTGTCAGTAACTTGTGGGGAATAGATTCAATTAGTTCTTATGTTTTTCTAATCCATATTTAAGAAACTCTGATTTTTTTGTTTATCCTTCACTAGTTAGATTTTTGTGGTTGTTGACTTGATAACAAACAGGACAAGAAAACTATGGATTTGTCTGGATTAGATATTATTGTTATTGACAAACATGTTATTACTTAAGTTTTTGATTGAGATTATGAAACTTAAATCGAAATTTATGCCTTAGAGTTTTTGGGTCAGTGCAATATATAGCCTTACATCATCGAATTGAAGGGGAGACTCGAATCTTTGATCACATGGGCACAAACTGTGAATGCCTAATCGAGCTATACTCCCATTAACATCAAATAACTTCAAAACTTAAAACTTGTGTAAATACACCATTCTGTTCATATTAGGTGTAACGTTTTGTATTAAAATACCTAATAATGCGTAAGTGAGTTTAGATTTAATTTAATTGGGTTGGAGTAAATATGAAATTTTTTATACTAAGAAAACAAGAAAACATCAAACTTGACTAGTGCAAATTATAGATACGTTGAAAGTTATCTTGATGGTAAAAAAAAATGTAAATCGCTAACCATCATAGGTTGGTCTAATGGCCAAGTGAATCATTTTCAACTTTGAGGTGATAAGTTCAATCCATGTTGGTCACCTATCTAGGATATTATCCTATGAGTTTTCCCAACGTCAAGTGTTGTAGGGTTGTGTGGTTGTGTGGTTGTCTGTGAGATTAGTTGAGGTGCGTGTAAATTGCTTAAGACAGTAACGGTATAAAAAATGTAAATTGCTGATACTCAAAATTGCAGGGATGTAAAGTTGCCATAAACTCAATATTGAAAATGCTTTGTTCTTACATCCAAAACAAATAACATATTCATAATGGATAAGGATATGAAAAGCATGATTTAAGTTAAGAAAAACACATTAAATTAAGAGCAAAACATGAAACAAATCAAGTTTTCAAAAGGCAGGAAATCAATCAATCCTGATATTTAGCAATGATCTTTGAGTAATAGTCCCAATCAGGATGATCAGGCGAAATCGCAGGCTTCCCATAGGGATGTTGCTTGACATAAGAAGGAACATCTTCTGCTTTAGCCAATTCTTCAAGGTACATTCTTAGCTCACTTCCATCTCCTATAACCAACATCAAAACAAAGAAATATATAACTTTATCTAACGAGACAATCTATGAATTAATATATATTTTTCTCACCTAAAACGTTATCATCTACAAGATCGGCTTCGTAATCAGCAGGAAAAATGGCAGTGTGAGGCTGCAAAAATAAACAAAATAGTTAAGATTCCATTTGATAACCTTTTTGTTTTCTTTTTTTTTTTTCTGGTTTTGGTTTACAGTTTTGTTCTGATATCAGGTTAAATCATAAGCGGTGTTATAGAATATTTGAATTGAAAACCGTACAGGATTGAGCAGTGCTTTGTAAGGCTCTCTATCGATTAACAAAGTGTTTAATGGAGAAAATTGTGCACCAAACTGTCCCCCCCAGATCTTCTTCTTCAACTCCAAGAGAAAGATTGGTTTTTCATTATTCTCCAGGTCCATGAATTCGGTTTTAGTGCATTTGTCTTGATCCTGTGTTTTTCCATACATGTCAATAAATTAATTAGTTTCCAAATTTAAGAACCAAATCTTTTACATTTTGGTTTAGGATTTTCAATAATTTTCTACCGTACCAATTCAAACAGCAGCTTGTATCTGTGTCCTTTCATTACACAATTCAAGGCATTGTCCATGTACCATCTGCTTTTTCCAAAATTTAAAGTAAGAAAAAAAAAAAAAACTTGAAATAAATCTGTCTGAATTTTAAAATATACTTACACCTTTGCAGATGTCCATATTCCCACTACAAATCTCTCTAAGCAAAACTTCATGAAATCTTCACAATGGGGTCTCTTATAAACTGCCATGAAAAAAAAGATAGATCTAAAAACTTACGTAAACAGGTATTGAATTGTAATCCGAATTATGTATTTTTCTTGATGAATATACATGAATTTATACACGAACAATAATGAACAAATAATGAATCAGAAGAGTGATTCCCGTAATTAGAGAAATTTAGCTAATTACACAAATTTAGCTGTCGTAATTGGATAGCTTGATAGTTTAACAAAAGACAAATTTCACAAGTGAATTTGAATATTTACACAAGACCCACTAAAGGAAATCTCAGTTCAAACTGAAAACAAGAAAATTTAATCATTTAAAAGTTTACAACACGTTTTAAGGGAAAAAGAATTAGAACCATAAAAACTGCCATATGAAGAATCAGGCAGGCGAGAAGTTGGAATCTGAGACTTGTCATAACGATAGACTCTATGACAGAGAAGGCCACCCAGTCCCATAACCAGAAGCTTTTTTTTTGGACCAAGGTTTAACCTCTCTACTGATGAAAATCCTATATCGTTTTCTTTTTTGTATTCGCCTTCGACCAAAGAGCAGGACCTCAGATATTTGATCATCTCTTCAATATCTAAATCTGTCATTGTTTATATTTGTAAACTAAACAAAAATACCATGTGTATATATATATATATATATATATACATACATATTATTATAATTAATGGAGAACTTTTGAACTTCTCGAGAAAGACTGTTCATTTTTCAAAAGTTATGTGTTTTCCGATGATCCTTGCATGAGATCACAAATTCAGACTGTGTTTAACTACTATGAAATTTTATCACTTATTTTTCAATTATAAGAGATAATATTAAATTTAGTTATAATAATTTTAAAACATTTACAAGCACGATAATTTTTTAAAACTCTAAACTTATGTGTTAGAATCAAGAATTAGAGTTCAATGTTCAGTTCGAGTCCCCCTCCCCTAATTTGATGTAATAACTAAACAAAAAAAAAATGAAGAAGTTAGATGAGTGACATCTTTATTAATGTAATTATAGGGGTATTTATTTGTGGGCCACATTATTATTATTGATATTGTAATTATATTATTAGCTATTTAATTAAACGGACTATTTAAATGATCATATTATTCTTATTTCCGGAAATTTTCTATTGAGTATGGGCCAAAGGAATGGATACCCATATAGATTTATAAGAATAATGAGAGTCTGATGATTCTACACAAAGAAACTCTAGGGTTATATTTCATAATACATCAAACATATTCAGCCTCTAGTTCCCCATCCAACTGTGAGAATTCTGCCTTGGTGCGTGTGTTTGAGGAAGACTACAACTAGGGGTGTGCACGGTTCGATCAGTTTTTCAATAATTATCGAACCAAACCGAACACATAGGTTTTGTTTAAAATGGAACCAAACAGTCCAATGAAATATACAAAGCCGATTCTTGAACCAAACCGGTAGTTCGGTTTATATCAGTTCGATTTGTCGATTTTGTGAAACAAAATTTAAACTAAGAAACTTAGAAAAAATATTAAAATATCTGAACTTTTGTCCACTAAAATCAAGGTTAAATAAACAAATGAGAATGAAGGCATAAGATTGAGAGGTGAACTTGCAAAGGGAGTCGAGAGATTGATGTGTTTTTTTAAATTGTTCATTAAAGTTGCATAGTGAACAAGTAAGACGAGGTAAAAAAACTAATACGTTTATGGTTTTTTTATCATCATTTATATATATGGTTCGGTTCGGTTTTATTCAGTTTTTCAAATACAAAAACCAAATTAAAACCGATTTATTAGGTTTTTTACTATGGCAAACCAAAAGAACCATTGGATCTAATATCTAGCCACAAACCGATCAGTTTGGTTCGATTCGATTCATCAGTTTTTCGGTTTTTTTTAACACCCATAACTACAACCCATTCCTTTAGTTATTGAGAGGATTTCTGCATAAAAAAAGGTAACATATCTAATGGATTCAATTTAGTCCTCCATTTTTATTCTTATGGATTTGATTTTGACTTATTACCTTACATGATAGATTTTGGGTTATAGAATACATTGTTAGGGAATTATGCGATGGATTTAGTGAATTAATTTGTTAACAATTATCTCACACATTCTCTCCACTTTAATTTAAATACATATGTCACAACGTGATTGCGATGCGGAGCGGTCGACATCCCTTAATTTAGGTCTCTTATATGGAAATGAAGTGGAAGTCGCCATCAACCATATTTGGGTGTGATTGATCACCAAATTAATTAAAAATAATAATGGTCTACGAAAATCAAGTTGGGTTCGGGAGTCGTTTGTGTGTAGGAAATGTGTTAGCACCCTACAACACCCATTTTAAAATAGTTACCATATTTTTACAATATATTATCTTATTTTTATGATGATGGTCCTTTAATTAAATAGTTTAAAAAAAATTTATATTAATTTATAAAAACAAATGTCTCATTTAATCATTTCTCAACTTCAAAAATGAAGTGAGCAATAGAGATTAAAACGAGCGGCGTTACGACCGTTAATTGAACAATATTAGAATTTAGAAAATTCCAACTCAAGAAATTGAGGTTTTTACTTCTCAAAATCCATCATGAGAATTGTATTTATATTTTAAAACGTTGTAATTTTTATTTAAAATATTTTTCTATTATTTTTAAAATAATATTTAAACTTATTTAAAATACTATTTTTTTTTTTTTTTTAAATAATACATGTGATATTGTTTATTTTTAGAATTTTTCTATTCTATATTTTTAGGGTTTTTATAGGCTTATATGAGAACCCCGATAAACACACTACTCAGCCTACACAAATGTGACGATTTTCACACACTTATCAAGATTCCACAAACACATTATTTTTTGTATTAATTAATATTTAATTTTAATCATTGTAAATATAATTGTTTTGAATAAATAATAAGAATTGGAAACGTTTATTTATTTATTTGTAAGTAAATGATTAATTCATATTCTAAGCCACATAATAGTATATAATATTTATCAAAAACTTGACATGCTTAATAAACCCGACAATACATCTCTTTTAATCGATTTATACATATATTCAAATTGGAACTAAATATAATAAAAGAAAATAAATAAACAAATAAACCAAATGATTATTTTTACCTATAAACACATACACAGCAAGGATACTTTTTTTTCGTTTCTTATACATTATCTTTAAAAAAAAATCTAAACTCATTCTGAAGCAAAGCATGGGTTACACATAATCAAAGTGAATCTAAATATAATAATATAAAATAAAGAAACTAAAATGATTTTTTTTTACACATGAATTCGTACAGCCAAGAATACCCTTTTTTATTTGTTTCTAAATTTATATTAAAAAGAAATGAAAATTAACATTCTGGGGGTAGAAATCAAACCATGGGCATATTTTTTTCTTTTTAATATGTATATAGTATATTTAAGAAAAACACGGAAATATATAAAAAAATAAACCAAACCTTTTTATTACAATGGATGACTTACTGAGGAGACAAACTTCTCTGAAACCAAAGTACTACTTCTGTGATGTGGTATCATCCTGAGGTCGTTGTTATTGGAGATGGAAGCGGCTTGATGTCTATCGAATAAGAGATCATGACTGATATGATGAGGAGGTTATGAGAAAGTGATTCGATGGTGAGGAGGTGAGGTGAGGTGATCTTGGTCGAGGGTGGTGAGGAAGTTACGAGGTGTCGGAAATTCAGAGGTGATTGTTATGGAGGCTAAGAGATGGTGATGCGTGGGTTTTTTGATGATGGTCCCGACGGTGAGGGTTGATGACGTGTTGGAAGTTAGGAGCCGTCGAGGGTGGGAGGCAACGAGGTAAGGTGATCTTTTAGGTCTAAATTGAGGCTCTTTTATAGGCAAATTTGAAGAGCAACATAAGGAAACAAAATTACAAATTTCAATCAATCAATTTGCCTTGTTACTAATTAGCATAAATCAATGGTAATTTGTTTTCTCCTTAAATGATCTTCTAATCAAAGCAATTTAAAAAATCAAAATTCCACCAATTTTTAATATGCAAAAATCTTTTTATTTAAACCACAAAAGCTTTAATTAAAAATTAATTTTAAAATCAAAAATTAAATTTATCATTTAAAATCAATTCCAAATTAAACATATTTTCAAATGAATTTTAAATTTCTTAATGAAATTGAGCCGGACAAAATACGGTATCTACAACATAAATAAATAATTATAAATAGTTATTTTATTTTATACATTTTTTTTATTGTGAATGAGAGATTGTTGAGATGTTAGGCCACCAATTCCTTGAGAAAGCAAAAGCTTAACCAAGGATTTTTCAAAAACGATTCAGAATGAGAAATGAGTTGACAAAAAGTGATAGCCGGTAACTCATCTCTCAAATTGAACTTTATTTAATATTTTTAAAATAAATAAATGATTAAATTTATCTTAATTCAATGAAATAGGTTTTTGAGTCAATTGATGATTAAATTTGGAATTTTATACCAACTCCTATTTATAACTGTTTCCACGTGATTGGGTCAATCCAAGCCACCCGATTTATCTTAACCCAAATAACTTAAGATTTTTGATCTCATGATGATCTAAACACATGGTCAATTGTTCAAGAAGTTAAACCAGCTTTGACAAACAAATGACACTGCAAAATTAGAACTGCTTTTTTCTTACAATCCAAAAACAAACAACTCTTTACTTAAAATTAAACATTTAAAAAAAAATACATCAAATGTGAAACAAAACAGAAACACCATCTTCTCAAAGAGTCAGAAAATCAATTCACTATTGATATTTGCGAATAATCTTGGAGTAATAATCCCAGTTAGCATGTTGAGTCGAAATCGCAGGCTTCCCGAAGGAATGTTTCTTGACATAAGAAGGAACATCCTCTGCTTCAGCCACTTCTTCAAGGTACATTCTCAACTCACTTCCAGCTCCTGCAATTACCATGGAAAAACAATTTAAAAAATAAAGAGATAGAATTTCATTACTTTTAATTATAAGAGAGTTTTCCTTACCTAACAACTTATCATTAACCATGTCAGCCTTGTATTCGGTCGGGAATATAGCGGTATGAGGCTGCAAAAGTAAACCGATCAAGTATGTTTAAGGATCCAACATCAGAAGGACGACTTGACAATGTTTATAAAAATTATGAGTTACTCTTACGGGATTCAGTAGTGCTTTGTAAGGCTCGTTATCGATTAACAAAGTGTTCGATGGCGAAAATTGTTTTCGAGGTCCTAGAAGTTTTGCACCTTTTTCTCCCCAAAGCTTCTTCAACTCTTTTAGGAAGATGGGTTTTTGCTTTTTCTCCAAGTCCTTGAAATCAGTTCTAGTACATTCAGTTTGATCCTGTGTACAAAAAAATGCTTATAAATTTTTTCAATTTTCATAATTAAATAAATACTTCAAAATTTGAAGTTTTGCAAGAACAATACATTACCCATGCAAACAACAGCTTGTTTTTTAGTCCCACCATTATAGAATCCAAGGCATTGTTCAAATACCATCTGATTTTTTTTTAAATAATTTAAAACATAAAAAAATAACAAATTAATTAATTAACTTTATTGATTTCAGATAATAAGCAATGAGAAAAACAAATTAAATGAGTCAAATATTACTTTGTTTTTCTATATACTCACTCTTTGGCTGATGACCATATTCCAACCTCAAACCTTTCCAAACAAAACTTCATGAATTCTTCACAATGTGGTCTCTTATAAACTGCCAAAAAAAATTGCTAACCTGTCATCAACGAATGGGCTATATTGTATTGAATTTATTCTATAGGATAAGAGCGTTATATTCGCTTATGTAAATAAACAGACTTGAGATAAATAAGGAAACAATCCGAATCTAACTATAGATGATATAATTTAATAATAGCTAACTTAAAATATAAATAAATTATCACAAATAACATATTTCTATATATTAATTACTGAAATTTCAAATTTTTTTAAAAACTTACCTAAATAGCAATTCAGCAGTTATTAATTGTTAGTTTTTTTTTTATTAATTGTTAGTATTTAGTTTTTTGTCATTTTTAATAACTAAATGTAAAAATAGAGAATATTTTAGTAATTGCCTCTAAAAAAAATATAGAGAAATAGAAGAATAAGGAAGAAGGATTTGAATTGAACCATAAAAACTCCCATAAGAAGCATCAACTTTTCGACATGTCGGAACCTTAGACCTGTCATAACGATAAACTCTATGACAGAGAAAACCACCGAGTCCCACAATCAGAAGCTTCTTTCTCGGACCAATATTCAACCTTTCCAGTGAAAATCCAAGGTCAACTTCTTCACGGCCATGATCTTCTTCTCCATCACTTTCATATTCGGAATCGTAAAACAGAACTTTCTTATTTGATGTTGAGGATCCTGCCATTTTTTTTACTGTTTATTTATGGAATGGAAAAAACAACGTTGGAGTTTCTAATATTTATAGTATGGAAGAGTTAATGGATTGGTTGGTCGGCTTTTGAAATCCTCGAAAAAAAAAAAACTATTCAATTCCGAGGTTGGTTTTACGATGATCATGAATATATACTGTCTGTTTATCTTCTCTGCTTATTGATTATATATTTATTGTGATGAAGTAGAAACGTCAGATTCATTCAATTCAAATTGGATATCACTTTTCCGGAATTTTTATCATTTTAAATTTTTCTTTGGTATTTTTTAATCCCACCACTCAAATTTTTATTCGGAAATTTCAATGTGTAGCAGAATTTTAATATTCGTCCGTATATTATTACTTACAAATTATTTCTTAATATAACAATTTTTTCTTATGTTAATTGGTGATTGGTATGATAGACTATTTATTATAATAACTTATTTTAAATATGAAAATCAATATTGATCACTTGTCGATCTCCTCAAATTTATCTATAATGGTAAATGCTATTCGTATAGATATTACTAAAAAATTTATTAAATTCACAATTCTTAATTATTAATATTTTTTCATTCTATTTTTTTAACGAGTCTTATATACTCATATTCCTAACATTAATAAACATCAATGATAATTTATTTCATTACGATCACTATTCAAAAGAGAGAATGGGCCGGCCCAACAACATATTTTCTCCAAAGATCAAACCCATTCTTTAGGGACCTGACCTTCAACCACACATAAACCCAACCCTCCCTCACTCTCCCCGTTTTTTCCTTCTCCTTTTCTTCATAACCACCATTTTCATAATCCTCACGTGATTGGACGTTTCAAAACTACCCAAAAATCAATAAGTGGCTTCGATTGATTAGTGAGATTCTAAAACAAACTATATAAAAACCGCTAATTAAGGGTTGAAAAGTAATTAATATTTTTAATAGGGTAGTTTTGAAAACCATATTTCATTCAAGTATTTATGATATTTTTTTTCCTCATCTATTCTACATATTAAGTAATCTAAATTAGATAAACTAATAATTAGAACCAAATGAATATGAAGATTTTTCTACTAACAACTTGAGTAGTCACAAATAGGGGTGCATGCACGGTTCGGTTCGGCTGATTTTTCTATAGTTATTGAACCGAACCGAGCATATCGGTTTTGTAAAAAATGGAACCAAACCGTCCAATGAGATGTATCGAACCAGTTCTTGAACCGAACCGTACGGTTCGTTGGTCTTAGACAATAAACTTTAAAACATAAATATTGAGAGGGAATAGATGAAAATATTAATTTTTTTGAACTTGTGTCCACCAAAATTAAGGGTAAAGATCAAACATAAGCGAAAAAAGTCTTTCAAAGATCACCTAAAAATGGAATTGAACATTTAACAAGAGTTTTACAACAAATAAAAAAGTGTACAACTCAAAAATATAAATTTAAAACATAATTATAGAGAGAGATTAGAGAGGGGATGTAAATGGTGTTGAAAATCATTACTTACATAGGCTTCGTTTGGGATTGTGTTTAGACAGCTTTTAAGAAAATCTTAACTGTTTTGTATGTTTGGTTAAAGAAGATTTTATAGATTTTTAAAAAATCTCATTACATAACTGCCAAATTTTAGAAGCAGATAGCACTCTTAAAAAATAAGTACATTAGATCTTAAAAAAAATTAGAAAATAATTATTAGTTGTAAAATTATATAATTTTAAGATTAATAAACATTTTATCAAATAGACAATATTTTTCTTAAAAAAATAGAATGATACCATTTATTTTGTTTCTTTATGTTTTCTTATATTGTTTTGCATTTGAATATTATTTTTATGAAATATTGTGATTAAATTAACATAACTTATAGTTCAGTTATAAAATAAATCAAATGTGTTTTCATTTTAATTTAAAATCATAATTAATATGCATTTAATTTTAAATTAAAATTAAAAAATATATAAGGTTTATCAATAATAATAATAATAATAATGACGTTACAAAATAGTTAAGTATTCTTAAAATCAATTTACTAAACATTATATAGATATTCATGATCTCAAAGTATTTTTAAAAGTTGAATTTACCAAATACTAAATTTTTGCTTAAGCTGAATTTACCAAACACTAATTCGATTCCTGATACAGCTGATTCTTTCTACAGCACAGCTAACAACAATTATTTCAAAAGCTACAACAATGTCAAACTAGCCCATAGACGGTTTGGCTAAGGTTGCACGATAACCAAGTGATAAGAGGTAGAAAAAACTAATATACTTGGGAGTTTTTAACTATTAATTACATATACGGTTCAATTCGGTTTTATATGGTTTTTTTAATATAAAAACCGGACCAAAACCGATTCTCATGGTTTTTAACTATTACAAACCAAAAGAACCATTGGTTTAAATATTTAGACAATAAACCGATCGGTCCGGTTTGATTCATCGGTTTCTTTGAACACCCCTAATCACAAATGAGATTTTAAGAAAAAATATACCTGAATTAAATTATCGCAAAAATCACAAAATATGGAATATTTAAATCATAAATGCATTTAATTATATATCATGTCAATTTAATTTGATCCTCAAAATTGAAAAAAATATCAATAATGGTGGGTCAACTTGACATGACCTACTGATAATCACATGAAGGGTTACAAGTTTTATTTGGTTGATATGTGTATCAGTTTAAGGTTGACTCGTGGGTTTGATGAAGGCAAATCAATTTTAATATTCATCGTTTAAAACATTATAAAATAAGTGAAGAACTAGACAAAAAATATGAATATGAGAAATTTCAATATATACCTATAGCACTTTTGTTTGGAGTAATTTCAAAAATAGTAATAGTTTTGAAATATTTTTAAAATGACATTCTCATATTGAGATTTCACCAATTTAAATATGAGAAATGTTATTTTTGAACATTTTAAAAATTTTATTATTTTTGAAAATACCAATTCTTAAAGTTTCATAATATATTAAATTAATTTGAAGTATAGTAAATTTTAGGGTTATTTTTCATTAGCCTCATCTTTTCCATTTATAATTTATTTTTTCACCTTATTATAATTTTTCTCTTTCCTTTTAAATTTATACATTCTTTCTCTTTTCTTTATTATTATTATTATTATTTTGGGTATTTACAAATCTAGCAATTTTTTTAATAATATTTGTAAAAATAGTAGCTCTAAAAAATATTTACAAATATAACATTTTTTTATCAGGTGAATCGGTGATAAACATTTAATTACAAATTTTTACACTAAGTTTATCACTGATACACACATTAATTACTGTTAATCACTGATTAACATAGTAAACATTGCTATATTTACAAATAGATTTGAACGATGATATATTTACAAATATTACATCAAAATATGCTACCCAATGAAATTTCCCTATAATTTTTGACAAATACACACTCTTCCTTTGAGAGAGATTTCACATAACTTTTTTCTCAAAACTTTAGTTCTACCTTTCATAACGATAACTCTAACTATATTTTATCTCTTATTTTAATGAAAAAAAAGACAAAAAAAAAATTGTTTTTAAGAAATTAAAAAAAAATCAATCAGATGAAAAATTATGTGATTTGGTTGGTAATTGGTATTTCTCAAACATACTCATCCATATTTTCTTTCAAATTTTCCAAAAGTAGTTTTCGTGTCATTGTTTTTGTAGATTAGGGTTACCTTAGAAAAAACCTTTACTTTTTTCCACAAAATATATTGGCATAAATGTGCATTAATTATAATTAATACAACAAATGAAGAAGCTTTTTTTATTTTCAACGTACATATAATTAAGTATCATAATGGGAGGGAGTTCCTCCTTACTTTTATATATATATATATATATATATATTATATTTTTAATGAATTATAGATATAGGTTAGATTTACATATTTATTAGGGCTATTATCACATATACCCAATATCGAGTCTCAGTTTTCAAAAAAACCACAAACATTGAAAAATATCAAAATTACCCAACACATAATTAACCCATAACTTTTTTATGAAAATTTGATTATAATCGATATATTATTTTTGTAAATTTATATTATTGATATAAATTTAATACTAGAATTTACATTACTGATAAATTATTGTTGTAAAATTTAATCAATGATATATCATTAAATTAATAGAATATATAAAAACGGGTAAAACTGATATAAACATGAAAGTGTGGCGTATGTGAAAACAAAACTCAAAAGTTAGCTACCACGCATAATTTTCCTATTTATTAAATACAACAATATATAATATAAATAAAAGAATAGAAATAAAAGGATTAAAAAACTTCTTATTTTTTGTGAGGAGACAAATATTTCCCATATTAAAATCAACGAGTATTTTTAATTTGGTTCATATTTTTCTTGTTTTCCCCCACTAGGAATTAGCCCCTCATCTCTCTCTCAATGATTATTAAGAGAAAAGAGGCCTGAATTAATCTAATTTTTTAAATATTGTAAAATATAGTCGAAAATAATAAGATCTAAAATTTGGATGAGTTCTTTACCTCAACTGTCTTTTTAGTTGATATCAGGCTGATCAGCTCACATATAGCTTACAAGAATTCTAATGAAAAATAATATTAAAATATGTCTTTTTTTTCTCTTCTTAATTCATCATTAATGTTTTTTCAGTCATTTGTTTCTCATAGATTTTAAGAAAATTTTGCGTGGTAGCCAATTTTTTAATCTCATTTTCATATATGTCACACTTTCATGTTTATATTAGATTTACCCATTTCTAGATATTCTATTAATTTAATGATATATCAATAATATAAATTTACAACAATAATTTATCAGTAATGTAAATTCTAGTGGTAAATTTATATCAGTAATGTAAATTTACAACAATAATATATCCATTCTAATCAAATTTTCATAAAAAATTGTGGGTTAGTTATGAAAAAATGATATTATGGTTATAACTCACGTCTTTATATGCGTACATCCTCTTGTGCTGGGTAATTTTGATATTTTTCAATCTTTGTGATTTTTTTTTCCAAAACTAAGTCTCAATATTGGCTATGTGTGATAATGGCCTTAGATTTTATACAATCTTATAAGAACTTTGTTAGAATGTATACTTTTTTTTGTGAGAAATACTCAATGTCAGATGATTAGAACAAAAAAGGAGATGAGGAAAAATATTTGAATTTGTATTGAGAACCGTATGTGAATGGAAAATCAGATTTTATGATGTTTTTTAATTGTCTTCTATAGGTGTATGGTATATTGGTGGGATTTTTACAACGTTCTACTCTAAATATTCACGACACGAGTGTTATCATAAAAATGTTGCATCTCTACTATAAACCTATTAAAAATCTCAATATTTTTTTCCTAATAACTTCCATTAAATTTCAATATTTCTTTGTTATTTGAACTTTTCTATTTTGAGAGTTAGAGTGTAACGACCCGTTACCAAGAATGAGTATAAAAATTGAAAGTTATTTCAATTCTCTCAAAATAATACTAATTAAGTTGGATGGAAGAATTTGATGAGAAATAGCTCGTTTTCGCGTAAGGGTATTTTGGTAATTTCACAAACCTCAAAATTAAAACCACAAGTTTGCTTTATATTTTTACATGATGTTGATCGTATCGTTATTACGATTCCAATGCAACTAGCGGATCATCATTCGGAGTCCCGGTGAATGAGTTATGATCGTTTTAGTGTAGTGGCATTTTCGTAATTATCATAACTCGGGATTAATTTACGCAAGTAAACTGTCTATTTCGATTAATTTTTCGTTATCTTTCCTTTGAGCATAGTTTCGTAGTAATCTGACTTTTGTAGAAAACATTATGAGCCAAAAACCGTTCGGATCCATTAGGTTTTTATCCGATTTTGATCGATTTACTTTGTATATTTTTCGTATAGATGTAGAAAGAATTTTCCTTGCAGTGAGGATGAAATTTGAGAAAGGTTTCTTCAACTTTTAAGAGAGGTTGTAGGATTTCTTGGAAAGAAGATTTTTAATTCTTGAAAAATTCAAGAACCTAAGGTGAGTAGAACTAGTTAAAAGTTAATTAATATTATGCATTGCTTTTCTTTTTCATTAAAAAGAATTATGTTTTCTGATTTGGGAGTATTTAAGGATACTTTTAAGTATGAAATTTATGAAATTCGGCTGAACTTAAAGATGTTGAAGTATGAGATTTAAAGAATGTTAAAAAGAGTGAAAACATGCATGTTTAAGGAGTAATTTTGCTCATTAGTTGTTATAATTAATTGTGATTAATTCTGGACTTTTGTATGATGATTAGCATGATTTTATTGAGGTTTGAAGTCTTATTGAGCTGCTGGAATTGTGTTATGTTTTGAAGATTTAGTGCCCACTAGAATTGGAAATAGCCTTAAAGAGCGCTCATTTGTGCGAGATTAATTGTGAGGTATTTTTGGGAGACTCCTAGGTGTATCAGAACGTATATGGAACTAGTATTAGCACCAAATGACCGCTGATTTTATTTAGAAAATTAGACCATCACTTAGTGACCGAAAATAGAGCACTACTTTTGCTGTTTTCATTAGAAATTCTTTGGGTGATCATATTTTGAGTTGGGATTGTGATCTTGTGTGATTTTAGGTCATTTTAAGTCCGAGAAATTGATTATTTTCCAAAAATTGGAAATTGTGAGTTTTAGTCTTTTTAGGGTGGTTTAGATGGGATTGTGATCTTGTGTGATGTTTCATCGGTAGAGTCATTTATTTTGGTGCCTAATATAGGTTGAGGTTCGCACAAGGTGGCTATCTTAGTGAAGATATGTCATTAAGTGGATAGTTATAGTTGTGCACCAAATCTCTTAAGGTTCATTCCATTTGATCGATGAAGAATATACAGAGGTTTCTGTGTGTCTTGCTAACCCAGAGAATACCTAGACTTATCAAGCATTCTGGTAGTGATGTTTTTAGATAAATCATATTGTTTTGGTGCCTTAAATAATATGGTTGGAGGTTCGCACTAAGTAGGGCTATACTTAGTGAAGAATATGTCATTAAGTGGATAGTTATAGTTGTGCACAACATAATATCATTTAGTGGGGCAGGTTCATTCCATTTGATCAATGAGAAAGAATATACAAGTAGGTTCGCTTGTGTCATGTCTTGCTAACACATAAGAAGAATACCTCAAAAGGTTGAAACGTTGAAACACGTGTTTGATGCTTTTGAGCGAGAAACTCACTTTTGTTTGCGGACATTAGTTGAGTTAAGGCATTGTGTAGAAAATTGAACTCTTTGGAGTTGAGAGAATTTCTTTGGAGTTGAGAGAATTTCTTTAGAGTTGAGAGAAATTCTTGGAAGTTGTGAGGTCGATTACGGACTTAATGAACTTAGGAATCTTCTCACGACATTACTTTTCTTTTAACTTTTTCTACTCATTGGGCGTAGCCTCATGATGCTACACTTATTTTTTTTTCCAGGTAAATAGAAGAAGAAAGCTGGCAACTTACGATGTTTCGTGAATGGTGGATCGGTTGGGAGGATTTACATGCCGGCGTTATTTATTCTTCTCATTAGTATTTTGGGTTGGATTTTGTTATTTTGAATATTTGTTCATTTTAACTTTTGTTTATGTTTAAAAAGTTGAGAATTTTAAATTGACGTTTTTAATCAATTTGATGTTTTAAACAAATAAGATCGATCGGTTGTGAATGAATTTTGCTATGATTTTTAAATGAGAAGAGTTCTTTGGTTTAAATTTTAGCTTCCGCTGTTTATTATTGTAATTTCCATGTTTTAGGAATTTGGGGTTGTTACATAGAGAAAACACGTCATGAAATTGTTTATTATTGCACGTATCCATCATATTATGAATCATAATTTTAATATCTACCTTGTCAATCTATTAATTCAAATATAGTACAAGCACATATCATATAAACTTAAAAATTAAAAGATTTCAACTGCAAGATCAAATATATGGAAGTTTATGAAAGTTGAAAGACTAAAATCTAGAATTTCAAATTTTCAAGAATAATAAGGAATATAGAATATTTCGAGAGTCTAGTCTTAGTCTAATTCCAAAAGAAATATATTTTAAAAATGGGTAATATTTCTTAAAACTGAAAAACTATTGAATTATTACTTTTCTAACATCTTCCTAAATATATATATTGCATGTGAAGTAGTTGAAATAATTCTTAAAATTGCAAAAATGGGATAAATTTGGATGCTATGGATTTATAATTAAATTGAGCATTAATTTCCAGAGTAGGTTTTGAGTCAATTTTATTCAACTTATGAGCTGCCATCCCTGTGACTCAACAACTCTAATTAATAACAATAATGGATTAAAATTAATATCTAAAATAAATTAACTATTTTTTTCCCATTAAATTTTAACTTTTTGTTAAATTTTAGTCCCACATCCCAAAACAAGTCATAATCCGCAAACTTACAAAAAAAAAAAGGTCCACTTTTTGTTTGTTTCAAAAGGAGACTCGGTTTTGGGTTATTGTCACCAATAAAGTTAATAATGATAATTCTATCTTTTCATGGTTCTTTGGAATCCGATTCAAAGTATGCATCCTATGGTTTTTTATTATTTATTATTAAAAAAAATCAGAATAAATATTATTATTTAATGAAATATTATTAAATATAACACTTTTTAATTGTGGATTTCAAAAATAGTAAAGATTTAAGAATATTAAAAAAAATCACATTTTTTTAATATTTATTAAATAATGAAAGAAATTCATCATATAATGAATTTATTTAAATGGTAAAATATAAAAAAAAAAAAAATTGCTGAAATTTAATTTAAAATATTTCAATAAAAAATCAATTAGATTTATCATTTTACAATATAAAAAAATATATTTAATTTAATGAAAATAAAAAGTATTATTTTAAAATAAATCAAACTTTTGCCATTTTTAAAATTAGGGTTAGAAAAGGTATGGTTGGTTGTAATTTTAAAAAAAAAAGTAAATTAAAGTGTTTGTCATTAATTTAAAGTTATCAAGATATTGGAGAAAACACTTTAAAAAGCAAATTTAATTGTTTGGTTGTTGACCTATTATCAAATATGCAGTTTGCTAAATATATACAAGTGAAAAAAAGTAAATTAAAGTGTTTGTCATTAATTTAAAGTTATCAAGATATTGGAGAAAACACTCTTAAAACTCAGTCCAAATTTAATTGTTTGGTTGTTAGACCATATTACTCAAATCACATGCGCTTAGTAAATTGCTAAATATATACAACTTCAAGAAGAGTCAAATCTCTATTTATATCTCTAGATAATAAATTGATTATATAGAAGTTGACATACTTCAAGAAGAGTCAAATCTCTATTTATATCTCTAGATAATAAATTGATTATATAGAAGTTGAGATATTTCAAAAAAAAAAAAAAAAAGGGTAGCAAGGAGTAAAATTGTACAATTTTATAATTTATCTCTACCCTTTTATATAGATATACCATGTTACTAAAAATATATCCTTGTGGTTGAAAAAAACTTGTATTTTACTTTATCACATATTTGTTTTTTTCAAAGATATGAAAAAAAAAACAGATAGAAAGAATGACATATATTGATAAAAATAGGTGTTGGGGATAACAGGTGACCACGATCTTCACATATAATATTATCCATTTTAAATTTAAATTCATATGGTTTTACTTTTGGATTTATAAAAAATGTTTCATACTAATGAAGATGTTGTCTTTTTTTTTAATAAACTCGTGATCTTTCTCAAATTTCACATATCCCACTTGTTGAATAAAAGGGATATTTTTTTGTTCTCACGATCAAATTATAGTTTGTTTGAATTTAAATTCAATAAACATTAAAAAAAAAGAAAAAAAGAAGTAATCTCAAACTAGTTTAAATTGATTTTCTCAATGATTAGGTGAAAAGGGCATGCAATTATGTGGAAATAAAAGAAAAAAAGAAAAAGGCATGAAGACTTGGCCTTAACTTTTCTTATAACTGAACATCCTTTTCTTGATCAATTATTTAGGTTTAAGATCCCCTTTTACTTTTATTAAAGATAATTAGTGGACCGAAAAAGGTCTTACCATGAAGCATTTAACATATATTTTAGTTAACTTTTGTAATGGGTTTTGAAAATTATGTAGGGAAAACTAATAAAGATTGTGATATATTTTTCTATTACCTTATTGGAGTAATTATATAATTCCATAAAATTAATATAAACATAGATATGAATTAGAAATTTCTAATTTATTCTGGGTCAAATTAAAAATTGTTGAATTAAAGTAACTGATCATTACGTCATGATTCCTTCTTATTTCCATCAGAGAAAAATTATCTTTGTGAGAATATTGTAGAAAATTTTGATTATAAAAGGATTAGAAAATCATCCACATAGTTACTTTTAATAATATATATTCAGGTATGTTTTTTAGCGTTTAGTGATCTCTTGTGTATTATGTCATGACTAAATTCTTAACATGTCAAAAATTAAATTTAAATACTGAAAAATTAAACAATAATGTATTGTATTCTCTCATATGACAAAAGATTATAATCCAACTTTATGATATTGATCAAGTATCTACGCTACATAAAAAAAAAGCCGGCAATTCATATTGAATATTTATTTTTATAACAAAATTGGAGCTAGCTGATGTTGTATGTAGAATATTCTTTAAAAATTTATCAATTTTAGATTTTGAGAAATAAGTTTTTTTTTTTATATTAAAAAATAATAATTTCTTTTTAAAATAATAATAATAATAACGTGTGGGCAATAACTTAAAAGAGAAGTTGGGAGTTGTTTTGTGGAACCCAGGAATTAGGTACGGTGTCTGCATTCAATAGGGAACATTCTGTCCAATTTCTCTTTTTATTTATTTATTTATTTTTATTTTTTTGAGAAGATCTTTTTTTTTTATATATATATTATTAGGTTCATAAACCACTCATCGACCAAATTATTTCAATTAATAATAGTTTCTTACGATTACCGGGCGAAATTGGATGGAATATCATCTCTCTCCACCAACTTCAGGTTGGATTTTTATTAATTAAAAACATTTAAAAAAAATCTAATCAAGAAACTTTTAATAGATCCTTCCAAACCATATAAAAGTACAAACAAAAAACGTGTTTATTAATTAATCTCTGTGATTTTAAGACCAAAATCTTTGACCAACTTGTTTGTTACTCCATTTTTCTTCTTGTTCTCTCTTTTTAATATACAAAGTTTAATTTTATATAGTTTAAGATTATATCTTCTTTAGATTATTTAAAAAAAAAGTATGAAAATATAGAGCTGATTAATACGTTCATATTTATGTATTTTGATAATCTATATTTTTGTGTATAATCAATTAAAAAACCTTGAAACACAATTTAATTTTTTGTAAACGATCTTGTTCTACTTTATTTATTAAAAATGATAAAAAATATAAATTATATATAATGTCACAACAATTTATTTTTTCACATGGTTAATTTTAAAAAAATAATTCTAAAATTTTAAATTGATCCTATTTTTCATTGAAAAAAATGTATTAAATAAATAAAAAAATTACATATTTAAACTAATTGTTATATTTTTTGGTCAACGTGATTAGGTCATGTTTTTCTTAAGAAACTTCCAAGAAGTTTTGACTAATATGATAAAAAACTCATTATTATTTCATTGACTTTGAAATTTTTTTATATAAACTAATCACAGAAAAGGTGATTTTCATTAATAAAGTAAGTTCTTTTGTTTCAAAAGAATAAAGTTATTATTGCATGATTTACCTTTAGTAATTTGAGTTGTGTTTAAAAGTACATATTGAGATTTAAAAGATAGTAATAATTAGTTGATAACAAATTAAGATATTCATTTTCAGTCAGTTTTAATTATTAGTGTTAAATTATCATTACACTAAAAAAGTTATATTATAAATTAAGATAAATTTAATATTTTTAATAAATTATGAACACTCAATAATAAAATTAAAAAAAAATAGAAATCAGAACTTTGGTGGCCAGTCTAAATTAAGGTCCGCCCCTAATGAGGACAAAAGTTAAAAAGAAAATCATATAGTTTGGAAAATTAAATTTGGCACCCACCACATACAGAGACATAATACATCATTTTCCCTATGCTCCCAAATTCCATGTGCAACTTATTTAATTATACCAATAAAAAGAAATTGATATATATTTTTAATTAATTACATCAATAGTGTAGTGATAAAAAAAAAGAGAGAAAAAGAAAATTAAATTAGAAAGAAAGAAAATAAAGATTATTTAATTTATCTTTAAATAGAGTTTTCTTTTGATAATAATTTTAATTTCAACTCTTAAAGAAAATATATTGAATAAAAGAATCCTATTTTTTTTCCATTTTATATATTTTTAAAACCTTAACCAATTTTCAAGACTAGAATAATTATATTAAAAAATGATTAACTATTTTTTTCCTCAAATTAGCATAGTTTTTTATAAATAAAAAAAAAAAATAAAAATAAAAACACAAACACAAACTTATAATAAAATATATATATATATATATATATTTGCTATTATTTATTTATTTACAAACAAAAAAATTATGAAATGGGCACTGATATTTTAATACAATCTCACTTTTTCCCTGCCTTTGCTCCATTTGGAATTCCTTTTCTTCCTTTTAGTTTTTCTTTTTTCTTTTTGCTTTTTCAGATTCTCACTTGATCTTTGAAAACGTTTTAGGGTTGAAATATAAAGACAATTCATAGAAGTCTACAATTTAGTTTTGATTTCCTCAACATATGATTTACAACTTACAAAAACAAATCACTTTGGAAAGTTAAATAAATTTTGTAGTATCATAATGGATTATATCTTTTTATCTATTAATTTATCTACACTTTTAACATCATTATTGTTTAGACAAATATTAATAAAATTTCTCTCATTAATCTTATTGTATATTAAAAAATATATATCAGTGAAAATTTGTAGATATATTAAATACAATATTGATAGCACATTTAATTGTGGAGTAATTATCTTCTATATTTTTTATTTCTCAATTAAGATTGTATAGTCGACATTTAAATATTAAATTTCATATGTAAAATATTATTGTATCTAAGAAAGATTTTAAAGTAAAAAAAAAAAACAAAGTTAATGATATAATTGCGATTTTTGGGAAATTATATAACAAAGAATCATTTTAAGAACCTTGATTTCAACATGGTTATAATTCTAGACTTTTTTTTCCCTTTATTAATTATGGAAGTAGCTTTTTGTAAACAAAATCCAGAGATAAGAGGAACACTTTCCAAGGTACACAACATAGCTACCTCATAGATTGATTTATATATATATATATATATATATATATTACGTTAATTTGAGATAGGAAAATTAAACATTCAACTTCAAAGGAATGAAGCTAATGTGTCTAACCACTTGAGTTATACTATGATTGACATTTATATATATATTACACTACAATTTCTAATAAAACGGTTCAATTTTTCAATTTTGATATATTTAAGGTTACGATGACTCAAATTAAAATTTAAAGATATAATTCGTGATAAATATTTTAATAATTAAAGAAAATAAATGAAGTACTGCCAAATCACTAATCAGTCATAGGCAAAAGGCAATAGATGATAGCTTTTCAAGGATGATGAGATGTCGGTTGCTCAATACACACTCAAAATTGGTCTCTCTCTTTTACTTCCCCTTTCATTGTTAGCCTCACAATTATTGTTGAAACAGTACACACTCTCTCTACCCCCCCTTGCTTTGGAAAAAGCATATTAAATTCATACTCATACACACACAACAACAACAACAAATTAAATTAAATTAAATTGCATAATAATAATAATAATAATGAGGGAAAAGTATATTTGTGTTCCCGAATTTTAAGATTTATGTATGTTTAGTCTTTGAATTCTCAATTTGTATCTATTTCATTCGAGTTTTGAGAAATGGATCCATTTGGTCCTTGTTATAAATTTTTTCATTCATTAATGTAAAAAAATATTATTTACTAATTGTGGGAGAACTAATAAACCTTATTTCTCAAAAACCCAAAGATGAAATAGACACAAATTTGATAGTTCAAGAACCAACTAAACTTATTATCTCAAAATTTAGAGACGAAATAAACATAAATTGAAAACGTAAAGACCAAATAGATACAAACCTCAAAACTCATGGATAAAAATGTACTTTTCTCTTATTATAATATATAATAATAATAATAATAATAATGTATTTTCTTTATGCTTATATAAACCTCTCTCTCTTTCCTCTTCATTTATTGCTTGCTTCCAGGTTCTGCTTCTGCTTCTGCTTCTTCTTCTTCCTCTCTCCCATTGCAGCAGAAGCAGAGGAAAAAAAAAAGAAATAATTCAGTTTATGGGTTCCAGAGATTGAAATCTATCAATTTCAGGAAAAGGGCAAACAAAATTTTCTTTTCTTTTCCTTCATTTTCTTTCAATCCAAACAGATCTTCATTAAAAAATGGAAAGAATTGAATCGTCAACAGCTCTCATTGAAGATGGATGGGAGCTAGGATCAGAAGAAGCCAGAGATGACGTGGCATCACAAATCTTATTGCTTTGGGAAGCCATGAAAGCTCCCATAATCGTTCCTTTACTGAAACTTGCAGTTTTCTTTTGCTTGATAATGTCCCTAATGCTTTTCATTGAGAGGCTTTATATGGGAATCGTCATTGTTTTAGTTAAGCTTTTTGGTAGAAAACCAGAGAAACGTTTCAAATGGGAACCTATGAAAGATGATATTGAGCTTGGAAACTCTGTTTATCCCATGGTTTTAGTTCAAATCCCAATGTATAATGAAAGAGGAAAAAAAAAAATTAAAAACAAAATCATACCCTTTTTTTATTTTTCACTTTAGTATATTGGGTCGTAATCAAAATCCCGAATTTATAAGTGAAGACAACATCTCGAGTAATTAATAATTGTTAATATTAATGACATTTTGCTTGATCAGGTTTATCAGCTTTCAATTGGAGCTGCATGTGGGCTATCATGGCCGTCAGATCGAATCATAATTCAAGTTCTCGACGATTCCACGGACCCAATAATTAAGGTAAAAGGAAAAAAGTGATGATTTTATTTTCCTTTCTTTTCTATTGGTTTTCTGGTTGGTAAGAATCTCACGTCAAAAAGATGAAGAAACACGAGTGTTAATTGATTTTGAGATAAAAACCCGAGACAGTGAAATTGAAGATGAGGGATGTGAATGTGTTTTTTTTTTTTTAATGTAGGATTTGGTGGAAATGGAATGCCAAAGATGGGGAAGCAAAGGAATAAATATAAAATATGAAATAAGAGATAATAGAAATGGGTATAAAGCAGGGGCATTGAAAGAAGGGATGAAGAGAAGTTATGTGAAGGAGTGTGATTACGTGGCAATATTTGACGCAGATTTCCAACCGGAACCGGATTTTCTTTGGCGAACCATTCCTTTCCTCCTTCATAACGCTCGTATTGCCCTCGTCCAGGCTCGCTGGAAGTTTGGTACGCTTGCCTTTTCTTTTTTGAAAAATACTTACCTCCTAACTTCATGAGGATATCTTCGTAATCTCGTTACGTGTTAATTTTTTGTTGGTTAAAAATAAATCAATCGATTCCACGTAATTAATAAAAATATATATTGATTTTTTACCATTATAATGGATTTTAACCAATAGAGATGAGATGATCAGGATCCTCCTTGTTTTATTATTGTTATTATTATTTATTTTTCAAGTAATTTATTTATTATTATTATTTTCTTCTTTTCTAAAAATATTTTTCGTGTGTTAACAGGCCTTAAAAAAATTATCTATGGTTTTCGTTTGTTTTTTTTCGTGTTCTTGTTTTTAAAAGATATTATTGTAAATATAGTAAAATTTGAACATATCACTGATTAACACATAATTGTTATATTTATAAATAATTTTATATAATAATATTTATAAATATTACATCAAAATACTTATCCATGGAAATTTCCGCTTTTAAAAATTAAATCTGCTATGAAGAGACCCTCATAAATGCGTTTTTATTAATTAATAATAAAACAACAAGATATACTTAAAATTATTCAGTGAGGAGAATTAGAATTAGCTTAGATTTTATTTAGGTTAATTGAGATTAAAACTGTCGGCGAGTCTGATTGAAGTAGGACCCCCTCATTAGATTTTCTTTTTCTTGAGAAATCAATCAATTTTAATAATATATTTTATCAACTATAAATCTCAGTCTAATCCACGCTGGTAATCCTTATAATCGACACGTGTCATCCTTTTTTCTTCTAAATCAGACTTTTTATTCACGGGACCCACCCAATATGTAGGTGACCAAACCTTTTAAATTATTATTTTTGTTTCCTAAATAAAAATCAAAGGTTGGCTAATTTGTATTTTATTGCTTTAAATTTTCCACGTTCTTTTGTTTTCTTTGTTTGTTTTGACATATTTGGAGTTTTTTTTTTCAATTTTAATTTTGTTTTTCTATGTTTTGCCTTTTCTAAATGACGAAATTTGACTTTTAATCAGAATTTAGTATTGACTTATTTATTTATTTAATAATAAATTTTTATTAAATATATTAATAATTTTAATACTTTGGTGTGCAACAAATAGTCAAAACTTGGCTGGTCAATAAAACTCACCCTTTTCTTAATTTTTTTTTTCATGTTTAAAAAAAAAAGTTATTTTCACCTTTTTCTCTATAAAACTTTTAGAAGGGATATTTATCTTCTAAAAAAAGTTTATGTGAATTTTTTTTAGAAAATTAAATAATTGAAATGAACCGTTAAATTATAATGTTAAACTAGACCTTCGATATTATAGTTTAATAATTTTGATACAATTTTCTTTTTTGGAAAATAAATTATGAAAATTACAATACAAAGATAATATTGAGAGGCAGATTAATATAGATCATTTATGATGAAAATTAAGAGGCCGAATTATTGGGTGGGTAGTTTCCCTTTCCTTTAGTAGACCACTGATGCTCTGCCACACAATAAATGGTGAGAACATGAACAATAGTCTTCTTTTTTTAATTAGGTCAAAAGAAAGTAAATGATCTCTTTTATTTTCTTGCATAATAAATAAATGGCACGTGATTATAATATTCCCAAATATTTTATCACTATACATATTTATTTATTTATACACGTATTCCATCAACCAGTTCGATAATTCATTCACTCTGAAAATTTTAGGGTGTGTTTAGTTGGTCAATTAAAATTAAGAGTTAGAGATTACATTATCCTAACCAATATTTGGTCTCCTAGTTTTTAAATCTAGGAATAGGTTAAAAAGGTTTTTTAACCCCTATTTTACAAACTCATTAATTTTCACGATTTCAACACATTTTATATTATCTCAAACCTAATAAACTTACTATGTTTTACACAATCCAAACACAATATTAATAACTCACAATATAATAACTCATGCTTAATAATTTTATCCTGCGAACCAAACACACCAGTACCTGAGAATGAAATTTTTATCTTACTTTTTAAGAGAATTTTTTTTTAGTTTACACTAACATTTGTGAGATTAGCAATCAAAAAAGAAAAATGCTTAGCTACTCTCTCTGTCAAGAGCCGTATACTATATTCTAATTTTAAAATGATAGTAAATTAGGAAAAAAGAAAAGTAAATAATTTTAAGATGTGAGTGAAGAAAGTTATATAAAAGGGAAAATAGAGGTAGGTAGTAGACAAAAGGGAAAAGCCCGACAAAAAATCTAGGAAAAATGTTCAGAAGATATGATAAGAAAAAAAAAACATCCCAATGAAAGGATTAAGAAGGTGAATAAGTTTTGGTTTTTTGAAAGAAAAAAAAAACATCCATTCCATTTCATGTTATATTATGGGCCATTTTCCTTACCAAACGTTATTTTCATTTTTAGCTGTTTTTTCTGACACATTTCATAATTTCCCATGGTCCAAATTCTTCTTCCACACCCCAATTTTAACTTTCTTATTATTTTATATATTTTTGTTAGTTATAATATGGTTTCTGTTCTTAGAAATAAAATTCCTATTGTGGTAGCAACCAAATTTGGAAGATGTTTGATATAAAGTAAAATTTTATGGAAATTGTTGGTAAAATTTTAAAGAGGAAAGTGTAAAAAACTTATAGATCGAAATAGAAAATAAAAATAAAGAAAGTTGAATATTTATTTATTATTATTATTAATTTTTTTTTTGTTACTTATTTTATTTCCGGCAATAGCATGTGGTATGATAATGGTGGACCCCGATTTTTCCTCTCTTCCTTTTTCCAACCGACATTTTCCTTTACATCTTTGGATTTCATTATTAAATTAAAAAGTGGATGTCAGCGTGGCTTTTCTACTTTTACTGATTTACAAATTATTATCTTGTTTTAAAAAATAGTATTTTAAGAATTATTATTTTTGAAAATAGAAAAAGTTTTAATAATAAATTTTAAAAATGACATTAAGATTGGTCTAATCTCGATATAATCTATGAGAAACGTCATTTTTAAAATATTTCAAAACATTTACTACTTTTAAAATCACTCAGAAAAAATATCATCTTTTAAAGTTTCTATTATTTTAATTGTAAATTTTGGGCCTCCACAGTGAATTCCAATGAGTGCTTGATGACGAGGATGCAAGAAATGTCATTGAACTATCATTTTACGGTGGAGCAAGAAGTGGGCTCCTCCACTCATGCTTTCTTTGGCTTCAATGGTAATTTCATTTCCCTTTTAACATATTCATAATCAAATTTTGAGTATCATTTATTCATGTGATCACTTAATTTTACGCCTAAATATAACTTAATTAGTGTCAACATGAGCATAGCTTAACTGATTTGGCATATACTCCATTCCCTTTGAGATCGAAGGTTCGAGTTCCTCTCCCCCATTTTGATGTAATCTAAAAAAAAAATATATAACCCAATTAGTCAAATCAAATGTTAAAATTTCTCTCATTTTATTATATGTTTGTGTATTCTCCCATCAAATATTTAAACAAAGGGATAATAATAACTCACATTTCTACAATTTATCTGATATATAAGTCACACTCGTGTTGTCTAGTAAAAAGTTTCAAACACTTGTGCAGTTTGATCAATTTAAGTTTCAAACACTCACGTTGTTTATTAGTAAGTTGTAATCAGGTGTTCCAATTTCATTAAAAAAAATTAACAGATGGGTGTAATTTATAGAATTAGTAATTGTTAATTAGGTGTTAAATCTACAATTCACACTCATTTACTAATTCTTGCATTCATCACTATACATTATAGTCTATACTATTTCCTAGAGCAAAAAAAAAAAAGATTGTTTCCAAAATCTATTACCAAATAATTTCTTTACTTGGTGTTTGTAATGTCTCATAATGTTAAAAACATGTTATAAACAATTGGAAAAATGGAACAGGGACAGCAGGTGTTTGGAGAATTGCTGCACTGAATGAATCAGGAGGATGGAAGCACAGGACCACTGTGGAAGACATGGATTTGGCAGTTAGAGCCAGTCTCAAAGGCTGGAAATTCTTGTACCTTGGCAACCTTCAGGTCAACTTATCACAACACTTCTCAATATCAATGAATTATTCTCTGCTTGTTTCTTTAATCTCTGTGTGTTCAACACTCCTCCTCTCGTTTGGGCTCGGAAATTTGTAAGAGATCTAATCATGTGGAACTTTTAATAAATGGGGAGGAAATGATACGCAGGAGTTTGAACTTGGGATCTCTTACTATGATACCATGTTAAATCCCAAAAGTTTAAACTATTGGTTTAAGATTAAGTTAATCTTTTATGTATATCTCACCATACTTAATTTCTTCATACATATATATTACAGGTGAAAAATGAACTTCCAAGTACTTTCAAAGCGTATCGTTATCAACAACACAGATGGTCTTGTGGTCCTGCTAATCTCTTTAGGAAAATGGTCATGGAGATTATAAGAAACAAGGTCAAATTTTCTCCGTTTTCTTTCCCGTTACCGAGTTATAATGCGAAGATGATGTGAGTTTTATTAAATAACCTCATTTCTCTGTTTTTTTTTTTTTTTGGTTATTGCTGCAGAAAGTTACTTTGTGGAAGAAAGTTCATGTGATTTACAGCTTTTTCTTTGTGAGAAAAGTTATAGCCCATATCAATACATTCATCTTTTACTGCATTGTGATGCCAGCAACTGTGTTGGTGCCTGAAGTTGTTGTTCCAAAGTGGGGAGCTGTTTATATTCCTTCTATCATCACGCTTCTCAATGCTATTGGTACTCCAAGGTCTGCTATTGCTTGACATTTCCTCCCCATTTATTAATGTTTTACGTGATCGGGTCTCGTATAAATATCTGAGCTCACATGTTTGGGGTAGTGTTGAGAATATGAAAGATTAAATTTGTCTAGCCCAATACCTTAAGTTTTTTGGGTCTATTGGTGATTTATAACTGTTTGAACTTTTGAATGTAGTGGTAATTTAACATGAATATCTTGCAATCTTCTTTTGATTAAATTAGAAAGAAGAATATGAGTTCAAACAATCATCATTTTTTGTATTGAAACCTTTGCAGGTCATTCCATTTATTGGTATTCTGGATTCTTTTTGAGAATGTAATGTCATTCCATAGAACCAAGGCTACTATCATTGGTCTGCTAGAGGCAAGCAGAGTAAATGAATGGATTGTGACTGAGAAACTAGGCGATGCCTTCAAGGCTAAAGCAGCTTCTAAAGCATCCAAGAAACCTCGATTCAGGATTGGAGAGAGGTAAGCATTGAATATAGAGTAAAAAAGATTAAGTTTATCTTAATCTATGTGGTTAAGTTTTGGGCTAGTACGGTGATTAGAATCGAGTTCTTAAGTTCAAATGTGTACCACGTTACTTCTTCATTTGTTTCACTTTAATAGTTCAAATTTTGACGTTTGAATCAAAATAATATCTGATTCACACATGAGGGAGAGCGTTGAGTACTATCAGTAAATTGATATCATTACCAAATGACCTTCTTTCATTAATTGTAATGAACAATACAACTTTCTTATATGAAGGAGATGGTACAAAACAGAATTACGAAGTTTATTATAACAAGATAAATAACAGAACGAAAACTGATTTAACTAGAGAAATAACAACCTCTCATTTAGCTGTAATGAGCTTCTTTAACTAGTACGAACTGAAAAGATTTAGGTGAGTTCGAGCGACTTTTAATAATGTAATTTTTAAAAGTAAAACACTTTAAAAAAAAACGCACAAATTGAAGGCTTCTGACTTTGTGAGATGTTAGATATTTTTGTTTTACCATTTAGTTCCTTCATTTCTGCCTTGAGTTTTAAATTGAAGCAAGTACTTGATTCATATGACCAAATTTTATCATGTTTCACATAATCACAATGACAGACTTCACCTGGGGGAGCTTGGAGTTGGAGCTTACCTCTTCTTCTGTGGTGTATATGACGTTTTCTTCGGGAAAAACCACTACTTCATATTCCTTTTCATTCAAGCCATCGCCTTCTTCATCACGGGATTCGGTTACGTGGGTACCTTTGTTCCTACTGCTTGATCAGATCAGAATCTGCCACAAAATGACTAAAAGTTCATATGATATTATTGGTCTGCTAGAACTAGAAGCCATTGCCTTCTGCAAAAGGGTTCTCATTAGATGTTGTGTTTTTTTTTTCAGCCAAATTCATTTTTCTGCAACATAATAGTTTGTAAAGAGAGAGAGAGGAAAGGAAAGAAGAGAAAAGACAGAAGCATGGTTTTATTTTTTCATTTTTATTTTTGACACATGGGGGAAAAAGCATAAAATGCTAAGCTAGAAAGTTAAGAAAGTTTGTGAATAGTTGTCGAAAAGGAATACTCGACATTACAACCGTGGTTCTGAGACGGTCTACACTGCAAAGTGTATCCTCTGGATCTCTTTTCACCATCCTTGTTAATGTTTGTAATATGTTACTTACATTTTGTAGCTTCATTCTTTATGTACTTTTTTATCTGTTGGAAATATGTCAGGAAAAAAGAATAAGCCAGTTGGAAAATGAGATAGATTTTGTAGCCCCTCTCTCTCTTTCTCATCCCTCTCTATACTGATATGGATGTCAAGTATACTAAAATCAAAGATGACATTGTCTTGATACAAAAATGTGATTTACTACTATGAACGAACAAGGCATCACACAACCCGATTTTGATAGTTATGTAATCTAACTAGAGATTTAAGGTAGGTATGGGAGGTGGAAGGCTATTGATGAAGTTTATGTTGCTATTTTGAAAGGTAAATGGCCAAAAAGATGAGAACTAGCCTTGTTTTTGTTTGTACCATTGTGGGAGAGAACTTCAAACCTTCAACCTCAAGGGGAGGAAACGAGTGTCAGACCAGTTGACTTCTGGTCATGTTGGCTCTTTATACTGGTCTTAAAGTATAGAAGAATGGAATAAGTGTCATCTTTATTGTTAACAAAGTACATTCATAATAAACAAGTGTAATTGTCAATGAAAAACAAGAAATACATAGAGCTTCATTTATATCAATGAAAGAAGATGAACCCAATATATTAGAATGAACAGTTTCAAATATTTTGTTTTCATCAGTTTGAGAAATAGATGATGGCTTTAAGCCATTGACGATAGGAGCAAAATTACAAAGTTTTTCTTTTTGATGAATGAAAATTACATACATTTCAAATGGAAAATAGTTGAATTGGCTAATCTATTATGCCAAATTGAAGTGTCTTACTGTATGGCCAAAAAAAGAAAACAGAGAAATTGACTTACAAATCAATATATTCTCAAGAGAAATTGATTCACGAGCACAAACCTAATATTGACACAACAAATTATATTAAAGATGTAGAGCAAAGGTTGTTTTTTAAATTCTACCTATTTTTCTCAAAAAAAGAGTGGCAAATGAACAAAGTGATAACAAATTATTAACAAAGGTTAAATTATGGAAACCAATCTTAAAAAAGAAGCAAAGTCAGCCAGCCTCTCCCAAACCAATTATGAGTCAAACCCCACTTACCAAAACAATGTGAATAAGCATCTGCTTTGCAAGCAAGCAATTATAATTTTGTCAAATATATATTTATTTATAGAAAAAAACATTTCCTCTAAATCGATTATATATAAATACCAGTTTGAAAGTTCATTCCATTGCCTCCCCTCTCTCACCAGCTCTTACCCAAAAAATTTCCAAGAAAATTATGTAATTAAAATTTTAAGTCAACAATAAATTAGGAAAGATTGATTTAATTAGGAGGGGGCATGAAAGGTTGATGAATTAGGAAAATCCAAAATCAAATCGCCTTACCAAAAATAGTTTATTTGATTTATTAAGGTCAAAAGCTATCAATATGGTAAAGTTTTTAAACACTCAATATTCAAGGTTAAGAATTTTGGCTTTCAATGACTTTCCTTAGCTATTTGAATGATGTTTATTAAGATTTTTAGTTTCCATGTCTCAGCCACAAAACAATAGAATGAGAATCAATTTACATTTAAGTTTGGCCTTCAAGTTTGAGAACATATTTGGTAGCTGTTTGAGAGGGCCAATAAAATAAAAAATCACTCTTGATATAATTAAATTATTTATTTATGAAATATTAAATTAATGCTTGGTAATAAAAAATCATAAAATTATATTTATTGAGATAAGATATTATAATAATATAAATTTTAAGTGACTTTATATAATTAAATATTAAATTAATAAAGAACATATAATTAATTAAGATCAAACCAGCGTAAAAAATACAATTGAAAAATGTTATTTTTATTTTAAAATTATATTCCTACGAACGGATATTACAAAATAAACACAATTACGTCCCCAAAGATACTTATAAACAAATATTACTAAACAAACATAACCATTTTTTATTTTTTAGAAGCATATGAAGCGTCATTATTCTCACACATATGAATAAAATGTGAGTAATATTTTCAATAGTAAACGAGATTTTTTTTTCTTTTTTTTTTAAGACATAGTAAATGAGATTGAGTTTGATAGCTTTAACAGAACCTATACTAAATAATAATTTTTTAAAAACTTTTAAAAGTTTGTGAGTTTATTAAAGTGTGAAAAGTCTTGAGTAATAAAACCTACCTCAAACTCATTAACAAAATCTCATTATTATAAAATGGAAAATTCCTCCATTTTATTAGAAAAACTTATTAATTGATAATAAGGAAAATTCTACAGTACAGGGACTAAAAATCCCTGTATGGTACAGGGAGTCAGTTACAAGTGGTTAATTTTTTTTACATCGTATTTATTTTAATTATTTAAATAAATTAAAATTTAAAAAATACAGTTGTAATCAATAGAAATCTTACGTAAGATTTTTTTGGGTTTCCCCAATCAATTGACTCCTTTTTTTTCTAACTGTCAACTCTACCATCCCCTTCCAAATTTTCAGTCATTTGAAGATGCAGGTATGCCATGATTGATTTTTTATTTTTAAATTTGGTGTTAAATCACACAAGCACAAATATAATGTTTACTGATTTTACGATCACATACACAACAGCATCGATCACAACATTATATTTATAAGAATATAGGATCACACATGTATAAATGATTTGATCACACATATAAATTTTGAATGAGTATGTGATCACATATATAGGATAGTGATCACAAAAAGTTTCACCAAATAGACAATATGACACACATATCTAATTTTATATATGAATTGAATCAATCTAACTATCACATTTTAAATACAATTAAAAAAGAACGATTACATTTATAAGGGAACGATCACATTCCAAAAACGACAAACATATTTAATCACATTAAAAAAAATTACAAACAAATATAAAGAATGACGATCACATCATAAAATATACGATCAAGAACGATCACGTTTAAAAAATAACGATCTCATTCAAAAGACAACGACTACATTTAATCACATCAAAGAAAATCAATTACGAACAAGATCATATTTAAATAATATTAAGAACGATCACATTCAAAAGATAAAATGACAATCAAACATTGGAATAGCAACGATCACAATGAAAGAGTTGTGATCACAGTGAATCAGAAATCTCAATATTTCAGAGTAAGAAGTTTCATAATCTAAATATTTGTACGTTAGATTTAACAAAAAAAAAAAAAACTAAATGTGTTTATTTGTAATTGAAAATTAATGGTTGAGATTTAATATTATAATCTAATGGTTAAAATTAAATTAGATTTCATAAAATAGTTAAAGTAAAAAGGGTAAAAAAAAAATAAAGGGATGAGATCAATTGAGTTAGATCTAAGGGTTTATAAAAGTCCCTGTACCATACAGGGACTTTTATTCCCTGTACTGTAGTTTGACTCTTGATAATAAATATATGATTTTTTTAATAAAATATATGAGACACATAGAAAATTCCAGAATAACTCATTCTAACTGTTCAAAACCTAAATATTTTCCATTATAAAAAACTCTCCTACCACATCCAAATACATCATATATATTCCTAATAGAAAATTAAAGTTAGTCAAATATTTGCACCAAAATAGTCATGATAAATCCGCCATTACAATATCACTTTTTTCCCTGCCAAAACCAAAAGTAACTTTTTTTTGTGTACACTTTATTTCAGGACACGGCACTTAGTTTTTGTCGCCCATTGAATTTAAATCAAAACTCCAACGTTGAGTTCTCCGTTGGCGTTTTGCGTTTTTCGTTTTTCGTTTTTCGTTTTTCGTTTTCTGTCGTGTCGTGAGTCGTGGTCGTGGATGCATGCATTGCACCAACCCCTCCCTGCCACTGCCAAGCGCCAGTCATCATTCACGCTTGCGCTCAACTGTCCAAATCAATAAAGAAAAATAAATTAAATTTTGTTGACAAAAATATAAGTATATTCCAATATGCTTTATTTTAATCCATCTCTATGGCCATTACTTTCATTTAGCATGCCTTGCAAAATTGTTAAATATAGTCAACCAGCTTAATGTTTTTATTTATTTATTTTACCTCTACAAATATTTCATTTAATTAAATATTTTATAAGAAATATATGTTGACTTGATAAACTATTTTCTTTTAGTTTAAAATATCGTTCATCCTTCACATTTATTTCATAGACAGAACATTTAAATATATATAGACTACATGTACGGAAAGAGACATGCTTATTTTTAAATCATACTTCAATTATAAAAAAAAAAAAACCCTCTAACAAACAAATTCAAAATTCCTCTTGTTTTAGCAATTTCAAATTTCCACCACATTAAAGTATAATAGTATTAAAATAAATCTAAACAATTATAAAAAAACCTCCAAAAAAAAAAAAATCAAAATTCTTTTAGTTTTAGCAATTTCAAATTTCCACCCCATTAAAAGTATAACATAGTAGTTGACAAAAAAAACTTTTACTTATTGATGTCATATTTGAAAAATAAATAAATCAATATTTATTATTTGGAAGAAGACCATTCTAAAAAAATAATAGAAAATGGAGGAATAAATTTTCAAATGGTGAGTTTTTTAAAATTTATTTCAAATGGAGATGCTTTTGAGGCAAAACCAATGTATCCATTATGAAGGCAAGCGTGGGTGCTCTCATCGCCTATATTTCTTCAATAATACAACTTTATTTCAATTCAATTATTATAATTATAAGGTCAATGGAAAGAACCGAGTATTTTTCATCACTAAAACATTTTAATAATTCTTAACCTTTTATATTTAAAAATGAAACTTACCGTAATTTCATATTATCTTTTTTTTAATAGATATTACATTAAATTAGGGGAGGGGAAACTTGAACGTTCGACCTCATGAAAAGGGAGCAGTTGCCTAACCACTTGAATTATGCTCGTGTTATAAGTAAATTAACATGATAAAAATTATAGTACTTTATTAATAGATATCTAATTCATAACTATAGAAATAAAATGCATGAGAAATGAAGAAGTTTTTTTTTATTTTTACCAAATATTCATATTGTGTTTATTTTTTATCTATTATTTTACCTTGAATTGGAATTAAAAAATACATCATGTTTTTTTCCCTCAAAAACCATCAATAGCATACAAACGGTTAAACTACAAAAATAAGATATTATTTAAAACTTATCAAGTGAAGGAAAATCATAGACCATGAAGCATCAAATGGCATAAAATAACTATTTTTTCAAAAAGCATAATTCTTTTTTGGATAAATTACAAATAACACTATTGTGGTTTCAGATAAAATCATGAACAATCATTGTAGTTTAAAAATGACAAATCACACCCCTATAATTTAAAATTATACCAATAACACCCCTTCTCTCCAACATTGTAAACTTTATTTTAGCCATAGCTTATTGATCTCTGATGTGGATGATTCAAGATGTTTTGGAATT
This sequence comes from Gynostemma pentaphyllum, assembly GCA_028015215.1. Lineage (NCBI taxonomy): Eukaryota > Viridiplantae > Streptophyta > Magnoliopsida > Cucurbitales > Cucurbitaceae > Gynostemma > Gynostemma pentaphyllum. The sequence goes on along the minus strand of CM051349.1, from coordinate 39,044,519 downwards.
ATCATTTTGAGCTATATGTTATGGGCACTTGGAAACTTATAAATCATCAGTAAACAAATGGGTTAATGACTTCAGTCATACATGATATTTTGATGATAATATACTCTTTAATTTATTAACGAATTTAAAGTTTTGAAGTGACCATAACGTAGAGTTTGAAATGGGGATTTCAAAACATCTTAAATCATTCAAATCGGAGTTCAAACGAATATGTTATGGGTAAAAGAAAGTTTACAACGTTGGAGGGAGAGGAGTCTTATTGACACAATTTAAAACTACAAATGTGTGATTTTCCATTTTTAAATTATAGGAATATTCATGATTTCAACTGAAACTATAAGTGTGTCATTTGCAATTTTTTTTTACAAATATACTATTCATTGACTCATATCATGACATGAAGTTAGGTGTGGGGATATGAATATAATATACCAAACCAACAAATTACTTGAAAATTTTATTGTATATATTACAAGAATAACTATTTCCATAAATATTTAAACAGAAGACTCTTTTAATTATCAATTAATCATATAATGAAAATTTTATTTTTTAAAATTCAAATATTTTTTGAGTGGCTAAACCTATCACGATCACTATTCGTTATTTATTTATTTATTTTTTTTTTTGAACGAATCACTATTCGTTATTTTACTCAATAATAAGACATATATTTCTCACTCTCTTATCTGATTTTTCACCTATATGGTTCGATCTTCTCATTAAATAAAATTAAAAAAAAAACCCAATCATCGCCTAAATTTTCGTTATTTTATAAGCTGTCTGAATTTCCCTTTTTTAATTATAATGAAAAACCCTATTGGATTTGGGGTATAAATCGAGGAGGAGGCATTATCATTAGCAAAAAACCTAACCTTGATCGGACGGCAGAAATTAACCCAATTCCATCTACTAATACCCACCCCCATTTCGTTTCTCTCACTCACTCACAGATTTCTCCCATTCTTTCTTTCATCTTCACAGATCTAAACTTTTTAAGCTTACACTAATGGCTTCAATTCAATCCGTCAAGGCCCGACAGATCTTCGACAGCCGTGGAAATCCCACCGTCGAGGTCTCAATTTCTTTCTCTCTTCCCATTTCCGATCTATCTGTAATCACGATTTGTTTTTCTTATTGTTTATGTTTGAATTTGTTGTAGGTTGATATTGTTTTGTCTGATGGAACCCTAGCTAGAGCTGCTGTTCCAAGTGGTGCTTCAACTGGTATATAATTCTTGTTCTTAGATCAACTGGGTTTTTGTAAAGATTCAAACTTTGCATTCTAAATGTTGATATTTACGGTCCCTTTTGATAATTATTGCGTTTATTGTTTTTGGTTTTTTCTTTTTAAGTTTTGAACAACAGAATTATTTATTAACCAATTAGTTTCTCTGTTTTTGGAATTAAAAAAATGTTTTTTAAAATCATGTTGGGTTTTTAGTTTGTAGTTTCTGGTTTTTTATTTTTGTAAGTCAAAAACCCAAAAACGGAATGACTTATTGGTTATCAAACAATTATGTTTTTTAAGAACTAAAACAAAAAAACAGAAAATAAAATGGTTGGCGTTGTGCATTTCTTATTCTGGTATTTGTTTGTTGATTTAATTGATGAAGAAGATTATGGATGTTTCACGTAATTTTAATTTTTTTTTTGTATATTTTTTAAAAAGGAATTTATGAGGCACTTGAGTTGAGAGATGGAGGATCTGATTACCTTGGAAAAGGTGTTTTGAAGGTGATTATTAAATCTTTTGCCATTATGTTTTAGTAAGTGTTGGTATTTTTGTATCTTTCATCTTAGTATAAACTGACTGACCCATTTAATTGTCTGAATCTCTAGGCTGTTGAGAATGTCAATGCAATTATTGGCCCTGCATTGGTTGGAAAGGTTTGTCCATGAATCTCCTCTTGGATTATTTATTTACTCAATACTAAAATAGTTATCTTTGTGCTCTAGTTTTCTTTTTGAAGTCTATTTCTATTAAAAATAGTTTGAATTTTAACAATCTTTTTAACTTTTTTTTTCCCTTCCAATTTTTCTCTTGACAGGACCCAACTGAGCAGACCGAAATTGACAACTTCATGGTTCAAAAACTTGATGGAACTGTTAACGAGTGGGGATGGTGCAAGCAAAAGGTATTGCTTGGATTTTAGTTTTATTTATTCTATATTTTAATTGTTTTTATTATATTTATATAAGCGATTGGATCGTAATAAACAATGGTACCTTGTGTTTTTTTAGCTTGGAGCAAATGCCATACTAGCAGTCTCTCTTGCTCTTTGCAAAGCTGGTGCTAGCGTGAAGAAAATTCCTCTTTACCAGGTAATTGATTGTCAGATTAGCAATGACTAGTTGTATGAGTATCTTGATATGTTCATTCTTGTGAAATTACCAAATTCTCTGGCTAGTCTTTTATTTTCAAATGACTATACAAGCTTTAGGAAATTTGTGTGGAGTTGAGATGAGTTCAATATTGATGTAGTGTCTTCTTTTGGATGCAGCACATTGCCAACCTTGCCGGTAACAAGAGCTTGGTTCTTCCAGTTCCTGCATTCAATGTCATCAATGGTGGATCACATGCCGGAAACAAGCTTGCAATGCAGGCATGCTTCTGATGTCTGATTTTTTTTTTCTTGTTTGTTTTTTTATTAACATCATCGAGTATTTCTTTTGTATCATGTCCCCAGGAGTTCATGATTTTACCAGTTGGAGCTTCTTCATTCAAGGAGGCCATGAAAATGGGAGTGGAAGTTTATCACCATTTGAAGGTTAATTTGTTTGTTGTTTTTTTTGGGATTCTAAATGCGCCTGTAAGAACACATAATTTATTCATGAACCTTTTATGGAATGATTTTCAACGCTCGTTCTTCGCTCATAATTTTTTCACTATTCATTAAGTTATGTTTTAATGTGGACAAGGTTGTTTCTTGTTTGTCAATGCACCCATTTTCATATGCTTCATTTTTTTATTGCTCCCAATGGTTTTTACCTGTCCGCCTTCGAAGTGAAATTGTAATTCACGAAGCTTGTCTGTTGTCAATCACTTTGACTTGTATTTTTCTCCATGCCTCAATTTTATCTGTTTCCATGATTTAATGGTTATCCTTGGCTCCATATAGTTTTTCTATCGTAAATATTTGTTTTCAAGATAGGTTCCTTTCTATAATGTATTGGTTCTCCATTATTCTTATTTTTATATTAGCTTTGTTATATCTTTTTTTTTCCTTTCAAAATTTCAGTCTGTCATCAAGAAGAAGTATGGACAGGATGCAACAAATGTTGGTGATGAGGGTGGATTTGCCCCTAATATCCAGGTAGGCACATTCTCTAGGAAGTAATATCTTATAGCATTATTGTTTCTAGTATGAAAAGATATTTATTTTTCCACTATTTACTATCATTATTCTCATCTCTCACTAGTAAGTTTAATTGTTTGCTTTTCATATTCTTCAGGAGAACAAGGAAGGTCTTGAATTACTCAAAACTGCAATTGCCAAAGCTGGTTACACTAGCCAGGTAGTTTATTCTACTTACATTGTTCTTTGTAGGTTTCATGAACAGTAGATTCTAAGGATCCTGATGTCCTCTTATTTTGTTAGGTTGTTATCGGAATGGATGTTGCTGCATCTGAATTCTATGGATCAGACAAAACCTATGATTTGAACTTTAAAGAAGAGGTGAGTTTTTGTTTGCTAATTAGCTATGAAACGTTTATCATCTTGGATCCTTTACTAATTATTTATTAATGCAGCCACTGATTTTTATAAAGCAGCACTAAGTTAAATCATATAAACTATTTTTCTCTTTAATTAGTTTGAGAGTTGAACCTAATAGAAACTGTAGTGATAAAAAATGTATTGAATTCCAAATTTTACATTATCGAGGACCAGACGATTTTTTTTATTGTCAATGGGATAAAAATGTTATGGTGCAGTAATTGGATGAGACTCAACCTTATATTTATAGATTATCGAGTGTGATGTGGCGCTCTATTTGCAGTCTCAACTAGTCTGCTATCATCTGGTTGAATGACTTAATCACTTGGCCAAGTGTTTTAGCATGTGTTTTTTGTTTAAACTAGTCCAGGATAATAAACTTCTGCGTATTTCATGTATGCAGAACAATGATGGCTCACAGAAGATTTCAGGGGATGCCCTGAAAGATCTCTACAAGTCTTTTGTCGCCGAGTACCCTATTGTGTCTATTGAAGATCCTTTTGACCAAGATGACTGGGAACACTATGCAAAGATGACCAATGAAATTGGAGATAAAGTACAAATTGTGGGAGACGATCTCTTGGTTACCAACCCCAAAGTAAGGAATAGATTTTTTGATTCAATGGAACATAAACTATAACTTATTTCCCAATCCTTATTTTCTGGAGTTTCTCTAGATTGTTGATATTAATTTTTCTCCCCTTTTCTGCTTTTAGAGAGTGGAAAAAGCAATCAAGGAGAAAACTTGCAATGCTCTTCTTCTCAAGGTTAACCAAATTGGATCTGTGACTGAGAGTATCGAGGCTGTAAAAATGTCAAAACGTGCTGGTTGGGGAGTTATGGCAAGCCACCGCAGGTTTGAAAGTTTAACCTTTTGATTTGATAGATATATTTCTTTCAAATTATGTTATATTTTGCAATTTTGAAGTTCTAGCGATTAATTGAACGGAGTCTATTTTGTTCCAGTGGAGAGACAGAGGATACCTTCATTGCTGATCTCTCTGTTGGTCTAGCCACGGTAATTTTCATTCTGCAATCTAAATCTCAGATTCTTTTATGTCACAATATTTTTTACTCAACCTGTTCCATCCATTGATATTCAATTCTGCGTTCTCCCAGGGTCAAATTAAAACTGGAGCTCCATGCAGATCCGAACGTCTTGCTAAATATAACCAGGTTTACTTTATTATCTCACATCCATTGGTTCCATTCGGTGTTTTGAAATATATAATTAGCTTTGATCCCATCAGAATTCAGATACGAACCGTATTTTTACGTTGTTATGTGTATGCAGCTGCTGCGTATTGAAGAGGAACTTGGCTCGGCAGCAGTCTATGCTGGAGCTAAATTCCGCGCACCAGTCAAACCCTACTAGATCTTTCAACCGATGAACGGGAAAGGTTGTCAATTCATGTAGTAAAAATGCAGTGAATAAGCATGTGAGAATTGGCTTTTTTTTGGTTGTGAAACTCGGAGACCCCCCTTTTCCCCTAATAATTTCAGAGAAGTTTTGTTCTGAGAGGTTTGACAATTAGCACCGAGAAGTTTTAATTAGAAAAACATGATATGCAATTATTATAAGTTATAGCTTTGATTGATATGCCTTTCTTATGAAATTGAGTACCCTTTTCAATTTTTATTGCATTTCTTTCATTTCTTTTTGTTGCTTTCATTTCTTCTTATTATTAATTTAAGTTAGAATCACGTTAAAAATGGATTGGTATGGTTATAATAACTTGGACAAATTTCGTAATAAACTTTCATGGATTATAAATATTACAGTTGATTAGTTATATTATATTATTTCTAAAACTAAATTTAATGGACATGTTAAAATTGTAAGAGGAGGATTAAAGTACAAATTGAAGGCGAAAATAGAGGATTTGTATCGTATGTTTATTATTTAAAAAATTATAGTGCATTTAACTGATACAATTATATTATCCATCCCATGTTTTTTTTTTCTTTTGAAAATTGAAAAACCATCTACTTTCAACCTAAGATTTTTAACTTACGATCTAAATTGTTTTTTTTTTTAACAAGATGTTTATTGTTGTGTTTCTAAATTATAGGCAAATCGTATATCTAACATATAAATTCACATGTACAATTGAAACGTAATTTCACTAACATTTTCTTCTCTTTTTTTTTTCTTCCCACAACATTTGCGGCCTTCATTTTGAGATAATTATGTGGGAAATTTCCGTGGGTGTCTAGACCATAAACCCGAACCAAAAGCTGTATAAATGTATTTGGAAAACGGGTAGCCCGAAAAAAGTTAGATTTTTCATTTGGAATCTATCTCTTGGAGGCTTGAATATAGCTGATGTTCATCCAAAGAAGACACTCCATTTCCCATTGCATTTGCTGGCTTTGTAACAGCCATGGAGAAACACACAACCATCTCCTCATACATTGCTCTTTTTTGTAATCCTTTGACCCTTTTGGGTGATTCTCTAATCACCACTTTTTTTGTATTCCTCCTTTTTATTGATGTTATTTTAGTTTCCTATAAAAAAAACTAAAAAAAAAATTATAATCTCGAAAAAATATTTACAAATATGTCATTTAAAAAAAAGAGAGCATATAATTGACTGATTGATATATAATAATCATTTCAGGTCATAACTATTGATGGATTGTGATATATAACGTAACACTCATTGATGTATTCAATAAAAATGACATAATTGTAAATATTTTAGAAAGTTTAGTTAAAAATTTCTAATTATTAAAAAAAAAAAACTGTACTTGTAAAAGCTATATATATATATATATATATATATATAATTAACCCAAAATAATATTATTTTAATCGCTTCTCAGTGTGTCTTTCAATTAAATAATGTAAGGGTAAAATATCCTTTTGATCTATGAGTTTTAGACGTCGTGTCTATTTGGTCCCTCACGTTTTCAATTTGTGTCTAAGTGGTTCATGAGTTTTTAAGAATTATCAAAATTAAGTTTAATTAATTGATCTTTAATTTAACATAACAAATTGAAAACTCATGAACCAAATAGACACAATGTCCAAAACTCAAGGATCACTTAGACATAAATTGAAAATGCGAGGACCAAATAGGCACATTGTTCAAAACTGAGGAACCACTTAGACACAAATAAAAAATGCAAGGATCAAATAGACACGACGTCCAAAACTCAAGGACCAAAAAGAAATTTTATCCATAATGTAATATATGGTTTTTGAAAAATTAATTAATGAATATGATAAGAAAGAAAGATGTACAATGGTCAAGCACCTGCGCCTTTCTTATAAAGTCGAAAGTTTGAATCTCCCCTTTCTCGAATTATTTTAATATTAAAAAAAGATATTTTTAATCCTTTATCATCAATTATAATTAGCTACAAATTTAATCTCTTCATTGATTGGCATTTGTATAAATTAAATTCTTACAATTTTAAAAGTTACAATTGAGTTCATATAAGCCAATAGAAACTCATAAACATCCTTATTGGATTGCATATGTGGTTGTCTTCTATAAATGTGACAGTCATATGATAGAGAAAGATGGCGACGCGATATTAATTGATATGTAAATGTGAGGTTTGTTTGTTGTGTTAAAATTAATGAAAATATTATTTATGTCAATCACATTTACGCAACAAAAAGCCTCATATTTATATACTAGTTAAAATCGCGTTATTATTTTTCATCGTCTTGTGGCCGCCGCATTAAAAAAATGACCATATAAAGCCATCTATTAAATTCAGGTAACACGTGAGAAACGTTTCGTGAGTTTTTATTCAAACATTCAAAATCAGGCTAAAATGACACATACTTCAAATTATATAAATTAAATTTTGTTTATTAAACCTATATAGCATTGAATAGATAGAAAAGAAAAAATCAAGTACATAATGTGGTACAAATGGAAGAAAGGGATCATAAATGGTTGAATCAAGGGGAAGAGAGCTTTGGTCTCTCATACATCTCTTTCACCAAATATTTTGAGGGTTTTTATGTGTTTGGATTTTGTCAGCCAACCCTAACCCTAATCTCACGTTTTGTTTTTCTCCCTTCCAATGCGATTTTTAGAAGATAAATATTTCAGACTTGTGTTCAAAAAGAGAGAAAATATATTGTATTTTTTATTCTAAAGGATTGATGAAATATGGTACCATATTTAATTCTTCATGTCTGCTTATATTGAAACTTATCTATCTCACGTCTCTTTCTCTCTTTCAAGTACTATTCCTTTCTCTCTCTATTTTCACACACAAATCTTTGTTGTGTTCAAAAGTGGAGCTAAAGCTAATAAACCAAAAACGGTTCTCTTTTACCCTCAAAACAATTTCTTTCACTTTTTTTGTACCCCAAAAGAGAAAAACATTATACAACTTTTCAAAGATAATGACACATCCTATCTCTCTTTGTTTTTATGTTTTCATTTTCTCTCTTCAAATTCTTGAGAGGTGAACCAACTTATTAGGGTTGATTTGGTTCGTTTATGTGCCCTTTATCTATCTGTATGTTAAGACTTAAGAGTCTCTTTCTTTATTCAGGGTGGATCTAAGAAGGGGAGAGGGGACAATTGCCCCTTATTTTTTGAAAAATGAAAATTTGTATCTAAAATTTGAATTTTGTAAATATGTTTTTATCTAATTTTAACTATTTTATTCTTTTTCTAATTAGAAAATAATTCGATGTGATTTTTACACTGAAAATTTTTTAGGGCTTCACCCAAGATTAACATTGTCAATCACTCTTTAGCCTTGTCGACTTTGTATGTCACACCTTTAGTTTTAGAAAAATAAAAGGTGTTGTAGGGTAGTTATTATATCACTTATATATCCAAATCAAAGGTTCATTTTGATCAAATTTTACAATATTAAAGAAGCATAGTTTCAATCAACCCTTATTTTCCTTTTAATTGTCCCATTTCTATTCACTTTATTAAGGGACCATATATATCAACATTTTTATTTCTTAAATTCAAATTTTAAGAAACATATGCATTTAGTAATGATTTCAAGGATGTTCATTTCTTGTTTTTCATAAATATTCATGAAGAGCTAATCATGTTTCGAAAATAAAAAATGTTGATTTTTTCAAATATTGTTGTTGATTTTTTTTTTTTGCGCCCGAAAGTTTTATATCCAATATCGTGCATATTAAAGTGACATAAAATTTCAATTCTTAATTTTCAAAAAATTAACATCATGTGAAACTTTCATTAAAAAAAAAATTAATAAAATTATAAGAAAAAAAAAGAAAATGATACAACAAATAGCTTCTTATTTCTGTCTTTCATAGAAAAGAGAGATCTTTCCCAAAAAAAAAAGTAGAGAGAAAAAAGATTACTAAAATTAAAATTTCCTTTCTTTTTCTAAAAAAATATTAGAAAAAAAAATAGAAATAAATAAAACAAACACGTCCTTAAATATCGAATACCCTATAGGAAGCATAAATCCTCAGTTTCAAATCCATCTTTGAGAGAGAAAGAGAGAGTGAAGAAGACAATAAATAAAAAATGGATTGGAATGGAAGCTTGAGGCCTTTTGCTTCTAGACCTTCTTCTTCTTTACTTCACAACCATAACTTGGATCAATTCCCTGGTCAGCCAAAAAAAAAAAAAAAATCACTCTCATTTTACTTTCATTATTATTTCATATTTTCTAATCTTTTTTTTTTTGTTTTGGATAGTTTTGGAGATGAAGCAACCATTAATGGTAGAAGATCAAGCTCAACAAGTGTTAGTTGGAGGAAATGGAATGATGGATCAGAAGAAGAAGAGGTTAAGCAATGAACAATTAGATTCATTAGAGAGAAGTTTTCAAGAAGAGATAAAGCTTGATCCTGATAGGAAAATGAAGCTTTCAAAAGAACTTGGTCTTCAACCTAAACAAATTGCTGTTTGGTTTCAAAATAGAAGAGCTCGTTGGAAGAATAAGCATCTTGAACATCTCTATGATTCCCTTAAACAAGAGTTTGATACCATTTCTAGAGAAAATAACATGCTTCAACAAGAGGTATCTCTCTCTTTCTCTCTTCATGCATATCATACACAGATCTCTTCTTATTGCCCGTTCAGGATTACTTTTGAAACAGCTCAAAAGTGTTTAATAAACAAAGTGTTTTTGATAATCATTAAAAAAAACACTTTTAAAATATTTGGAAAAGTTATCTCAAATAGACCCTCAATAAAAAAAAAAAAAAAAAAGGTTTTTGGGTATATGCTTAAAAAACCCTATAATGATTCAACTTGACATCGATCTAATCATATGCTATCAAGTAAAAACGGTGAAAATATAGTCAAATAGTGTTTGAAATTGTCAGGAGGGGAACGGACGAGTGCCTAATTAAATTTTTGAGTATATGTTTTGTTGAGCAGGTGACAAGGCTTAGAAGCGTGTTGAGAGAACAAGTGACAAAGAACCAAGTGTCAATGGCTTATAATGAAGTCTTTGGTGATGAGAACGTGGGGAGCTGCTCATATGGTTGCATTTATAATGAGGAAGATTTCAATCAAGTATGGGGTGGTGCTCATGCTCACCCACCTTCTTATCCTTAGGTTGAGTTTGTGTGTTAGTATGAGCTTAGAAATTTATTGACATGAACTTCAACTTTAAGCTTACTCTTTTCCTTTTTTTGATGTTGTAATGAAAGATATTGGGTTATATTATTGAACAATATTATAACCTTTTAATCACTTGTTGCATAATTAGCATCCTCGAGAATTTCTTAACCCACTCGAAGTGCATCTGATGGAGTGACAAAAATCTAATTCTCATGATTTTGAATGTAGAGATGCATTCCCCTACCTTATCAAAATCTCCTCTATCGATTAGGGAAAAAATGATAACACGATCTAAGAACATTTATAATCACAAGTAGAGTGACGTTTAAATCAAAGGGCTAATATCACACAATATTCTAAGAGTGAGTTGGAAAGACTTTTGATATTTGGTTTTCTTTTTTCTTTTTTAAAGTGAAACACTTCTTAATAAACTTTTTTAGAAAAAAAATATAACTGTTTTCTCCAAGTTTTTTTTAAAAAAAAATCTAAACAACTAATCAAATATCATGAAAAAAATAAAGTATTTTAAATTAATGTCTCAAAAGTCATGTGAACGCATATGTGAGTGTTGTTAAGATAAAGGATTAAATTTGTGTTTATGATCATTTAGCTTAAGTTTTTGGGAAATTTGATTGAGTAGCAGATTTTGATACAATATTTATAAAAATATCAACTCTAAAAAGTATTTGTAAATATAGCAATTTTACTATGATAATCAGTGATTAACAATGGAAAATGTGTATTGGTGATAAACTTAGTGTAAAAATATGTAATTTAATGTTTATCACTGATTCACACTATCAAAATTTGTTATATTTACAAATATGTTTTAGAGCTGCTATTTTGACAAATATTAGTAAGAAAATTGCTAGATTTACAAATGCCCCTAAGTTTTTTGATCAATTGTGATTTAACATGGGATCAGAGGAAAAGATCATGAAGTTTGAACCTTTTCATACTCAGTTATTGAAATTTCACATGATTGGATATTGTGCAAATATGCAAACCAGCATGTGAGAGGAGTGTTTAAGACATATGATTAAATTTGTCTTTACTCATTAACTTGAGTTTTTGGGTAAGTTGATGATTTAACACGTGTCAGTTCAACCCAGTTATACATTACCAATGATTTAATTAACTTCATTTAGTTTTAAAAAGTAAATTAATATATGGGTAAAATACAAAAAGAGACTCTCATGGTTTTGGTCAAATGCATAAACATCTCATGTGATTTAAAAATGACAAATCACATATCTGTAGTTCCAACTTATGCCAATGAGACCCCTCTCCTCTAACGCTGTTAATATTGTTTTAGTCATAACTTCTTCGTTTCAACTCTGATCATTTAGATGATTCAAGATATTTTGAAATCTTCATTTTAAGCTCCACATCAAGGTTACTTCAAAACTTCAAAATCATTAATAAATAATAGATTTTATTATCATCAAAATATAAGATATCATTAAAGCCATTAACCCTTTTATTTACTGACAATTTAGAAAATTTGAAGTGATCATAACACAGAGTTCGAAATGAGGATTCCAAAACATCTTGAATCATCCAAATCGGAATTCAAACAAATAACTTATGGCTAAAAGAAAGTTAATGACGTTAGAAGGGATGCGTCTTATTAACATAATTTGGAATTACATAGGTATGATTTGACATTTTTAAACTAGAAGGGATGTTCGTACATTGACGAAAACCACACTGCTTATTTACAGTTTACCCTTAATATATTATACGATTCCAAAAAAATCTCACGAACCTCTATTTGGAGCAGCAAACTAGTTTACTTATAATAGTTAACATAAAACAAAAAGGAGCGAGAGGTAGACACCGAAATTTTTATGTGGGAAAACCCGAAGATTACAAAAAAAAAAAAAAAAACTTCAAAATGATAAGGGAAATTTCACTGGATGACATATTTTTATGCAATATTTGTAAAAATATCAACTCTAAAAAGTATTTGTAAATATAATAATTTTTATCATGTTTATTAGTGATTAACAAGATTTATGTGTTTATCAGTGATAAACTTAGTGTAAAAATATGTAATTCAATGTTTATCATTGATAAATTAGATCAAAATTTACTATATTTGCAAATATTTTTTTGAGATTTTATTTTTATAAATATTACTAAAAAATTTGTTAGATTTGCAAATTCCCCAAATTTAAAGCAAAAGACAAAAATTTAGAGAAACAAGGAATTTCATTCCTGGTTACAATCATGCCTTGTTGATTTGGATCAAAGCATTTTTAATGTATGAGCAAGATGATTTATTCTCTTCATGAATAAAAAAAAATGAACAAAAATGTAAACTCTCATAAAGAGATTATAACATGATCAAGAGATTGAATAACAATGATAACATAGGCTAACAAAACTTGATCATGGAGCTGATGGAAGATCCTTCAAATATAGGCAAAAGATCGGAGTTTCAAATGTGAAAATTTGTCTGGCCATGAATGTTAATAACATTATGTCATAAATTTGGAACAATGATCATATTTTTTTTCAAGTAAAAACCACTAATTATAAGATTTTTAGAGTATAGAAACAAGCAACCTGTCAAATTGGGATCTGCCCATTTAAAAAAATACTGTCTTTAAATTAATATAAACAATCAATCTATAATTAAAAAAAATCAAACCAATTATACTAATGTTATAATTTATGAAAATTTCCGATAGTAAAAATTGGGGGGGGGAGTAAAAACCACCCCTAAACTGTGCACTTTGTGATAAATACCCTCTTAAACTATTTTGTTAAGTAAATACCACCCTAGCTATGTAAGTTGTGAACCCCTAAACTATTCTCTTAAGCAAATACTCCCTTGAACTATGTGTGGTGTGACAAGTATCTCGAACTAATTTTTTTAAGCAAATACCCTCTAGACTTTTATAAGTGTTTAAAATAAACCATTTTATTTACCCCAGTTAAATTTGATGACATAATATATAAAAGTTTTAATTAAACATTAAAATTTATCTAAAGACGAGTCACACGAGTGGTAAGAGTCAAAATGAATTTTAATTTTAAGAACTGATATTTTTTAAGAATAGAAAAAGTTTTTAAAATGATATTTCTCAGATTGAGATCCACCAATGAGATTGGTCTAATCTCAGACTAAAATTGACGAAATCTCAGTTAGAAAAATATTATTTTTTGAAATGTTTCAAAACCTTTACTATTTTTGAAATGTTTTGAAATTATTCCCATTAAAAGTGTCATAGGAATTTCCCTAGTTTTAATTCTATGAGAGCAAGCTATAGCTGAGTTAGCCTTATGTTTTCCTATTCTTCTGCTTTTTTGGCAGTGAAGCATTCAGCTCTTGTTTCTAAGTATATATAACTTGGAAGTATGAAGAAATGCATAATTGATTTGGAGAAAAAAAGTTGTACTTTTTTTTCATCAAACCAAACTGCCTTAAAACAGTACATTTCAGGTTAGGGATTTTGTCCCCTTTCTTGACACTGCCATTGAACCCCCCCCTATTGAAAAGATGACACTCTGTGATATCATATTGTTTCACTTTCACAGCCTATATATAGGCTCTATTTTCTGGACTATGTATGAAAATATTCTTGTTTTATGTACTTGATTCAATAAGATTGGTCAAATTCATGGAAAGAGGCTCTACCTTCAAACTAAGTTTGTCATGTTATTTTCATTTTGTTTCGACTCGAAAAACTTACCGTAAAGGGGTGTTTGGTTGGGGGATTTAGCATTCCCGGGCATCTAAATCCCACAATTACTAATCCTAAACCTACCATAAATAAATATTAAATATTTAATTTAGTGTCTTGAAATTTTAATTATTTATTTTTAAATTAAAAAAATTATTTTTAATTTTTTTATAATATACATTTTTAAAATATAATTGTAAATTTTAATTTATTTTTTACATCATTATTTAATTTTTTAAAAATATAATAAGTTAATTAAATAAAAAATCAAACTACTTTTTCAATTCTCATTCCTGCATGCCAAACAAACACTTCTCATTTCCAGGCATTGCATTCCCAGGCATCCTATTCTCATTCTCATGCACCAAACACCTCTAAATGTTCTTCATACTCATATAGTAGGTTTTTTCAAGTAAATTTTGTTTGTTTTTGTTTTTCATTAAATATGAGTTACCTAAATTGTTTAGGACCTGACTCCAAAAAATCATTTGTGCGAAATTTTGAAGTGTAATAAATTACTCTATATGTATCTTGCCTTTTTACATCTATACTAAAGAGAGTGAGATTAGATTATTCATTACTTTGAGATACTAGATAACTATTGGTTTTCATTATAAAATTAATAAACACTTGAGTAATTATTTAATACTATATAATTACCACAGCTAAAAAATAGGTTTTTAAAAGATCGTGTTCAAGAAAAGAGAGATTTTATTAATTCAAAAAGAGAGAGAGAGAGAGAGAGAGAGAGAGAGAGAGAGATTTTATTTGTTTGAAATGAATAAGGTGTAAACAAGTTTTTTTTTTCATTTAAAGACCACACCAAACCCAATTTTATTTGTAACCAATCTTAGATGCACAAAACTGGCCGACTCGGTTTGTAAACTTTATCATTTTAACCAATTTTAACCTTTAAGTGTTTGATTCGTCGGTAAAGTAAGGAGTTGGGGGTTACACACGCCTAACTGACATCTGTCTACGAGTTTTGAAATTCATGATAGGAGGTTTCTTAACTCCTGCTTAACAAACTCATTCATTTTCATAATTTCAACATATTTTACATCGATCAATTCAAATTTGACAAACTCACTGTATAGTATAAGTATTAACAAACTTTGTTTAATAATTTTTTACTTAACAATACTAACCGACAAACAAAACACATCCTAAGTGAATATTGAAAAAAAAAGACAAAGAACCTAGTGCCATACAAAACAGAAAAGGACAGAAAAATGGTTGAAATAAATAAAATAAAGCTGGGTCAGGCAGGGTCAGGGTCAGCCTCTGGGGAGACGATCTTTGTCTGATCCATCTCTTTCACCATGCTAATGCTATTGCTGATGGTTTTATGCATTGTGTTTTCCACCAATTCTATTCTCAAATCTCAACCATACTTCATAGAAAACACAACCCTTTCAACTTTTATTATCCGCTATTTTTTCTTTTTTTTAATAAATGCAAAATAAACCCCAGCACGATAGGTTATTATTAAATCATACATCTGCACCTTTTGTTTGTTTTAAAATACATCAACACTTTAGGAAAATTGCAAATCACACCCTTTTATCGATTAGTTTTAACAAAATTTAGATATATTTATATTCTACATATATCATATATTCTAATTTCATGAAAAAAATAAAAAAAATTGACAGTTATATAGAATTTTAGAATAAACTTTATGTTAATAAGATGTAAAATCTATAAATCAATCTCAAATGTTCAATTTTTTTGAAACTTTTCATGGTTTTGAAATACATGGTATAAGTATAATATAGATATGTCTAAATTTTATTAAACTAATCGATAGAAGGGTGTGATTTGCAATTTTCTTAAAGTGCATGGGTAATTTAAAAAAAAAATGCAAGGGTACGTATGATTTAATAATAAAACTTAAAAAAAGATCTGATCCCAGGAGCCCAATTTAATTTTATTTAGGGTAAACTGCAAATAACACCCCTGTGGTTTCGGTCAAATTCATGAAAAGTCCTTGTAGTTTAAAAATGGCAAATCACACCCCCGTACTTCCAAAGTATATCAATATGACCCCTCCCCTTCAATGGTGTAAATTTTCTTTTAGCCATAACTTTTTTTCGTTTGAACTCCGATTTTGATGATTCAAGATGTTTTGGAATCCTCTTTTCGAGCTCTACATCATGGGTATCTCAAACATTCAAAATTTTCAATAAATAACAGAGTTTTATTATCGTCAAAATATTTTGTATGATTACAGTAATTAACCCCGATATTTACTGATGATTTAGAAGTTTTCAAGTGACCATAAAGTAGAGCCCGGAATGAGGATTCCAAAACATCTTGAATCATCAAAATCGAAGTTCAAACGAAAAAGTTATGACTAAAAGAAAATTTACACCATTGAAGGGGAAGAGGTCATATTGATATAATTTGGAAGTACGGAGGGTGTGATTTGTCATTTTTAAACTACATGGACTTTTCATGATTTTGACCGAAACTATAAGGGTGTTATTTGCATTTTACCCTTTTATTTATTCTGAGAAAGAGACTATTCAAATATCTTCTCTGCTATTCTGGAAACTGGATTAATATTTATATCATAAATAGGAAGTTGTTTTCCCCTGATATTACTTCTCTTCTGCCCTCTTCTGCTCTTTCTTCTCTTATAATTTTAAACATCTGAAACTGACATATTTATATGCCCCTTCACTTTCCTCAAGTCTCTTTCTCTCCCTCTCCCACTTCCTCTCTCTCAATAACATATCAGGAAACTTTTTCTATTATTGTAAAACGTTCACCTAAAAGGTAACTTATCCATGTCCAATTTAAGAAAATTACTTGCATCGTGATTCGTAAGGAGAAGTTCCTCCTAACTTTCCTGCATATGTTCATATCAATGGGATCTATGTATTTTATCAAGAGACTCGAATATTTATTACGAGTGGCGAGGCCAACGTGTAAAATATCGATGCGGCATCCCGTTTTTATATAATACAATTGACAATCTTTTTTCTTTATATAAAGTGAACCAATTTTTTTATTATTCTTATAACTGTTTCAATAGTTAGATTACCAATCTTTTTTTTTCAATAGTTATTCTTATAATTGTTTCAATAGTTAGTTTACCAATTTTTTATGAACAAATTTCAAAATAATTTCTTATTTTTCTAAAATAAAATAAAAATTCATAGTTTATCCTCTTGTTTCATATATTTTAAAATTAAAAAAAAATTATTAACATAACATTGAACATAAAATTATGACCACACATCATTGTCATGGTAAAATAATAATCAAATAAGTATGCATTTAGTTAATACTCAATAATCAAATGCGACGATGAAACAAAAATTATCAACAAAAAATTAACAATAATCTTATCTATTTTAAAAAATCTATATAAAACAATGGAAATTCACATTAATGAAGAATATAAACTCCTAATATTTCCTAGATTTGAAATTTGTGAGGTCTCAAATCTAGAAAAAAAACGAGTAAGAAATTTCAGAGTAAAAAAATGGAGAAGAAAAAGGTTTTAGAGAGAGATGGGGGACTTTGAATTTTGCAAAATATATATATGAGAGATTTTGTTGAAGAAGTTAGAAATAAATGAATCATGTAGAAAAAAATATTTTTAAAAATATGAAAATGTCCCTCACAATAGCCCAAATAAAGACCAAACATAATATTTTGAGGGGGCAGAATTGGAATTTCAAATTCTTTTATGTACACAAAATTTAATTTCCAATTTTTTTTTCTTTTTTTTGTGGGGTCGGGGCAATTGCCCCTCCAATCACCAATATGGCCGTGCCACTGTTTATTACCCCCTGATATGTTTATTTGATAAGAATGAGACATGTAAGAAAGTCAGGAGGAACTTCTCGTGACCGATCAGTATCTAAATATTTTCCCAAAAGTAGTTTATTTCACAAGTGTATGCCTAGCTTGAATTGGATTCATGTCCCCACATTCTAACAGCACTCTACTGATAACCTCATGCAAATAATGAACTCAATATTCTAGATTAATATGGGACACATAAATCTTAAGTTTTGAAACATATATAAGGATTGGAATGGCAGCTTGAGGCCTTTGATTCTTGACCACCAGAATCTTTTTTAACTTTTTCTTTACAACTATAACTTGGATCAGTTCCCTGACAAAAACCATTTTACCTTTTACTGCATGATTATTATATTTCAACACTTTCTTCCTATTTGGAGGAATGGTCAATTTAAAGAATAACTCTCTCTTAAAAAAAACCCCAGTGTTGAAGATGAAGCAGCCATTAATGGGACAAGAAGCTCAGCTAGTGTTGATTGGTGAAATGGATTAGAAAAAGGAGTATAGTACTTTCAGAGAAATTTGCAAGTGGATATAAAGCTTGATAAGGGTGAGAATATATTTTAACTCTTAAGACTTAGTATTGTGTTAGCTTGTTAAGGATGAGAATATATTTTAACTCTCTTTTTTTCCCCAATAGAGGAATGATTTATTTATTTTTTAGTTATATTTCATTCAAAATATTAACCAAGATCGGTCAGGGGCGCGTCGGAACGGTCGGTGGCTGCTTAGTCTCATCCGAGAGTCTAATCATATGTTTCGACATCACACTCCTTGCCTTCCAAAGGGGCCAAATGCGGCAGAGCGAGCACTTCAATTTCTAGGGGATGGGATTCATTCCCTTCCCTTGCATAACATTTCAAAAGAAACACTGCCTGGAAGCTTGAGAATCTTTAGTATTGTATGTACCCAGCTACCTGCAAGGAAAGAGATTTGAAGGCAGAAACCATCTTTCTCGCCACGGTTCAAGATTTTAAGTTTCATTCGATCAAGATAATCTCTATTACGATCACAATAAAGTAATCTTCTTGTTTCATTTACTAACCCAATCCAGAAAATGAACCATAAAATAAGTTATCACTATCAGTTCACAAAGGAGTGTGTTGGAATTGCTCGAGCCTATCTTGCTAAGAAAACTTATCCAAACGACTGAAGAAGTGGACTAACAAAAGGAAGAGACCTGGTCAATTCCAAACATTTTGTAGCAGGATTTTATATGAATTAGATGGCAAAACTTGTAGATTTTTTCAAAAAAAACTAAAAAAAAAAAAACAGATATTTTGGAGGCTACTAAGGTTGAATGGAGGTGGTTATCAATAAAATAAATGCCGTTTTGCTCAATGTTTTGAGTTTGAATGGATAGTTAACATTTTTTAAGTATGAATGGAATTGGGTTATAAATTTTTTTTTTTACTCAAATGTAGTCTGTTAGCATCTTTTATTTTAAATATAATTTGTTAGGTTTTTAAAAAATATATATATATAGTTTCGTTGTGATAATATGATCTTGGGTTAAGATCAAAATGACAACTTAGATAAGAACATGTAATTTAATCATTTTATAAATCTGACGAAAGTTGAAGCATTCAAACTCAAAGCCCACAAATCAAGCAAGATACTTGGACAAAAATTCATTGGTTAAGTAGGGAAATTGACTGAATAAAAAAGGCCATTTGTTAGGAATCTGTGCTGATGCTATTGTGATGTTCCAAACTCCATAACTATTCCTTCGATTCACCCCCTATTAGAATCTGAAATCAGCTTTAAAATATTAAAAAACTGACATAACAAAACACCTTCAAGGAAAATAAACAACCGATGAATCTGAACCTTAAATCACATTTTCAATCCTTTTTTTCAAACATTTTCTTCACGATATTTTGGAAGATATCATAAGATAATGAATTCAAGATACGGTTTACGGTTACTTAAATTACACCCTCTATAAAAGACTTTAAATCATACCTATTGTTTTAAAAACAATTCTAAACACACTAATCCTGTTTTAGCCTATAAAATCAACCCTCGGTTCCTTTCTTCCAATATCAACACACAAGTGACACATGCATCAGGTGCCAATTTACCTAAGGTTAACAGTTAAAATTAACGAGTAAAAAAACCAAAAGGATAAACCATGAGATTTACTAATTTAGAGACTTAACTCTATTTTGAAATAATCTATAAAGATTAATCTTCAGCAAAATCTTAGTGTGAGGTAAAAAAAATGGATCACTTGATAAGTGTGTAAATGGAAAATCATGGAAACTGAAAGCACTGCAAACACCACTGACTAGTTAAGTTAATAACTTTTAACCAAGTCGACCCTTAAAAAATGAGCAACCACAAGAAGTGCAAAATATGGTAAATTTAACTGCAAAAAGGAAATTGTAACCAATAACGATTGATCCATACAAAATTTTGAAAAACAAACACCACTATCTTTTGCTCAAAAATTCTAATTCAAATACCGATATAAAAGTTCACAATTACTAGTGTGTAGTGTGCGGAATTTAGCGTTTGCCACCACCACCACCAAGTTTTGGTCCCTTTGGCGCAGCTCCCTTACCAAGGTTACCTTTTCCCTGTGTCTTCTGTGTTTTAGCCATCACTTCCGCCTTCTTGGCCTTCTTTTCATCTTTCGTTTTCTTAATTCTCTCCTTAATTTCACTACAACCCAAAAAATAACAAATTCCACAGGTAAAGTTGACATAATGAGAATAAGAAATGACTCTGTGCTCAAGAGAACCAACATACAGAATGGAAAATATAGTTCAAAATATGAACAAACACATACCGGAGAGCTGCTTCTCTAGCAGCATCACGAACCTCAGGCTTCTCAGCCCTCTTCTTCTGAATGACCTCCAGTGTAGCACCCACTATGGACCTTGAGTAAGGTTTCTTGGCTGCACGTCTCCTCTTCTTTACAGCCTCTTGGGCAATATCCTACAAGAATTAAAAGAAATTGCATTCAATATTTAATTCTTCACACAGTAAAGTTACAGTTAAGGAGCTACAATAAATTAGCCTAAAAGGCTAAAATGAACCGTGGGACTGAAGAATTGATGGATAAACATATTTCATTATCTCCTTCCATGTCAAGCCCCTCTTAGAAAGGGCTCACGGACTTTATTAATCAGTCTTATGTGTAAGAGAACTTCAGTGGCAAGGCCTCAACTCACTTCTTAAGCTCACCCACGTGCTGAAAAACCATATAAACTTTTTCAAATGATTCAAATGAAAAACTTTCTATAGCCAGTGTGATACTAAACAATCAATTCATTCAATCAGACAACAGGACAGGATAATAACAGGGGACTTTCGAATCTCTATAGTAAGGTTAACAAGTCCACGAAACAGACATACAACATTAAATTATTAGTTCCGATATGTTATTATCTACAACCATAGAACTGAAAAATCACTCTGTTCCATAAAGATCACTCATGGAATCTAACATTAACAACGATTAAGCAATATGCTACGGCATAGTCCGAATGGATATAAATAACAAGAAAATAAATGCATGAACCTCTTACCTTCTTATGTTGCTTCCTGTACATAGCTGTCCAGGTAAGCTTAGAAGGCTTCAGCCTGTTATGAAAGTACCTCTTGCACTTGGAGTTTAAAAACAGGAACACCTGGAAAAACCGAGAATAATATACAATCAGTAAAACAACAGATAATCATCTACCTAAAGGCAGAAAAGAAATAAATTCATTCATTCAATTACACCTACAAGTCAATCAAAGACTGAACAGATTTCTAACCTGTGAATCCGAACGGATAAATCGAATTCCTCTACCGGGATATATCTTCGCACCACTGAATCGACAAAGCTCAGTCCTGAAAAACCAACATTATATTTCAGAATGAATTACAAAACTAAATATCCCTATTTAGCACCATAAAAAATTTCAAGATCTCAAAGCATTAGCTTTTCTCCTTCAAACCCAACAATTATAATGAAAACTAACGACTTCCTATCAAATTCCCCCAAAATTAGCCTAAATATTTCGGAACTATAAATATTCAGTGACGGAAGAAATGGACTGAAAGCTTAATTTAACAACACAAAACCCAAATATTATCAGGATAGAATCTATCAATCAAAAGAAAAATCTTTGAAGCAAAAATTGAAGGAATCAAAGAACAAAAAGAAATCAGAAGAAAAGGAACTTACTTCAAAACCATGGTGGCGGCTTCTGTGAATACTCCTCCGCGCGGTCGCCGAAACCCTAGAAACTAAATCTGGAGTAAACACGCGTAAGATATATATATAGGGGCGACGTTCGCACGTGCCACATTTATCTCGATATATACACGGGAAAAAATTTGATAAGTTTTAGAAATAACATCTTTTTTAGCGGTAAAGTACTCATTTAATCCGTGAGTTTTAGAGATTGTGTCTATTTAGTCCATATATTTTTAATTTATGTCTAAGTAGTCCCTGAGTTTTAGATGTTGTGTCTATTTAGTCCCTGTATTTTCAATTTGTGTCTAAGTGGTCTCTGAGTTTGGGATATTGTGTCTATTTGGTCCCTAGATTTTCAAGAACTATTAGAAATTAGTTTAATTGGTCCTTAATTTAACGTATTCGTTAACTTCTTGCCATATTATTGGCTTAATGCTGACATAACATGTTTAATTGGTCAAAATACGAAGATATAATTAAATATTATTTCAAATCTTTTATCGATTTAGGCCTAAATTTTGACATAATAATTAATCTTATGTCAGTATTTTGGTCAATTAAACATTTTATGTCACCGTTAAGTCTATATTATGTTAATGAGTTAACAAATTAAGGAACAATTAAACTTATTTCTAATAATCCAGGGACCATTTAAACACAAATTGAAAACTCAGGGACCAAATAGACATAATATTTAAAACTCAGGGACCAAATAGACACAAATTGAAAACGAGGAGACCAAATAAACATAATATCCAAAACTCAGAAACCATTTAGTCACAAATTGAAAACGTAGGGACTAAATATACACAACCTCCAAATTTTGGGGACCAAATGAGTACTTTACCCTATTTTTATATACTAAATTACTATAATTATCTTCAATAAATAATCGAACTTAAAAAAGAGGAAAAAATCGAATAAATCTATTAAATAATAATAAAATATTTAAAACAAAAAACAAAATCATTAAAATAACAATAAAAAATAGTTCAATATTGAACTAATATTTTTTTAATAATTTTTAAAAAGTTCTAATATTTCAGTAATTAATATGTATAAATAATCTATTCGAGGAAATTTTTGTAAGTTTTTTAACATTTTTTGTAATAGTCACCAATTTATCTAGATAAGTTAAAGTGGTAATTTGCATGATAATTAATTTAGATATTGATGAATAATCTCTATTCATACTTTACTAAAAGGTGCTTTTAGAGTTAGAGTGGACAAACTTCAAGTTATCATTTTACCGTTACTATTTTAAAATATTCCAAATATATCATATTTTTTTATAAAATGTTAAATGAACAATACTTGAACCACCCAAACTAGCATCTCTCTAATAGGATATTGCCACGTATTCATAAAAGGGAAAAATAACTTCTTAGTATGCATGACAACATCTTATTAGAAGGATGCTGATTTAGATGCTCTCTTGAGAGCACCTTAGTTTTCTCCATATTAAATTATACCCCTTCTCTGTATGTGTGGCAACATTTTATTAGAAGGATGCTGATTTAGATGCTCTCTTGAGAGCACCTTAGTTTTCTCCATATTAAATTATACCCCTTCTCTGTATGTGTGGCAACATCTTATCAGAAGGATGCTAATTTAGATGCGCTCTCGAGAGCACCTAAGTTTTCTCCATATTAAATTATACCCTTAAACTTGAAAAATATTAGAAGCTTACTCTTTTACTATAGCTTCCTTTGTATTTTGTTGCCTAGTTGGCTTTTATCTTGAGAAAAAAAAATCATCTTTCTTTTGTTAAAAAAAGATTTATGTATTTTTATTAATTTAATTTCAAACCAATAAATAATGAAAACATTAATTTCATATACTTTCTAACTTTCTTTTTTCTTTTTATATATTATATCTAATAAAGGGAGGGAGACTCAAACCTTCGACTTTATAAGAAGGGAACCGGTGCCTAACCACTTAAAAGTATATTATCTTACTAAAAACAATTTAAAATTAAAAAAAACATGGTTTTTTCAGGAGGTTTTTTTCAGGAGGACTCGATACCAAACCTTTTAGATTGTGTTTAAAGAACTCTAAACGATAAAAAAGATTCAAACTAATCATATTATATAAAGGTTTACATTCAATTTCAATAATTTTTCTTTTCACGAGTTTTCCTTTAAAAGTTGAATTTACATGAACATTTTTATAGTAATGCTATATTTAATTCATTTATAAACATCGAACTTTCAATCATTGTCCGGGTCATGCACATTCATTCTGTCAATTACAAAGACAATTTTCCTAATCACAATTGTCATATTCTATAACAATATAAATTAATTTAATATAGCAATTTTATTATTGTTCACAAATTAATTTTGGGTGAGAAGGACAGAATAAATAGAAAGAAAAAAAAAGACCTAATCATCATTTCTTATGATAATGACACGTCACTAAACCAAATATGATCATTACCTATTTCCCCATATTCCTTCCTTCACATAAGAAGCAACTTTCCAACTTTATGAATTTTGTTTGTTGTTTGTCAAATATTTGTATAAACATTTATAAAAGTAGTAATAGTTAAACATATGATGTGAATGGTGATTTTTTATGTTGTGAGTGTCCAATCAGTAAATTCGTAAGATAATATTTTAGGTAGGTGGTCATATGATTTGAATCCATTACTTTAAAATTGGAAATTAACTCATTAACCATATTGGTTATGTAGATGGTGATTTATTATCATGATTTAGCAACAAAAACTATAAAATAATATCTTAAAAGTATTAATCAAATCCAATGCTTTATCGAAACAATATTGATGATCAAGTAAAATAACTATTAACAAGAATAATAAAGATTTGTAATCCGCATTTGATTGTATGAACAGTGTATTTTACACGGTCGAAACCCTTCTATTAACACATAAAATTTATTTTGATAGAATTTAGATTGAATTAGGATTTATAAGTAAATTGATGAAGCTCTTGATTTTTTTTTTCTTTTGGATGGCATAAGTAATTGAAGGTGGATGATTTGATTTGATTTTTTTTTTTTCAAGTTTGAAGCCTCTCGATTAGACGAAACTTTAGATATAAGAGAGATTTTATGTTTGTGTGATAAGACTTTTATTATATAGAATTCATCTCAAATAGCATAAATTTACATACTAATTATTAATGTTAGAACTTTTTAAAAAGTACTTAAATAATATAATTATGGTTCAATAAATAATTTAACTAATATTTTATTGTTTTTCATGGTTATTTTCAATGAATTAATATGTTTTTTACTTTTTTAAGTTTTTTTTTTTGATATATTACATCAAATTAGAAGAGGGGAAACTTGGCTTGAACCTTCGACCTCATTAGAAGGGAGCAGGTGCCTAACCACTTGAGCTATGTCCGTAACGATTTTTTAAGTTCAACTATTTGATTGTTTTTCATTATTTATTTTCAATGAATTTTTTGTTTTTTTTAGTTCAATAAATAATTGAACTATAATTATGTTATTTGAATAATTTTTAAAAAGTTATGATATTTTAATTATTAATATGTTAAAATTTACAATTTCAGTTTTATTATGCTTGTCACATGTATGGTTGATTCCATAGATCTAAATTGAGATCGTATGTCAAAATTTTTTAACACATGTATCTTAAAGTGTGAGAGATTCGACCCAAGTGCTGAATCACATATTAGAGTCAAATTCTTTACGTAAGATTAATTTCACCATATTCGATATGAACCTATACCATGTCAAGTTAAACTACCATATTTTTTTTCTTTTGATATCTAAACTAGCATATATAAAGGGACTATTGCATATAAAATTAAAAAATATCTAATATTTATAAAAATAACAGTCCAAAAATTTATTTGTAAAAAAGGTAAGAAACTCAAATTCACACATAAAATATTACAAAATTACCACTAGTTCGCTTAAGTAATTACTGATTTCCGCATAAGTAATCACTGTTTTCTCGCATAGGTAATCATTGATTTTATTGGTTCACTATCTATATCAAATTATATTTTGTGCATGTAATCTCTGATTATCTGATAAATTCTCACTGATTTTTTTGATTCACTTGAATAAGGTTTTTAAAAAACTGCTATATTTACAAATACTTTTTAAAACTGTTAGATTTATAAATATTGAAAATTTTTTTTGCTATCAAATGAAATTTCCCTAAATTTAAAATTTATTTAGTTCACTAAAAAAAATTATGGTTCTAAAACATGAAAATATTTATTTCAAACATAAACAAAATTATATTATAAATATGACACGTATGTAAATGAGCATGAACTAATTCTTTCAAAACCGGTGAACACCCAATTATCTTCCAATTGCCAATTTTACAATGTTCCAATTGGACCAATACTATTGAGAAAAAAAAAACACACATTTTTCTGAGTGTTTATTTACAAAGAGAGTTTCGTTTCCAATCTTCTCAGTAATCAAAAACTAAAGACTACAACTCCCCAATAATCTCCATCTTTCATCTTCTCTCTGTATCCAAAAAGATCACATTTTTATCAACCCCATTTCGAGGAAATCAAGAACCCTCAAAAGTTTCAATCCATAGAAATCTCTCTCAGTGAATCGAAATCCATCGAAATTGCTTGAACCCAGAACTCGTAATTTAGAGAGAGAAACGAGGTCAGCGATGGAGAACAAGAAGCAAGAAGAGGATCAAACCGATAGCAGCGATTACACGTCGGAAGATGAAGGAACGGAGGATTACAGGCGAGGAGGGTACCACGCTGTTCGAATTGGCGACAGTTTTAAGAATGGTCGATATGTCGTTCAGACAAAGCTTGGTTGGGGTCATTTCTCCACTGTCTGGCTCGCTTGGGACACACAATTCCCTGTATTTTACTCTTTTATCTTCCCTTTTTTTTTCTTTGTTTATGAAAGTTTATTTTCTTGCTTTTGCTGATCTCTTATTTTTAATCGATGAATGGATATATATGTAGTGAAAAGTTTTTTTTTTTTTAATCTGCCTTTGCTTGAGAAACTGTGTTGCTTTTTGTTTATGAGATGTGATTTTGTTGATTTGTTTGTTAGTGAAATGTAGAAGGTTAGAGTGGTTTGGTTTGTAAGAATTTTTAAGGTAGTTTGATATTGTGTCTCATTCGCAATCGAAATACTTTACTCGAGGTGTATTTGTTATGGAGATCTTGAGGATGATTATGCTGTAGTTTTATATTAGTTATATGTTTGTAAAAATGCAACCATTGTTTTATAGTTTGGAAGTTCATTATTTGTTTACTTGTCCATCCTTTGCTATGGCTTGAGCTAGTTCATGAAATTGCAAGTCGAAAGTTATTGAAAGCATGTGTTGTGACTATCTTTTAGGCCTTGATTGAGAAGTGCTTCAAAATAAATCATCTTTCAGCTGTAAAAAACAACTTTCGAACGGTTTGAAAATTATTAGATTATTAGCACTTGAGTCATTATAACAAATTTATGATTTTGAAGGAGATTTTTTTTTTCTTTTTACATATTTTCACTTGTCTAGCGTGCTAAGAGAAAGAAAAAAAAACTTTTAAATGTTGTGCCAGGCCTTAGTTTTTAAGTGCTAGATTGAAAAGACTAGTGAACGTGTCTTGTTCTCTGTCTCTGGTATTTTTGCTATTTACTGTTTTTTTTTCCTCTGGGAGGTTATTGGATTTACTTATGCTAATTTTTACCTGCTTCAGCGATATGTAGCTCTCAAAGTGCAAAAGAGTGCTCAGCACTATACGGAGGCAGCAATGGATGAGATAACTATCTTGAAACAGATTGCAGAGGGAGACCCTGACGATAACAAATGTGTGGTGAAGCTTTTGGATCATTTCAAGCATTCGGGACCTAATGGACAGCATGTTTGCATGATATTTGAGTACTTGGGGGATAATCTATTGACACTAATCAAGTATACTGACTACCGTGGTTTGCCCATTCATAAGGTTAAAGAGATATGTTTCCATATATTGGTTGGCTTGGATTACTTGCATAAGCAGCTCTCTATAATACATACTGATTTGAAGCCCGAAAATATATTGCTGTTATCAATGATAGACCCATCAAAGGATCCCAGAAAATCTGGTCTTCCTCTCATCCTTCCAGCTAACAAGGACAAGGCTACATTGGAGTCTGGGGTCTCAAAAGAAATAAAATCATTAAATGGAGATTTGACTAAAAACCATAAGAGAAAGATTCGAAGAAAGGCAAAGCAAGCTGCTCAGGGGTGTGTGGAGAAGGAGATGAATATGGAGGCTGAAGCTGATCCAGACATATCCGATGCTGTGGAATCATCACCTAATGCAAAGTTAAGCACGGGTGCTACCGGGGACAAACCAACTAGTTCCTTAAATGCCAATGGGTTATCTGACACTGATGGAACAAAGGGTGGTAGGGAAGAGAATGAAGGTAATAAGAAAGGTAGTCGCTTAAGAAGGAAAATGCTGTTAGCTTCAGCGGACCTGAACTGCAAACTGGTTGACTTTGGGAATGCTTGTTGGACATACAAACAGTTTACAAATGACATTCAGACAAGACAGTATAGGTGTCCAGAGGTCATACTAGGATCAAAGTATTCTACATCTGCAGATCTTTGGTCCTTTGCGTGTATCTGTTTCGAGCTTGCAACTGGTGATGTACTCTTTGACCCTCACAGCGGCGACAACTTCGACAGAGATGAGGTGTGGATGTCCTCTAAAACTATTAATATGTTTTTTTGGCTTTATGTTATATAAACATTTATGTGTTTTGCTTGTGATAGAGTTTAGTGATGCAGTAGGCA
This sequence comes from Gynostemma pentaphyllum, assembly GCA_028015215.1. Classification (NCBI taxonomy): domain Eukaryota; kingdom Viridiplantae; phylum Streptophyta; class Magnoliopsida; order Cucurbitales; family Cucurbitaceae; genus Gynostemma; species Gynostemma pentaphyllum. The sequence continues at coordinate 39,015,799 of CM051349.1, read as the reverse complement.
AATACCCTTAAACATACTAGTCTTAAAGTGTGTAGGACCAGTTTTTGGCAGGAATCCCTCTTTCATACTATTTGAACATGTAAATCTTTTCTTCTAATAAAAATTTTTAGCTTAATGCCCGCTTCTTTCATAAAAATTGTTTCAACCTTAAATTTAGTATATTTATGAAAGAGATAAAAAAGGCTAAGAAATAGTCGTGTTATCTTTTTTAGTTGTTGTAAATATTTCTATCCTTGGTATTGGACTCCACCCTACTAATGCACGGGGAGACTTCATGCGAGGCGTGCCCGAACGCCATCTTCAAGAGATATCAAAAAATTTCTTTTATTAAGCATCCCACACAAGGCTTGGCTCAAGTACCTTGGGCTCACTTATTCCCAAGACCACAAGCCCTTACCACTATGGCAGTCGCTGTGCTATCATATTCAAAAGAAAAAAACTCTGCTGCCAGGGGCACATCTAATTTTTTTGAAACTCTTCCTCTGATTGCCAACACTGCTGGTTGTGTACTTGGCCTAAGCACTCCCCACATTTCAATTTTGATCCTATTTGGTATATATCGGGTCTTTGGCTATTAGGGAATGGATCAATCCCGGTTTTGATCAGCTTCACACGTTGGAGATTTGGCAACCTATTTGCTAAGATATTCAACTGGTTTCTTATAAAAAAAAAAAAAGATATTCAACTGGTTTTGAGCAACATCATAATGTGTACACATGACCTCTATGCTCAGGTCTACTTGATTCTAGTTTTGCTTGAATGATAAAATTGTATTCCCAATTTTTAAGTTTGCACCTTTGGAAAGCAGATTTTAGAGTATACCATTTAGGGCTAGATGCTGATATTCTACTTTTACTTGGAAGAAAAATTTTATGTACAATCCTAGACTTTAGATCAGTTATCAATATTGAATTTCCTAACCTCGATCGTTCTTTTTACCTGATGATGGTTTTCTACTGAAAGTTTGTGTTTTATTTTTAATGTAAGAACTAAATGCATTTCATTCTTTTTCAGTTCAACTAATTTAGTTCGAAACTGAATCACCCCCAGGCAGGGCCCAACCAAAACCTTCCTTCTTCCGCTCAACCAAGTTCCCTGATTTTTTTCTTTTCCAAGAATGTCGCTTCCCCTAGATTTTTTTCTTTCTTTTTTCCAACAACGCTCTCATCCTAAGTTCATTTCTTTCTTCTTCTCCAAAGCCATTCCTCACTTTTGTTCATTATTTTCACTATTTCTATCTTCTTTGTTGAGCCTTGTCGTTCACAAATAGCAAAACATATGCTGGTAAGTTAGAAAGTTACCATCTCACCATTGGAGATACTCAGGAAGCTAGAGTGTCCATGAGCTTCAGCAATTTTACAATCCTTTTCTTCCCTCTCTCTCACAATTTTTTAGTGAAATGGTTCTTTTTTTCAGGTTGGGAGAGCCTATGAAGGTGATAAATGTTTAGATAGAGAAATTAACCAACCTGATTGGAACCGGACCAATTTGCCTTGCTCGGTTTTCATCAAATCTGACTGACCAATTTAATTATCTTTTGTCCTCTGAAAACAAATCACACGTGATCAAAGAAAGTTCACCATACCAGTTTCATACAAGTTTTTAACACATAAGAATTTAAAATGTCTCATTCTTTATTCTTGTGCTTTAAAGGTGAGTGAGCATATCACGTTCTTTGATTTTTTTTACAATATGTTTCAGGGGATTTCTTTTAAAACTTCATTTTAGTATTATGTTGATCATTGTTTGAATGGTATTTGACTATGGTGTGTACTATTTGTTTGCATTTCTTTGTTTAAGTCTCTATGCTTCATAAAGTCATTTTTCTTGTGCTCCAGGACCACTTGGCTTTGATGATGGAGCTTCTTGGAATGATGCCACGCAAGGTAAGCAATTGTTTCTATTCCTAGGCCTCTTGAAATTCTGTATACCAATACACAGAAGACTATAACATCAACATGCTGTTAATGATTGTCAGATTGCTTTAGGTGGTCGGTATTCTCGAGATTTCTTCAATAGATACGGTGACTTGAGGCACATCCGTAGGTTGCGTTTCTGGCCATTAAATAAAGTTTTCGTAGAGAAGTACGATTTCAGTGAACAAGATGCAAATCAAATGGCTGAGTTTCTTGTACCAATCCTTGATTTTGTCCCAGAGAACCGACCCTCTGCAGGTCAATGCCTTCTTCATCCATGGATCAATTCTGGTCCCCGGCTGTTAGAACCGTCGTTACAAACTAATATAAACCCATCTCCGGATTGTGCCATTGCTGAGGGGAAGGAGAGAGAGAAGGAAGACAGGGAGGCAATGGAGGTTGGAATGGGAAATATTGCCATTAATTCAGATTCTGACCAAGTTAATGATTCCCAGTCCAATATTAAACTGTCCAAGACAACCAAAAGTAATATTTGAGCTAGGTCTCTGGCCAACATTTGCTGTCTGAGCCTGTCACCATTTTGGGACTCAAATGAGAAATGAGGCATGCTGTACCATTGTTTCATTGGCATATTTGTTACTGTTAAGGACATGAGACTGAAAGCAGATGGTCATAATGGGTCATGGATGGCTAGTACTTTAAGCTGAGTGAAGCAATATCTTTAACAGGGATTGAAGTTCAAACTATGAGGAACTTCTGTCTGCAAGCTCATTCTTTGCCACACCAACTTTATTAATTGAATACATTAAATTTATTTTAATGAAGCTGATATTGATGTACCAGATCCACTCTTGTCTATAACCATAAATACAATACATAAATTCTATTATTTTTAAAAGATTTCCTCCCTCTCTCAGCTTAGTTTTACTGTTGTATCTACCACATACTCTGCATTTCTGATATTTAATTATTGGGTAAAATGCAAATAAGCACTCAGTGCTCTTTCAAAATGCAGTTAACACCCTGATCTTTGAAAATGGCAAATCGCGCACTGTGGTTCCAATTTTTTTCAATCGGACCCTCCCTTCAATGTCAATAATTTTCTTTTAGCCATAACTTCTTCGTTTGAACTCCGATTTGGATGATTCAAGATGTTTTGGAATCTTCATTTCAGCTTTACATAATCGTCGCCTAAACTTTGAAATCATCAATAAACAAAAGAGTTAACGATGTCAATCATACCTAGTGCTTCGATGTTAATAAAATCTTTTATTTATTAATGATTTCAAAGTTTTGAAGTGACTTTTATGTAGAGCTTGAAATGAGGATTATAAAACATCTTAAATCGTCCAAATCGGAGTTCAAACGAAGAAGTTATGGCTAAAAGAAAATTATTGACATTGAATTTATGGTCCGATTGAAAAAATGGAATCAAAGTGAGCGATTTGTCATTTTCAAAGTACATGGGTGTTCATGCATTTTGAAAAGACTACAGAGGTCTTATTTGCATTTTACCCTTAATTATTTTATGTCAAACCATAACAGACATTCAAATTTCAAACTTGGCTGTTTTGTTTTGTTTTGGATTTTTGCACCCGTCATTCATGAAACAGTGTCATCATCTCGAATATCATAATTGACGTCTTGAAACTCATAGGCTAATATTTTAACCATGTGACTATACGTGAATTTAAAACCAATGATTTTAACGTTTAAAGAAAACAGCCAACTCATGATGAGTTTTATTCTTTTCACTTATGAGTATTCAATCAAATCACGATTGTCCATTGTTAAGTAAGGCATCTTTCCTCAAAGAACATAGATTCATATGTTCATACAATATCAAGAGGTATTGGTTTGATTTTGGTTCATAAGATCTACAAAATCAATAATTGAACATTGTGGGGTCTGAATTGTTTTGTTTTGATGAGTTCTGACTGTTGAACAGAATATTTTATTCATTTCCATCTTTGAAAATTAGAAAATATATTAATTAATACTACTAAACAAACAACTTTCCATCTTTCTTTTTTTCTTTTTCTTTTTTTTTTGAGTAAAACTTTCCATCTTTTCAACTTTAGAGGAATCAATATTGGAAGGAATTAATATCATATCACATACCCACCAAATAGGGAGCCATCAAAATGATAGTTGAATGTCATTCATTGGCTGTTATTTTCAAGGTTTTGATAATTATGTGTACCTTAGTAATGTTCCTTGTTTCTTATTTTTAAGAAACATTCACAAATTTGTATATGAATTATGAGGATAAAAAAATTTGGTTTCTTGAACGAAATAATTTTAAAATTTTGTCTAAAAAATTATTTTTCAAGTACTTTTTTTTAGTTGGAGTTTTTTAAAAACAAGAAATGACAAATGACCATTAAACGTATTATTTATTTACTTATTTAATATACCAAAGGAGCCCATCTGCGAGGATCAAAATGGGGGAAAATAATTAAAGAAGAAAACACTAGAAAGAAAAACAAAAATTATATTCTATAATTTCAAATTATATGAAAAATGAACTTTGGGCATGATATCATAACAATCTATTCGTTTTAATCTCTTTGAAATTAATTAAAATAAAATGTATGAAAAAGACTTTCATATTTTTCAACAATTATTGATTGGTATTTGGTAATAACATCAACTAATAACCAAATTATTATAAAGAACTTGAAGATCAATCTCTCACACTACTAAATAACATTAACTAACAACCAAATCTTAATAAAACACAGATAATGCTCTGTCAGCGAGTAGTTAACAGCAACATTAAATACAATAACATGATTTACAGACTACACTTATTTTGATCCTAGAATGCTGTTAGCAAGGAGCTAACAGTCATTTTCTTTTTAATTAAAAAATAAATTAAAAACAAACTACCTTATTTTCTTCATAAATAACATAGATTGGTCAGCAAGATGTTGGCCAATTCTCTGCTTTAGAAGTAATAGCAATTGAAACTTCTGATTTTTCTCCAACAATTTCTTCATTAAAATGCATTTTCAATCTCTTTTTTTTTTTTTTTTTTGCTGTTTCTGCAAATTGTAACCAGCAATCACTGACTGCTGCAGAAATCCAAAAATCCCATAAACTCATGGTTTTGTATCATTTCAATACTTTTTGTAACACCAATGATTCCTGAAGAAAGAAAAAATACTCACAAATTAGTATTACTCAATATTAGATCAAAAGTGTTAAAAGATCCCACATCGGATAAATTAATAGACCTAAAAATATTTATAAAAATTATGGATTATTCCTCTCATTGGCAATTGGTTTTGAGATGGAATCCTATAAAATATTCAGATGAGATCTCAATAAGTTCAAACGAACATCTAGTCTATAGGATCCGGCTAAAAATGATGTGTCCAAAAGAGGCAACATCTTGATGGGGTATGATTCAACCCGGAAATATAAAGAGACTTAATAATATTTATAAAAAGTAAAATTTTGAATTTCATACCCATGGTGATGGCACTAGCAAAGATAACACCAGAGAGGATAAACACAATAAGTGAGCCTCTTCTCAGAATAGTAATCATTTTTCTCACCAAAAACTGACCCCAGAATCCAGCCAAAATAGATACTGATGTAAGATATAAGGCTGCAAATGGTTTGAAAAGACATATATTATCAATCTTGAACAACTTGCATAAGTAATAAAGTATTTTAATGTTGAACCATGGATGGTGAGACTTAGTCAAAGTAGACCAGAAGTAAAAAAAATGCTTACCATGTGGCATTGGAAACCTCTTCAACAAGTAAAACTCCACAACTGATAAGGATGATGAGAACATCATCACAAATGTTGCTGTTGAACTAGCAACCTATTAACACCAAAAAAAGAAAAGAAAGAAAGAAAAGTTTATCCAATATCCAGTTGAAGCAGCAATTTCCATCTTCTAATTTGAAGGTGGTGTTTTTTTAACCGTTAAAAAGGATAATACTTGCATACTCATCTGTGAGTAGGAGCTTCTCTTTATTTTTATATATATCAAATTTCAATTGGACCAAACATACACGTGATGCTATAAGAAACTGTTATAAATGATCCAATAGAAATTGAACACGTATGAAAGTTAGGAAGAACTCTTAGCTACTGATGGGTGGGCAAGTATTTTCCGAGTTTAAAAGGCAATTATGATTACCTGAGGCAACACACCAATCTCCAAGAGTAAAGGGCCCAAAATGAATCCACCACCAGAACCAAGAAGGCCTCCAACAGTTCCTCCTAAAATGCCACAAAAAGCACAAAATGCTAAGTGTGTAGCAGTCCATCCAATGGAAGCCTCACAAATGTGTTCAACATTGCCTGTGTCCATCCTCTTCCTGTGTTCTTTGTACAACTTTGTTGCTTCATAACCAAACACCACTAATGCTACAGGGAACTGTCACAATTGGCAAAACAGTAAAAAAAAAAACAAATTAGGGTGGCGTGTGAAAATGCTGTTTAATAAAATTGTTCTTGATCTTTTTAATAAAACTGTTTGGATAGTGAATTTTTTAAAGTTGTTTTAGTAGAAATAGGTGCACAGTGATCAATGAAATGATCTAGAAATTTCTTATATAAAAAAAAAATTTATCATGGGTTTGTTTCATGAGTTTCTACGATACATTTTTTTTTACTTTTTTAAACTCATGAGTTTGCTACAGTATAAAAGTTTTTCACCTTTTCTTCACAAATAAGGATTTTTATAAGGAAAAAACTTGGTTGCACAAAATTGTGCTGCTAAGGGCACCTAGCCAATTAGGTGCAATCATGTGGTTTTTTCCCAAAAAAAATGGAATTTTTTCCCATTTGGCTGCACCTAATTGGCTAGGTGCGCAGGTGCAGCGCCAAGTTTTATCCTTTTTATAATGTACAAACTCATACACCAAACACGAACTACACAAAACCATACTTTCTAAACCCGCAATCTAAACTTCTGGTTTTCCTTTTTTTTTTCCTCTCACCTTCCATCTCATTCTTTCATTATTTTTTTTTTCTCATTAGAAGATTGATTGGTCCACAATGATTGAATATTTTAGTGTCCAAAACATGATATTTTCATATGTATAATTAATATATTCAAAGAAGATTTGATGAAACAATCAAATGACAAGTGGGATCATACAAACCTGCAAGAAGAAAATGACCCAATACCAAATGCTACAAACTGCTACATCATTCTGCATCATCATACAATTACATTAAACAATGAAATTTGAATTTAGAGTGAGAAAGCGGAGAGAGAGAGAGAGAAAGAGAGAACTGACCTTGACAACTTGAAGTAAGAGGAAAGAAATCCAGACAAGTACTAGAATACAAGTCCTTTTCCATCTAAGATTGAAGCATATTAATTGCTGAAACACAAATGTAGGCAGAATATTCAGTTTTTGACTTAAATCAATGGAATGAATTTAAACAATTGAAAAGCTAAAACCCACCAATTTTGTTCTCTCTTCTTTGGGAATGAGTGGATCATACTCTACATCAATCAAAACTGCAAAAACAAAATTAAAATAATATAAAAAAAAAAAATCCCTTTGTAATCTTAATCTATGAACCATTTCTCTGGTATAAATCTGTCCAGTTTTCCATCTCTTCAACTGTCTAAAAACTATGGTAAAAATAAGTTTACTTACGCTCGCCGCGAGAATTGACAATAGCTTCCTTTTGCTTAGCAAATTCTTTCTGAACACACACACACAAAAAGAAAGAACTTCAAAATTTACAGCAAAGAAAGTAAAACATTGCTCAAGGAAAAAGAGGTTAAAAAATCAACCTTAAGCAAAGTCTCTTCTTTCCACATCTCAATTCCCTTAAAGAAGGATCTTGAAGAAGTTCCTGAATCACATCATAAAGACACAAATATCAAATAACAGGCAGATTAAAAATGAGATTTTGATTAAAAGAAAACAAAAGAGGAATAGAAATTGGACTGACCCAGAAAGAGAATAATGATGAGAACAGTGATGAGCCAGTAAGGGAAAACAACACTAAGGGAAACTCCAATGGTGATTCCAAGCATGAGCATGGGCTGAAAGAGTAGAGCCAAATCATAGTCTATGATTGGAACTTCCTTTGTTGGGTGTGCCACTCTTAGGTTATACCAAACTGATGATGTTGATGCCCCCATTATCATACCTGCAATACCCCCATTTCCTTTCTCCATCAATCCATTGTTAAATCACCGATAAACCCAAAAGCTTAAGTTTTTGAGTTAAAAGTAAGTTTAATCATTTAAAATATCTCAACACTTCTCCTCATGTGTGGGCACAGATATTTACACGAAACTCAATCTTGTGCCATATTAATAACGGGGAAGAAATGACTATGTAGATGTTTGAAACTCATGACCCCCTACTTTAATATCATATTAAAGCAACCTTAAACTTCAAGCTTAAGTTTTGGGGCAAAAACAAATTTAAAATATATGTACAGTACTGAGTTTTAACAACCTCAAAACCAATTGGTTGTTAGATGAGTGATGCTTCATATTTCCGATATGAGATCTTTAACACTAAGTACTCGATAATCTTTATCATTTTCAAAGTTGTTTTTTTTTTTTTTTTCAAATAAAAGCAGAAAAAAAAAGAGTACATTTTGAAATGGCAGCAGCAGACTTAGTATCAAATCCAATAATCAAAGTAAGCATAGGAACAAAAATGCCGCCACCGCCAACGCCGCCGACCGTTCCGCAAGCGGAACCAAGAAATCCGATCACCGTGGCCACCACTATTCTCCAACTGAACTTCAAATCCTACACCATAAAAAACCAAACCCAGATAAGCAAAAAAAAAAAAACATGAAAAAAAATAACAAAAACAAAATATTGAAGAAGAACATACGGGCCATATTCTATCGGAACTGGAAGAACCCAAGTGAGAAAAAGTAAGAGGAATGGAGTTAGTAGAATAAGAAGGGTGTTTGAGAAAGAAAAGTGAAGAGAGAATGGCAAGAGAAGAAGCTGAAAGAAGATAAAGAAGAAAGGAAGAAGTAGTAGCCATGGCGGAAGAAAAAATGGGTGGTTTTTATGAATTAAACTTGTAAAAACATCCGTTTTTTTCTGTCTAAAATATAGGATTCTCTGAGGTGGTAATAAAAACCTCTATAAAATTTAAGAGAGACAGACAATCTTCCAAATAAACGTCAGAAATTTTTGATATATCACTATTCATCAATCAATCAACACGTGGTCATGTATTATTGGTTGTACCCAATATCAAATAAACAAATTTGGACAATGGAATTAATTTTTTTTGGGCTAAAAAGAAAAAGATCTGTAAATTATTAATATCTCAAAGTTTTATTTGGTTATAAAAAATTGAAATATGTCAACCATCATATATATCCTAATAATTTATGGTACTCTCGTATATATAAAGTTATTATTAATTAATAATAAATAACTAGTGAGATCCATCACCCGAGATCATTTGAGTAGTACTCCAATTGTATCAAATATTTTTCATACATCTCCATTTAATATCTTGTCAAATGTATTTCTTTCTAATAATAAAGAAATATTACTTTTCAAAAGAAATGAAATAAAGAAATATTAAGTTTACCCATTTTTTATATGGCTAAATAACATAGGGAGAAAAAACTACAGCGAGAGTACTTGAAATTTTTTCGATGAACCACTTTCAATCAACTCTACATGACTTATTATTAACTGAAGGAATAATGTGAGAGTACTCTATTTTTTTTTTCCTCCTTAACATCAGTGCCATAGAGAGTAGGGGTGTGTAACAAAACCGAAAAACCGACAAACCGAACCAAACCGATCGGTTTTTGACTTAAATATTTGAACCAATAGTTCTTTTGGTTTGCAATTGTAAAAAACCGTATAGATCGGTTTTGGTTTGGTTTTTATATTTAAAAACCGAATAAAACCGAACCGAACCATATATATAAAAAATCACAAGTATAATAGTTTTTTTTACATCTTCTTCCTTGGTCACTATGCAACCTTAATGAATAATTAAAAAAAAACTTCAATCTCTCGATTCACTTTGCAAATTCACCCCTCAATCTTGTAGCTTCCTTCCCCTTTGTTTCTTTAACCTTAATTTTAGTGGACAAAAGTTTGAATATTTTAATATTTTCATCTATTTTATCTATGTTTGTTTGTTTAAATTTTGTTTCCGAAAAACCGAACCATTGGTTCGGTTCAAGAATCGGATTTCTATTTTTTATTGGATGGTTTGGATCCCTTTTTATCAAAACCGATATGTTCGGTTCGGTTCGATAATTATGACAAACAGAACCAAACCGAACCGTGCTCACCCCTAATAGAGAGTAGAGTACAATAGTTTTTTTTTCAATAAATTTAATCTATTTAAACTAGGGGTGAAAGAAAAAATCAAAAAACTGAAAACCGAAAAATTAAACCGGGCCGAAACCGTTAAAAACCGAACCGTTCCTGTTTCCATTCTTTAAAAACCGAACCGAACTGGTCAAAACCAGAACCGAACCAGCTTCAAAAAACAAGTAAAAATCTCATACTCCTTCCCTATTTCCCTCTAATTTTTATTTATTTTTTGTATTTTATATGTTTATTTATCACATTATTTTAATTTATATTTTGTATATTTATTAATCTAATTTTTTCAACTAAGTTTTTGTTTATGGTTGATTTTGTTTTGTTTCATCCTTCAATGTTGGAGGATTTTTTTTTAAAACTAAATGTAAATGTCCTATACTAGAAAAACAGGAAAAACCGAACCGGCGAAAACCGTTCAAAACCGGAACGGTTCCTGTTATAAATCGGTCCGGTCCGGTTTTTAAAATAAATTGAAAAACCAGACCGAACCGAACCGGTTTCACCCTAATTTAAACACACACTCTCTCTCTCTCTCTCTCTCTCTCTCTCTTATCTATATATATATATATATATATATATATATATATATATATATATATATATATATTCTAAAATTAATACTCCGTTTATAATCCACTAAGGCCTCGTTTACTTAGCGAGAATGATAATGAGAAAGAATCAAAATGAAAAATTTTGGAATGAGAATAAGATTTTTTTGATTATGTTTACTTAAAAAATTTGGAATCGGAATGAAAAGAATCATCATTGATGTTGCTTACTAGAGTATTGGAATGAGAATAAAGTATTAATTCGTGTGGGACCCACAAAACGTAGAGATAAAAGAAAATTAATAAAATATAAAAGTTGGTGGGACCCACAAAATAAGGAATGAGAATGAGATTGATGAAGTTGTATGAGAGAATGAAATTGTTTGAAAATTAGGAATAAGATTGTCAAATTGTGTGGGTCCCACTCTCTCATTCTCATTCTCATTCTAAGTTTTAGGTAAACAAGAGTAATGAAAATGAAGTTACTTCATTCTCATTCTTCAAAGTAAACATTGCCTAAAATCTCTATTAAAATAATCCCTAACAAATGTAAATGAGACTTTTACAAAGAGATAATATTAATGTGCAAATATGGCTCTTATTAATATGTCAAGGGGTTGTTAAGTATTGTGAAATTCCTATTTAAAAATAAATTCGATAGATTATAGTGGAAAAGTTTAGTTGGTAACACTTAATTAGTAAATTATTTAAGTTGATCGAGAATTTACAATATTCTCAAATAATAAAGTGTGAAAGAAAAAAATTTCTTAAAAAAAAAACAATGCTTTACAACGATAATTAAAAATGAGCGATTTAACTACATGTAATATTTTATCAATTAAATTACTATTTAAAAAATGTTTATTTTGTATTCCAAGTAACACACATCCTGATTGATTTTCAAAATATATTTTTCTTGAAATGGTTTAGGTGAGAGAAAGGATCTCAATATATATATATTTATTGTAAATAAATAAAATAGAATGAAGATAAATAAAATAAAGCTAAATAAAAGGCATCACAAGCTCGCAGAAGGTTCATGAGAATGTGTTTATAGAAAATTCCAAAGACACGTCATTTTGGTATTTTGTAAAACAAAATTATACCGACAAAATGCATCAAATTCTAGGATAATATTAAACAATTCTATCTAATACTTATACAAATTACATTAGCATGACTAGATGATTTATTTGAGAAAAAAGTATATATTTTTTTCTTTTGTTTTGTTTCTTCCTCGCTTGATTTATTTTTTCTTTTGGTTGGGTTATCTCATATAAATTGGAGAAAAAGCTTCATTTCTTAAATCTTTTGAAGCAAGAGAAACTCATCTCGCACCAACAAATAATATCATAGGACAACAATCTATAGGAAATCTTAAAATCAAAAAAAAAATACAAGTTGATAGTTGGAATTCATTAATACAAGGACAACACTACTTTTATAAATATTTGGGTTGAATAACATTTTTGTTCGTATGATAATTTTTTATATAGATATTATATCAAATAAGGAGAAGGGAGACTTGAATCTTCCACTTTATAGGGAGAGAATAAGTGTTTAACCAATTAAATTATGTTCATGTTAAAGATTTTTGTTAATATGGTAAATTTTTAAAGATATACTAAAATAGAGAGAATCATCATATAACAAATATTGTTTTGTTTATTTTGAGTCGTCTTCAAATACTTTAGTGCAAGAAAGTATCATTAGATTTGACGGAGCAAGGTAGGATATGGATTAAACTAATCAATTTTAATCAATTTGAAGGTTAGGTGTTGATATGAGTTTTATATAATTTTTAAATCGAAAGTCTTTTAGTTCAATTTGAATTTGATTTCATATTATTCAATTTATTTTATTTATAAAAAACTCTAATTTTAATGCCTATTCAGATGGACCCATTTACACCCTTAAAAGGATATCTGAACCTAGTGGTAATGGCTATAAAATTTATTTCATTAAAATCTATTAAATTTTAATTTCCCTAACTATAAAGCATAAATTTTAAGAAAATCACGAAATGTTTCCTAGACTTAAAAATACTTACCTCCTGACAAATCGCTCTCAATTTTTATTGGTTAAAAAACAATAAAAGATAATTAATATTTATTTTTATTATTTACATGGACCATTGATTTGTTTTTAACCAACAAAAAAGTGACACGTATTGGGAGCAGGAAGAGATCCTCCTGACAAGTCAAGAGGCAAGTATTTTCCATTTATGATCATCTTCAAAAAATCAAACTGAACATAATTCAACGAGTTAGACACTTAATTTATTTTTCATGAAATCGGAAGTTCGAATTCCCTCTTTTAATTTGATGCAGCTATTTTTTGAAAAAAAGTAACGGTCTTCAAAAGAACTATTAGATTCAATGTATTAATAGACATCTGGTCACTAAAAATTGAAAATGATAAATTACATTAAAAATAGGTATTTAATATCATTTGAAAAAAACAGTGAGCAAAATCCAACAATATTAGAAAGTATGAAGGCACAACACATGTTCCATGTTTTGATTTTAATATACTTTCCGTAATTTATTGAGCTAAGTAGGTGAAAATGTGAAATAGAGCATTATAAATTCATCATACATGTACCCAATCTTATCTTTTACAAGAAAATATATATTTTTTTCGTTTTTTTAATAAAAATCCAATTTAGAAAGATGTTAAATTGTGAAGACCCAATTAATATTTTAAGCTTAAATCAAGGACGTCAATTCTTAATAGTTTTTGTCAGTAAATCATATTTTAAAAGGGTAATAATTCATTCTTTATTTAATATTTCAACTTCGATTATAAAATCTCAATCTACATTATATAGTCTATTAAAATTAAAAAAAAATCTACATAATATAGAGATCCATATTTTAGAACAATATATCATTTAGATTATAAGAAGAATTACAGTAATGGTTTTAGTAGTCAATTTCTAATAAAATAAAAAAATTCTGAATTTAGAAAAAGTTCAAAGCATTCTAATAACATAGGTGGAAAAAAAAATTATTTATACTTTATAATATACGTGAAAAAATTAATAAAACTAAAATTATTAATTTAATGAATTTTTTTTTAAAACAAACTAAATTTTTATTATATTTAATTAAGTTGAAAAAAATATTATGGGATATAATTTGAAATTAGGGAGGAAATGCAATTTGAATTGGTTGAAAAATGATAAAAACAAAGTAGATACAAAATTATTACTTTCTGAATAAATTAGTGTATTTAGTATTTACACAAGTTATAAGAAATAGTTTTTTAATATAATAATTCGGTGAAAATATGTCGAAAATTATTTTGAAAGTTCCCTTTCAATTGAAAAACTAAAATTTTATCAATATTAACTAATCTTAATATTTTTATAATATTTAAAACTTTTATATCAAATTGAAAGGAATAGGTGTCTAACTAATTAAGCAATGTTCCATGTTGGCTAATTTTTTTTTTAATAAAGTTAGAAAAAGTTTCTCAAAGAGCAAACAATAACTAACTAATATGGTATATTCAATTATTTAAAGGGAAAATGAAAAAAACACTCTTGTGGTTTTGGTCAAAGACAAACACACCCCTGTAGTTTGAAAATGAATATTCATACCTCTATAGTTTTAAAATTGTGTAAATTGATCTCTCCCTTCTACACTGTTCATTTTCTTTTAGTCATAACTTTTTCGTTTTTCAAGATGTTATGGAATCCTCATTTCGAGCTCTACGTTTTAGTCACCAAAAATTCTTAAATCATTAGTACATAAAAGTGTTTACGACTTCAACTCGATCGAATATTTTGATGATGATAACTATTTTATATACTGATGATTTTTAAGTCTTTAAGTGACTACAACGTAGAGTTCGAAACGAGGATTCTATAACATCTTGAATCATTCAAATCAGAATTCAAACGAAAAAGTTATGACTAAAAGAAAATCAACGACGTAGAGACGTGAGATCAATTTACACAATTATAAAAACTATAAGAGTATTAATATTCATTTTCAAACTACACGAAATGTATTTGTTTTTTACTAAAACCACAAAGATATTTTTTTTACCTTTCACCCACCCTTATTAAAAAAAGGTAGACTCTTTCTATTACTTACGCCATTGTCAAATCAATATCTTTTTTTCTTTTTCGAAAGTACACATGTTTCGGAAGGAAGTGGCAATTGGTCAAGTCAGACAATCATTTTTTTTTAAATTACATAAACCATTATATACAACGTAATAATTATACTCATGAAATTTTAATTTTAGCTAATGATGTTTAAATTTTATTAAGTATTGAAGTTAGAACTATTAAATTTTAATTTAATAAATTATCCTTTTAATATATCAATACTCTCTTCTATAACTATAAGATAAAAATTAGAGTTTCTAATATCTCAAAAATAAATAGGACTTATAAAATTGGCACTAGATTATGAAATTGTTGTTGCATAAAAATGGATAGCTTCCACGTAGGCAACGAACTTAATTTATGGGACGAGTCGGAGGTAGTGCGCTGTTTCGATGACGTGCTACGTAGGTACCTGCACAGGAAAGGAAAAGAGCACCGGTGTGGTGCCAGCCTAACACCCTCCGATGCTAAAGTCAGAGCAAGCAGAGTTAGTGTGCCAGCAGAGAGTAGTAGTAGAGATTAGTTACCTAATGAATGAATTTCTTCTCCTATTTATAGGAGATTAGGTTGATGACATCATCGTGCCACGTGTCGTGTCGGGATTGGGCCACATGTTGCTTCTCAATTACGTGTCGCTTTCGGGTTACAACATGTGTCATTTTCTGATTGGACACTTCCAGGTAGAGGTGCTTTGGACCAGGTGCTTTAGACCAGGTAGAGGTGCTTTGGACCAGGTGCTTTAGGCCAGGTAGAAGTGCTTTGGACCAGGTGCTTTGTCAAGTTGTAAAATTCCACGTGTAATCCAATTTCACCCCACAACAGAGGCCCCCTACTCCCGAGTTGAGTTGAGACGAGAGTTCAATGTTACTTGGGAGTATTCTTTCAAAGCGGAATTTTACCTTAGTCAATTTCTTGAAAATATTCAAAGTGTTGAGGTCTGTAGCTTGAATTTTCCACCGTTGCACTCATCAAAATTTTGATAGTTTGTAGCTTGTATTTCTCCTTTGTAATTGAATTTTCTATCATAATTTTTTTTTTGAGAAAATACTAAGTGTTGAAGCTTGGTAAGTTGAATTTTCTGTCTCTGGTCGTTTTGGAGTTGGGTTGTATGTCCAAGTCGTCACGTTTAATTATCACATACTTCGCCCCCTTTGATTTTAAGAGTAAAAATTTTCTTGAAATCAAATATATTAAAATTTTCTATCTTTCATTGAAGAAAAGATTATAAAATTTGAAAGAAAATTGAATTAATAACAAGTGTAGAGAGGAAGGAGTAAGAAAAAGGGAAAAAAAATAACAAAAAAGCTTGTGGGAAGGGTTCCCATACCCGCGGGGGGGTCGCGGGTCAGGTTTTGACCCGCGACCCCCTTCCTTTTTTTTTTTTCCCTTCCACTGTTAGTGGATTTCCCTGCGGGTCAAAACCTGACCCGCGCCCTTCTCTATTTTTTTTTCCTTCCTCTTAAGCTGCTACATCAGTTTTTTTTTTCTTTTCTTTTCTAATAGTAACCAACTTTAAATTGATTTTTCTTCGTTGACTTGTCGTTGAATCTTAAGATAAGTTCGCTTGATGGATTTACAAACCATGCACTCTTCTTAGACTTAAAAAAATTTCTTCTTCAAAACTCTTCTACTTTGTTTGGCTCATTAGAGCCTTACACTCCTCAGTATACTTAGAGATTATTTAGTCATTTTAAATTCTTCTACCAAGTGCGGCTCATGCGAGCCCTGCACTCCCTGGTAGACTTAGAATTTTTTAGTCTTTTTAAATTCTTCTTCCAGGTGCGGCTCGTGGGAGCCCTGCACTCCCTGGTAGACTTAGAATTTTTTAGTCGTTTTAAATTCTTCTACCAGATGCGGCTCATGCGAGCCCTGCACTCCCTGATAGACTTAGAATTTTTTAGTCGTTTTAAATTTTTCTACCAGGTGCGGCTCGTGCGAGCCCAGCACTCCCTGGTAGACTTAGAATTTTTTAGTCGTTTTAAATTCTTCTACCAGGTGCGGCTCGTGAGAGCCCTGCACTCCCTGGTAGACTTATAATTTTTTAGTCGTTTTAAATTCTTCTCCAGGTGCGGCTCGTGAGAGCCCTGCACTCCCTGGTAGACTTATAATTATTTAGTCGTTTTAAATTCTTCTACCAGGTGCGGCTCGTGCGAGCCATACACTCCTTGGTAGACTTAGAATTTTTTAGTCGTTTTAAATTCTTCTACCAGGTGCAGCTCGTGAGAGCCCTACACTTCCTGGTAGACTTAGAATTTTTTATGTTTTACTCTTCCATTTGATGGACTAGGAACTTTTTCATTTTGTTCTTCCACCTTGGTGGGCTTAGAACATTTTAAATTTGTTCTTCCACCTAGGTAGACTTAGAACTTTATGCTCTTCCACTTTGATGGACTTAGAACATTTTCATTTTGCTCTTCCACGTTGGTGGACTTAGAACATTTTAAATTTGTTCTTCCACCTAGGTGAACTTAAAACTTTATGCTCTTCCACTTTGATGGACTTAGAACTTTTTCATTTTGTTCTTCCACCTTGGTGGGCTTAGAACATTTTCAATTTGTTATTCCACCTAGGCGGACTTAGAACTTTTTGCTCTTCCATCTTGATGGACTTATAACATTTTCATTTTGCTCTTCCACCTTGGTGGACTTAGAACATTTT
This sequence comes from Gynostemma pentaphyllum, assembly GCA_028015215.1. NCBI lineage: Eukaryota > Viridiplantae > Streptophyta > Magnoliopsida > Cucurbitales > Cucurbitaceae > Gynostemma > Gynostemma pentaphyllum. The sequence continues at coordinate 38,998,275 of CM051349.1, read as the reverse complement.
CAATTTGCTCTTCCACGTTGGTGGACTTAGAACATTTTTAACTTCGTTGTAGTAGAATCGCTTAGTTGGCCCCCACTCAAGTAGAGTTTTATGTCTTGAAGTCTAACTCGAGTCTAATTTTTCTCAAATGATCTAACTCTCATAAATGCAATAAGTAGAAAAAATACAATCTTATTTATTTTATTGTCGAACTTCTTACAATAGAAGAATTTATTGGAAATGAAGAATGCAATAAATAAAATTGCTGAAATAAAATCTAAGTTGTTTGACATCTTCATAGGTATTGTAGAGCCTTTTAGATGAGTTTGATCTCAGTGACCCAGTATGGTACTTTCTAGAGCTTGGACTCTCCCATTGGAAAATTTTGATTATCACGGTCCTAATCTTCCTCATTTCTTTTACTTCTCACAAATTCCTTCAAGTACCCTTTTTGAATTAGGGTCTTAATTTCTTCCTTGAGATCGAAGCAATCAGAGGTGGTATGCCCGTGGTCTTTGTGGAAGAGGCAATACTTGTCTTTGTTCCTCTTGTTTGACCCTGTTATCATCCTAGGCGACCACCTTACCAAGTTTCTGTCTTTGATCTCCAAGAGTAGTTGTTCGATCGGGACTGTGGTGGGAGTGTATTTTTTAAACTTACTAGGAGGAAGACTCGGCTTATCAAGTTGGTCTCCCGACTTATGTCTTTTGTCATCCTCGTGACGGCCAGTCCTCCAGGTGAGGTCATTTGTTGAGCCTTTTCTTTTATACTCAGAATTTCTACTATTACCTCCTTCATCTGGAGTTTCTCTTGCATTAAATAACTCTCTAGCGCTCTTGTATTTCTGCGCTTGGGCAAGTAGCTCTGTGTATGTAGAAGATGTTTTCTTGCCTAGAGACCATAAAAGTTTTTCATCTTTCAAGCCAGCCATCATAGCAGTTAGAGTTATGTTGTCACTGTAACCTTCCACATTCAATGCCTCGCTGTTGAATCTTACTATATAGTCTCGGAGGCTCTCCTCTGACTTTTGACGTACAGTTAATAGGTGTGTGGCCGGTTTCTTATGATCTCTTCCACCAAGGAACTGATTTACAAAAGATCGAGTGAGGTTTTTAAATGAAGAGATAGACCTCGGCTTGAGCTGTCTATACCAACCACGAGCAGGGCCTCCTAATGTAAGGGGGAATGCCCTACACTTGATAGCATCTTGGACTCCCTGGAGCTCCATCCAGATCCGAAATGTATCAACATGCTCGATTGGATCCTTTGAACCATCATAGGTAGTCATTGTTGGCATTTTAAACTTGGTTGGAAGCTCCACCTCCATTATATCATCAGTGAATGGAGGCTCAGTTTGCTCAAGTAGATCTTCTAGTGCAAGAGTAGTCTTTCCTCTATACTCTTTCTGAAGGGATGATTTACTAAACTAGCGGAATTTGATTTAGTAAACTAATTAACATTTAATTATGGATCTATTAATATCATGCAATTTGTGAAAAAACATGTAGATTCATGCTTTAAATTTCGAAAATTAAAATCAAAACTTACATTGAGTAATAAATGGAGAATCGGTTGAAGGTTTCTTTACAGCATCAAATCCTCAGCAACACCAGATCTTCTACGCTATATCCCGATCGATCAAACGAAACCCGATTGTGGGATCGAACTTTAGAAGAAATTGGGAAGAAGAAAAATATTTTCTTCCCAATTTTGAATAGGGAAAATCGGCACTCAAGGGGGGGGAGAGGAGGAAGAGAGAATTCCGAATTTCTAAGGAATTTTAATTGTGTGATTTACGAATGACCCAACCCTCCTATTTATAGAAAAATAGAAATCCTAATCCCATTAGGATTAATCTATAGAGATAAATACAAAAAGAAAAAAGATTATCTCTTTCCTTTATCTTGCAATTTCGAAAATGCCATAAATAAATAGGAGATTATTTTCTTTTCTTTATTTTATTTATCTTGGGTAAATAAATCTATATAATTATTATAGGATATAATTCAAATAATTATCTTCTACAAATTATCTATGAAGGCCAAAATTAATAATAAATAATTAATAAATCAAATTTATTTAATTAATTATTTTGGGCCAATTTCAATTGGGTTCATTAATCCAATTGGGCTTGAAACTCTCTCTTAAATTAATAAGTTCAACTTAATTAATTTATTTATTAATTACCATTTAAATAAAATATTTTATTTAAACAATTAATAATATTAATATTTTCTCCCGACTAAATATTATCCAAATTATATTTAATTATTAATTTCCATTTAAATAATTTTCATTATTTAAATAATTAATAATAAATATTTTAATTATTAATTTCCAAAGTATAATTAATAATTTTATTGACAACATTTTATTATTAATTTAATTAATTATCAATTATTAATTCCATTCAAATAAAATTAATTATTTAAACAATTAATAATTGTTAATTAATTTCAAATTATTAATTACCATTTAAATATACTCAATTTAAATAATTAATAATATCTAATTAATAATATTTCATAATTTCGTTAAATAAATTCATTATTTAAACAATTAATAATGTTCATATTAATTATCGTTTAAATATACTCAGTATTTAAACAATTAATATTGCCTATTTTAAGTAATTCACTTTACTTAAAAATTTCCATTTCTTCTACTTGATTTCGCGACTACGATATTTGGGCTAGCATAGGGACCCGATGGACCTATAGATCATGGGCTTAATAATTAGTCAATTAATTGATTAACACATAATCGATTAATTACATATTATCTAACTATGAATGATTCCACTATAGATTCATAATTGAACTCCCCTCACTATAGATGAGTTATGTCCATTTAGTTTATCTTTATTTATATCTGTGATATAATCCTTCACGTGGAACCCTCATAATTACAGGCGGATAAATTTACCGTTTTGCCCCTGTAATTACCGCTTTATCCTTGTGTTCCCGTTGATTCTCCAATGAACATTATCTTTAGTCGAACTAGAGATAATATACTTCTGTGATCAATAGAAGTCGTGGCGCCACTTGTTCATGTCTCGAATCAGTACATCAAGGGAGTTTCCTAAAGTTCCTAAAATATTCGGTGTATCGACCGATACCTGGTTAATTTATAGGAAAGTTATGAATTCCATCTCGTGAAAATGAGTTCCCAACTACTTATCTAGTCATGTTCCCAAAACAAAAGTGTATTGAGCGTTCTTACAGACGCTCTCAACTATGTGAATCAAAGAATATAACTCCACAAATAGGAGTCCGCATTTCACTCAGGATTGAGATCTATCACTGTTGATAAACTTAGTTTGATATTCGATCATTTCTGGAAACCGGTACTAAGGAGAAATTTGATCGAACATCGTGGTCCTGTCTTATACAATCAACATTGTATATGATACTTCTATTTCATGTCTCCCACATGAATGATCAGGATTAGATCATTTGTCTATAAACAAAATGCGAAGCTATCAACAGTGTTACCAGGATAAGGTTCCCAAACGTTATCCATTTACTATAGACACTTTTAAGTTACTTATCTCAACTTTAATCCTCTCGTATGACTCACATACTAAGTCGTGATTTCATAAGAGTAACTTAGGGTTTATTATTTGAATGTTTGATATTTATATATTTCCATATATTCCTAATATCATTAATTGAATCAATCTAGATAATATAAAGAACTTATGTTTATTTATTTAATTTATTCTTAATAAATTATTGTAATTAAATAATTACAAGTTCTAGGACACCATTCCTAACAGTGTAAAAATGGATAGCTTCCACGTAGGCAACAAACTTAATTTATGGGACTAGTCGGTGGTAGTGCGCTGTTTCGACGGCGTGCTACGTAGGTACCTGCACAGGAAAGGAAAAGAGCATCGGTGTGGTACCGGCCTAACACCCTCCGATGCTAAAGTCAGAGCAAGTAGAACTAGTGTGCCAGAGAGTAGTAGTAGAGATTAGTTACCTAATAAATGAATTTCTTCTCTTATTTATAGGAGAGGTAGAGATGCTTTGGACCAGGTGCTTTAGGCCAGGTAGAAGTGCTTTAGACCAGGTAAAGGTGTTTTAGGCCAGGTAGAAGTGCTTTGGACCAGGTGCTTTGTCAAGTTGTAAAATTCTACGTGTAATCCAATTTCACCCTACAACAGAAATAAATGTAAAAAAATCAATGTTCGAAGAAGAAAATGAAAAATTAGTGAGAAAAATTATTATTTTCGACATCATAAGAAGAGAAAGGATAAAAAAGAACAAATATCTAATCACTTAAGTTTTACACACGTTGGATTCAAAACATAAAATCCAGTTTTGTTGGCTAAGTTTTCTTTGTTTGTTTGTATTTAGATATTTTTTTTTTAATATGATCGGCTTTTACGCAAGAAACTTAGAATAGAAGCAAGTAAATTAATTTTCCAAAACGTTTGGTAACGGCACAATGCTATGGTAGAACAAACTTAATTATCCATATAAAGAGATTTACTAACTCTTAGGTCTTAGGTACCCATCAATTAAGGAAACCTTATGGAAAAAAACAATAATTAATATTTCTTTTTTCAAGAATTTGATTTGTTTTAACTTAACCGAAAAAAACTTTGTTTAAAAAAAATTATACCATTAAACATAGCAATTTAAACCCTAAACTTATATGAGTAGTGTAATTAATATCATCATCGAAATAAAACTATAAAATTATTTGAAAAATAATCAATAAGTTATCACAAAAACTAAACCAATGAACATTTAAAACCTAGTCACATAAACACACAATCTCAACTATAAAAACACTCACTCTTGATTAAAAAAAAAATCAAAACACTTAAAATGAAAGGAAAAAAAGAGAGTCTAAAACTGCACTAAAACCACCTAATCTAGTAATTAAAAATATATCTCACGTGAACATAAAAATCTCTTTATCCACAAAAATGACTTCATTCAACTAAAAAGGGTAAAAAAAAAAAAAATCTCTAAAATAGAAACTAAACTCATAAAAGATTATTTAGCTTAGAATTGAAATAATTAACCCATCCACCTAAATACTCATTTTTACAATTAAAAAAGCTTAGGATGGTGGGGGGAAGAAGAAAAATCACCTTTAATAACCAATAAACTCAAATGACATAACATCTTTCCAAGCAAATTCTCCTTTCATAATCACCAAAGTTAAAAAAACAAGAAGGTTATCAAAAAAAAAAGAGAAAAAAAACAAGAAGGTTCCTAGAATTTGACATTTAAAAAAAAAAAACGCCTTGAGCCTTGAACAGTATTAATGACATTAAAAAAATGACACCAATATTTTTGTCGTTGAAATCAAAGATGTCCACAAAATAATTTTAGAATTTGTGACAATAAATGATTGAATTAATAAGCCAAGGAAAGCCGTAGGTTTCATGAGGACTCCAAGTTGGCTATGCTCCTCAAATTTGCAGCTTTAAGATTAAAATCATGTCATTTTCTCCCCAATCTTTTTTCTAAGAGAATTGTGATTTGATTTTGGTTTCTCTCTTTGGGAATGTTTCAAAGAAATCAACCTCCAATCACAAGTGTTTTTTTCTTAGTGTGTTTTTTAATGATACAAATTATACTTTATTCGTTTACTATTTCGAATTTGTTATTTCAAAAATTAAAAGAGTAGAAAATGTTAGATATTTTGTGCCTATTTGACTTTAAGGAAAAAATTTATTAAAAAATAATTGTTTTTTCTTTTGAGATATTACATTAAATTGAAGGATGACAGACTTGAATATTCAATCTTATAGGAAAGGAGCAAGTGTCTAACCACTTGAGTTATGTTTGTGTTGGCTTAAAAGTGGTATTACTCATCATTGAAAAGTGTTTCATTTAATAGGTATTTATATATATTTATTTTTAATTTATTTAATTTGTTTTTCAAAAAGCATTTAATTTTTAATGAGAACAAATTAAGATAAACTCGACGAGAATGATCAAGGAAAATTGAGTCTAGTGTCTACCTGACTTTTTCGGTATGGAAAGTAGATCGAAGTTGCAGATTTCTAATTCATTCTCTCTTAGTAAGCTCCAGCAAGATAGATATATTAACACTGTTAAAAAACAAAGATAGATATATTAACATATTTCTATGTAAATTAAATATAAAAAAAAGGTGAGAGATTTGAAAAAAAAGTTGTGTAATAATTTACGTAATCATATAAATGAGAATATAGATAACTTATCAATTGAGTTATGTACAATTTGACTTTGGTTGAGTTATATTTTTTATTTTAAGATATTATATCAAATTAGAAGAGAATGGATTAACGATTATTGATTAACTACAAACGGCTATACTAATGTTGACTTGTTAAGTGATACTCAAGATAGAAAATAAGTAAAAGTGATTTATTATATATCAATATAATTTATCATTTAAATCATTGAAATTAATTATGAGCTCAAATAATGATTTTTCATATCTATTAATTGATAATAATGTCAAATCAATTAGGGTTTTAAGAAGAGAGTTTTTCAATGGTTGTTGTAGATTTTCTTGTATACTATATATATATATATATTTTTTTTTTTTTTTTATTTGTAAATGAAATTTATATCTATTGGATTGGTTGACCGGTGAATCTTATAAATTAGAGGTATGATATTTTATAACATGAATCAATATATATTTTGATTTGAAATCTACTCATTTCTAATTTGATTTCAGTAATAGAAATACATGTTTAATCAGGATAAATAAAAAATAAGAAATGATTAATCAATAAAAATAAACTAAAATGAAGATAAACATGATGTGGAATTTTATGTAAAAATTTAAAAAGAGAGAAGAAAGATTTAAATGGGACTCTCGTGAAGTCGGTCAACGGATTAAAGAAAATAGAAGGGGCAGACAATACAAACAAGTCACATGGTATCTTTTTGACATTTATCTCAAAAAGAAAATTTATCCATATTTATATCATGTTTCATTTGAAAAATTGGATTGTTACATAAAAAAAAAATATAAAATATATAACAGGGCTCTGCAAGTTGTTCCAAAAAAATTTTAGTAAATTTTGAAAACTACTAATTTAAGGAATTAGTTGTAGGCGTTTATCGATAGTATTATTACTTAAAAAAGTAGCACGAATTATAACTGTTGTTTGATAAGAGTAGGTCAGTTTGATCAACTTCTTATGTAAGGCTTTTAATTTTAATAACATGAAACGATAAATCCCGTGATGTTTAATCGTGATTTTCACTATACATAATAATATGATAGAACTCCGTTTTTTAGGGAAACTCGATAACGCAGAGATGAATTTGGTGTAGATTGAGTTCCCCCCTCATTACCCACTTTAATTGCACAACATCGATGGACAAAACAAAAATGTTTCAATTATGATTGTTCTTGTTGGGAGGAGGACAAAACTCCTATTCCTATGACAATAAATGGTTTATTTCTTTTCCATCAAAAGATATAACCATTTTTACCTTTCATTTTCAATGAGACATCCCCACACCCACCCCACCCCCCACCTTCCACCAATAGCTAAATGGATTTAACCATTAATTAATTATTAAACCGCTAATAATTATCATTTAGGTCACAATAATTTCTTACATCTTAATCATTTTTATATGACAATAAATATTATGATATTAATTAACGTATAAATATGATGTTCTTGAATTGAATTGAAATAAAAATATCATCGGATATGATATATTTAATAAGATTATAAGATGTAAATTTACAATAAAATCTTATTTCTATTTAAAAAATGGAGACTAGGTGAAAATAATACCTAAACAAGGTATGTAAAATTCATTATTTTTGCATGAGAGAAAAGAGCAAAAGCAAATGATTGAGGGAATATAAGCCAACCAAAACATGTACAAAGCGAAAGGCATGAATGAACCGTCAAAAAAAAGTAACCAATAAAAATATATTAGGTACCGAAAATTATAAGAGGGACAATTTCCACAAGCATGTTGGAAAATGAAACTCATTTTAGTTTCTAAATTGGATGGGCCAGAAAATCCATGCATATCTTTCACCATTTATATATTTTAAAAAGGAATTGTGATTAAATCTCTATGAAAAATCTTTTCATACAAAATTGACACATTCCATACCATTTTATTCAATTAATTTTTATAACACAAGATTAGAGCCCGTTTGGTAACCTTCCACGTTTCTATTTCTTGTTTCTTATTTCTATTTCTTGTTTCTTTTTTTTTTTAAAAAGAGAAACAGAAATATGTTTGGTAACTGTTTTTTATTTCCGGAAGAAAAAAGAAACAAAAATGTGTTTGGTAACTATTTCTTGTTTTTGTTTCTCATTTAAATTTTTTTTGAAAATATTACAATTTTAAATGACATATTTAAAAATATTATATTAATATAATTTTTAGATATTTATAATATATTTTATAAGTCAAAACGGGGCAACGTAATAATTTATTAATGTGTTGAAAATCTTTGGAAATAAGAATGAGAAATAAGAAACTATAATTTGTTGTTTCTAAAATTTCTACATAATTTTAGGAAGTGTTTCTAAAAAAGGAGAAGCAAGAAACAAGAAGAGTTACTAAACAACTCAATTTCTAATGAGATATAGAAACAATAAACAGAAATTGAGAAAGTTACCAAACAGGGCATTTAGTAATTTATAATGAACTAAGAAGATATATATTTAATGTAAATTTTATGTCCAGAGCATAAATAATATAGGGTAAAGTACTCACTTGGTCCTTGAGTTTTAGAGGTCGTGTCTATTTGGTCCCCACATTTTCAATTTGTGTCTAAGTAATCCCTGAATTTTGGATATTGTGTCTATTTGGTCCTTGCGTTTTCAATTTGTGTCTATTTGGTCTCTGAGTTTTAAATATTGTGTCTATTCGGTATCTGAGTTTTCAATTTGTGTCTAAATGGTCCCTGGATTATTAGAAATAAATTTAATTGTTTCTTAATTTGTTAACTCATTAACATAATATCGACTTAACGATGACATAAAATCTTTAATTGACCAAAAACATTGACATGGGATTAATTATGATGTCAAATTTTAGGCCTAGATTGATGAAAGATTTGAAATCATATTTAATCCTATCTTCGTATTTTAACCAATTAAACATGTTATGTCAGTGTTAAGTCAATAATCTGATAAGAAGTTAACAAATACATTAAATTAAGGATCAATTAAACTTATTTCTAATAATTCTTGAAAATCTAGGGACCAAATAGCCACAATATACAAAACTCATGGACCACTTATACATAAATTGAAAACGCAGGGACCAAATAGACACAACATAAAAAACTCAGGAATCACTCAGACACAAATTAAAAAAATAGGAACCAAATAGACACGACCTCCAAAACTCAGTAAATAAAGACTTTACCCAATAATATATCATGTGGAAGTGGATAAAGATTCCATAAGACACTTTTTTCTTTAAGGATGATGATTCCATTAGATACTTGAGGTGAAGGCTATGAAACGTCACAAATTTTGCTTTATCTTTTATTATTGGAAAAAGAAATCATTTTTCCTCCCTTTTTTTTTTTTTTGACATGACTATCTTCTTCACTATTAACTGTAAACAATTTTATGAAAGTGTTGAAAATTTTGACTTTATCATCCAAGTTGTCGTTTGTTTTAATACAAAATACCAAAATTTTGAAAGATTCTCCGGTTTGCCAATATTAATTCTTCATTTGATTTAATAAAGTCGATCGTATGTATTACCTTTACTAAATATTTTTGTATCATATTATTGTTAAAAAAAAGGGGCCTACTTATTGAAGTAGAGGATGAAGACTATTCAAAGCCCATGGGCCATGCCCAACACATACAAGTTTGAAAAATAATCTAGCTCCCCCTTGGCCTTGGCGCCAATTTTTATCACTTACCATATCACCAATATATTTTTGGGAAATTTACTGGGCAGCTGAATTTGATAAATATATATTTGTTTAAAATTATTTATAAATACTAGGGTATTTTACAGCAGTAAACTTTGAATGACTCTTCTAATTAAAAGGATTAATCTTTGCCAATTGAAAAACTAAAAGTTAAATTATATCTTCATAGTCACACTTTAAACTACTAGTATATAACCGTAATATAAGATGATATGTTTTGATATATTTGATTTTATATTAAAATAATCTTTTAATATTTTTAATATATATGCTAAAATTTTATTAATATGAAAAGTTATAAATCTAATATAAATTCGATAATTTGAACACTTTATTTTATAATTATAACGATATTTTAAAATCAATTTGATAAAAAAATATTTTAGATATTTTTAAAAACTTTTACAAAGGAAGTTTTTAACTTGAATAGATTTTTACATTATCTCAAAAATTAAAATTGACCTTCAATTTTATATATTGATTATATTGAATTTTTCTTTCTTAAATAAATGCACATACATTAAATTCTAATTAGAAACAAACATCTTGAATTCCCAAAATATACCTTAGAAATAATGAAATAATATGCTATAAATTACATTTTAGAAAGAAACATCATGATATGGAATTAATAATTAAAACAACTAAATTAAATTGGGAAAGTATATAAAGATTTTTGGTTTGTAATAACTTAAATAATAATATTAGTTGATAAAGGGATGTTATTTAATATACTAAATATATTTTCAAAATAATATTCATTTCATTATTTTTAAATTAATATATAATTTATAGTTTAGAAGATATAGTCCAAAATAATCCAATGTTAAACAGAACTATTTTATTAAAAAAATATTTAAATTCATTGTATTAAATATGAGAATGTAATAATAAGAATATAATAATTAATTGTTTAGTGGTAATTATTGTGTGGCATATTTTGTAAATTTTATAATTAAAAAGGGGTATAATGGTCCTAAAATGTTTCTAAAACATCCCCACTTTTATATATTAGAGATAGAGATAATAATTTTTATTATATTAATTAGTGATTAAAAATAATTAGTGTGAATTATTTAATATTGATCACTGATTGACGTGTTCAAAATTTACTATTTTTTTTTCTTTCTAAATTTGCAAACATCCCTATTTTTTTTAATCCTTTTACATCTAGAAGAGATAAAATTTAGATATTTTAACTTATATAGCACAATTTCTTTTTCGGTGAGATGAATTGGAATTATACATAGGTAATAAATTTTAAGAGGATTTAGTAAAATAAATATGATTTGTATGATAATAGAATGGCAATTTTGAAATTTATGAAGATAACAACCTATAAAATTTTAAGGCAATTTAGTAAAGTAAAAGGTTTATTAAAAAATGACATTTTAAAAATTGGTATTATAAAAAACAGTAAAAAATTTCAAAATTTTCAACTCATAAATCTCGCCTGAAAAATGTCAATTATTTTAAAATATGTTAGACATTTTCTATTTTTAAAATTACTCATATCTCTTTAGAATTTCTCTATAAATTCATAGATTTTCAATTTATGATTTATAAATGTATATCACATGTATGAATTTGAGATGGTTAAGAATTAAAATTAGGGTCTCTTTTTTAATGAAGAAAAAATTAACACGTAGAGTAAAGAACATATTATTTTAAAAAGAAAACATGTTAATAAATTTTTTATTTTCTAAAAACAGACTAGGTATATTTAAAGGAAAATTTATGTTAATTTAATGGTGTGAACAAAGAAACTAAAAATAAAGTAAAGAATAAACAAAATTTAAATATAATTCAAGAAACAGAGTATTTATCCCATACATATATTGTATCGCCTAACTCTAAACGACGTCGTTGATCACGTTCTTTCAAAATTTGACTAGTCGTCGGGTCTACCACCACGCTCTGACGCCGCGCGTGTTTCTGCAACGATGTCCGTTGGAAGGCGCGTGTTTCTACAACGACGTCCGTTGGAAGGGTAATGGCGATGATGTATGAGAAATCGAATCCCCACAGATTCTCCAATAAATGAAAATATAACTAATAAATATAACAAATCTTGACATCCATTTGGGGTATTTGTTTCAAGCCCGGACATTTCATTCTTAAGTATCTCAATCCCATATAAAACCGAAAACAAACCCCATTTATTTACTCACCATAATAATCACTTCAAATCTTACACCCAATAGTTAGTATATCAATCCCATATAAAACCGAAAACAGACCCATTTATTTACTCACCATAATAATCACTTCAAATTTTTACACCGATTAGTTAGTGATTAACTAATTAACATTTATTTACTGATTTACTATGATAATCACTCAATGTGATTTATATATTTCAGTAATTGGATTAATATATGAATCAATAAATTGATCAAATACTATTTCTTCATAATACTATATTTTGTAATATAAATATTACAAGACCAAAAAATTTGCTACAAATGATTTCAATAAATCAATATTCACAACAAAATGTTACATATTGAACAAAAACCTTATTAAACACTAATTTTCCAAAAGCACAAAAAAAAAAAGAGAAATTAAATCTCCACAATCTGATCATGGACCCTAACATTAAGCCTTCTAAGCCAGACAGAATGAAGGATCATATGATAAACATCAAATCTCTTAGGTGGAGAATTAACCTCAAAATGCCTCCTTACATTAACAACTCTTCTATACATTCTCAAATACTGCCTTGTTGATATCCCCATCAATATTTTCTTCAAATTTGGAATCTCTTTCACTGATACTTCCACTGAAAATGTTTTCCAATTCAAAACATCACTGAATGGAGGAACATAATGATCTGAAATCAGCACTGGCACACATCCTGTGTAGATTGCTTCCACAACTCTTGGGCTTGCTACTTCATATCCACTTGGGCATATGCAATACTTGCTTTTCCTCATCATGTCTATGTATGACACCCCTTTTGGGAGGTACTTGTGTACTCTAATGTCCTCGTCTTTGTCCTCCCATTGCTCGATTAGTTTCGGTCTTATCGGTCCGTGGAGTCCCCCTGCGAAGAATGCGAGGATTGGGCGACGAGAGGGTGATGGTCCGCCTACGAAGCCGGTTAGGAAACCGGTTTGGAGATTGATTTCGGGGAATGATACGTCCTTGGTCGGGTTGAATCCTTCTGAGGTGTTGGCGTTACACAACACCCGGATCGACTTTTTGTATAGATTTGGGAGGGACTTGGAAGCTTCTGGCCCCTGTGACAAACGGTCATCAAGAATAAGGTTATGTATAGCAAATGTAGTACATCAAAGTTTATTGATAGAGGAAAAAGGGGAAATTTTACCCAATCATGGCAAGAAAGCATGAAGTGATCAGCTCCGAGGCTGCGATTCCAGTACGGATACTTGCTTCCAATGACATTGACATAATCTATCATGGTCTGTTTGATTGGGCTGAAATCGTGCGAGTTGCTAACATAAACAAACCGAACCAGCATCGCCACGCTTATGGGAAGGAAAAAAACATGAGCCTTGTCGGGATCTTTTGTCCGAAACCGAGTGTCCATCTCAATAGCATGGATAAAGTTTCCCTCAGTTGAGTATATGCTCTTGCAAGGACCATTGTGAAATAGTGGAGGCTCTCCTTCTTCATACACAAAGATTTTGAACTGTTTCTCCATTTCTAAGTAGCTCCTACAGTATTTTCCAAGAGAACAATTACGTCAACGGAACGGATCGGCAGTGATCATTTGCTCTTGATGATGCTGCATTGAATTTCTGATTATCCTAGCAACAAATATACTTCTAATACAAGGACAAATTGATGCAAATATTTTTCCTGATTACCCCTGTTTCGATATTAAATCTGAATATGCAATAAAAATTTCTATTAAAAACACCACGAGTTAGGATAAATTTAATTTGAACACTAATGTGAGACTCTTAATATTTACACGGACATTGTTAGATTCATTCATTTTTCCGATGTGAGATCTTCAGCATGCCTCTTGGGCCGAATCCTAATTTTGGACCAGATGTTTGTTCGAGTTTGTTCAGCTTTTATACGATCATAATATAACCAATCGACAATGAAAGAAGTAACCATAGTTTTTATTTATAAACATCGTCAAGTCTTTTCATCTTTTTGACGTGAAATTCTCTATAGATACCATTTAAATCACCACCAGGGTACCTGGTGGGGTTAGGATAAAATTAATCTTTTCAATATACATTCCCAATAATTTCTTTTTCAATTTTTTAAACAAAAGTGTCTAAATGTACCAAAAGGAAAAGTACAATTTGATGCATCAGAAATACCATAAGTGGGAAAAAAACAAAACAAAACAAAAAAACAAATTAGCATTAAATCAAACAATGACTAGACCCTAAAAAGTAAGAATTTTCTGTAAAAATAAAAATAAAATAAAATAAATCCAAATGGATTATTTATTACCTGTGAAATGCATTGGCATTCCAATACATAGGTCCAAGAGGAGCAAAGTCCAAATCTTGGGTTTGGTTCCCAAACTTAGCTTCTCTTATTTCAATTCTTGCTCTTCTAAGTCCAACTTCAATTCTCTCCAATTTTGTATATTCCCTCTGTTTCCTATCTTTCACCACTGGTTTCAAACTTCCAAAATTTTCAGAAGAAACATTTCTTATTTCATTGTTGAAAAGTTGCAAACCTTCTTCAAAAGTCACATTCTGTTGGAAAAATTGATAATCATGATCAATCATTAAAAAAAAAAAAAAAAAAATACAATTATGAGTATAAAAAAAAAAAAAACCAACTTTATATAGTACCAAACAAAAAACACTCTCCTGATTTTCCTTACTTCCCTCACTGAAACAAATTCTTAAAAAAAAAAAAAGAAGGGAATTTTGCAATACAAACTTATTAATGGGTTTTTTTTAGCCACATATCAGATGCTCGTTTGAGTTTGTTGAACTACGCATATACACTTAAAAATATTGTTAGGTCTCTTCATCTTTCCGATGAATAAAATATGAGAAGATGAGGAGATGGACAAAAAAGATACTAAAATATTACTTGAATAGGTTGTTCAAAGGGTAGAGGTGGGGAAGAAGAATCATCAAAAAGAGCCTCCTGTTTCACATTGTGAGTATGATTTGAAGAAGAAACAGAGTTCCATAAGAAAGGCTGATGATGCTGTTTATGAATCAAAGAAGTCCATTTAGAAGAGAATTGAGGACCCAAAACAGCAACTAAACAAGTAGTGGCAATCAATGGAAGTAATAAAATCAGCTGCTTCATCTCCTTTTTTTCTCTTTCTCTTTAGAATTGTAATTTTCAATTTCAAGTATTTCTCAGACAAAGCTGAATCTTTTGCTCTGATATTATAAAAAAGAAAAAGGAAAAATAAGAGAGAGAAGGGAAGAGAGAGAGAGAGAGAGAGAGGGTGGGAATGTTGAAGCATTGGATGGTGGTGTTGTTGAATGGGAAGGAAAGGAATAAGGTGTTTGCTGGTCATAAATAGATGTATCATCACTGCCAAGCGTCAACCAGTTTTGCTCTCTACTTCTCACTTTCTTCATGCAAACTTTCCTTATTCCCATTCTACCCCCCACCCTCTCTTCAATTCTCTCTACTTTCTTTTCTCTTTAATTTAAGTCTTGATGCTATTTTCTAGGGTTCTTTTCTTCCTTAAAATCATAATAGTAATTTTGAGTAAAGTTGAAATTGGATAGCTATTAGTGTTATTATAAGATTGAAAGTTCGAGTCTATTTCCTTTAATTTAAATGTAATATTTATAAAATATAATGACTTCAAATGTATAAATATCTAATTATTTAATTAATTAAGTTATTGCTTTTTGGATTTTTGAGTAGTTATTGTTATTCTTGAGATATGGATTGTGTGTATTGTTAAAGTTGAAAAAAAAATGTTTTTTTAATTTTTTTTAGATATTATATTAAATTATGAAAGAACACCTCTCCTTAAAATGGAATAAATGTTTAATGAGAATTCATTTTTTTACGATAAAATTAAAATTAACTCACTCAATTTTAAGAGATTGGTTAAAAATGGTTTTTTAAAGGTGAATAAGTGTCCATTTGGGATAACTTTTAAAAGTGTTTGGTAATATTAATAAAAAACAATTTTAAACACTTTTAAAAATTATCTCAAACGGACACTAAGTAGGTTGGCTTCTCTACGGTCCATGGGCATCTCTCATTTACTCAAAATACAAATATTTGCTTGTTTTCTTACTTGGAAATGCATTCTTCTTCTTTGACGATCATTTATTGGACTGCCAAATAAGACAGTCTATTTTATAAATAGTTCACCTTTAATAGTTCAATTCCCACCTCCAATATTTTATATAAAAAAGATCATCCATTGAACTACCTCTAGATATCATTTAATTGAGTAATATTGCTTTATCTAATTCAAGATTAGACGAAAATTAATGAGGGGGATTTAACTTCTAAATTAAGTTAAACAAGATAGGTTTTATCATTAATTAGAGCATTAAAACGCACCGTCACCGGCACCGGAGATTGGTGGCCGTGTCATTGTTTCCACCGCCAACTATTACATTTCCCAATTTAAAGTTGTGTTTGGTTTTATGGAAATGTGCTGGCATTGGCAATTTTTTCACAATGTTAAAATACTCGTGAATCATTTTATGTTAGAAATTGTGAATTAATTATGTGCACAATTTGATATGATTTTATCAATCAAAAGCGTCTAAAAATATTAATGGTAATAAACAACTTTGCTTTTAAAAAAAAAACACAAGAAAAAAAAATTATCATCAAATGTGGCTTAAATAATTTATATACATTTGGTTCTAATGTTTGCTTTATTTTCTTATGTAATTTTTTATGTTTGAACAATTATAATTAAATCTCTTACGTTTTTTTAAAATATTACATATCAGCCTTTCATAGTTTTAAAAGTTTTAATTCAATCTTACACGTCTTGATTACATTTAATTATCGTCTTTATCGTTATATTTTTTAACAAAAATGATATGACGTGTTTTAATATGGATATTGAATGATGAGATGTTAATAAGAATAAAAAACAGTGATTTTCTAAAATTAAAAATAAAATAAAGTAATTCTTTTTCTAGGTAATGTGTCCATTTCAATATTGAGATGATCAATATCATCAATGCTAATTAATAAAAAAAAAGTGTTCTATTATTTTTTTTAGGGTAAAATGCAAATAGGACCCCTGTGGTTTTTTCCAAATGCATGAACACCTCATGTGGTTTCAAAATGGCAAATTACACCTCTGTGGTTCCAAATTTTTGCTAATTGCCTCCCTTCAATGTCAATAATTTTTTTTAACCATAACTTTTTCGTTTGAACTCCGATTTGGATGATTCAAGATGTTTTGGAATTCTCATTCCAGGCTCTACATAATAGTCGCCTTGAAACGTTGAAATTAATAATAAATAGAAGAGTTAACGGTGTCAATCATATCTAATATTTTAATATTAATAAACTCTTTTATTTATTAATTATTTTTAAAGTTTTGAAGTGACTATTTTGTAGAGCCCGAAATGATGATTCTAAAACATCTTGAATCATCCAAATCGGAGTTCAAACGAAAAAGTTATGGTTAAGAGAAAATTATTGGCATTGAAAGGGAGGGGTCTAATTGCAAAAATTTGGAACCACAGGGGTGTAATTTGCCATTTTCAAACCACAGGGGGTGTTCATGCATTTGGAAAAAACCACAGGGGTCCTATTTGCATTTTACCCTTTTTTTTATTAAGAAATTTGATGATAAGGATTAAAGATAACTTAATTCTAACGATAGGATTAAATTAGAATTTTTAAAACGTTAGAAACTAAATAAAAAAGGTAGTAAATTTAGGAACTGTGTGGGGTATTTCTCGTCGGAGTTTCGTTCCACACGATAGAGCACGTCGAGTCGCGTGCTGTCCCTTAGCGGCGGAGCAACCTGAAACACTACAACAAATGACGGCCGAAGGGCACCGTGTGGTACCGCCGACGACCCTCCGACGTTCAGTTAGGTGGTGGTAGGTGAGACTTGCCTTGCGCCGCAGGGTTAGGTCAAGGATAATCGGCTATTCGTTTCTAGGTTAAAGTGTCCTGACTGATTTGGGAGGCCAGGTGCCTTTTATACTTCCTTGATCGAGGGTTTGTCGACCGGGCTAGCATGGGCTAGGCTTAATGGGCTTTTTGGCTAGCCCACAAGAGATGAGCTCCTATTGGCGTTGGTTCGGACGGTCCGGCACGCACGCGAGCCGCTCTTGTAGCCTCGGGCATGACTGGTGATGGGCCTGCCCCAGTGTGAATCGACCCAATATGAGCGCAACCCACGAGAGGGCTATTTTTACCCTTTACAGTTTCCCCTATCTCCTGGATCGGAAGGTCCAGACGCAGAGATAACAAATCGATCGGATTAGTGGCGTGATGTTCGCCCTAATCTTCGTGCCATTGTGGAGTGGTCGAGGCTACGACCTTCGGGAAAATAGACCGCTTCGGCCATGTTGTGGCTCAGGCTCTATTTATTTCCTTTCGGAGTCGCCGAGTTCATTCGCGGTTGAGTCCGTTTCAAGAGACGCGGCTCCTTGCAGATGGATCCGTTGGATCTTCGGACGGCGCGAATACCAACGGACGGAGTGGTTCGGGACGTCGTGTTCTTTCCCACGGTCGCGATGAGGGACGCGTGTTTTCTTCTTTTAAATAGGGTTTTTCCTGATTTTTAAGGCTCATTTGCCGTTTGAATTTTCGAAAACATCTCGTAAATGCCCGCCTTCGAAAGACTTTTTAGTTATCTTCATCCTGTTCCCTGAAGCTTTCCCCGTTCTTCTTGAAGGTTAGTTTCTCTTCTCGTCTCTCGTTTCCCATTCTTGCTTGTAATGGACAATTTTGGGGGAACTCATTCACTAGAGGCCATAGGACCCCTAGGTTAGCCAGTGGGGGACGACGATATGACGGTCCAAGTGTTTGAGAGAGTTGAGTCCGGGGCTTCCCCTTCTCCTGTCTTGCGCAGGTGGGGCTAATGCCATTCCCTCATCTCGGGGCGAGCCCGAGGGAAATGAGCCCGTGATTGATCCTCGTTCATCGATTGGTGAGGAGTCCCTGCCTTCGTGAGTGAGCTTGGGTCGGGCCGAGATTCAGGCGGGTTTAGACTCTACCCTTTTCTCCCACTTCCTATCCTTCGGGGGAACGGATCTCCGTTCCGTGGGCCCTACTACCGTTCTTGACCCTTCTCATTCTTCCGTTCCGCCCCTGCCGAGGAGGCGGCTCAAAGGAAAAAGAAGAAAGGGAAAGGCCGCACTAAGGGTAGCGAGGCCGCGCGCGATCGATCCATCCGTCCCCCGCTCTATCGGGAGAAGTGGGTTCCTCTTTAGCCGGCGAGGTTGTGGTCTCCGATCCTCTTAGGTCTCCCATCGCCGACTCAGGCGGGGCCGAGACGGCAAGCAAGAAGAAAAGGAAGAAGAAAGTAGATTCTCACCAAAGGGCATCAAGGAAGATAGGGGCCTTACCACTATCCTTGAGTCGACGCGCCAAACTCGACAAGTTAAGGGTTGACTATGGGATTTCCTGGACTTGAAATGAGGCTCCTGGAGGCGTCGAGAGGGTTTACCTTTCCCCCAGGGGGAGGGTTGGACCGCCTTTTATCCGCGGTTTTTCCTGATTTGGCGTTCGGCTCCCCTTCCCCTTGATACCGAAGTCTTTGAACACCGGGTCTCGCGTTGGGCCGCTTAATGCCGAATGCTCGGGGTCTTTGGTCGCCCTTTTCGGTAGTGTGTTACGGGTTGGGCTTTGCCTACCCTAAGCATGGTTTCCCACCTGGTCCCTTCGCCTCGAATGTCCAGGCACGATGCGTTCGCCCTCCATAATCGAACCGAACCGGCTTTGGTGGGAGGGACTTCTTGTGACAAGCGTTGGAAGGAGGAGTGGTTTTTCATCCGTGGCCCCTTTCTTCTCGGAGGTGGGCCACTTCCTACCTCGTGGGAAGACGAGGGTGAGGACATGAGTTTCAGATTATTTTGTGCTTCGCCCCTCCGGATGTGTGCTAACCATTTTCAATTTGTCTTGTTTCCGGTGAAGAATCCGCTTGAAGAGTGTTTCTCGGGAGGTTCTCGGCCAAGCGGATTCTTGCTCGGAGCGGTCCTTTCAATTGGGAGGAACTCAACCAGATTCTTGGCTAGTCTTTGCCAAACTCTGGGTTCCACCTCCAGGTTTTGTTCCCGTTGCTCCTCGTAAGTGTTGCTTCGCTTTCTCTTTTCCTTTTCCATTTTTATGTGCTTGACTGGGTATGCGGCGACTTGAGTTGGTTGTGACGCAGGTTTCACGTAAAGATGGCCCGGAGTCAGCTTACCCCCGTTCCCAATTCCAACGATCCCAACGCTTTCCTTGCCCTTCTTCAGGACATGGGGAAGAAAAGGTCCAGGCGGCGTCTTCATCTCGATCCAGGGGGAAAGCGGTGGCCGCTCCAAAGCGTTCCCGCCCTTCCGAAGTAGGAAGTTTGTGAAGGGCGTCAACACGGAAATCCCTACGGAGAGCGCGTGGCTCCTCTTTCGGATCCTCCTGCGGACCCTCCATTGGGTTCTCCCGCAGATCCTCCAACCGACTCCCCGCTCCCAAACGAAGGAGGGGCGGAATCTTCGGGGCACTCGACCGCGCGGTAAGGGTGCCGATGCATATATTTTGAAGCATCCTGAGATGGCTTATCAATCATTCCCTTCCGAGGCGGATTCGCTCTCTTCGATTATGCCAATGCTTTGTCTTCGATACGGACTTTGGACAGGAGGACGATCGTAGTAGCAACGAGACGACGGTGGCGGGTTCGCGTTCACCCGGCCGGACGGTGCAGTGTTTCCCCCTCCAGGCGGCGCGGCTTCTTCATCTCGGTGGTGGATCAGTGCCCGGGCGGTGGATCCTCTTCGCTCCGTCTGCTTCGCCTCTCCCGGGTCCAACTTCGACCAGGGGTCGCTTAACGATTCCGCCTCCGGACGGGCCATGGACGCCGCTCGGTTTTGCCCGTGATTTGGGGGGCCGCGAGCTTGGAACCTCTAATTGACTACGACAGTGAGGTTGTGACCTTTAGCCGCATGTCTATAGTGAGCGGGCCGGGTCACCATTTATCTCCCTGTTTAATTTCACCGTTGCTTTTTCTTTTGATTTTGGTCCGCTTCTTACGTCTTGAGATACTTGGTTTGCAGGGGACCCAGGCCTCGACGCGATGCTTCTCAATTTGGAGAGTTTGCTCGCCAAGCACGGGAGCTCAAGCAAGAGTCGGCGGAGGCGAGGGCCGGCCAACCAGCCCCATTTTGTCGACTCGGCGTTGCAGAAGGCCTTCATTGAGAAAGGACCTGGATGAGGCCAGAAGAAGATTTCCTCCCTGGAGGTCAAAGGGGCGCAATTGGCCGCGGACCTTGAGCGCCCAAAAGGAAAACGAGGATCCGAAATCCCTCGGTGAGAGCAATAAGAAATTGCTCGAAGATGCCATTGCTGCTCGGAGCCGAGCGTTGGAGGATCTCGATGCTGCCCGTGAGGAGGGATCTAAGGTCTCGGACGCCTTAAACAGGGAAGCTGAGTCCCTTAGGAAGGTCAAGGAGGAGTTGGACCTTGTTGGACTGGAGAATGACTCGTTGAGGGATAAGGTGTCCGAGATCCCGACTCTTCGCGACAATGTTATGGACCTCCAGCGAAGGCTGGCCGTGGCAACGCGGCTGGTGGATTCTATCCTCATTGGGCTTCTTGTCGGCCGAGACTCGGTCAGCCGCGATGAATCAAACCGAGGGAGAAGATGATCCGCTCGGCCCTGGCCGAAATTGACGATGCCATTGATCGCCGGTGGGAGTCGATGACGCGCCACAAGCTTAAAGGCGTCCAGGGTCGAGGCGATCGAAGGGGGCGAGGCTGGCACGTCCCATCCTGCCGCCGACGAGGACTCTGCGACCGAGGAGGCAAATGCTCGTGATGATGGAGGAGATGGCGCGGTCATTAAGGACATCTTCGTTGAAGCTCCCCCGACTGAGACCGTTTATGTTTCTGATTGACTCTTTTTTTTAGGGCAAACTCCGGGTTGTGGAGCCACTATATTTTCTGCTGTTTGAACTTTTTTCTCCTTTTTTATTTGTATGAACACATGTACTTTGTTGAGGTCAATGCGCATGCTTCTTCCTTCATGTTTACTCGTTGTATTTTCCTACTCGCTTTGCGTGGACGTTTCGACTTGTGAATGTTTTTACAAGTGTTCTTGATTATTCGGTCGAATCGAAGTCTGGTGCTTCCGGAGAAGGCTTTAAGGTTACTCGGACGGACCGAGGTTTTCTGTGCTTCCGGAGAAGGCTTTAAGGTTACTCGGACGGACCGAGGTTTTCTGTGCTTCCGGAGAAGGCTTAAGATTACTCGGACGGACCGAGGTTTTTTGCTTCCGGAGAAGGCTTAAGATTACTCGGACGGACCGAGGTTTTTTGCTTCCGGAGAAGGCTTAAGATTACTCGGGCGGACCGAGGTTTGGCACGTTTAAATACTCCAACGTCTTCTATTCTTTTTAGAACAGAAGTGCTAAGTGCTCGGACAGACCGAGGCTTTTGCTTCCCGGAGAAGGCTTTTGATGCTCCGGACGGACCGAGGCTTTTTGCTTCCAGGAGAAGGCTTTTGATGCTCGGGCGGACCGAGGCTTTTTGCTTCCGGAGAAGGCTTTTGGTGCCTGGACGGACCGAGGCTTTTGATGGATGGAGGTACGGCAAACCATGTGAAGCGGAAAATGTGGAATTTCTTTTTTCTTCCTTTCTTTTTTACATATTGTCGATCATACATAAAAATAAATGACAAAGTAGGAAGGAGAAAGGTGTCGCCTCTTCTAGTCTTCATCACCGTCGATAATGACCGCTGGAGTTAGTCTTCTTCGCTTCTTAAGGAGGCCCCTCTTCTTTCAGGGATTGGATCTCTTGTTCGTAGTAATCGCTGAGATTACTTGCCGACCAGGCGATCCTCGAGTACATGGTAGGGCTCACCCGGTCGCCGTCCTCGTCCGTCCTGGGATTTCTAGGCACTCTGGAGAGATAGGTTTTCCCTGGCTCGAGATGCTCCGCTCGGCTGCTCGCCGCTCGAGGGCCTCTGGACGCCTGGATCTCTCTTGCCGCAGGCCTCGGCGCCCCCTTCTTTCCTTTTCTTCTCTAGGAGGGCCGCCTCGAGCTTGGCGTTCTCCGCACGTAATTCGTGGTTTTCCCACTTTAGGACTTGCTTAGTCACCTTTGAGGTTGCTGTGGAGTTGTCCATATCCATTGTCAGGCGTCAGAGGTTAGCAGAGGCAAGTTGCAAGGTGGGAGACGGTAAGGAGCGTAAACTTCTGAATGTCCCCGCGATCCCAGTCCTTTTATAGTAGGAGAGAGCGATTTGCCCAGGGGTTTGAAGGGTTTGCCATTAATTCGAATGGCGTTCGGTGCGAGGAGTCGCTTCGTTATTCGGAGGTAGTGACGCCGAGCGACGTTAATCGTGTCAGGGATCGCCATTCTGCCTCATCGCCTTAAATGCGATCAATCACCTTAAATGCGGTTAATTTCGGGGATTAACCGCTTAATTATTCATTAATGTCCACGTCTTTGCATGCCAGGATTGCGCGTGGCGTCACTGGATGCTTGGACATCGCCGCGATCGCAACGCCGGCAAGGTCCTTTAAATAGGCCTTCACGATTTCTCTTCCATTTGCTTCCCTGCACCGCTTTTTGAAAAGCTTCCCTTCGTTCTCGGATTTTGAGTCTTCTCACAGGGTTCGAGATTCCATGCCATGGGGTTTTCCCATTTTCCCTTGTTCTATTTCATGTTTGGCCTTCCTTGGTCATGGCTTGCACCAAGAAAGTTTGGTCGTGATCTTCTACGCCTGTTTGGTCGACAGGAGGACTTGGCCTTGGTGGCCGTGGGTCCTCTACGCCCGTGAGCGCGAATCCAAGGGTAGTCCGCTGGGGTGACCAACGCCTCACCGCCTATCACCAGTGGCTCCAGGAGTTTGTTCGCGGCCTCCGGGACGGGGTGAGCGAGGGGAGACGGTTTCCTTTCCGCCCCTTCGACGGTCTCCTCGCCGCCACATCATCCAGGGCTGGCATTGGAGGTGGCGGCTCGACGATTTAAGGAATCGGAAATGCGTTACGCCGAACCGACGCGTCCTCTGGTTCCCTTCCTGGGTTTCCAGTGCTATGACGAGAGAAGAGAAATCCCGCCTGGGTTGAGATTCGGGTGATAGCTGGCTACTTTCCAAAATCCATCGGGGCCAGTGCGGCGGGTCGAAGCTTCTTCCTCTCTTTTCGCCGACGGGTTCTCACGAGCCTCGGAATCGATGAGTTGGTGGAGTAGCCGACGGATGAACCGGCCCCCGCCACTCGCTTCTTCGAGCAAAACCTTCATCCTCTCCCAGGGGGACGTTCTGATGTTTCCGACGACGATATTTCGCATTCCACCGCTTTTACTTTGTAGAACTCGTGTAATTTCTTTCGGCTAAGTTCCCGGATGTGGGTCCGAGCTTTACTTGCTTGTTGTGAAATAAAGTTGGCGTTTTATTCACCTTCTGCTTCTTTGCCTTACCCTTTGCGTGGGTTACTTTTATAATTCGAACGCGTTAAGTTCTTTGGTCCAGTGGGGGACTTAAACTATCCTGCAGCAGTCCAGGTGTTTCAACCCGAGGGGAATTTAGTAACTTGCCTAATCGTATTAGGGCTTTTTTTTTTTTTTTTTTTTTTTGCGTAAAAGGCATCGACAATCATGTGGGAGGAAAGACACGTAATACTTGTATATTAATTTGAAATGGGCCTCTTTGGTCGAGTACTTACATGATTCTCTCACACTCACACATGGTAAATTCTCAAATGCGTGGCTTCCATGCTCTCGGAATCGGTTCGCCCTTTCCATCTTCAAGACGATAAGTTCCCGGCTTGACTTCTTCGATCACCTTATACGGACCTTCCTGGTTCGGTCCCAATTTTCCCGCTCCTGGCTCTTGCGTGCCTGGAATACTTTCCTCAGACGAAATCGTTTACTTTGAAGTCGCATTGCTTCACTTTCTTTTCAAGTATTTGGCCGATTCTCGGTAGCATGCCATTCGGACTAGCGCTTGCTCCCTTTCCTCTTCGGCCAAGTCTAACGCCCTGCCATCATGGCGTCATTTTTTCGCCTTGGGATCGAAGCCCGGTCGTGGGGATGATCATTTCCGTGGGAACAACGGCCTCTACCCCGAAAGCCATGGCGAATGGAGTTTCGCCAGTTGGGATTCTAAGGGTGGTCCCGGATGCCCAAAGCACTCCGGCAGTTCATCTACCCATCTTCCCTTTGCTCGCCCTAGTCTCTTCTTCGGGAGTCCATGATGGTCTTGTTTGAAGCTTCGCTTGTCCATTCGCTATCGGATAGCGGGCGTCGAATACCGAAGCTCCACTTTTCTCGTCCGCGCAATATTTCTGGGATAGACTTTCCCGGTGAACCGAGTTCCGTTATCGGTGATGATAACTCGGGAATTCAGGCGGGTGAAAATGTGCTTCCAAGAGGAACATCTCGACTTTCCTTTCGTAATCTTTGCCAATGGCTGCCTCGATCCACTTGGAGAAGTAGTCCGTAGCAACGATCAGGTAACATTTACGTCCCGGAGCTAACGGCAATTTTCCCACTAGGTCTAGTCCCCATTGCATGAAGGGCCAGGGGCCGAGATTGTAGTTAACATCGTCGGCGGTGCGGAATGGTCTTTGCGAACCTTTGGCATTTATCGCAGGAAACGAGTCTTTTGAATCTTTCACCATGGTGGGCCAGGAGTACCCTTGCGCCAACGCTCTATGGCATAAGGATCTCTGGCCCTGCGTGATTTCCGCAAGGGTCCAAGGTGCAACTCGCTTAACGTAAGAACTTTCTCGACTTCCCGGACATTTCAGATAGGTCCAGTGAAGGATCTCCCGTACAACTCTCCTTGGATGATCGAGTACCTAGCGCCAGGGATCGGACTTTTCGTGCTTCCAGCTTTTCTTGGCGATGTCCCGATCGTAGGTATTCGAGGATCCGGTTCCTCCAATCGATTCAAGCTCTGGATTTTGTTCTAAGGCATTACTTGTCCAATCGTTCGTCGTCTCCACTCCCCATGTTCGAATCAGGGGTGATGCTTGGTTCGGACGGATGATCGACGGAATGATTCTTCTTGTTTCCGTTTGGACCGCGGATCCGAGACTAGCCAGGCGTCGGCATGTCCATTTTCAACCTTCGGTACTTGGCCGATGTCGTACTTCACGAACCGAGATAGTATGGACGTAACTTTTTCCAAGGTACTTCGCCATCCTTGGGGTCCTTTGCCTCAAATACCCCTTTCACCTGGTTCACCACAAGTTGAGAATCACTTCGATGTTTAAGTTTTCTATTCCCAGCTTCCTTCGCTCTCGAGCCCGCCTATCAACGCCCAGATTCTGGCCGTTGTTTGAAGCCGGAAATCCAACCGGATTGACCGTTTCAGGAGGTATCCTCGGGGTCGACAGGACTAGCCTGCGCGGATCCCTTGAGTTCGAGGATCCATCAACGCCAGGGTCCAGGTCTCCACCTGGGTCAACCGCGAGCGGGCCGGTTTGTTTTGATCTCGCTCAAATTGGCTGGGTCATTCCGCGATAAATCGCAGAACTTGTCCCTTGATGGCCGCCCCTGGCCGTAAGTTATATCGTATCCACCCAATTCTATCGCCCATTTTGTCGGCCGTCCGAAACGTCCAGGTTTGTGGAGGATGGCTTTTAGTGGGTAGGTGGTCCTCACTACTACCCGATGGCCCCGAAAATAGTGCTTCAACTTGCGCGACGCGACTATCGAGCCGTGCTAGCTTCTCCATCTTCGAGTACCGTGTTTCGGCATCAATCATCGCTTACTCACGTAGTAGACCGGGTGTTGAGCTTGACCAGTCTTCGCACAGCCCTGAAGCCGATCGCCGACGAGATACCGCTAGGTATAGGAATAGCTTTCGTTATCCGAGGGCTTGGCCAACAAGCGGGCGAAGACAAGTAAGCTTTGAGCTCTTGAATGCTTTCCGGCACTCGACTCCCCAACCAAACTCCTTGCTCCTTTCGAGCTTTGAAGAATGGCATGCATCTATCCGACGACCGGGATATGAACCTGTTTAATGCCGCCAAACACCCGGTTAGCTTTTGTACACCTTTCGATTCGTCGGTGCTTGCATGTCTATTATTGCTCGGATCCGGCCTGGGGTTCGCCTCCATCCACCTGGTCACCAGGTGACCCAGGAACTTACTCGGGACTCCAAATGTGCATTTATCGGGGTTGACTTCATCCCGGATCGGTTTAGGACTTCAAAACTTGTTCCATGTGGGCCAGGTGGTCTTCACCTTACGCGATTTGATTAGCATATCGTCGATGTACACCTCCATCATTTTCCCTAAAAGATCTTGAACATTCTATTCATCAGGCCGATAGGTGGCTCCCGCGTTTTTCAAACCAAAGGGCATCACAAGATAGAAGATGTGCCCTACATTGGTTATGAACGAGGTCTCTTTCTTGATCCTCCGGGTTCATCTTGATTTGGTTATATCCGGAGAAGGCGTCCATAAAGCCGAGTAGCTCGTGCCCTACCGTGGCGTCTACCAAGTGATCTATTTCCGTGAACCGGGAAGGAATCTTTCGGGGGCCTTGTTGAGGCCCGGTGAAGTCAATACACGCCCTCCACTTCCCATTCTTCTTCTTTACCACTACTACATTGGCCACCAATCGGGGTACTTTACTTCCTGGATAAAACCCGCTTCCAGGAGCTTCGCACTCCTCGTTGATTATTTCGCTTTCTCTGGCGCGAACTTACGCTCTTTTCGTTTGACGGGGGTTGGTCCGGACGACCTCGAGATTGTGAGTTATGATATCGAACTTATAACTGGCATGTCCGCGTGGTCCCGCGAATGTTTTCCAACTTTTTCTCAAGAAGTTTGTCACCGTTTGGATCTCCTTTCAGATCCTTCCCGATGCTCGCCGCTTTCTCTTGATCTTCCTGGATGGATCCGTATTTTCATTGATCCATCCTCAGTGCTTCGATTCTTGGCCAGAGCAAAGGCGGGCCTCTTTCGGGGCCCCGATCCTGTAATTGCTATGCTTGGCATCGGGACTTCAACTTGACGATTCGACCAAACATGACCTTGCAACTTGCCGATCCCCTTTTATAACCCTAATCCCTTTTTCGGTAGGGGTATTTCCCCTCCCGGTGAAGCGTTGAAGGGTGTGCTTTCATATCGTGAATCCAAGGTCGTCCAGAGCAAGGCGTTATATCCCGAGGGAGTCTATGACATGGAAGAGCGCCAGCAGGGCTCGCGCCCCGACCCCGGATCGGCAATTTGATTGTTCCGTTAGACCTCGCCACCGCCCGTTAAATCCCACTAGGTCTCCGAGAGTTCATCGTGAGGTCGACTCTTAGTTTCATGCCTCTAAGCCGACATATAGATTATGTTGATGGAAGACCCTGGGTCTACGAACCCTACTGACCAATGTAGGATCCGATAGATATTGATATTACTAAGGCGTCATTGTGAGGCAAATGCACGCCTTCGATAGATATTGATATTTACCCCTGGGACCAGTGTAGGATCCGATAGAACCTACTGAGCGTAGGATCCGATAGATATTGATATTACTAAGGCGTCATTGTGAGGCAAATGCACGCCTTCCAGGTCCTTTCGGGAGTATTTAATCGGATCTTGGAGCGTGCTCGACCCGATAGACGGGGAGTCCACCCTTCGCGATGAGACCTTTTATGGCGTTGACGGATTCTCCGGTGCGGTGGATCGAATTGATTTGACCGCCTCCCGGAACTTCCGCTGGTGCGGCGAGCCTTTCATCCTGCTTTCTCCGGATCCCGCCTATCGATCCTTCGATTCGGGCCTTGCTCACACACGCGATCTATCTCCTGGCTAAGACCTTGCAATCTTCCGTGGCATGCCCTTTAGATTTATGGAATCGCAGAGGGTTCCTTTCTTTCCAGACTTTTTCAGGCGTCATGCGGCCTCTTTCTCTCTCTCCTCCTTTCGGAAAAGAACGAGGTGTTTCCGTGTGGAGAATTCGCTCTGGCTACGCTTCTTCGGATCTCCGATCCTTCCCCATACGGATTTTCTTTCCTTTTCGTCTCCCTTTTCCTCCTTTCCCCTATCCGAACGCCTCTGCGCTCCCTTCCTCTTCTTTCATCAATGTGAGGTTCTCTCTTCTTCCATATCCCCGGACCTTGATCCCTCTCTTCGCATTTCTGGCTACCCTCTGGACTCATCTTGCGATATCTTTGCCATTGCTCCGCCCAACGCCTCTTTCATATCGTAGGCCTCCGTTTGTTAAAGGACCTCCAGAGGGGATGGTTCGGTGTATTGCCCGTGAGAATGCGTGAGCCGCTTCTAGGTCATTACGCCTTTGACTTCTAGCTTAACTCGTCGAAATCGACGATGAAGTCTCGGAGGGTTTCTTTTCTCCCATCGGCCACGCCATGAGGTCGTGGTTCGTTTTAGCGAACTTCCGACTCACGCTATACTCCGAGAAAGGCGAAGACAGTCCAGAAAAGGTTCGATGGACCTTTTAGGGAGGCCGTTGAACCATAAGCAGGGTGACCCTTTCAGGCTTGTGGGAAGAAACGCAGTCAGGGCATCCAGACGGGCCCAATCACGCACGAGACTCCATCATATTTACGAAATGAGCCACGTGTTCCATCGGATCCCGGGCCCGTCGTACATTTCGAACTTTGGGAGGATGAAGTGCCTCTACTGTGGAACGGACATGACCCTTTTCGTAAATGGAGAGTCTCCTGGGTTCTCTGGCGTCCGAATTAGGTTTAGCTCCTTTCTGGATGCCTTCTTTGCTAGCTTTTCTTCGAGGATCCGCTCGCATCCGTGTACTTCCGTTGCTTTTTTTTGCGCTCTTTCCTGCCCGGATCCGAGCTTCCTTCGCCACTTCCAGGTATAGCTCGAATCTTGGTTTCCTTCGTCACCCCTCTGCGATGGCGCCTTATCTCTAGATTGCCGGGAGGGGCCTGTTTTGCTTGGTGCGTCCCTTTCCCTCGACAGGAGATCTCTAAACTTGCGTTTTCCCCAGTCGGCGAGCCGTCGGCTGGTACGGAGGTCGCCCCTGGCACATTCTTCGCCTTTTCGGACATGGTGGCCTTCCCTACGCCAGGGCCTGGCTCGAGATTTGCCAGGTCCGTGGCTTGAGGGCCTCCCTCGTCAACGCTAGGATGTTCTGGCCGTTGGCTTGACCCGCCAAGCCTTTCCCTAATAAGGCCCTCATTTCCCGTACTCTCTTCTCTCGGTGCTTTGTGGGCCTCTACCATCTCTCGGTGCTCCGTCAAAGCGATGGTGATGGTTCCCGATGCCGGGTCAAGGTTCCGGAGCATTGAGGTCTTGAGTATCATCCGCTACTCCCTTATCTCGGTTTTGCGTTTTCGTTAAGAGCTCGTTGCCTGGACGAACGAGTAGTCATTGATTCGTCTTTGTAGGAACCGGTGAGATCTAGATTCTACCAGGAATCAAAGATGAACGGCCTACGGTGGCGCCAAAGCGTGGGGTATTTCTCGCCGGAGTTTCGTTCCACACGATAGAGCACGCCGAGTCGCGTCCGTCCCCTTAGCGGCGGAGCAACTTGAAACACTACAACAAATGACGGCCGGTCGGCACAGGTGTGGTACCAGTGACGACCCTCCGACGTTCAGTTAGGTGGTGGTAGGTGAGACTTGCCTTGCCCCATGCCGGTTAGGTCAAGGATAATCAGGCTATTCGCTTTCTAGGTTAAAGTGTCCTGTGCACTGATTTGGGAGGCCAGGTGCCTTTTATACTTCCTCGATCGACCGGCTAGATGGGGCCAGCTTAATGGGCTTTTTGGCTAGCCCACAAGAGATGAGCTCCTATTGGCGTTGGTTCGGACGGTCCGTACGCGACGCGAGCGCCTTGTAATGGCGGCGGCTCGCCGGGGCCACGCTTTCGGGCATGACCGTGATGGCCTGCCCACGTGAATCGACCCAATGATAAATTCACACGAGGGCTATTTTTACCCTTTACAGGAACTAAATATATTTGTTAATTTAATTTTTACTAACACTTCTAAACCATAAAATAAATTTTAGATATTTTTATATTTAAATTTTTTTGCTAACAAAAGTTCTCACTTTTAAAATAATCAAAACCAAATCAAATAAACTATTGATAAAATAATTTTATTTTCTTTAAAAAATAAAGGAACAAAAATATTATTAAAATACGAGTTGTTTTTTTTTTCTAATATGTTGCATAAAAACGAGAAATTTCAGTGGATACAAAAAACATCTTAAGATATTATATTTAAAAATTATAATTATAAAAATAGATTCCATCGACATGTCGTCCGGTGCATGTTGTGATTCCGTACCGCACACGGTGTGAAACGATGTGAACATATTTCATTTACCAATAGTTTTAATATTATAAAATATAAACTATCACACTCTTAAATCAGATCCTAACATTTTCATTTACATTTTAATAAATTGGATCACTTGTTTATATATTTTTTTAATAAGCATACACAAAAATTTATTAAAATTATATCATAAACAAAATTAATTAAAAACTGTATCATTGACATTAAGCTTAAAAAGCTTCTTAATTTTTAAGCCATATTTGATTATTATTTAATTTAGTTTATATTTTTAAAAATAAAATTTGTTCTTCAACAATTTGTTCTTATTGTTTTACATTATTTTAGAATTTTCTCAAAATTTAAAAATAATAACACATTATTCTCAGTATCACATATTTGTTATTTCTTAGAAAATAGTTTCATAATAATTTATTATCAGACCATAAAAATTAAAACTTTAAAACTATAATGAATAAACCAATATATATATATACCCAGACTACAAAAATTAAATATGTATTTGAATTAAAATAATTTAAATACATTTTAAAGTTAACTGCATAAAAACTACTCATGTGAAAAAGGTGGGAAAAGAGAAGGGAAAAAAAGCTTGTTGGGGAGAAATGAAATACAATAAAATTAATTAAAGACTAAAAATGTAAAATGTAAAAAAAATGATATAGAATAATTTAAAAATAGATTACTAAAGAATCTTAACCAAAATCAATCTATTTTTAAATAAAGTTACTATCTATCAAAGCAATAAAAAAAAAAAAATATATATATATAAATTATTAATATAATAATAACTTCATATATATACATATATATAGATATATTTGAATTTTTAGATATAAAAAACTATAAATTCACAATTAATTTCATCCATTAAACCAATTGGTTTGGTCCGGTTTCAAGAAATAAGTTCATCCCGACTTTCGATTTCTATTTTAAGGCCTAACCCGACACATTTATTATTCTTAATTCCAAATATTATTGTAATATCTAAGTGATTAAAAATGAAACTATGATTTATATTGAAAAAAATTCAATCTTAAATGTTTTTAAAAATATATTGTTTAAGTGCTTCATGTAAAATTTAATTACAAATGATTAGAAAGTATGATTTTTACCACTTATGACAAGGAAATTGTTCAATTTCTAAGAAGTGTTTTATTTCTTTCTTTTTTTCAATTCAAATCATTCAAAATTCAAATTTACATTAAAAAAAATGATAACTAGACCCCAAAATTATGAAAGAATTCTAAAATAAATAATAAAAACTAATTGATTTGTTTAAAGAAACATTTTCAAAATAATTATTGCTTTAGTCCAATAAGCATTTTAATATGCAGTCAAGTTATTTCCTTTTTAAAGGTTAAGAGCAAAAACTATTATTTAAATTATATAAAAATCTAAAATAAGATTTATATAAAATGATATATTTTATACTAACATTCTATTTTCTTAAAAATAAAAAAGTTCATATCACTTTATAAAACATTAAAAAAAACCATGTGGAAAAAAAATAGAAAGGCTAAAAAAAGGTGTTAAAAAAACTCGACGGCCCGATAAACCCTACTTACCCATCCCAATTGTTTGATTGGATTGAGTTGAATTACGAATTTGAGTTGTTTCAGTTTACTTCATGATGAAACGGAACTAATAAAATCAAGTCAACTCAACCTAACCCATTAATAGTTGAAGTATAATAATTTTCATAATTAAAAATTACAAATTAAAATTTAAAAACAGTATATCAGATATTCTCAACCAAAATCAAATCTATTATAGATTGTTAGTAGATTTGAGGAAGAAATTTTAAAAACAAAAAACGAACTATCTTACTAATTATAATAGGAAAAAATGGATAAATAAAATCAAGTGATTTTATAAACTAAATCTGTATCTCTTTTTAATTAATTTTTAAAACCCAATTTAATTTTCTCATTCTTTTATAAATTCAGGTTGGAAGAGTTTGAGTTTTACATTTCCATTTCTGAGTGAGGAAATGATGGAGAAAGAAATGAGAAATTGGAATGTGAGGGTTGTAGCCTTAAACTGCGTCGTTTTGGGTTTGGCCTTTTTTTGTATTGTGTTAATGCTATGGAGGTTTCTTATGATGGAAGAGCCCTCACAATCGATGGTGAAAGAAAGATTATAATCTCTGGTTCCATTCATTATCCTCGTAGCACATCTAAAGTATTCTATTTTTCTTTTTCTTTTTAATATTTTCTTCTATTTCTTTTTTTTTTTTGAAAAGATATTTGACAATTTTTAGAAATGGAAGTCTTTCTATTGAAACTAATAACCACAATTACAATTTTGTGGAAGTTCATTGTATATGTAAAAAATAGTTTGAAAATTGGGATATTTTGGAAGTGTTTTGATTTTAATGATTGTTTTTATCATCTTGTTATGTTTGATCAGCTTGTATGTATGAAAATATTGTAGGTTGTGGAAAAATTCAGACTCGTTTGATAATTGTTTTGACTTCGTTTGATAACGATTTCATTTCTTGTTTTTGGTTTTTTAATTTTTAAAATATATTTATTTTAAACTATGTTTTTTAGTTAAAATGAAATAATCAACAAATGAGATCTTAACTGTTTTGAAAATGCAAACATTAGGAAATCTCCCACATCTGTGTTTTATCATTGATTTGAAGAGTTTTATATTCATCCATTTACTGAATTATTATGCATATTCGGAAAATCTTTTTTCATTTTTGAAAATGAATTATTTTTCTAATCATATTATCTTTTCAATAATTTGTATTGAAAAACAATTAAATTTTATTAGAGAGAACTATTTTATATCTAAACAATCTCACACACAAGTCAACATAAGCTTACTTTTTGTTCTTAATTAAAAAAGACATTTTAATTTGAGAATAATTATTTAATTTGCACTAAAATGTGGATCCGATTTCACGTAGATGTGGCCGTCGTTGATCAAGAAAGCAAAAGAAGGTGGTCTTAATGCAATCGAGACCTACGTATTTTGGAACGCCCATGAACCTCAACAGGGACAAGTACGTAATTTCCTCCTTTTTTTTTATCTTTTATAAAATAATAGTTTAGCTTAATCATTTATCGCTAATTTTCTTTTTTTTTACAGTATGATTTTTCAGGGAATAATGATTTGGTGAAGTTTATTAAAACCATACAAGACGAAGGGCTTTATGCCATTCTAAGAATTGGACCATATGTTTGTGCTGAATGGAATTACGGGTAATTTATTTTTCTGCCTTTTTTTAATTTTAATTAATTAATAATTTAAATAATATTTGTTTTTTCAAATTTCTTTTCAGTGGCTTCCCCGTTTGGTTGCATAACCTTCCCAACGTCCAGTTCAGGACCAAAAACACCGTTTTCATGGTAATTTTTTAATATAATAATTATAAATAGATTAAAAATCGTCCAAATTATAATTTTTTTTTTTGTGTAATTAGGAGGAGATGGAAAAATTTACTTCATTGATAGTAAATAAGATGACTGATAATAATCTATTTGCTTCTCAAGGAGGACCCATCATCCTTGCTCAGGTTGATCTCTAATTTTTTTTAAATTTTTTTCCAAATTTAATTATTAATTAATTAATTTTTTTTATATTTATTTGAGTTTTTTTTTTTTAAAGATTGAAAATGAATATGGAAATATAAAAGGATCATATGGGGATGCTGGAAAAGAATATGTAAATTGGTGTGCTGAGCTGGCACAATCTTACAACATTGGTGTCCCTTGGATTATGTGTCAAGATGGTGATACCCCACATCCATTGGTATGTATTTACCATAATACCCCTTCTTATTTTATTTTTTATTTATTGTTTTAATATTTAATTGGAATTTAATTTTTAATTTGCAGATTAATACTTGCAATGGGTATTATTGTGATCAATTCACTCCCAACAATCCTGGTAGTCCCAAATTTTGGACTGAAAATTGGACTGGCTGGTTTGTTCTTCAAAATATTCACCTTTTAATATTTTTTTTTCTAAAATAAAATAAATTAATTAATTAATTAAAAAAAAAAGGTTCAAGGGTTGGGGT
Source organism: Gynostemma pentaphyllum (assembly GCA_028015215.1). Taxonomy (NCBI): domain Eukaryota; kingdom Viridiplantae; phylum Streptophyta; class Magnoliopsida; order Cucurbitales; family Cucurbitaceae; genus Gynostemma; species Gynostemma pentaphyllum. The sequence continues at coordinate 38,963,018 of CM051349.1, read as the reverse complement.
TCAAGAGATCCATTGAGAACAGCTGAGGATCTTGCATTTTCTGTTGGACGTTTCTTCCAATATGGTGGCTCCTTACAAAACTATTATATGGTAATTAACCTTTCCCTAAAAGCCCTTTTCTTTTAATTTTTTCTTTTTCTTTTCCTTTTTTAAAAAATAAAAATAAATTAAATTTGATTGGATTTTTTTTTTTTACAGTATCATGGTGGTACAAATTTTGGTAGGACTTCTGGAGGTCCTTATATCACCACATCTTATGATTACAATGCCCCTCTTGATGAATATGGTAAACTACTTTTTACTTTTAATTGTAGATTTTAAAAAATGGTTATTTTTTTAAGATTGAGTTAATTGTAATTTACACTCTTATATTATCAAAATAACTTTCAACCTCTTTACGCTATTTATGTGCAAACGTCACCTTTCTATTTTTTTTCCCAACGAAATCACCTCATTAATAAATATAGGAAAATGTAATACCTATAACAACGGAGTGATATAAACTGCAAAGACGAAAAAGTGCATGACAACGGAGAGTTGTGTTTGTACATAAATATAAAATGTAGGGAGGTTTAAAGTTAATTTGATAATATATATATAGGGTATAAACGGAGAAGACGAAAAAGTGAAGGGGTATTAAAATACAAATAACTATAATGTATATGAAGTGCTGATTTTATATACCAATATGTTTGTTAGGTAATTTGAATCAACCAAAATGGGGACATCTCAAACAACTTCATGACCTATTGATGTCTATGGAGAAAGTTTTGACTTACGGTAATGTCACTCATCAAGAATATGGAGGTTTGGTAACAGTGAGTTCTCTCTTCTCTAAATCAGCTGAAAACAAATTAGTAAGAGAAATAGAATAAGTGTTCGGGATAACTTTGAAAGTGTTTAAAAGTGTTTTTAATAAAGAAATTGAAAAAACGCAAACACTTTTAAAAGTTATCCCAAACATACCCTAAGTGTTAGAGGCTTTGAAAAATTGACTGATTCTATTAACCCTTCAAAACATCACAGGCAACTACATACAGCTACCAAGGGCAGTCAAGTTGTTTCTTTGGAAATGCAGAGAATGGAGATAGAGATGTCACATTCCAAGACAGGAAGTATACTATTCCTGGTTGGTCTGTCACAATTCTTCCTGACTGTCATACTGAAGTCTACAACACCGCTAAGGTGTAGTCTTCCCCCTTATTTCCATCCGTATCCGTGTCCGACGCGTATCAGACACTCCGACACTCGTTAAATAATTTGTAGTGAAGTGAAGTTGTGTTTTTGTGTGGGATATTATTCAGGTGAACTCACAAACAACAAAATGGATGATGAAGCCAAGCAATATTGAAGGAAAGAAGAAAAAACATAGCTTGGAATGGAGATGGAGGAAAGAAAAGATAGAGCATGTCAAACATAATGGGGAAGTTCCAGGGGTTGATTTGACTTCTTATCAGCTTCTTGATCAAAAAGTTGTCACAAATGATTCCAGTGATTACTTGTGGTATCTCAACAGGTAATTTGGTTCAATTTATGATACTAATCATCTCTTAATCTCTATTTTTTTTAATCCCTAATCTAATAATCTCTCTCTTTTTCTCTCAGTTTTTATCTTAGTAGATCTGATCCACTTTGGAGCAAAAATGTTAAACTAAGAGTTCATACCAAAGGACATGTTCTTCATGCATTTGTGAACCAAAAGCCTATTGGTAAATCCTCTATACATTATTAAACTTCTTATCAAATGATATTTCTTATTATTATGAATCGATCATTTTAATTTTACTTGCTGTTATATATGCAAACTGAGTAAACTTCATGTGTATTTATAAAAATGTCAGTCTAGGTCGAAGGTTCGAGAAAAAAGTTATTATTTATCAAAATTTCTTTTCTATTTTAATTTGAAATTTTTATTCAAATTCCATCTCAGGGGTTCAATATGCTCAAAATGGAAAATATGAGTTCACATTTGAGGGAGAAATAGGGTATCTAGAGCATGGATTTAACCAAATAGCCCTATTAAGTGCCACAGTTGGATTACCTGTAAGCATATATATATATATAATGATTTTTTTTAGATACTCTTTTTTAAATTATCAAACTTTTCTTGACATGGTTTTTTTTTTTTTATTGGAAATTTAGAATTATGGAGCATACTTTGAGAATGCTGATGCTGGAATTCATGGTCCAGTTGAATTGGTAGCTGGTGATATAAGAAACAATTTGTCCACCCATGAGTGGTCTTACAAGATTGGTTTAAAAGGTGAGAGAGATCAAATTTTCAACCCTGATCATCATCCTAGAAAGGCATGGCATTCCCACATTAACCTCCCAATAAATCAGAAGTTCACATGGTATAAGGTATGAAATTTATTTTCTTTGTGTATGAAAACTGAAAAATATCAAATCCTTTGCATAAATGTGATCCCTAAATATACCCCTTTTTTTTTTTTTTTTAGACCACTTTCCAAGCTCCTGAGGGAGAAGAAGCAGTGGTGGTGGATTTGCTAGGAATGGGAAAGGGTCATGCTTGGGTAAATGGCAATAGCATTGGAAGGTATTGGCCAAGTTATCTTGCAGATGAAGATGGCTGTTCTTCCTGGTGTGACTTCCATGGAGCCTACCGTGATAGCAAATGTGTCACCAACTGTGGCAAGCCTACTCAACGATGGTACCGACGTTATAACATTATCGTGTTTGACAATCATTTATTGTTTCAACTTGAGATGAGTTTTTAGTCTCGGTTTTTTCTAACCGATCAATAAGTTTTTAGCCTCGAGTTCTAATGGTTCGAAAATTTTAGGTACCATATCCCGCGTTCCTTTCTTTATGAAGGTAAAAATACACTAATCCTGTTCGAAGAGCTTGGTGGGAGGCCATTGGATATAGATATCCACACTGTGAGAATGAAAACAGCATGTGGAAATGCTTATGAAGGAAACACCTTTGAGCTATCATGCCATGATCGTAACATCTCTGATATTAAGTATGTAAGCTTTGGGGACCCTAATGGCAGTTGTGAGAATTTCTGGAAGGGAAGCTGTGAGTCTTCCGAGGCCTTTTCAGTGATCAAAAAGGTAAAGAACTTCATTTTTCTGAATAGTTGATCTTCTTTGGGTAATGTTTCACGGTTTGGAATTTTAGTAATTTTATGTGGGTATTTTTTTAATTCTTTGAATTGCAGGCATGCCTGGGAAAAAGCAGCTGCTCGCTCCATATTTCAGAAAAAAATCTTGGATCAACTGGTTGCAACAAACCAAATCGGCTAGCCGTTGAAGTTAGTTGTTAGGATTCTCCTGTTCTTTAGTTTTTCTCCCCCCACAATTCTTTGTTCACTTTGTTTCAAGTTCTAGTTCTTCACAATCAACTCATTTGTGTTGACATAATTTTTTTCCAGCAATTTATCTGTCTCTCTCGACCTACTTCACAGTTTAAAGCATCACTAAATACACATAAACGACACCCCCCTCACCTCGAAAATAATAATAATATTATGAATTTGAATAATGAATAATGAATAAAAGGAATTTACAATTTCTCGAAATTCTATATATGACTGGATCAAGAGGAGAAAATAGTTACCAATAACCTTTACAAGAGCATTGGCCATTTATAAAACAATGAAAACCTGAAGTATCCCTTACATATATTTTCCTCCTTGTGACTGTAGAAACATATTTCAAGAAGGTATGACAATCCCCACATAAACGGACATTTTTCACAATCTGGATGGGCTTTCCTGGCTTGGTCATTAAAATCCCAAAAGTTGCTGCTAGTTTTCCACTGTGATAGAACAAGAAGGCCTTCTTTTGCTGCTCTTCTACTTCTTGAAGAACAAAACTCAAGTCTGGTACATAACCAGCTTTCAAGCATTCTAAGATTAGGATATCCAATCCACTGTAAATGTCTTTTGCTTGGGGATGAGACTTGTCTCTGGCATAAAAGGAATGAATTTTATTCTGGTGAATAATCCAACTCTGACTTGGGTGTTTCCGAAACCCTTTCTCTCGCATATCATCTCTAATTTTTTCAGAATAATGCCATCTCCCTGATGCAGAATACAGATTTGATTTGAGTATGTAAGTGGATGGATCTTTTGGTTCCATTGCCATTACATGTTTTGAAGCCCGGTTTTCAACCAGTTCATTTTTATGGATTCTACAACTATCAAGCAAAGCACGCCAAACACAAACCTCAGGCTCAAAAGGTATCTTCCGGATTGTTTCTTCAGCTTCCTCAAGAAGACCCCAGCGACCCAAAACACCGACTAAAGAGGCATAATGCTCTGAAGTTGGCTTAATATTGTATTTTGTTTCCATAGAGACAAATAAACTACGGCAGTTATCCACTAAATTCAAGTCAGTATGTTTGAAAGCTGAAATAATCAAAACAAACGTTATATCATCTGGTTTTATTCCTGCTTTCTCCATCTTCTTCCAGATATCCAAGGCTTTATCACCCTGCCTATGAAGAAGATGCCCAGCAACCAAACCATTCCAGGAAACTATGTCATGTGTGTTCATTATATTGAATACCCGAATAGCATCATCCATGTTCCAACACTTTGTGTACATGCTAAGTGTTGCATTTCCTACCCCTATATCAGTCATAAAACCAGATTTAAGAGCATTGCAATGCATTTGCTTCCCCATCTCATGAAAGCCTAAACTTCCGCAAAGAGCAAGTACTGATGTAGACACAACTTCATCCATGATAATAGCTCCTTCAGATAGACTAGAATGAAAGAGAGAGACTGCTTCATCCAGTTGCCCATTTCGAGCATACCCACATATCATCGATGTCAACATTGTAGTGCTATCATTCTCCAATGAAAGCTGATGTAACATCTTATTGGCATCCTCCATCCTCCCACACCTCGTACACATGTCAATCAACGCTGTCTCAATACAAGAATTGGACAGGATGCCAAATTTGACGACAAACCCTTGTATCTGCTTGCTAATTTCAAAATCCTTGAGCAACCCACAAGCATTGATGATGCTAGTCAAAGCACAATCTGATAATTCTATGCCCTCCTCCAACATTTCAATAAAAAGATCCAGTGCTCTTGAGCATTCACCATTCTTAGAAAATCCTGCCAAAAGTGCATTATAAGAGATATAATTCCTCTCTGGCATCTTATTGAACACTTCAACTGCCAAATCCAACTTTCCGAATTCCATGTATGACGTAATCATTCCAGTCCAAGTAATAACATCTCTTATAGGCATTGCCTCAAACAGAGCATTTACATCATTCACACTCCCACACTTAGTATAGAACCCAATAAGAGCATTGCTCACGCTCAAATGAGACTCCAACCCCACCTTCATAGCAAGGGCATGAAGTTGTCGGCCCTTAATCAACGTGACACTGCCAGCACAGGCAGTTAAAAGAGTTGAAAGAGAAAAATGATCAACTCTGAATCCATCAGTCCGCTGCATATCACGAAAATAATCAAACGCTTCATCATACATAAACTCCTTCACCACACTCGAAATAACAGTGTTCCACGACGCGATATCTCTCTCAAGCATTTCATCAAACACTCTAAGTCCAAGTTCCAAAAACCCGCACTTACCATATAACCCCATAAGCGCATTACAAATAAAAACACAATCAAGATACCCCATTTTAATCACAAAGGCATGAATTTGCAAACCTAACTGATAATCCACAAGTCTCATACAAGCAGTCAAAACTGCAACAAAAGTATATTCATTTGGCTCAATACCAGAGTCTAACATAGTAAAGAAAAGCTCAACCGCTTCATCTTCCCGATTCAACTTCGAAAACCCAGAAATCAAAGCAGTAAAAGACACGACATTTGGACACAAAAGGGAAGAAAATACTTCTTCAGCATCTTGAACAAGCCCCAACTTTAGATAAGAAGAAATTAGAGAATTACCCAGATAGATATCTTCATCGAGCTTGAGAAAGCAAGCATGGGCGGCCTTAATAAGGTCAGAATCACCATAGCGAGAGGAGAAACGAAGCAAATGGAAAGCTGAGGAACTTGGAGAGTAAGAAGACGAAATGGGTTGAGTTGGAGAGATGGAATTGAATAAGTGGTGATATGGTTTTGAATTTGAAAAAGAAAGAGAAGAAGTTTTGGGTAAAATTGATGATAAAGATGAAGAATTGTTAATGGGTAATGAAGGAAGATGAAAAAAAATGGATTGGGGAAGAGAAAAAGAAGAAGAAGAAGCAACAATTGTGCTCATGGTTTCATCCAAAGGCGCCAACCATAACTATATTTTCTAAACCCCTGCTTTCATAATTCTAAGGTTTTAAGTATATATATATTTAAATAATAAATAGAAAAAAAATATCCATTCTCTCCTTATTTTCATCACTTTATTTTCAAGCGACATATGTTTTTCACTCCATAAAATGGAAGTGTTTTTAGGAGATTTTAAAGTAGTTTTTTCCCTCTATTTTGGAGAGTGTTTTGGTTGTTGGTTTAAATTTCTAGATTTTTTTAATACTAAATCTTGTGTTTATGTTGAAAATTTAGAGATGTGTAAGTTTATTTTTATTATTTTTAATAAATTTATGAATCTCATAATTATTCTTCTGCCATTCATAACTCATATCAAAAAAGAAATATCAACTTATAATAGAAGATATAGGGGATTCCAACATGGGTTTAGAAAAATATTATTTTATTAAGATAGGAAAATCAGGTGATTGCATTTTGAAAGATCGTTTCAAATTACAAATGCACTATTATAAATATGTTTTTTTTAATAATCGTTGAGTGTCCAGGTCAGTTTATGCGCACCTCAATTAATCTCACGGGATAACCACACGACACGACCCAACTACATTTGACGTCGGGAATACACAGTTAGTATTTATAAGTCATCTATTTTAGATTTAAACTTCTAGAGAACAACACTTCTTTCCGTACTCATATCATCTGAGTCTTACTATTATAGCATTCATCACAAAGAAACTGTTTGAGACAAGAGTTGACATAGAAAAAGAAGCTAAGCTGTTTGATAAAATGTGTATTAGAAGAAATGCTAGTTTTTGGTTACTAGTGATGTTGTTTTAAGAGATTAGGGAGAATCCCTGAGTAAGTAAATCACTAGCCAAGACTTGGTTTGCAGCTTCAGTTGGATGGAATCCATCCCAGAAAACGTAGCCAGTGGCATTTGAGCATGTCCCGATTGATGCTGAATTGCAGAGGAGGGATGTCTCTATTGTACCGGTTCCACAGCAAGCCCGTCTCGATTCGAAAAACCCTGTGACATTATTGAAAAGTCAGTCTCCATTTTCAATACAATGTTTGAGATCTTTCCATCTGCATATATGAGTTTTTTAAGGTGTGGTGGAAATGGAAAAAAAAAATTGAGAAAAGAGGAGGGGAAATAGTCTTGAATCGAGCGTAAAACTCGCCCTCGAAAACTGGCTTGAGAGGTTGCCCATGGGTTTAAAGTTCAGTAACAAGACAGAATCGTAGACACTTCAGTAATGAATAACATAAAGAGGGATTATGGGATTTGAGAATGATTTATTTTCATCTTCATATCATCAGATTTAAGTGACAATGACTTATCCATGATATTGCAAATTCAGCATTTTTGAATAAGGACTTTTACCATTTTCTGCAGGCTTTGAAACCATATCCTGAAGAGGCTTATATATATCAAAAGCAACAAGCTTGAGACCAGAGAATCGATTCTGCAAACTCCGAGATACGGTTTGAAGCTTATTGTTGAATCCAATGGCGTCTTGGTTTAACCTTTGGACGCATTGGTTGCTACCAGCACCAAAGAGGGTGATGGCTGCTGGCAAGCAACCCAATGGAGGTAAACCTGTCACCCCTATCCTCCTTACTCCCAATCCATATAGATTCTGTCAAAGTAAAGATCATGTTGTAAATACTGGTCAACTTTTGAGGAAATAGAGAGGAAAGATTACTTTTTGGAATTGAAATCTGACTAAGATTTAAAAAAAAATGTGATTTCAAGAAATAAAAATAGAATAGCTATGAAACAGATCTTATTATAAATTACAAAAATATGCTCAAATTTTATTTTATTTTGGTTATTGTTGGAATCTGGGCTGACCTACCTGCATCTCGATCAATCAATAGTTGTTTTGATTGAAACAACATTTGACGTTAAGAAACTCATAAGATAAGATAGTTAACAACTAAGCAGATGCCATTAAGACTCCAAATCGAAATATAATCATGAATTTATAGCTTGACCTTTTGACCAGAAGCAAATCAAGGGTGGTTCCAAAAAAAACATATATAAATTTGAAGCATTCCGTATTGTTTAAAAATTTGAGAGAAATGGAAGAAGACCTGAATGAAATTTGAGTAGGATGTAATAAGAATGTCAGAAAATTGTTGTGGTGTGTAGGATCCATAAAGAAGAGGATTAATGTAATAATTCTGAATGAAATCACTGCTCCCTGCACTTAGTAGATGAATTGCACCAGAGAATATGGCATTGGCTTTGTCTCTTCCTACCATATTAACAACTTTGCTCTGATACTCCTTATAGTAATTCAACTGCTGGTTAAGTGAAACTGCATGCTGCAAAATCAATGCAAACCAAGTGAGTGTCTATATTTTGTTAAGTATCTCACATCGGAAAAATGAAGAGACCTGACAATATTTATAAGATCAAAGTCTACTCCAATTGGTTTTGAGATGCTATTACAGCCCAACAAACCTCAAACGAGCATAGCCACTATCTAGTTGAAGACTATGAGTTACTCCTTTCATTACCATTTGGTTTTGATATAGAAGTGCGTGATTATTAAGATCTTTTGTATTTCAGGGAGAGAGAGAGAGTTGTTTACATAGAGCTGAGAAGTCCCATCATAAAAGCCAGAAGCAGCAGAAGCAAAGTTAGCTCCTGTTAAAAGGTTTTTCCCTGTGGCTTCCTGGCTTAGATAAGCTGGTGGATATGAAGAAAATCCAAGGGATTCAGCTGTGCATGGGGAAATCATAAATCATGTTAAATAAACATATGTAGAAGTAAAACTATACCAAATTTAATAAATCACTCAATATATTCTCCATAGATTCAGATATTAGTTTGATTTACGAAAAACACAACACGGTTATATAAAACAAAATATTACTACTCAAACCATTCTATTAAATCACGTACCAATAGACCTAAAAGCTTAAGCAGTTAGTTTACACAAAACAAAACTCGAAAAAAGAACACAAAGACGAAAAAAAGTCGAGACTAAAAAAGTCGAATATACCAGTAAAATCAGTAGCAAGTTTGCCATTACAAAACCTTCCAGTTGGTGTATGAGAAGCAAAGTCTCTTCCATAAGGTGGAAAGTTAGCCTTGACAACCGTTAATGGTCGGTTATTGTTATTTCCAACATCAACTACTGAGTCTCCAAAGATGCAAAGTGCAGGAACAAGAGGCTGAAAATGAGCCACAGGAAAAATCAAAGCTAAAAGGCTCAAAAGGAAACCAGAAACCATTGAAAGACTGCATTTTTTTTTCCTTTCTCAAAATTCTTCTGATGCTCAAAAGTAAAGACTTAGCTTTTGAGAGAGAGAAATGAAAGAGAAAGGGGAAGAAGGGATAATGAATGAAGGTGCAGAAGGGCAGGTGGAAGAGAATTAAAGAAGGAAAATGAATTATGCTGGTTTGGGTTAGAGCATTGGTCAAAGTGCCAGAAAGAAACTGTCCTCTGAATTTTGCATGGTTTTGAGGAAAAACTGGTTGGTTTCTTGAAGGAGAGGCATGTTTGGCACCATGGGCGGATCATTACTTTTTTTTTTTAGCTACTTTCAATTATATACTTTTTTTTTCCTAAAGTTGAATCCAAAAAAGTCATTTGAAAATATTGATTCAATTCATGATTACAAAGAAAAATATATTTTAGGATACTTGATGAATGAAAATGAAAATGATAGTTTTTTAGTTTTTTGAAAATGGTAAAAATAAATTATAAATTTGAAATATATTTAGTTTAATAATTTTCTTATATAAACAATAGTTTGAAGAATGAATTTCAAAAGAAGTTATAGTTCAATAACAAATTTAGTCTACAATTTACCATTCATATGAATATGGGAAAAAATATCATTCAACATCATGAAAAGGTCAGGATATAATCAATAGTAATATGATATCAAATTATTTAGAGAAATTTCAATGGGTAATACATTAAAAAAAACTATCCGGTAAATATAGCATAATTTTTATATGAATTAGTGATTAACAATTGATCAACATTAATCAATTTAGATAATTAGTGTGGATCACTATTAATTATCGATTCACATGGAAAAATGTGACTATATTTAAGAGGAATTTAATAAACAAAAATTGAATAAGAAAATTAAATTTTAATTGTCAATATTATTTTGTGAAACGAAAAGTAAGAAAGGTCTTCAATATATTTCACAATTTTCTTTTATTATAATTTCAAAATAATATTGAGAGAATTTAAGGAGCTTTGAATTTAAATCGAAAAATATAATTTAAATTATAATGTTTAATTAAATAACAAAATTAATGAATAAATATATATTATAATTAAAGTTTTCATGTTATGAGTTAATATTTAGTGAAAGAAATAGCAATAATATATAATTTTAAAAAGATATTAAGTGTGAGGGGCACGTGCCCCTAGTCCTATCTATAGTAAATCGTCGGTGTTTGGCATCACCGAAGATATTTTTGGTATTTGTCATTTCTATAGAAGACGAAACTTTTTAAAATTTCACCTTTCTCCATCTATTTATATTATTTGCATGGTTGTCCTATTTTTAAATTAGAAATTTCAAGCAATTGACACTTATTCTTTGGATAATTTTTAAAAAAAAATATTTAAAAAATGGTATTTTTGAGATTAGACTAATCTTAATATGAAATTGGTGAATCTTAAGCATGAGAAATGTTATTTTTGAAAAGTTTCAAAACTTTTATATTTTTAAAAATATCAATTCTTAAAATGTCATTTTTGAAAATTTTTTTTCTTGTTGAATATTACATTAAATTGGGAGTGAATCTTATTTTAAAGAAGGCCAACAACTAATTGTTCTTCCATTACGAAAATATGGCATATATTTTTAAAAAGACAACTAATTGTTCTTCCATTAGGAAAGTATAGGGTTATTCTAATCAATTTGATTATCTTTTTTTATTATTATTATTACTTTTCTGATAATTCACACCAAATCAACGATAAAAGTTGAGGAAAGCTTCTAAATCGAGATAATTTAATTCATGACAATCATATAAAATTAAATTGAGTGTGACTAGTTTTAATGGATCATATTATACAACACCTCTAATTTTAATATTCTATTTAAAAGTATTGTCAATCTAAATATATCTCAATCGATTCGGTATCAATGTTACCTCCATGTGGTAGTAAGTTCGAGCATCCCGATCCTATTTAATGTAATTTTTCCATAAAAGCCATGTATATTTGGTTGAGTTGGTTGAGGCTCAATTAAATGCTGAAACCAATTAAATGAAAAGAGTACCATTTTCCTGAAAACGTTTTCTTATAGAGAACCTGTCAGCCTGTGGAGTAAGTGGTGAAATTAATATTCTTCATTTCCCTGTTTTTTTTTTTTTTTTAAAAAATCTTCACCATGATCCCTATATTTCTTTCATTTTTCTTTTTTGTCACAAATGCGGTTTTAAAAGGGAAAAAAAAAAATCGGATATCTTGTGTGTGTGTATAATATATAAACATTTGTGATTAGGGTTTAGAGGAAATAAATGCAAATTTCAAGCATGGTAATTATTACTTATTAAAGCTTCAGGTACCAATAGGCTGCTAGTGAATTGAAATCTATAAACGAACCAAATTTTTAGTTAAAAAAAAATTGGTGGTATAGTTGAATCTTTTAAAATTTATAGGGGTAAAATTAAAATCAACCCTGATTAAGCATATTTTGAATAATTTAACCTTATGCAAATTATATTTTTGACTCTTTATGGATCTATCAATTCTGATGCAATTTAATAGAATCTTGAAGATCAAAATATCAGATCGGGAAAGAGCAAATGAAGAGTTTCCATCACATAATGAAAATCACAAACGTGTAGTTCGCAATTTTCTTCGATCCAAATGAATGATTTCACCAGCAAACACCATTTTACTAACTTCCATCATCATCTACATATCAAGAAGAGAGTAATTGAGCCACCATTAATTATGTAAGCAGATAATAATTGAAGCATAAATTACTAAATTTTATGCCACATGTCTGATACAATGTACAAGATTTGGTGTAGCCTGCTTTTTCATATCAATGCCACTCTATCAATGCATTAGAAGCTGGAAGACATACTCATCGGTTACGACATTATAATCATATCCAACACTCTTTGCACGAGCATGGAATTCGACCATCTCAGATTTATCGAGCTGAAGTCCAACTAATACGTTTGCGCCAGTTTCACCCTGTTGAAGCAAAAAAAAAAAAATAAACGTTACATTAAAAAAGGCATTGTGAAGTGTTCTTGACAATAGCATTCCTGATATATTAAAAAAATAATCAGCAGCTGGATATTAACCTGCCCACGATAATGAAATAAACTAATGTTCCAGCGAGGACTGAAAGCATCTAAGAACTTCATTAGAGCACCCGGCCTTTCTGGAAAAATAAAACGACAAAGAATCTCGTTTTCGACTTCTAATCTGCCTCCCATCTGAAAATCAACAATGTGTTCATTATATAATTGTTCTCTTATCATTAAAAGACCTTTTGTAGACATTAAATTACCAAGTAGCGCAAGTGATCCTTGACACAGTCATTATTTGTGAGATTATAAGTTTCAAGCTCAGAAGATTCCATCCGCTCCATCATTTCTTCAAGTTCTAAAGCCGTATACATGCCAACGCTGCAGAGCACAATGATGGGGGGGAAATTAAACTCCACAAAAAGAGGGGAAGTCCATCTTACTAAAAAACATGGATACAATACGATATGAACATGTGACATGCCATTTTCTAAAATGTTAGAACAGAAACACATTTCGATAAATATATTATTTTTTAGTTTAATTTCTATAGGTTTTTATGTTTCTAGTTATCTTCCATGATTTAAACATTCCTAATCTTGATTAAAAACCACAATTTATTATAAAAAAATTTCCTTCATTTTCTCAACAAAAACGTGCCCCCCTCATGTCAACATTCCCCTTGCATGTCCCCAACGTGTCCGAGATTTTTTTTAAAAAAAATGTATACTCCAGAATACATTTGGAAATGTTTTGTGGTTGAGCTGAATTTTGCGTTTAATTGATGGAATTGGTGGAACAGAATTTAAATGTTGATAGTAATTAGTTGTTCTTGTTTGCTTTGATTATCACATTTTAATCACTTGTCGACAAATCAATTGCTTAGTTCATGTTTAGTGATATTCTGTATTTACTATGACTATGTTGAGATGTAATTTTATTCTCATTTGAATGACCTCAGTACTTTGTTACCAGAAAAATGTATACTCCAAATCACGTATTCAACATGATTACAGAGGTGTGTCCAACACCGACACCAACATCCTACTCAAAACGGAGTACCCATGCAGGTTCCTAGGCCTCTTACAAGCATGCAAAAGAAGTCCTGGGGAGGGGCAGCTACTAGAGAACTGAAAGAGGGAAGTTGTAATTAAAATTGGCATTAACTTAACATGCACTGACCTGTAAAGAACAACAGCTGCTTTATTAGAGTTGAGTCTATATTTGAATTCTGTAATATTCATAGGTCCCACCTGCCAATCAAATTTAGCCAGTTAGTATCCACAAGGTTCATAACCATAAACTAAGATTAGCAATCATCAAAAAAACTTTGTGACACTAAAATAAACAAACCAGTTCACAAAATCTTTTGAAGCTTCCAGGTTCCTCAGGCATGACAGTTGCAAGCACAGCCTCTTGTTCACGACCAACATTAGCAAGTTCAGCAATAAGTTTCAGTTTGTCAAAGTTCATATTCGCACCACTGGTTATTACAACAACATTTTCTCCCTTCAAACCATAATATTTGCAGTATGCCTCAGCTCCAGCAAGAGAGAGAGCACCTGCAGGTTCCAAGATGCTCCTCTTCTCCTCAAACATATCCTATGAATGAGAACAAATATCATAAACCTAGAGAGTTTAGCCAGCTGATCAAAGACTATCGAAGATCATTCTATCAAATAACGTAAAATCACATCATTCTAAGCAGAAAACAATACCCCCCTATTTTGAGCGGGTGTTACACTTACGGTATTGGTAATAGCCTTTAATTTATTCCCCTTCCCCCAAATGTCTATTCAATTGAATCTTCACTATAATCCTCCCCACAAAAGGTTAGGAACCCTAATATTGTTTCATGCAGACTATAGCTTTGAAAAACATGCATTTGGCACAAAGCACCGTTCTAGTACCTTGCATCAGTAAGACACGCACCTTCAAAACTATCCAAGAGAGCACACTCCATCTTTTTTTTTTCCTTAATTAACACTAGGAAGAAAGTCTTGGATGCCTATTTCTAGTAACCTCTTAGATAAAGCACTCATTTCTTTAATTTTCCATCACCTCATGCAAATGCAATACTATCATTTTCATATATAATTAACAAAAAAAACTATAATTTTCAGATATTAATTTTTTTTTCCCTTCCCTTTTTGTACTTTGCGTTTGCGCCTAACCAAAAAAAAAAAAGGGAAAGAAAGAAAGAAAATAAGCCCATGCTTGTGCATCACACATACGTTCAGTTTTTCTTTTTTAAACGAAAACTACACACAAATATGATTCTCGGGGAGCTAATAGAAAGGTTCTCCAAATAGAATTAATTACAAAAGAGCATGATTATAAAACAACTTTTCCAAGGAGCACCACTATGCAGCATTTAGTTCTAGGGGGGCTATTACTCCCCATTTTTCAGAAAGCACTGATACAAACATATACAAAACAAGTAACAACGGCATGCAATAACGACGATTTGTAGGACATAGAAAGTTTGCTGCATGTGAAAAGATGTGATGCAGAGTGTTGGTTGGACATGGAATTCTGGCAATCAACCAGAACCTTCATAAGAGTTCAAATTTAGAGTCAATTTTATTTTTGTATTAGTTACCACTTAGTTTGAAGTTGACCAACCATTTTTATCAACTATCTCAGACTTCTCTACTGTTGAAAATATAAAACTTAGTATAATTAATACTAACAATTCAAAATGCATTTATGAAACATGCTAAGTCATATTTCATACCAGATGAGACTTAATGTTTCTACGCATCATGATGAACACGTGTTAGTTAGACTAAAAAACCAAATGCACGCAAAAAGTTAATGAAA
This sequence comes from Gynostemma pentaphyllum, assembly GCA_028015215.1. Taxonomy (NCBI): domain Eukaryota; kingdom Viridiplantae; phylum Streptophyta; class Magnoliopsida; order Cucurbitales; family Cucurbitaceae; genus Gynostemma; species Gynostemma pentaphyllum. The sequence goes on along the minus strand of CM051349.1, from coordinate 38,947,719 downwards.
AATCTGCACATGAACTACAGAATATAAAAGAAGCCTAACAGCCCTAACCTTTATAGAGGCACTTATAGCGTCACGACTAACAAGAACTACACCATCCACGAGTTCTTTGCAAATGCGAAAAGTCTCTTCCCCAACTTCTTTCACAGCTACACCATCTGCAAATATTCCAACCTTGTCCAATATCACTCTCTGGCCATGACATAATGATAATGCCATAGCATTTGCATCAGATGGCTCCACCCCAATAATCTTTACCTTTATGACAGTTGCAAAAGATAAGGGCTATTAGAAATTCACAATTCTATAGCAATTTAATAATTCAGCAATGGTTCCTAGAAGAGAAACAGAATTATTAAAGAATATTAAAACATCACAGGTTTCTGAAATCTTGTCACTTTATCCGCTACAAAGCTAGCCAAAAACAACCCAAGGTCATCCGGCTGGATGTTGGGGTAACATGAACATACAGATTAAAAAAGGGAATGAATGTAGAAAAAAAATAGCACTTTCTACCATTCATTAGCCCCAGAAACATATTAATCCTGTTGTCCCACCAACAAAACAAGCAAGATTATGATAAAAAATAAAGGAAATGAAAATAGTAAAAGCAAACTTATTTGGAATTCAGTAGTAGAGTGTGAATAAGAGGTTGCATAACTAAAAAAATATGCCGTGCTCTAAACGTGGCATCTCACATTGTTGCAATTGGTGTTGTTTGACATCCCTGGTTATTCACTCTCTCTCTTTCCAAGATCCCAGGTGCTGTATCAAAAGAGATTGAGAAGAAAAAGAGAGATTTTCTTTGGGTTTGGTAGAGACATTTATGGAAGTAGTCATCTTATAAACTATAAGGTAGTTAAGTAAAAAAAAATTAAGCACTCAGAGTTGCTTGATAGTTGATACGAACAAAAAACATTCAAAACAAGATCCATCCCTACAGAGACCAACATACCTCAGGAGAAACCCTCTTGACATAAGCAGCAATACCAGCTATTAGACCACCACCCCCAACTGGCACAAAAATTGCATGCAATGGCCCCTTCATTTGACGAACAATTTCCATACCAATCGTACCCTGCCCACTTATAACATCAGGATGATCAAAAGGAGGTATGAATGTACGGCCTTCCTCTATGCTCAGCTTTTTAGCATGTGCTTGAGCATCATCATAAGAATCTCCCTTACGAATAACAGTTGCACCCAATTTCTGAACTGACTTCCACTGTAATATCAGAAATTCACATTTTGAATAGCAAACCAACTTTGTTATCTATGTGACACAAATACTCGGAGTAACAGGGAAGGGTGTGAAAGAACCTATAGCTGTACAACTTGAGAGTGTACCTTGATTTTAGGAGTGGTAACAGGCATTACAATCACAGCATCACATTGTAATCTCTTAGCAGCTAATGCAACCCCTTGTGCGTGATTTCCAGCTGACGAGCAAATAACCCCTCTTTCCAACTGTTCTCTGGGAATTTTCGCCATCATATTATAAGCTCCTCGAAGCTTGAATGAGAACACCTACCAATTCAAAAATATCAAAACCAAGAAGTTTTTTAACAAAATTATAATGAAAGACCCAAAAAAAAAAGACCCAATTTGAAGAATGCTCAGTCAATACTACAACTTTTATACAAAACTACTCTAAACTACATCAAAAGCAACAAATGAGTGTTAAATAACTCAAAAACCAAGAACAAATAAGATTTATTAATCCAATCATGCTCAAAAACTATACTAATTTCCAACTAATCCAAATAAAAAAAAAAAATACAACAAAATTCACTTACAGGCTGCAAGTCCTCTCTTTTAAGCCAGATATTCACCCCCAAACGCTCAGACAAGTTAGGTGCAAGCTGCAACGGGGATTCAATAGCAACATCATAGACCTTCGAAGACAATATCCTTGTCAAATAATCCATCGCCATAAGATTATCAAATCCTTCACCAGAAACCGACCGTTCAGGAACGGCGCCGAGATAACCAGCCGGAAATCGAAGAGAATTCGGCGATACGCTTTCGAGAGGAGGTGAAGGAGAAGCCGTCAATGTATCTTCTTGGGTAGTAACCGAAATGGTAGAGACATGATTTGAAGAAGTTTCAGCTGTGGGTTTCGAAAGCGTGGCAGAGATGAAAGGCGGCGGCGGCGGCGGCTTTGAGAGTCTGATTCTGGAAGAACCGTAAGAGGAAGAAAGAGATGAAAAGGAGCTTTTTTGATTGAAGGGGTGTGAAGGGGTTGATGAAAGAAGATGAGCCTCCATTGTTGGGGAGAGAAAGCTGCAAAACTCTACAAAGGAGGCGGAGTTTTTGCCTTCTTGCCCTGATGAAAGTTTGAAGCTTTCTTTGGGTTTAGCTTTTGGGTGGCCTGCGGTGGAGTGCAGGGGAGTATTGGTGGGAATTGGAAAATGGGATCGTTTTATATCATCGATTTGAATAAGATCCCCATGTGAATGTGATGGATCCATTGATTGAGATTTTTTTTTGTCTTTGAATATTGCAAATGGTGGAATGTGACGTGACGTGAGGTAGGGAGTAGGAGAAGCAAGCAAAGTTGTGTTACACAAACCTAAAGGAACTTTCTCTTCTTCTTCTTTTTTTTAATCCAACATTATGTATTTTTTTTTAACTCATCATTTTCAAAAAAAACTTACTCCCTGAATTTTAATATATTTTACATTAATTCAGACTTACTAAATTCATTGAACAATCTTCTCCAAACATAAATTGTCAAGAATAA